>JASEVX010000003.1:111494571-111717071 GCA_031761405.1 Serripes groenlandicus
TCTCTCTCTCTCTCTCTCTCTCTCTCTCTCCTCTCTCTCTCTCTCTCTCTACTCATCTCTCTCTCTCTTCTTTCTCTCTCGCTCTCTCTCTCGATCTCTCTCGATATCACTCTCTCTCGATCTCTCTCTCTCTCTCTCTCTTTCGCTCTCTCTCTCTCTCTCTCTCTCTCTCTTTCTCTTTCGCTCTCTCTCTCTCTCTCTCTTCTCTCTCTCTCTCTCTTTCTCTCTCTCTCTCTCTCTCTCTCTTTCGCGCTCTCTCTCTCTCTTTCCTCTTCGCTCTCTCTCTCTCTCTCTCTCTCTCTCTCTCTCTCTCTCTCTCCTCTCTCTCTCATCTCTTCTCTCTCTCTCTCTCTCTCTCTCTCTCTCTCTCTCTCTCTCTCTCTCTCTCTCTCTCTCTCTCTCTCTCTCTCTCTCTCTCTCTCTCTCTCTCTCTCTCTCTCTCTCTCTCTCTCCCTCCCTCCCTCCCTTTGTTTCAAGTGCTAGCTCGTATATATATCCATTACATGAAAAGTTTGTATTGATAAGTTCAAACGATTACCTTAAATGGTAGGTTCATGAGATAACGTGACAATTCAGTGCGGAATGTCTTCGTAATACACACTATGTAAAACCCTAGATGTGTATAAGTACGTACAACAGTTTTATAAACGTTTCAATAAATAACATACCTAAACGGTATAAGTAATATATCCACCATTTTAAAATCAAATAAACAAAACACGTCGTATCGCTGATGGTTATTCCCTGTGTGAGTATATCAAACACGGAAGTTATAGAGATTTGAATACACTTTGTCGTGTGCAAGGTCATTGCAAACATAAATAGAACGATGTGTGTTTTCGTCATACACCATGTCGAGTTTGATTGGCTAGTCGGTTAACAGCGGTGTCCTTTATAAAGGTAACGTTAATTCAACAATTTTGGCTCGCCGAGTGCGACAATTTTAACCAAAAACAAACAGACCAGGCTTTATCAATCAATCAAGTCGTACTGTAGTCTAGTAGTATTGAATAGACCCTGCTTTAACGTAGCTTTAATTATAAAGTAATCGCATAAAGATTATATAATTAATTACCAATCATAATTATAATACCAAAACAGAATGTAAGGACGTGCGAAAAAACGCAAACACTTATATGTATAATTCTCTCTTCGTTCACTTATTTATTTATTTATGTATATCAATTCAATTCAATTATATCAAAGGTATAATTGTTTATCTAGCTCACAGTTTTCATCGATTTATAATCGTATTTGGGTTAATTGCAAGACATAATAGCTTATGTTATGTTAAACTATATTTATCTTAAAATACTCACAATATCCTTTTCTTTCCCCCATAAAAATACTTTTACGCTGTCTGTTATAAGCATATGTAAATTGACCATTACTCATCATCAAAAGAATTTTTCATTCAAACTTCTCATTCGTTAAAATAGGAAAAAAATACCTTTTTTCAGAATGTAGGCCTACACTGCTGCAATCGCGCACATATGTAGAAAAAGAAGATAGCGGTTAGTTTTTAACAGCAAAATAGCTGATTATCAGCAATATCAATATCGTTACGCGATTACGTAAACCTCGATAATAGACTATAAGCGAGGCGGAATATCAATCGATAAGAACGACAATCATAGTATATAGCTCTTTATTATATAACCTATAAATAGACGCCTTTTCATTGGCTAAAAAGTATTTTTTAGAAAAAATATCTAGCGATATTGACCGTTTTTTTCTGATATTGACCATTTTTATAAATAGTAACAGGGGAAGACCGGGGAATCCCACGAGCCGCCTATTAATATCCTTCGCCTTTATCCGTACGCTACGGAATTTTCCGAGGCGCGTTCCGAATGACCACGGAAACTTCCGAGTGGTCATTCCGGTGACGTAATTTTTTTAAATGGCGTCATGCACGTGCATTACCAACATTTTAGACGCGCGTTTTAGACTGTTATCATGTCAAAAACGTACTGTTATCATGAGACAGAAATTTATACAACATACAACAGAAATGTTCCTTGAGTGTTCCTCTGTTTTCTTTTAAGTTGATCAATATCAAAACAATATGATAAATTGAGGGTTATACAATAAAACAGTTATGGGCTTTTCAGCTGTTATACATGATGTTGATATGTACCAAAAAATCATTATTGACCTCGGCTATCGCCTCGGTCAATAATGATATTTTTTGGTGCATATCACATCATGTATAACAGCTGAAAAGTCCATAATTGTATAATATAGCTTATCGCACTCGTTTCTCTTCCCCGCATTATTAGTCCCAGCCTATATATAGGCAATTTAAGGCTTTTTTACAAATAAATCATATAACGAGCTGTCTCACATGAAATCTGCATTGTTTTCCACTTAAAAAAATAAATTTTACTTATGATAGAATTTGATATTCATTTCAACTAATATGTGATAAACTATTAACCCTTTCCCTCATATAGACGCTTTCTCACGCCTCTGCAGCAGACGGCTTTTTGAAAACATAGTAACAAAAGAAGAAATTGCACAAAACGTGCAATTTCTCCTTTTGCCACAATGTTTTCCACTTTTAGTCTTAGGTTATCCATTCAATTATAGAGATTTTCTATTTTTTGACAAAATATGTTCAAAGACGTCTGCTGCAGAATTGTCGTATGAGGGAAAGGGTTAAATACATATATAAGCATATTACAATATGTACCCTGTTAGATTGAAATTTTACCTGTGTTGTTGTTCAAAATACATGTATTCCGAAAGTGAGAACATTATCCGCAACGCATTTATTTATTAATTTTAACATTTTTCAATGATTATCGAGTCTGTTTAACTATGTATAGCATAGCACAGCTATTTATTTCGGAAGTTTGTATCTTCTCGTGTTTGACTCTACATTTATATTTTCGATAATTATTGTGTTTGCAATTTTATCTAAAAGTGAAATACAAAAACTTTGAAACCTTCATCACAACTCCAATTTTCGTTTCGTTGGAGATTTGACTAATGGTTAAACATTATAGATAAATATATATTCTTTATTAATGTCTCATCTTTGTACATGTTACATATGAAACAAGAGACACCAATATAGATAAATAATTGTACAAAGCCATTCTAAAAATCAAAGCCCTGCTTGGAGAAATAGGGGAAATGTGAAAGGATATTAACAATTGCAGCTTATGTTTATGTATTTATTGTCAAAAAGTTGAAAGATCGTGTCAAAAACAAAAGGACCTTGTTGGCACACTAGAGCTCACAAGTATACACATTTCAGACATGAAGAATCAAAGGGAAATTTGACAGCAGGTTTAGGCAGAATATTTTGAAGTTTCTGCATTATTATATTGAGAAATATGTCATGACATGTTACATCACATTCCATCAAGTTGGAGTAGTTCTCTAAACCACGTACTAGACTGGGAGAAAGTGTTTGAAATATGCAAAACTCATCAAGACAATTATTCTGACAAAGATTCAAAATGCAACATCCAGTGTGTTATCAAGATTTTCCTTCATTTGGTCTAGTGACCTATTTTTGTTTACCCGATATGACCCTTATTCGAACATGGACTAGATTTCATAAAGATAAACATTCTGACCAAATTTTAAAAAACGTGGCCTCTACAGTGTTGACAAGACTTTCCTTCTATTTGGCCTAGTGAACTATTTTTTTAATTTTTAACAGACATGACCAATATTCAAACTTGGCCTACATATCATCCAGACAAACATTATGATACAGTTTCAACATGCTCATGTTAAAAATGCAGCCTCAATTATGTTAACAAGATTTCCCTTCAATTTGGCCTAGTGACTTAGTTTCTGACCCAATATGACCCATATTCGAGCTTGACTTAGATATCACTAAGGTGGCATAACAAAGTTGAAAGCTGATTTTCTGTTTCCTGGGACACCCCAACTTTTATTCTCTCAGTATTTCTCATAATATCCATACTGGTTCGATAAAAAGGGTTTTCCTGTATCAAGGGGTGCCAGAATGGTAGGAAAATGACTGGAAGTCACACTCTTATTCCATATTATGGAAAAAAATGGCCACAAAAGTGATCTGAAACAGGGTGAAAAAAGTAGGACAGAAAGATCAATTTGACCCTTTATTCCAAAAATCACCCAACAAAAACGCAGGGGGTTAGTGTAAAATTGAAGAGCTGTTAATTCTCTCAAAACAATAGGCAATCTGTGGATGCAGTCAGAAATACCACGTTTCCAGCTCCTTTTCAAGCAATTTTTGACGCGAAAGCTGGTATTCAAATTTACCTCTAAATTCACGCCTAGCTCTGCAACAAGTGTTGTCAAACCGGAAGGAGAAGTGGGTTCAATTGAAAAATTTAAATCCCATGCTTAGAGCTTACTTTTCACATTTATAAACATCAAAATCAACCATTTACCCAAAGATTTACCCAAAACTTACTATTTGTCATAATTTCTATTTTTCCCTGGCCAAAATCCGAATATTCCGAAAGCTAGTGTTATGTGTCACCTAAGACAAGCCTTCTAACGAAAATGCCATTGATACTGCGGGTACCTGCACAGCACGATTCAGCAAAAGGTTTGCGTTTGCACACTACCTCTACAACTTAGTTATTGGTGCATTGGTGGCTGAAGAGGAGAGGTCTCATTCCCTTTACTGCAACTCTCCCTCTCTTGTGGGTACTGCCCTCTCCTTTTCCTTCATTACTCCCTTCATTTATAGGGCATCTTGTAGTACTGTTACTCTGACACTTTTGTGACAAACTGTGTGTTAAATTGCTACCTTCTGTGAAGAGCGCAACTGGAATCTGATTAATGATGCGATGACCCGGCTTTTATAACCTGCAAGACACATTGGATGGTCGACCAGACGCCGCCTTTCCCCGGTCAATGTCTGCCCGATGTTCGGCAGGTGGGGGAGTCGGGCACGGGCCATATGGGCCCCCGCTAAATCCACCACTACATTTGCCACGCTTTTTCTTTGTTTACCTTTAATCTTTCGACGCACGGCCCTACGGCCCCCCGGTTTAATCCGCCACTGTATATTTCACGCGACTTCTTTCTTTTTTCCCGTTCCTCTTCGCGAATGTTAATCATGTTAACAAGCGTCCATATTGACCTCTCGGCGCGTTAATCTCTAAAGCATTTCTTAAACTTATAGTTTTTCACTGATGTTCCAACAACATTTAAATGCAGTTTTGTTGAATCCATGATGAACTATTTTTCTCTCGCCTAAATGCGTTGTTTGGTGCTAACAGCAATTGGCAGGCTGCCAACTCCGAAAACAATGGTATTACTACTATGACTAGGGTCTTAAGCCCCAGGCCAAATCAAAGCGCTGAAAGCGCTGATGGTATAGGGGCATATGTAAGTTGAAAACATATGGCATAGATCATATGGACAAACATTGTTGAAACAATGAAACAATGACCTTTAAACAAACCAAACCAAAAATGTTTGAAGCAACACATATTGCCTGCCAATAACATATACCTCATTTGTCAAAGTTTTACCCTTTTCTTGTATAAACAAAATATCGAAGGACAAAAGATTGACAAAAAAAAAACGAGCAGCTACCCTTAATTAAAGTATTTCTAGTTCAGAAATCACTAAAGATCCACAATGTATATTGTAATCATGCTGAAAATGAAAGACAATCGAAAGCATGATAGAGTTATGTTTCTTTTGCACTGCACAATTGCAGCTCTGAGTTTCATATACACCAAGTCTTAAATTGATATATTGGACATATATTGAGACAATAACCGAAGAAATGAAAAAATTGAGTTTACACCTAAAAAACGGATTATATTTGACGAAGTACAAAGCTTGGGGAAGCACTCATTAACGAAAAAGGGAATTTCACGGAACGCATGTGTTGCATATAATAAGTGAGAACATGGAAAGACAAAAATATACACACTCCAAACGCAGCATGCTAAATTTATGGTAATGGTGCACTGCAAATCTGTAGGTCATAAGTTACCTACAAACCAAGTTTGAAATTGTTACAATGAAAGTTAATTGAGACAATCGCTGAACTAAATAAGGAAAATTGGAGATAACTGAAAAAACAGACCAGAGTTATGTACCTAGTACTTTGCCGTTCTCCTGATCACACGGGTATAATTGTGACCACTTTGAAATAAATCTGCCATACAGAAACAACGTGTTAACCAATACATGCAATCCATGACGGACGGACGAATGCACATTCAGGCAGACAGCCGGCCGGACGCCGGATTATACCTCCAAGCTTTACAGACAGAGACAACTCATAAAGAAAGTATTGATTACAGAAGACTGGTTCGATGCGTCAAAACACGTCAGCTTAGATTATGGTATTTGTAAAGTATTTGCAATTTAATTGTATCTCCGAACCGGGATCGGACCGTCAAGGTTAATTTTCAAAAACCTATTTAGACTACATTTCTAGTTTATTTGTCAACAGATACATCTAGGACTATATTACACGTTGATGAACGTTGAGTCTTCAATTAACGCAAATGCATATACATTATAATTTTAGTCCCAAAATCGCTAGAAGCTTCTCAATTATAAAATAAATAATGACCTTGCGGTTATAACTCAGATGTGTTGACAATTTCGGCCAAATTTCTTTCCGACGTTTGACAAAAGTCAATGCGACATGCGTCATTCGTCTTTCACCAATGGGCTAAGTCTATGTGGAAACGCAGCCAGTTGCTTGGGAAGATTGTTGTGAGGATTACTGGTTTGAGAAAACCAGGAAATCATTTGTAGGTGAACTGGCCGCCGTGATATTACTGAAGAAATGTTAAAAACGGCGTTAAACCCCAATCAATCAATGTTGAAATTAACTTATCTATAATTTGTAGATTTAATTTCTATTTCCTAGTAGGGTCTACATACAGCGACACATGAGAATATTCAACACAAAACGCGACCTGTTTTACCAACAATTCCCCAGTAGCGGTGAGACCGTTTGTAACATTATTTCATGGCATGTATACACAGTAGGACCTCTCTCTTTGGACGAATTATGTTGTAACAAGTTTGTTTACAGTATTCCTTAACCTTGACCACATAGACTAAATATACAGCAAACAACATTGAACTAAGGCATAACTATTGACCTATGATTTTGAATAGTGATGAAAACATTGTGGAAAAAAGACAAACTTGTTGATTATCATTCATCTGTTAAGGTTAGTCAAATGTGTCTAAAAGGGGCAAAGGTTAAAATAATAACTGTAGACAAATGTTTTCGTTATCTAGGTTATAGAAACAAATTGATCCATGTTTCAAAGCATTGTTTGAAAAGGAGGAATTGCTCATTGTCAGCAATTGCTCCGTTTGCAAATATACTTTCAACATTTGTGTGTAACTAAGTAGCTATAACGGGAACGGTTCAACCCTTTCCCGCTTACAGTCGCTTTTTGACGCATGTGCAGCAGACGGCTGCAGAATTGTTTATCATGACCCATTTCCTCTTTTTCCACAAAGGTTTCAACTATATATTTCTCCCCTTGATGTAAGGCAAAATTGCTCGTAATCATTCATCTCTAGCATGTTATTCAAAATGTGTCCGGAAGGGAGAAAGAGGGAAAGAACGTCCATAGTAAAACGTTTAAATATAAAAAGAATTAATTTGAAACGTTTTTGAAAGCATTGTGTGAAAAGGAGGAATTGCTCATTGTCAGCAATAGCTCCATTTTCAACAATATTTTTTAAATATTCGAACTGATATAGTATCACGGAAAGGGTTCCGCTTCCATGGGGAGGATGTAACCATTTTCCGCCTACAGACGCTTACAGACGCATGTGCAGCAGACGACAATCGAAAACATTGTGACAAAAGGGGAAATTGCTTTTCGTAGGCAATTTCTACTTTTGCCACAATGGTTTCCACTCCTTTCAATAATTTTATTTACAGTGCTTTGCACATTTCTCTATAAGTCGACTGTTGTAAACTAATGGGGTCACAGAACGGTCGAAGTTACCTCACACTACTGACATTGAGGTCAACCATAGTTCAGAGTGTGTTTCATTCATAGAAACTATTTTGTCTCATAAATTTATGCAAGCGGAGGGTTTCGTGATTCGGTCGAACCAATGAAATCGTTGAGAAGGCAGATTATAACCAATCAAAACTCGATTTTGGTGTAGGTATACACATGTGGACTGTGGTTGCAGCTTTAATCCGACTTTTCGAAAGCAGCTTCGCTATGGGATAGTGGCGAAACGCCCCTATCCCAAAAAACAGAATTATAAGAGACTAAGAAATCATCACATATACCTTCATACCCTCATAGGCAATTTAAAAAGTTAAAAAGTGATAAAGAGCGATGTTCTATCCGGGTATGTTGTGTTTTTTTCGGGTTTCTCTCTTCTCCACGTGGGTGTTAATGGTACATATACAAATGTTTTGTGACTATTGTAGTTAGTGTCAGACATATTGAAACGTATATAAATCAATCTTCATTGATATAGGGACATTGTGAAAAGAGGAGAACTAGTCCAAATAGGCGGTTTCTTTCCTTTCCACACCGTTGTTGTAACTGTCATCATCACATATATTTTTTCTTTTTTCAAACTTTTCCAAGCAAAGATTTTGACGGCGGTTATAGGCAAACTTATGAAAACATTAATAATATTTCGCCACCAAAAACAGTGTATGTATGTTTATTTTCTCTGTTGTGTTACTGTCAGTTAGCAGTGTATATAACATGTAACCTCATGAGCCCTAAAGGAAATTGAATGAATACACTTATCAAACTGATCAAACCTATATAACGTGATACAAGTCATTTTCCCGCGATAACGTGTTTATAGTGAGTGATTTTATAGCAAATGATATCTATAGATCCACATATTTGTATGTGTCAATAACAACTTGATATGAGATGCAGATAAATACCCTTCCGATATTTGAGGGTTGTTTTTTATAAAAAATCAACAAAAAGACAAAACAAAAACCCATGGTTATCAAGCAGTTAAGTGACTTTTCATAGTTTCAGTCTCTGTACAAAACCAGTCAAAATTGTTAGATTTCAAATAAATCGCTATTTATCGAAAGTATAAAGATTGGTCTTCACAAATATTATAAGCAGATCGTTTCTTAAAACAAGAGGGCCATGATGGCCCTAAATCGATCACCTGAGTGTTAGTAAATTAGTAGCAAATCTAACTGCAATTATCTGGGGAAATTTGGCCAGAAGTGCAAATGAAACTGCAAGGAGTGGATACTGTTAAAGAAATAGCTTATCAGTAATTAAAGGCCATACATGTATCTTGAAATCCAACAAGAACTTTAATAAGAATGGAATTATAAAGTTTTGTCATTTTGCACCTTTCCTGATGCCGCCTTGCTGCCCTGTTGTTCAACGAAATCAATATGGCTTGAACAATTTTCGTAAAGATCGCTCAAGGAACATTTCTACCAAATTATCTTGGATTATGGACGAAAATTATTTTAAGGTTTGGATATTTTTCTCACTTTCTGATGCTGCAGCAACCAAAGTAAGTATTTGAACAATTTTGAACGAGGACCAACAAAAGAACATTCCTGTAAAGTTAAGATGAAATTGGTCCAGTCAGAGACATGGGTTTATATATCTCTGGTCAAGTGGAATGGTAGGAGTTGTCATTTGTAGCTAATAAGTTCAATTTACCCCTTTTTGTCATGACTCATGGTTGTTATGATTTTGTAACCAATCAAGATGGCTTGAACAAATAAAGAAGAGGATCAATGAACGAACATTTCTACAAAATTATCTTGAAATCAGATAAGCACTTTCATAAGGCTGGAAAATTAAAGTTTCGATATATGACCCCTTTTCTGGTGTGGCCTGGTTGCCATAATTTTCAACCAATCAATATGACTGGAACAATTATTGTAGAGGGTCATACACGGAACATGCCTACCAAATCATATTGGAATCTGACCGACAGATTCAGAAAAAGAAGAAGTTTAAAGTTTGACATTTTGCCACTTTTCTGATGCCATAGCATCTCCATGGAATTAAAATCTTTGAACAATTTTGAAAGAGGACCATTTTCGCAGCAGACGACTGTCGAAAATATTAAGGATAAAAGAAATATGTCAAAACAAGCTATTTGTGCGTTTCAAACAATATATTCAAATCTGCTTCAAATTTATGCCTCGAACTCCCCAATACCCTTTCCCACATACAGACGCTTTCTGACGCCTCTGCAGCAGACGTCTTTTGAAAACACTGTGGCGAAATGAGAAATTGCCCAAAACGAGCAATTTCTCCTTTTGCCACAGTGTTTCAACTTTACTCAATTATAATACTAAAACTAACGATAAACAATTTCTACTTTCGCCAAAATGTTTTCAATTTTAATTGTTTGGCCTACTTAATTGTGTATGACAAAGGCGTAGATCATTGAAGGCTTAATCTGCTCTGTAACAATATGAGAAAAGGCTATTTTAAACTGTAATACCATTTATTTGGGAAATATGCAATACGATATGTCTCTAGATAAAATGAGTAATCGCTCATTTTGAGAAGTGTAAAATTACTATCGCGAAAAGGGTAAAATACCATCCTTAAGTATGACGTAAATTATGCCACAGGAGACGATTGTTATTGATATTCTTAGAATAAGTGAACAATATGCAGACACTTCTTCAGTTAGTCAAGTTAAAAACAGAACGCCGCTAAATAGTTAAGGTGGTTAAAAAACCTTTCCATGTATTGTCGTAATAAATTGAAATATTTCTGCCATAAACAGGAACCCGCCATATTTGCTGAGAAAAAAATAAACAAACAGGGTAAAGTTGACAAAAAAAACTTGATTTTGTTCCGTAATAATTTTATCATAATAGTTTGCCTCCCAAATAATCAAATTCAGAGTAAAAGTTAAATGCTCGCGTATTACAGTGTTGTCTAACTTGTTCATACTTGGTGCTTTTCTCGATAATTTGTGTTTGGGCATTGTTTATCCGAATACAGGGACACTGGTTGTAACTTGCTGTTAGTCATTTTTGTGGATTTCGTGATCGTCATGGTTTGACAGCCTATGTAGACTCACATATTTACTCATTAGAAATATCAGACTTCACACAGCAATGAAGATGATGTAATTGAAAATTTGAAACGTTTGCACTGTTGATTTGTAAAAGGTATTTATCATTTTATGAAATAAAGAGTTGCATCCCTTTCAGTTTCACTTCGAGTTTTGACATTCTGTGCAGAGGACCAGATAAAGAGGGGTATTCAGCTCTTTTTCCCACAATTTCTCACTTATTATTAAAGCAAACCAAATGTTGTGGTATTCAAAATAATTGTCTCATTGAGACGATTCTTTTGAGTACCCACAATATAGGGCTAGAGTGTCAAATAAGGATTTTAGAACATGCAAATCACCCCTTTTTTATAGCTCTGTTCTGTGTATTGTCAGTTCTTCTTTCACTTTTGTAACTTCATTTTAATACAAGACTCAAGAGGTATGCAAATGTGTTAGAATCATCTATCCTTATATACCTGTTATAAACATAAAGTTCATTCAATGATATTTTTTTTAAACTCAATGTTATGAACTTTGAACCAATTAGAACGATATCTGTCAAGTGTGTGCAAAATGGTAATACATGAATGTTAATAGACAAAGGCTTAGGGCTACATTGGCAGAAAGCTTGTTAGAATGAATTAACAATTATTTAACCCTTTTCCACTATGAAAGAGATAATCAACTTTGAAATCATTGTTGCATAAGCAACTTCTCAGTGAGTCAGTTTGACACAATTATTTCAACACTTTCCAATAATTGTACTTTTTGTTATATCTTTGACTAGGTCTTTTCAAAGTCTTCTGCTTCATTTTTGTAGTATGGGAATGGGTTAACCCTTTCCTTCTGACGCCTCTGCAGCAGACGAGCAATTTCTCCTTTTGCCAGAGTTTCCATTTTTTGACAAAAATATGTTCACAGTTTTCTGCTGCAGAATTGTCGTATGAGGGAAAGGGTTAAGGACCAATTTATAACAACAATCCAAGGGAGGAATAATTCAGGAAAACCTCTTTACAATTCACAAAGTAACAATACAACGATTTATGTGATTAAATAATTAGGAAGTCAAAGGACAAAATCAATGAAGTACATTGTGTAGAATGCATATCATTGATATATGCAATTTAGAAAATCATATACAACCAATCAATTAGGTTACAGTCTACTAGTAGTGTTGGGCCATCGGTTCCGTTTTATCAATTGATTATTGGTTACAATCGCTTTGCCTCATTCGATTAGACATCTATTAATTATGTAATCGGTTCATACAGTAGAGGACACTTTGTGTTCAGGCAGCATCAGAAAAGAGGAAATATGACAAAAGACTTCTAAATTTTTTTTTCAGTTTTCAAAATAATATAGCAGAAATGTTACTTTGATGACCCTTACAAAATTTGTTCAATTCATATTTATTCGTTGAATAAAAATAGCTGCAGGGGGTTGTTAAATGAACTTTAAGCTTCATATACACCATCTCATCCTAAATCATTGGACCATTGGACAGATATCAACCAAACCTCACAGGAATGTTCCTTTGGTCGTATTCTTTCATTTTTCAAAGATTTAATGCTTTATTACTAATTTCCTTTACTGATAAGCTATTTTATAATACAGTGTCCATTTCCATGCAGTTTCATTCCAACTCTTAATGACATTTTCCCTGATATGAGCTGTTACACATTTGCTGCCATATATATCTCTCAGTTGATCTATTTATAGATCCATCTTGACTCTCTTGTTTGCGGATAATTTCTTTTTCTGATTTAAAAGAAATGGGACAAGCTAAACCTCTCTTTATGATAAAATCAAAAACATCATCTTTGAACAGTTAAGTTAATATAGCGACATTCTTTAATCATATCCTTGTTTGTTATCAAGTTGTATAATGAAATTATTTACCCCTCATCTGCTTGAAATGGAAAATAGTATTGAATGGTTTTTGAAGGCGTCACCAAGTTTCAAATCTGGGGGTTGGTGGGGTATGCATTCTTGGCGGTGATTGGCTTATTTCTACCTTTTGACAATTCCCACTGTCCGTAAATGACAGCTAATCAAATGCAAAACTCATTGACTGCATGAACTGTACACAATTTCAACTGGATGTATACGCCATATGTTTTGATTTCCAGCGTATACCCTTCAATGTATAACATACTCTCACTTGAGATTTTTATTTTATAATTATGCCACTAGAATTTTGCCAGACTTTTTAAATTTGCCATTTGCCCAACGACTGAAATACATGCTGACAGATAAAAGACTTATTAAGAAATTTGCTATATATATATATATAAAATTGTTATTCAAAAAGATCTTAAAATAGTTTACTCCATTTAATCATGTTTAATAACTATTCATAATATTATATTATCATTTATTAACACTTCTTATTAATTAGTACTTATATTGATTAATGTCTAGTGACTCAAATGCCATTTTTATGGCTGGGTAATTCTCCCAATATGTACAATTATTACTAACAAATGTGAATGTTATAGTATACTGTTGTATTATTATAATGTATGTATAATTTGTATTACGTGTCACTTAAATAAAAATTCCTGGACATACTTGGACGTCTCCCTTGCCCACTTTAGGCATAAATGGGAACACTTTGCGTAAAAACGCCCAATTCTGTTGTGTATTTGATACCTGTTGCCAATCAGTCGGTTATATGATACCAATGCCTGATGAGCCACACCCTTTGAGTACTACTGCATACACAGGCCTACGTGACATGTATAATGCATGCTCGCCATTGTTCATAGTTAGTTGTTATATGCTAGTCATTACGCTTAGTAAATAGTATTTAGTTATATACCGTAGTCTGATGGAATAAAGATAACAACTTGTATGCATGTTTTATGTATTATATGCTCCCTACACAACAAATATGTCCTTTAATGTGTGTGTCTCCTTTTGCCACGATGTTTCAACTCTATTGAATATATTAAATAAACAACTTTATAGAGATTTTCCATATTTGTGCGCATATGATTTCAAAACCCTCTTCTGCAGCTCAGTAAAAATGTATGCGGGAAAGTGGGATTAAACCCTTTCCCACATACAACAAATCTGCAGCAGACGACTATGAAAACATCCAGGCAAAAATGGGGAAAATCTTTACAAATTTAATTATTAAATAGAGTTGAAAACATCCAGGCAAATGGAGAAATTGCTTGTTTTGAGCAATTTCTCCTTTTGTCACAATGTTTACAAAATGTCATCTGCTGCAGGGGATGTCAGTATGTGTCTAATATGAGGTCAAGAGTTAAATGATAAATCTAATAATACTGTTAATCTTATTGCAGTTTCAGATGTCTTTCACCTGGTCTGCCTGTGGGGAGGATGGTTCAGGTGTGGGCATTAAGAGTGGAAAGCGAACAAAGACGTCCCATAACAATGACAGCATAACCGTTGCATCAGAACAGTCCATGGTCTCAAACTGGGACATTGATGGTGGATTGGCAGCTGATTTTGATGGCTCCCTTTCAGGGCTTGGTGTGGAATTAGGGTCAACAACATACAATATGAGGTTTGAGTTCAGAGCTCTACATAAAGGGGTGTTAATACTGTTCTAAACTATTTGATTGATTTAGACTTATCAACGTTTTTAACAATTTTCTAGTCATATCATGGTGGCCTGTTCACCTACTCACTTGTTTACTAGCGTTCTCACAGCAGTAATCCACACAGCATACTTTCCAAGCAACTGGCTGCTTTTCCATATAGACTGTTAGCCTATTGATGAAAGAAGATTGACGCTTGTCATAGTGACTTTCGTCAAACATTGGAAAGAATGTTTGCCCAGCTGGGATTCAAACTCACAACCCCTGGATTAACAGCCTGTGTCGCTACCGACTGAGCTACCCGGTCTGGGCTCTCTCTAAAATAATTATTTAAAACCTCAAACCCTATGCTGTTGACACTCAAAAGAGTCACCTCATTTAGTACAGAGCTCTGGATAAGCGTCAATTTTGGAACTCAAACCCTATTTGTAGCTACTCAATAGAATCTGCTCAGCAAGACAATTCTGCAGCAGACGACTTTGAACATATTTTGACAAAAAGTAGAAAATCTCCATAATTGAATGGATAAACTATGACAAAAAGTGGAAAACATTGTGGCAAAAGGAGAAATTGCACGTTTTGTGCAATTTCTTCTTCTGTCACTATGTTTTCAAAAAGCCGTCTGCTGCAGAGGCGTCAGAAAGCGCCTATATGAGGGAAAGGGTTAATAGAATCCGCTCAGCAAGACAATTCTTTTGAGTACCCATAACATAGTCATAGGGTTTGGTTGAGTAATAACAGATATTGTGTGGAAAAGACCAGTTTACTCCGCCTTATCAAGTCCTCTGTGAGTTACTTAGGGTTTAATTGAATATGAAATAGAAAAGCGATTTTGTAGGGTAAAGGCAGCTTGACTCCTAGGTTTTATTAGCTCACATGCTAGGTGAACTTTTGTGATCACTCACCGTCCGGCGTGGTCGTCGTCTGTACATCCATCTGTCCGTCTGTTAACAATTTCCTACAAATGACTTCTCCTACTAATTTAACTAAACCAATGGACTGATTTCAAAATGACTTAACAGGAATGTTCCTTAGGTGGTCCTCTTTTAAAGTTGTTCAAAGAATTTAATTCCGAGTAGAACTTTGGTTGCTGCGGCATCAGAAAAGGGGGAAATTGCCAAAACTTTAAAAATCTTCTTGTCCAAAAGTACTTGCCTGATTTGAAAATTATTTTGCACTGATTTTCCTTAGGGCACCCTCTACCAAGACTGCTTAAATATTTCTAATCCGTTGAAAAACATGGCCGCCAGGTGGGCGGAGTTTGTTTTCATTATATGTGCATTGTTAAAACTGGCACGATATAAAGATCATTTAGTACAAATGTTCCTTGAGTGACCCTCCACCAAGATTGTTGAAATAATTCCGATCCTTTGAAAAACATGGCTTTCAGGGAGCGAGGCTTGTTTTGCTTATATGAATATATGGTGAAACTTCAAAAATCTTCTTATCTGAAACCGAAAAGCCTAGAGCTTCAATATTTAGTGTGTAGCAATGGCTAGTTGTCCTCTACAAAGGTTGTTCAAATTATGCCCCTGGGGGTAAAAATTTGCCCCGGCCCTTTACAAAGAGATATATAGCGAAAACTTTGAAAATCTTCTTGTCTAAAACTGAAAGGCCTAGAGCTTTGATATTTAATGTGTAGCATTGTTGGCTGGTCATCTACAAAGATTGTTCAAATTATGCCGCTAGGATCAAAATTGGCCGGGGGGGGGGGGGGGGGGGGGGTCAGCTGTTTTACATAGAAATATATAGGGAAAGACTTTGAAAATGTTCTTGTCTGAAACCAAAAGGTTTAGAAGCTAGATATTTGATGTCTAGCATTGCCTAGAAGTCCTTTACAAAGATTGTTCAAATTATGCCCCTGGGTTCAAAATTTACCCCACCCCATAATCACCTGTATTACAAAGAGATATATAGGGAAAAACTTTGAAAATCTTCTTGACGAAACCGAAAGGCCAAGAGCTTAGAAATTTGGTGTGAAGCATTATCTAGTTGTTCTCTACCAAGATAATTCAAATTATACTCCTGGGGTCAAAATTGGCCCTGCCCTGGGGGGTCACCTGTTTTACATAGAGATATATAGGGAAAAAATTTGAAATATCCTTGTTAAATACTAACTGGTACATAAACATTTCTTGAGTGACCTTCTTAGTCATATAAACTTGACAAAAGACAGGCAAAACAGGGTGTTGATTTTGTTCTGACCTGACTGCAAAATGAGTTATTGTGGTAGGCATCCCAATCACATTGCATAATTCAGGTGAGCGATCTAGGGCCATCATGGCCCTCTGGTTTTGTTAGTTGATGCATTTGTAATGTATTGTCAATTTTATCGGGGGATTTTACTTGTGGTTAAAGATCAAACAAGTTTTCTCCTGCCTTGCTCTGGCTTATCTTAACATTTAATAAATTAATATATTGTACTTCAAATTATTTGGAAAGACTTTTTTTTTGCAGACAGATTTGTTTAGGGATGAACATAACATGAATTATCAAAGCAGAGCTCTAGATAAGGGGTGTTTTGCATATTCTAAAATCCTAATTGATCCTTTAATCCAAGTTGTGGGTACTCAAATGAATCGTCTCAGTAAGTGGCTTGGTTAGTAATAGGAGAGATATTGTGTGAAAAAGACCAGTTTACTCCCCCTTATCAAGTCCTCTGATTTCTAGAGCTGCAGGAAATAAGAATGATTGTGCTAGCATGCCAAGATTTTATCCAAGGACAGCATATAATATGTCCTTCTTAACAACTGGACCAATTTCTAGCAAACTTCGCAGAAATGTTCCTTAGATGACCTCTATTGATTTTGATGTCATCTGGTCAAAATTCAAGGTCATAGTGACTTTGAACACAAAATGCTTGTCTGGTTGATAACTGCAGAATGCTTGTGCATAAGCTCCTCAAATACTGCAGGGAGGTTGGGCATGACTAGTAGATGACACCTATTGATTTTTAAAGAGATCCATTTAACCCTTACCCTCATATAGACGCTAGTGACTCCTCTGCAGCAGACCGCTTTTTGAAAACATGGCGACAGAAGAAGAAATTACTCAAAAAAGCAATTTCTCCTTTCGTCTCCATGTTTTCAAGTTTATTCAATTATTGTACTTTCATTTAAAGGGAGTTTCCAAATATTTTCGGGTATGTTTGCTGTAGATTTGTTGTATGAGGGAAAGGGTTAAAGTCAAGATCACAGTGACCCTGTGATGCTCAGGGGGCATAAAGTTTGACAAACATCCCTTATATCATATACATAGATTAAGAACATTGAAAACTATTTAACTATTATTAAATCAGATGAGCGATTTATGACCATCGGCCCTCTTGTTTATAAAACTATTCAACGTTGATATTTTGTTTTCAGTGAGGCATTGTTGGCCCTACCTGTATTCAAACAAGAAAACTTGGACAATGTGTGAGTATTGTGTTATATAAAATATCTTCAATGTTTACTCAAGATATAAAGGATCTGACATGAGTTGTCATTTCATATAAAGTTTTATTAAACATATTCAAGTAATTAGTTATTTTTAAAAGCGAGATGAATAACAAATTTCTTGGACGAGTTTAATTAAACAACGAATGTCGGATTCTATTTATCACATGACAAAATACAAAAAATAGTCAGAAAATAGTCCCAACATGTAATACTTTATAAGCTGTTAACAAATCACAAAAAAAATATTTTTATGACTGATAATGGTCCCTTTACCTCCTCCATTTATCGTGACGTTTGTGTTTACCGGATGCACGTTCTCAGCCATTTTGTAAACATTCGCGGATGAATACTAAAATAGTGATTCAGTTATGTTATATTACACACGTTACATAATAAAGAAATGCGTAATGGGTATATTAGATCGGAAACAAGCATTGTCATGTGAAAATAAGATATAAATTGTACTTATATTTCTATTTCATATTAACATGGTAATTGTTCAAAAACAAATCCTTTTTCACTTTGCCTGACAATGACAACATTTAGTATCATCTGAAACAAACATCCTTTTGCAAATTTAACTCTGTCTGTTTCTATTCAGGTTTCAATACATCCTTGGTGCTGCCACATCACCAGCAGTTAAGATTAATGAAGAAACACTGACATATTTAAATCAAGGTAAGATAGTTCATGACTAGCATATTTAACCCTTTCCCACATACAACAAATCTGCAGACGGCGACTTCGAAATCTTCTTGGTGACACTATGGCAAATCCCTATAAATGAAGGTATATTTATTGGGAAAAAACATCATCAGTTTGGGAAAAAAGAGAAATTGCTTTTTTTGTAACAATGTTTTCAAAATTCGTCTGCTGCTGAGGTATCTGAAAGCGCCTGTAAGTACGAAGGGTTAATAGCTTCAGTTAAGCATTTCCATGAGATGGCTTTTTCAATTCTGTTAGTTTTAAATTTCTGAAGAGAGTTGGAATATGGTTTACATGCAGAGGAATCTCAACCCTTACCCACATACAACAATTCGGCTGCAGACGACTTTGTAAACTCATAATCAACAATTTTTCCGTTTGCAAGTCGTCTGCTGCAAAGGCGTAGGTAATCATCTGTATGTTGAAAAGTGTTAAAAACCTTGTAGGAAAAAGAGAGCTTGCGTAATGGACTCATTTCTACATTTCCAACAATGAAGGTGATTTTTATGACTTTACACTTTTTCCTCAAACTGTTATTCATATTGTTATCTTGACCCTTTCCGACATAAAGAAACTGTTTTGTAACTTTATAAGCAATCTCACCTTTTGCCAGCCGGGTGTCCCGGGTTCAATCCCCAGTCGCGGCACGACAGTCATGGTGGAGTGCCCTTGGGCAAGGCACATTTTCTAGCCTAGTACTGGTTTGTTTACCCAGGGATCATGAATAAGTGAACTGTTGCCGTGATATAACTGAAATAATGTTGAAAGCGGCGTAAAACCCCAATAAAACAAACAAAACCTTTTGCTCATTTCGAAGGCCATACTTTTATTCCTACTGAATTTCCATAGTTTGCCTTTATGTGACTAGAGATTTATTATGATTCTTGAGTTTCTATAGTTTGCCTATATGTTACTTAAGTTTTATTATGATTCTTGAGTTTCCATACGGGTGAAACACAATCAAGGGAACAGTAGGGTTGCACTTGAGGGTGAAAAATGAAGGTGTTTATTTTGTTAAAAAAAGGATTTTTTTCATAAGTATAATGTTTGAAGTTAATGAAACCTCAGCGGTTTGCAGCTGGTCACACAGGATATACTGTTTTTACTCTTCGATACACTCCCCACAGTTTGCTGGTTACGGACACTACATAGGACACTAATTGCAATATATTAATACAAAACTGTATTAAACTTTTATTAATTTGAAATAATTTTAACATAATATCATGTATAAACACAAATAAAATAAAAATTGAAGCCGAGATAGGTTTTAATTCTCACAAAGACACCATATGTATAGGAAACAATCCTGTTGCAAAAATCACCTTTATATCAATTATTGTTACATCTTTAATTTTAGAGTTAATGGTAAGTAATTGTTCAGAAACTAACATTTCATCTTTTCTGTATGAAAGGCAAAAAAATATTTTGAAAGGACAATACTTATTTTTCACTAAATTTATGAAAATAAAAGGTCAATATTTTGGTTACGGACACTACGTATGCCCTGTACATAAGTAACAATTTACATAATGCACATATAATAAAAAGCTTAGTTGGATAATAACTTTCTTAGTAAGAATATTCAATTTTAATGGTCCTTTAATGTTTATATCTGTCATTTTGACTTCTGTGTCATAAAATTTATAAAATGTACCCAATTTTCAGTGTGAGAAAAAAAATATATGTGAAACCTGTCTGTTTTTACATAGTACCTTAACCATTTAGCAAGAACATTAAAGTCATAGCAATGCTAACAAACATATAAAACACAATTATAGATCCTTCTATAACACAAATATGTAAATGATATGAAACATCAAAGTTTAATCCATGGTTACGGACACTATGCCATTGACTATCCTAGCGAAAATACCCAGATTTGTAGTCTTTTGACAATTCCACTGCATATTTTGATGAGAAAGAAGTGCTTGGAATATTTCGCAGTTGGTCATCATCGGAATTTTTGGGGTCAGATCTGTTTATCAATCTCACCCGCAATCTCAATTGCCTGTGTTTTCTTGACTGCCAACTGTCTTTTAAGCTTATTACTTGATTTTACAATGTCTTGTTTTTCTTTGTTTTCTTGACTTTTCTTTTCTTCGACGATATCGATGCATCTCTTTTCTCTTTTGTTTTCTTAGCTTTCAAAGTTTTGTCGTATTATTTTCAGCCTCCTTTTTATTTTCTGTTTTTCGATCTCTATCTTTTTAGCTCAGCTGAGCACGAAGTGCTCAAGGTGAGATATTGTGATCGCCTTTTGTCCGGCGTCCGTTGTGCGTCCATCAAGATCTTCTCCTCAGTAACCAGTAGATTGATTGGGATGAAACTTCACACAAAGCATCCTCTCAATAACCTCCCCAGAATTCCTTCAAAATTGTGGTATCCATGCAGAATTTTTGTTTCCTTGGCAACAAAACGAAAACAAATCTTCTTCTCCCAAACCAGTTGGCAGATTTTCAAATAACTTTGTAGAAATGTTCCTTGGATGACCCTTTATCAGATTCCTGTAAGCCATGTTGATTGATAGAAAAACAATGGTCGCCAGGGGGCAGGGCTATTTTGCCTTATATGGCTATAGTAAAAACTTAAAAAAATCTTCTCCTCTGAAAGTGAAACCGATTTTCAAAAATGTTTGTAGAAATGTTCCTTAAGTGACCCACTATCGATTCCTTCAAGCCATGTTGATTGGTCGAAAAACATGACCACCAGGGAGCGGGGCTATTTTGCATTATATGGCTATAGTGAAAACTTTAAAAATATTCTCTGAAAGCCATGTTGATTGGTCAAAAACTATGGCCGCCAGGCTTATATGGCTTTTGTGAAGACAAATAATATCAGGTAAGCGATCTAGGGACATCATGACCCTCTTGTTTCTTTAATTTTTTATTTGCTTCTGTATTCAATTTCTGTTTTTCTCTCCACTTTCTAACCTTTTTTGCATTTATTTGCCTTTTGAGTTTCTGTATTTCAGTTGTTTCACTTGATCTCGAATCCATCTAAAAAAGGAACAATTAGATATATATCAGATTCATTGAAGTTGTAGTTTTCTTACATTTATTTATGAACTTTGGTTTTAAATGTTGTTTGTCTATTGTTTTTCTTGTCCCAAGGTTTGTCTTTCTCCTTTGATTTCCGAGCCCCAGTAGCTCAGTCAGTAGAGACGCAGGCTGTCAACCCAGGGGTTGTAAGTTCGAACCCCAGCTCAGCCAACATTCTTTCCTACGTTTCACAAAAGTCACTGTGACAAGCGTCATTCGTCTTTCACCAATTGGATAACAACTTCTATGTGAAAAAGCAGCCAGTTGCTTGGAAAGTATGTTGTGTTGAGTAATGGTTGAGAAAACCAGGAAACATATGAGATGGTGAACTGGCCGACTGAAAAATTGTTTAAAACGACGTTAAACCCCAATCAAACCCTTCTTCTAGACTAGTGCTTTTGGTTGTCTACCCTTTCAATGGTATTTGGACTTAAATACTTGTATGTTTTTTTCTTTTTAATTAACACCATTAGTTTAATTTTCTCATTTATTATCATCCATTTCTTTTGAATTCTTTTGATTACTTTCCTTCAATACAAAACACAGTTGACATTTTGATATAAACTGTAATCTGAACAATGATAAAATATTGTAGTGTCCGTAACCAAATTGTGCTCTTTTAAGTAGCTACTTCTGATAAACAGAATATGGTAACATTAGCAGTTTGGTGCTTTATTTGGAAACCAGATACTGCTTATATGGAAATCCATCACATATATAGAAGTTTTTGTTTCTTTTACACTATAATGAATGTAAGAAGTACTTAACCGAAAAAAACGTGACTCCGTGTAAATAATGATAAAGATTTGCATGTTTGTAAAGGCAAACATATCAATATAGTTAAAAATGAGTGTAAGTTAGTGATAGATATCATTAAAATTTGTATGAACACAATTTTATGTAAAAATACAAGTTCTAAATTTTTAAGCATTTAAGGTTACGGACACTACATATTCATCAAACAAAAGTTTATAGAATTAACTTACCTTTATATATGGACAAACTTGTAAACTTTGCTAAATATAATTCAGGAAACACAACATTTTAGGAAGAAAATCTTGAATGTAGCATCCCCACTTGCAGATTCGAAATATTTCCTGTCTTCACACAGGATGCTGCTCAAGGAAAATGATGCTGTTCCTAAAGATAATGCAATCCGGAATTTCCATTCAATTACATCATCTTTTTATGTGTTAAAAATTAGTTGATTGACTTCTTTTTAAAATAAAACATGCAACTAGCATAAGGCTACTGATAATAAATGCAAAAAAAAATCAATATAAACATTACAGAAAAGCAGGTTACGGACACTACACTGTTTTTGTAGTGTCCGTAACCATGTTTGTGTTTCTACAGCAAAGCTATAGTAAAATATCCAACAAATGAATTCATATTTTAACTCTCCAATGCCCTTAAGGTATCTTAAAAGAAAATGGGCTTTATGAAGACTTTGTAAGTTAACTATTGACACAGGGTTACAGACACTACATCTTTTCAGAAAATAGCATTTTCACATTTTGAAAATTCATGAAAAAAATATTATAATATGTACACAAAAGATTTTTTTTGCTCTAAAATTAACTACTTTAGAGCAATGATTTTTTTGCAAAGACTGTAAAAAAAAGTTATTAAAAGCTGGTTTTAATTTATTATAACACATTTTAAAAATTGCACTTGAAAATTGTTTAACAGACCACCATTTCTGCGTTGCTGATCATATCTTCACCAATTGTTATCTGATTTCAACAAAACCAACTCCAAAATAATTCTAAATTAATTTACTGTTTACTGAGTATGCAGAAATTCTCCATTTTGTATTTGACAATGTAGAATTTTTTCTGGGAAAAAATGGAAATTTTGAAGCGCAACCGCATAACGCTGTAAAACAGCTGTTTTGTGTATATGTTTTTAACACCTGTGTGAAAACTATTGAAGGTAGAGCCTTGCAATTTGGTCTGAAATTTCATTATGCATTGTACATTAGAATAAAATTATTTCATACTCTCAAAGCAAGACGAATTTGATAAAAACTGTGTATAACATTGTACTATTTTAAATGCTCCCTATATTGTGTTTCACCCGATAGCTTGCCTTTATGTAACTTAAGTTTTAGTATGATTCTTGAGTTTCCATATTAAACATCTGTATTATTTCTCACAAAAAAAAGAGAAAAGTCGGAATGCACCAAGAAAACACCTAAGGTGATAACGTCATTTTGTGGTTAATTAACACTTTTTTAAATGTTTATTTCATACTTTACAAGGACAATCCTATGAGATAAAACTGAAGAAGCTTGGAGACTTGTCGGATTGTGAAGGACAATATTTGAGAGTAAGTCCATATATCTTTTCATTAACCCTTTCCCACATACATAGGCATTCTGAAGCAGACGACTTTTGAAAACATCGTGACATAAGGAGAAATTGCTCAAAACGAGCAATTTCTTCTTTTGTCACAATGTTTTCAACTCTTTTCAGTATTTATACCAATATTTTTAAAGCTTTGCCATGTTTTTGATTAAATTATTTCAATGTCATCTGCTGCAGATTTGATGTAAGTGGGAAATGGTTAATTAGATAATGATTCTCTTTAAGATGATACAGCTGTCTCTTGACGTCTCTGCAGCAGAAAATTTCACCTTTTGCTGCTTTTTTTGTGTGTAAAAACCATGAATTTCTTCTCCCTGGATCTGCTTGTCTGGTTAAGGGTTCATAACCCTTTCCCTTATATAGACGCTTTCTGACAACTTATTGAAAATGTGGCAACAAAAGAAGAAATTGCTCAAAATGAGCAATTTCTGCTTTTGACACCATGTTTTCAACTCTATTCAATAGCTATACAGTTATTTATAAAGGTTTTCCATATTTTGTTGTAAGTGGGAAAGGGTTAAGAACTGGTGACATTTAACTGGTTTAATCAGTTTTCCAAGTCTCTAATTTAGTAGATTCTGCATTAGTCCATCCTGCATTAGTCCATTAGATGGTGAACAGTGCAGACTGACCTCATTCTGCCTGGGTTACAAATGGTTGAAAACTTGTCCTGTTTCATAACTCCTATATTGTTCACTTTTCTACAGAGTACGGTGAGGGTATGTTTTCACGAAAGAAGATTACAGTTTATGGAGAAAGAACAACTGGATTTTTGGACCTCGAACAGACCTGGTGAAAGAATATTAGATATTGGTAAGTCTCTAATCTGTGTGAAATGTTTTATATTAATATTAGATATTGGTTAGGGCTGTTCTAGGAAAACATGTATAGAGGGGGAGGAACTGACCACAAATGTTTAGGGTACCACCTATCAAGTTTTAATTACTTTTTGGGCACTAATTAAAATACCCCCCAAATACACACCAAATAAAAATAGCTCGCAGTTCCTCCCACCCCTAGACATTTTTTCCTGGAACAGCCCTTAGTCTCTTATCTGTGTGAAATGTTTTATATTAATATTAGTGAAACATGTATTTTACTCTAAAAGTGTTATGTTCTATTTCAATATAGTCCTTGTTGTATCACCTGCCCATAAGAAAGGCTGTCAAATTGGGATCACATTTCTGTCGTCTTTCTGTCTGTCCATGATCCATCTATCATGCTAGGACTTTGGTTATAGCTATAGTTATTGGTGTTATTGGCAACATTTGTGTTTCTCCAGGCACATTAAGAGTGCCTATGTTCATATTCCTTAAAGAATTGTTTAAATTAAAACTGATCAATAATCAAAGAATATGGACTTTAAGCTTGTTATTAAAGGCACTTATATACTTCTCATGAGAAAGATTTCTTGGTCGTTATGTCAAAAGATAGGGACAAATTGAGCTTGAAGCCTCCATCTATTTAGGATAGCTTTGTAGGGTTTGCTTACCTATTTGTTGACCTAACAGCATTTGAGTCATATTGCAGTTTTTAAAATTTATTCAAGGAGCACCTGTTTACATGTTATGAAATTTTGATATTTATCTGTTTCAAAAATTCAAGATACAAGTTAAGGTCACTTTGACCTTGAACTTGATCTTTATCCTCCTACTGAAAATGTTTTGCCATGTTCCCCTACTATGTTACTTGGATATCTTACTGGACAATATAAACCTGATCCTGAGGTTTGTGCAAAGATGTGTTTTATTATTGATGTACAGTCAAACCTATGTTTAAAGACCACACATGGGATGTAAACAATCTGGTCTTTGTTCACATGTGGTCTTTAATTACAGGGTCATTTATAAAGAAAGAAAATGAGTATTTGGGAAACTAAAACTATGGTCGCTATAGACAGGGTATTGATATTTCAAGGTGGTCTTAAGCACAGGTTTGACTCTACTTGTATTTCATCAAATAGGTGAACATAAGGCTGAGATAAATGATGAACAGTTTAAATTGGATTATTAACATCTTGGAAAGAGGTTGTAACATGTAGGAAAAGTAGGTCACCATGATTACAACCTTGCCCTTTTACACTGTTTTCTTAGTGGGATTGTCACCGAATTTTGTTCTGGTTTTATTTTAGACATACCGTTATCGTATGGGTTAGTGGATGTGATCATTGAACCCAATAAACTAAATGCAGTAGATATTGTATGGGATCCGACCAAGGAAACGGGAGTCTATGTGAAAGTTAATTGTATAAGTACAGAATTCACCGCAAAGAAACATGGTGGTGAAAAGGGCGTGCCATTCCGATTACAGATTGAGTCAAATGCTACAGAAGATGAAAACTCCAAACTGATTCACTGTGCATCATGTCAAATCAAAGTTTTTAAGGTTTGTAGCAGATAACAACTTGATGTTTTCATAATTATTTTATTTATTCTAATTCATTTAGTGCTTAATTCTTGAAAGCTTTTCAGTCATATGCTTTTAACGAATGTTTTGAAATTCGATTTATCTCCCTTTGTCTTCTCAATGTGTAGTTAAGCAACTATGGCTCTGTCAGTATTGGCAAGGGCTATAGACCTAGTGGTCCTACGTTGAACCCGTCTCAGCCATTTATACCTTTCTATGATTGACAAAATCCATTAGGCCAGCATCAATTGTTTTCGATTAATGGGCTAAATAATTTATGTGGGAAGGTAGCCAGATGCCTTTGAAGAGTGATGTGTGGATGACTGGGACGAGAAAACCAGGAAACTCATGGTTAAGGGAACTGGCCACTGTGATATAACTGAACAATGTTGAAAATAATGTTAATCTCCAATCAATCATTCTTAAATTTCAATCCCATGGTAATATTAGTAATGTTTGATAGTGTAATATACTTTTCTTACAAAATTCAGACAGTAAACATATATATTGAAAACACAGTGAAATTAAATACTGTAGGATACTATTATTACTAAAGATACTCGCCACTTTTGGTATGAGGTACATGTAACTGTTAAATCTCTACAAATGAGTCTGTCTGTGGGAAAAAGTTGGCATGTCCGAACAGTTGGGGTTTAGATCTGCATGTACATCTACTCCGTCTTGGCAGATTTTTCACTGTTCACGAAAAACAACTTGTACCTTTTCTAAAGGACAAGACTTAAATAAAGATATTTATATTTCAAACAATTTATTAGACTTAATTAAATAAAGAAAATTATATTTCAAACAATTTATTAGACTTAATTAAATAAAGAAAATTATATTTCAATCAATTTATTAGACTTAAATAAAGAAAATTATATTTCAAACAATTTAATTATCTGAACATTTTTTAAATAGATGGATATTTGTCTAGCCTTTTTCAATCATAAAAAAAATCAGGAGAAGATGACTTTGCAAACATCTTGGCAAAAATATGGCAAATCTCTAAAAAATAAAAGTTATGTGCAATTTCTTATTTTGACATGATGGTTTTAAGTTGTCTTCTGCAGATAATTCTGCATGTGGGAAAGGGGCAAAGTCTGATAACGTCTTGTGTTCATTTTATTTTAAGCCGAAAGGAGCTGACAGAAAACACAAAACTGACAGAGAGAAAATGGAGAAAAGACAAGGTGCAGAAAAGGTGAATGTTTTATATTTTTACTCAGGCTTACATTTGACTAGGAGCATAGTTAAAAATATATCCCCCTCCTATAATAATTAGGTTCCATTCATTCTCCTTGCAGACATTTCAGTTTGGTGAGTTTTAGAAGGACAAGATACTTGTCATTGGATTATTCTAAAGAGAAATTTCCCTTGGCATTTTTAACCATTTACCACATTCAACAAATCTGCAGCAGGCTACTTTGAAAAATATCAAGGCAAAAATATGGGAAGTCTCTATATATATGAATTATTGAATAGAAATGAAAACATTGTGTCAAAAGGAGAGATTGCATGTTATGAGCAATTTCTCTGTTTGCCACAATGTTTACACAAGTTGTCTGCTACAGATGGATCAAAATGTCCCTGTATGTGGGAAAGGATTAAATTTTGTAAATTACGTTTATGTGATTTCTGAAAAAAAATTAATATATGCATGCAGATATTTCAATGACTTTGTGTGGTAGTTTGTATAATTAGAAGTACAGATGTTCATTTAGCTTCCTGGTCAGATAATTCTTAGCAAAGTTGGTACTGTGCTCTGAATATTTCATAGATTTATATAATGTGTATTTTAAGCTTGTCTGTTTGGGTATTATCATTCCCTTGGCGTCGCTGCATTGTCACAAAGCTTAAACCTTACCTCATGACTAAAAAACGTTCAACATTTTCAAATGAAACTTCATTCATATGATCCTACGAAGAATACGCATTCTATACCAAGTCACATAACTCTGGCTTATAATTATTCAGAAATGCCCTTTTTTCAACTTGTAAAAAGGTAGACGAGTGTTGGTGTTCGCTTGCGGCGCTCTTGTTTTTAATTTTGGCTGCTGGCATGTGCATTTGTGTTGTTAGAAACATTTCTAGTTGCAAAATAAATATAGAGGTTTTACTGTACGTTTCTTTTA
Organism: Serripes groenlandicus; assembly: GCA_031761405.1. NCBI lineage: Eukaryota > Metazoa > Mollusca > Bivalvia > Cardiida > Cardiidae > Serripes > Serripes groenlandicus. The sequence goes on from JASEVX010000003.1 coordinate 111,523,232, forward strand.
CAATTTTTCAATTCAATACATAAACCTATACATATTATATGGAAGAGTAAGCATGTCTTTTTACTGAAACAAACACAAGATTGTGAGTACACAAGACAATTCTTTTTTCATAGCCTAGGGTTTTCACATCCATTTAACCCTTTCCCACTTTCAAAAAATCTGCAGCAGACAACTTTGAAAACATCAAGGCAAAAAGATCACTATAAATGAAACTAGAATTATTTAAAAGAATTGAAAAAATTGTTGCAAAAGGAGAAATTGCTCATCAAGTTCCATATATTTTTCTGAGATGTTTTTAAATTGGTCTTGAGGATAACGGTCACTAACAGTGTGATGTGTAAGTGCTTGTGTAAAAGAAATACATGAAAAGGCCTACATAATGCAAAAGTATACTGTAAAAATCTCTTAACGCATATCTATACAATACGCTTATCCTTAGATGTAAGGTAGATACTCAGTGTTTTCTCTAGAGCGCGTTTTGCGCGTCTTTGACGCAATTTAATTGACATTGACGCATATCAATTGAAAAGCTGGGTCTTTTATGACGCAACACAAATGAGAACAAATTCAGTCGATCTTGGGGACAAATCAGCTTAAACTCGATAGATTTCATTGCGAGAGTCATATGATAAATTTACACGCTCGGTTTTTCATTGATATCGAGAACCGTAGACTGGGTTCCCCTCTATTGTTAAAATCGGTCTTTTTTAAACTAGTACACCAGTATCGTAACGTATTTAAGAGTACCCGTCTATGCAAATATGTTAACTTTTGTGGGTCTCACATTAATCCAAGAAGGGCTTGATTATCAGTCAGCCAATCAGAGAGAGCGATTTAAACCACGTGTCATACAGTCCGCATATCAGAGCATGTTTACATATGTGTTACTATTTTAAGAGCGCGCCTCGATACGTGATTGGCTACTGATTCACTACACAGTCGGGTAACTAACATATTGAAAACATTGTTCTACAGATTGTTTACATTAGTTACTCTGTTTTCCTTCATACGCAGTATTCATCACTTTATATAAATAAAAAATATTTAATGTATCTACTTATGTAAAGCGCTCATTATCATATGACCGAGTATTTAAACATTCGACACATCTCGGCAGATTTTGGTTAAATGTAAGGTAGCGAAAGTGCCGATATGTGCCGATTCTGTCTCTGACGTAAATATCCAGGTAAAAATGTCGGATCCATCGGCTGCTAAGCAGCGTCGTTTGACATCATTTTTCTCGTCGAAAAGTAAAGAAAGCGAGCCCCAGCCCCAACATGAATGTGAAATGCCCTCTTCTTCGTCTGAAAAGGTATCGTCAGATAAAAAAACAAGCAAAAAGGCTGTAAAACGAGAATTTTGCGACGAATGGCTTTCGAAAAACCCGTGGCTTAAATACGAGTACGGAAAAATGACCTGTACAACATGTATTGCCGAAGGTAAAGATAATCCATTTACACATGGCTGTACAAACTTTCGACACTCCACTTTGACGAGACATATCTCCTCTGTGCAGCATAAATCAGCCTTGGAAGCCCAGTCCCTGAGATGCACCATGCAAAAGCAAACCGTATCACTGATAATGGCGAAAAATGATGCTGCAATTGGGGGGCTCAGGTCAGTGTACTGGCTAGGGAAAGAACAGCTGCCAACTTCTAAACACAAATCACTTCTCAATTTGCAAAAGTTGCAAGGCTGCACATTTCCAGATGAGCTGCATGTAGGAGCATCTTCATACACCTCACATACATCAGCTGAAGAAATGCAGGATGCCATAGTTTCCGTACTTCTTGAGACTACGAACGAGAAATTAACATCAAGCCCTTTCATAGCCATTCTTCTTGACGAAAGTTGTGACATATCAGTGACTAAGAAACTTTTATTGTATGCTAGAACAGTATCGCCTGGCTTTGATCCGGAAACTCTTTTCATTAGTAATATGCACATAAAGAATGGAACTGCTAAGACAATACATGCAGCTGTAAAAGAAACCCTGTCCTTGCGTGGAATTTCTCTGGATAAAGTGATTGTGGTTGGCTCAGATGGAGCTTCAGTTATGACTGGTTCCAAAAATGGTTTTGTGGCACTAGTTAGAAGAGACGACTCCCCATTTGTTCTTGGAGTGCACTGCATAGCTCACAGACTAGCACTTTGCTCAAGCCAAGCAGCTGAGAAAATTCCATACTTGAAAGCCTACCAGCAAATATTGTCTGATATATTTTACCATTTCAAGCGATCTGCCCTGCGACGTGAAAAGGTGAAAGAAATCCAGGATATATTGCATGACCCAAAACTTATGTACAAGGAGCTGCACAGTGTGAGGTATATACTTAATTTATTATATTAACTACACTATACATGCATAAAATACAGAACAGTTATTAATAAAATAAAAAGTTATTATGTATACACATATATATTATAACAAATTAGTTATAAAACATTAAATTTAATTGACAACACTATCACATTTAATATTCATGATCATGATAGAAAGGAATTGAAAATACAAATTTAAACATAGGATAAACCCCAGAGTTTATTTGTCAGTACACACTCATACTAAACAGTCATGCTATCTATAAGTGATATTAAATAGTAAAAGTCTATCAAACCAGCCATAACAGAAAGATGCTCTACATTAGCATACATAACCCTTTCCCCCATACAAAATTTCTGCAGCAGACAACTTTGAATATATTTTGTCAAAACATAGAAAACATCAGTAATTGAATGGATAACCTATGAAAATAAGTGGAAAACATTGTGGCAAAAGGAGAAATTGCACGTTTTGTGCAATTTCTTCTTTTGCCACTATGTTTTCAAAAAGCCGTCTGCTGCAAGTGGGAAAGGGAGTAACCACTTCTTATCAAACTATATTTTGATTTAACTAATCATGCGTTTATTTATATACATTCAGGTGGTTTTCCATGTACTCAGCTCTACAAACAGTTTACAGAACTTGGGCATCACTGGCAACATACATGGAAACTGAAATGGAATCTTCAAATGACAGTGTAGCCAAGGGGTTCTTTAAGAAGATCACTTCTTTTGCCTTCATTGCCACAACCCATCTACTAATGGATATAATTCCAAAAATAACTCAGCTTAGTTTATTCTTTCAAAAAGAAAACATTGATCTTGCCATGCTTAGACCAAGTGTTGACAGTGTTGTTCAGCAGCTTGAATGGTTAAAATCCAATGACGGTGATCATGTGTCCGAGTTTAAACAGGCTGCAGGTGAAAAGCTCACAGAGTTTAAGGGTGTTAAGGTTGTTGATACCCCAGTGCTTCGTCAGCAGTTTGAAAAGACAAGACAGTCATTCCTTGGCAATCTGATCCATGAAATTGAGCGAAGATTTCCAGCCGTTTCAACAGATATTGTATCAAACATGTCAGTGCTTAGTCTGAGGGGTCTATCACTTTTATCTGAAGATGACAGGAAAAGCTATGGTGTAGCACAGATTCAGACTCTAGTTGAACATTTTGGTCACGAATCTAATGGCAAGCCGGCCCTAATTCATGAAGAGCAAACACTTATTGAGTGGGACCAGTGTAAAGCCTTGGTTGTTCAACAGCAGTACCCATGTCATACAGTAGCATCCACATGGAAGCTACTGGCATCCAATCACCCAGACTCTTTTCCCAATTTGACTAAGCTCAGTATGGTAGCTGTCTTAGTTCCTCTTCAAACAGCAACAGTGGAGCGAGGGTTCAGTGTTCAAAATAATATTAAAGTATCATCAAGAAACAGGTTGTCAAGTGAGAGACTTGACACTCTTATGAACATTTCCCTCGGTCCAGAAATTGAAAAGTTTGATTTTAAAGCAGCTTTGTTTAAATGGAAAGAAGCTAAGAAAAGAAAATTGTATGCAAATTAATCACTTGACTTAAAATTAAAAAATTTGATTAAAAGTTAATTACACCAGTTTTCATTGTTTATGGTTTCTTAAATTAATGACAACATGTGACAGCGTGTGACCCCAATTTTTTTAATGACCCCCAACATTTTCAAATGACCCCCAAATTTTCAACTAGGGGGTCATATATGACCCCCAAATATTTTGGTCTGGAGAACACACTGGATACTTACACTGATACCCCAGTTTTCAATTTCTGATCTAGTTGATTGCTGAATAAACCATGAATAGGAATACCGGTATTTATTAATAACTCTCATAGTCACTTTATAGCATTATTATCCCCCGCTTTTTCGAAGAAAAAAAGGGGGGTTATTAATTTCGGTTTGTCCGTCCGTCCGTCTGTCTGTCCGTCTGTCCGTCTGTCCGTCCGTCACACTTCGTTTCCGTGCAATAACTGCCGCAAATGTGAACCGTTTCTTTTCAAACTTGGTAACAAGGTTAAATGCCTTAACGGCTAGGCCAAGTTCGAATATCACTTTCGGCGGACTTTATTTGGTAGAGTTATGGCCCCTTATTTAACAAAATATGTTGTTTCTTGCCGTTTCCGTGCAATAACTGCCACAAATGTGAACCTTTTTTTTTCAAACTTGGTAACAACGTTAAATGCCTTAAGGGCTAGGCCAAGTTCGATCGTCACTTTCGGCGGACTTTATTTGGTGGAGTTATGGCCCCTTATTTAACAAAAAATGTCGTTTCTTGCTGTTTCCGTGCAATAACTGCCACAAATGTGAACCTTTTTTTTTCAAACTTGGTAACAACGTTAAATGCCTTAAGGGCTAGGCCAAGTTCGAATATCACTTTCGGCGGACTTTATTCGGTGGAGTTATGGCCCCTTATTTAACAAAAAATGTCGTTTCTTGCTGTTTCCGTGCAATAACTGCCACAAATGTGAACCTTTTTTTTTCAAACTTGGTAACAACGTTAAATGCCTTAAGGGCTAGGCCAAGTTCGAATATCACTTTCGGCGGACTTTATTCGGTGGAGTTATGGCCCCTTATTTAACAAAAAATGTCGTTTCTTGCTGTTTCCGTGCAATAACTGCCACAAATGTGAACCTTTTTTTTTCAAACTTGGTAACAAGGTTAAATGCCTTAAGGGCTAGGCCAACTTCGATCGTCACTTTCGGCACACTTTATTTGGTGCAGTTATGGCCCCTTATTTAACAAAATATGTCGTTTCTTGCTGTTTCCGTGCAATAACTGCCACAGATGTGAACCTTTTTTTTTCAAACTTGGTAACAAGGTTAAATGCCTTAAGGGCTAGGCCAACTTCGATCGTCACTTTCGGCAGACTTTATTTGGTGGAGTTATGGCCCCTTATTTAACAAAATATGTCGTTTCTTGCTGTTTCCGTGCAATAACTGCCACAGATGTGAACCTTTTTTTTTCAAACTTGGTAACAAGGTTAAATGCCTTAAGGGCTAGGCCAACTTCGATCGTCACTTTCGGCAGACTTTATTTGGTGGAGTTATGGCCCCTTATTTAACAAAAAATGTCGTTTCTTGCCGTTTCCGTGCAATAACTGCCACAAATGTGAACCTTTTTTTATACAACCGTTTTATTATGGTATGGTCATGTCCCTTCCTCCCTCCGTCCGTCCCTCCCTCCGTCCGTCCGTTCGGGTTTTCCGCACTTTTTTCCTACATACTTTGAGCTATTGAGGTGAAATTTTGTATAACGCTTTCTAGTGATGTGTCACAGATCAAGTTCATATTTCCTGGGATTTCGTCAATTTTTGAATGAGTTATGCCCCTTTTTGGACTTAGAATATTTGTTTTCTGCATTTTTTTCTACATGCTTTCATGTATTACGCTGAAATTTTGTATATGGCTTTGTGGTCATGTGCCATAGATCAAATTCACGTTTCTTCAGATTTCGTCAATTTCTGCATGAGTTATGCCCCTTTTTGGGGTTGGAATAATGTTTTTTCACATTTTTTTCCTACATGCTTTGAGGTACTCAGCTGTATTTTTGTATACTGCTTTGTTGTCAATTCATTCCTGAACAACTTTATTAACTTTTTACAAACAAACAATATATCAAAACAAGAGGAAACTTACAAAGATGTTCCTGACGGGCGTATTATGTACCGTTTGCTGTACTCTTGTTTTCAAACTTGGTAACAAGGTTAAATGCCTTAAGGGCTAGGCCTAGTTCAATTGTCACTTTCGGTTTGCTGTTTCCGTGCAATAACTGCCACAAACTTGGTAACAACCTAGGCCAAGTTCGTTTAATTTACCCTGTAATACATGTTCAATAAAAAGACTACTGACATGTTTAAACCTAACCTCAACATTTTCCTACAATATTTCCTGCAAGCGGGGGATATAAATTTCATGAATTTGCTTGTTTTGATTTATTTATAGGATAAATATCAGCCGTCATATGAGTGTACAGTTTTAACAGAAGTAAGTACAATATTTGTTATTAAAAAATACAAAAGTTTTTAAGCCCTTCCTACTTCTAGACAGCTAAAGCAGAAGACTTTTGAAAACAAAGATGCAAAGGAAAAAATTGCTCATACATTGTATTAACCCTTTCCCTCATACGACAATTCTGCAGCAGACGACTTTGAACGTATTTTATCAAAACATAGACAATCTCCATAATTGAATGGATAACCTATGACTGAAAGTGGAAAACATTGTGTCAAAAGGAGAAATTGCACGTTTTGTGCAATTTCTTCTTTTGTCACCATGTTTTCAAAAAGTCGTCTGCTGCTATTGCGTCGAAATGCATCTGCAGGTGGGAAAGTGTTAAGCAATTTTTCTTTTCGCCTCAATGTTTTCATCACTATTTAATGATTATATTCTCATTTATCTAGATTTATCTTTATTTTTGCCTTGGTGTTTTCAAAGTTGTCTGCTGCAGATCTGCTGTATGTAGCAAGTTCTTCAAGAGGCTTTTGTGATTACCCAGTGTGTTTTGAACATATTTTGTCAAAAAATAGAAAATCTCTATAATTGAATTGTCAACCTATGACTTAAAGTGGAAAACATATTTTGTCACTATGTTTTCAAAAAGCTGTCTGCTGCAGAGGCGTCAGAAAGCGTCTATATGAGGGAAAGGGTTAACATTGTTTTTCAATATCTTCCAATTAAGATGGCCGAGCCCCAGTAGCTCAGTCGGTAGCGACACAGTCATGCTGTCAATCCAGGGGTTGTGAGTTCGAACCCCAGCTCGGCCAACATTCTTTTCATTTTTTGACGCTAAGTCACTGTGGCAAGCGTCATTCGTCTTTCACAAATGACTAACAGTATATGTGGAAAAGCAGCCAGTTGCTTGGAAAGATTGTTGTGTGGAAAGCTAGGAAACACATAGATTAGGTGAACTGGCTACCATGATATTCCTGAAAATTGTTGAAAACAATGTTAAGCCCCAATCAATCAATCAACCAATTCTGATGAAACTTAACATAAAACTACCCCTTAATGTCCTCTTCTAAGTGCCCTCGAATCTATGTTGCTTCATTGATAAAATGTTGTTTCAATAGAAACAGAAAACAAACTTTAACCCTTTCGCACTTGAAGAGGCATCTGCAGCAGACGACTTTGGAAAAAGGAGAAATTGCTCAAAATGAGCAATTTCACCTTTTGCCGCAATGTTTTCAACTTTTTTCAGTAATTATACTTTCATTTATAGAGATTTTCCATGTTCTTGCATGATTGTTTTGAAAGTCGTCTTTTGCATATTTGTTGTATGTGGGAAAGGGTTAATTAGATTTCTCTGCCTATCAGTAAATTGGTTCAACTATCCACCTCTACCTGTTATATGTTAGCTTTGATGCTTTTAGAGCAAATGTGATGTGAAATCATGGTATAAAAAGGAGAAATCGTTTTTTTAAAAAAAAGGTTTTCCTTTACTTCCCACAGTGGTTTTATCTCTGGATTTATATAATAGATGATTTCATTGTATAGAAGACTACTGAATGATCAGCTACTTTCTGTTTTCAGATTCCACTTGATCAAGTTACACAAAACAATTCACGGAATGGTCACAATGTCACTTCATTTGGTAGTTTAGCTCAAGCCTTTAAAGAACAAAGGTTAGTGTGATAGTTAACCCTTTCCTACATACAACAAATCTACAGCAGATGAAAGCTCAACTTTACTAAGAAAAGGCATTATCACCATCATTATCTCCAGCAACAGACAAGAGCACATAAATCTTTTTCGACTTAGAAAATACATTAAATCTTGGTAAAATCAAATGATTGACTTTACCCTTTAGGATATTGCTGTAAAACTTGGAATACTTGTTAACCATCATGACCCCCTGACCTATCTGTAGACAAAAGAAGGTAAATCTGTCAAGGTATTTTGTTTTGCCTTTTACTGCAAAAAGTTTTGTTTTGTCATGCACTAAAAAAGTTGAGTGCGCTGTCTTACGGACAGCTCTTGTTTAAAAAGTCATCTTCTGCAGATAGTTCAAAATGAGTCTGCAGGTGGGAAATGTCTATGAAATACCTAATAAGTAGTATTTGGATAATAAAACATTTCAGTTCTGGAAACAAAATGTCAGACTTTTGTATTTACCATTTGAATGTCTTTCTCTTCCATAGTAATTTTTGTTTTCTATTCAAATAATTTAGAAGTTAAAGGACCTGTTGTGCACCCATTTTGCTTAGATGAGACTATGTATATTCACAAGCACTATCTATTTGCATGTGCATCCAGATTGGTTTTGCACCTGCCATGGCTTGTCAATACAAGATGTTATTTTTATGTCGCTGCCTCGGTAAATGTACATTTTAGGATCATTGTGCGTCTTACTCTGGAAACTCTTGTCTATATATGTTAACGCTAATGTTTATGAACAAGGAACTTCTATTGTTTCATTTCAGTATTTCTCCCATAACCAGGAAGCCTCAGGCCACACCAGTCAGTAGTAGCGGAGATGCCTGGAGGTGGAATCCTTCACCTGGGTATGATTTTACCCCTTACTTATTTGTGTTCATCTCTTAACCCTTTCCTTCATATAAACCCTTTCTGACGCGTCTGCAGCAGACAGATTTTGAAAACATAGTGACAAAAGAAGAAATTGCTTAAAACAAGCAATTTCTCCTTTTGTCACCATGTTTTCAACTCTATTCAATTATTGTACTTTCATTTAACCCCTTCCCACATACAACAAATCTGCAGTAGACGGCTTTGAAATCATCTATATCGTACAGGTTCTTGTTCTCGAACCGTACCTATTCTCAAACCTTTAGTTCAAGGACTGTTTAAATATTTCCAAAAACGCATTTTACGTACTAAATTTTATGGCAACCGATGCTTTGTTTACTAACACATAAATTGTTGAATTTATTTGTCATTATTGTTGGTTTTTGACATGAATTTATAAGTATTCCCATGAGCCCTGATAAATATTAAGAGGTTCGAGAACCGGTGTTTCCATGCTAAATGAATGTTTAATTACTGAAATAAGTTGAAAACGTTGTGACCAAAGGAGAAATTGCTTCTTTTGAGCAATTGATCCTTTTGTCACAATGTTTTCAAAGAGTCTTCTGCTGCAGAGGCGTCAGAAAGTGTCTATGTGGGAAAGGGATAAAGGGAGTTTCAAATTTGTTCAGTTATATTTTCAAAGTGGTCTGCTGCAGATTTTTTGTATCTGGGAAATGGTAAATTTATTATTTAACCCTTTCTCAAAAACAGACGCTTTCTGATGGCTCTGCAGCAGACAGCTTTTTGAAAACATAGTGACTAAAGAAGAAATTGCTCAAAACAAGCAATTTCTCCTTTTGCCACAATGTTTTCCACTTTTAGTCTTAGGTTATCCATTCAATTATAGAGATTTTCTCTTTTTTGACAAAATATGTTCTAAGTCGTCTGCTGCAGAATTGTCGTATGAGGGAGGGGGGTTAACCCTTTCTCACAAACAGACGCTTTCTGATGGCTCTGGAGCAAAAAACTGCTGAAAACATTGTGGATTTTGAGTGCTTGAGGATTATCCAGAGCAATGTTGTTGATGTTCAACTTTTGAATTGTCTTTTGTATTTGTAAAAAACTTGAGTATGAAGTTATTTTATGACAAGGTTCTGATTCAGTTCAAATTTTATTTCTGTTAGATTATTCTAATGCTGCCCTTGAACTTTAAACAAAAATAAATGTATAGATTTGGCAATTAGACATTTGCCACATACATACGCTTTTTTATGCATCCCCAGTAGATGACTTTTGAAAACGTTGTGCCTAAAGGAGAAATTGCTCATATTGAGCAATTTCTCTTTTTGCCACAATGTATTGAAATTAATATTCAATTTAATGATTCTAGTTTCATTTTTAGAGATTTTCTATATATTTACCCAGATGTTTTCAAAGTCGTTTACCGACATTTGCCGAATGTGGGAAAAAGTTAAGAACTTTGGATGGCAATCATGTTGTACTAACACATTTATCGTATCTTATTGCATGCATAGCATAATGGACAAGACAATATGAAATGTTTTTATAACCTGCTGAAAAGCGAAAACATTTCTTATTATAAAAAAATATATTTCAGTTACAAAGGAACTAAAAGATTCCACCATCCATTAATTACTTGATTAATACATCATATTAATACACAACTCTATGTGACATTATTATCTGTTAACCCTTTCCCACATACGACAAATCTGCAGCAGACAACTTTGAAAACATCGAAGCAAAAGCATTGCAAATCCCCATAAATGAAGGTATATGTATAATGCTGAAAAAAGTTTAAAACATTGTAGCAAAAGGAGAAATTGCTCCTTTTGAGTAATTTATTCTTATGTCATATTGTTTTCAAAAGTTGTCTGCTGCAAAGGATTCAGAAAGCGTCTATATGAGAAAAGGGTTAAATTGCTGTGTTTTTATTCAGTGACCAATTAAATGATTATTGTATTTGTATTTTATCAATAGGCAGAACCTCTCTGAATCTCCAGCCCCTGGACAGAGCAATATATCCCCTTTGTAAGTGTTACTTCATATGAATATTTTTACAACTAATGCAACATCAGCAAACAACTTTTGAAATCGTTGTCGAAAAATTAAAAATTGCTTCTTTAGCCACAATATCTTGACTATATTCAATAATTTGACTTCAATTTATTGTCTTTTCAAAAAATTTGATAAGCAGTTTTCAAAGTCTTCTGCTGCAGATTGTTTGTCTGTGGAAAAAGTTTTAACACATTTTACAGTTTTGAGAATATATAAAACAGGTGAAACTCCACTTTGGTTACAAACAAACAAACAAGTTTTGATTGAGATATGACCTCCTTTTAATAATAAAGAACCCAATTGTTGGTACACATGTTTAACCCTTTCCTTCATACGACAATTCTGCAGCAAACGACTTCGGACATATTTTGTCAAAAAATAGAAAATCTCTATAATTGAATGGATGACCTATGACTAAAAGTGGAAAACATTGTGGCAAGAGGAGAAATTGCACGTTTTGTGCAATTTCTTCTTTTGTCACTATGTTTTAAAAAAAGCTGTCTGCTGCAGAGGCGTCAGAAAGCGTCTATATGAGGGAAAGGGGTTAAGGCCGTAAGATTCAGGTCAAATTCAACTTGAATTACATACCACCAATTTTTGATGGAGTTAAGATTCCTATTCAACTTAATATTTTCCCCAATCTGATTAAAATCATCTCCTCAAAAATGCTACGCTTACATTTATAGAAAGATCGTGTACTTTAGTCAGATTGTATTTTCCCCTGCTTATTTCATGTTTTGTAGTCTAAAAATTAATCCGTTTGCCATTTAATATCTAAATTGTAGGAATATTCTATAGCGGGAGAGCCAGATTTCTAATTGTGAGATCCCACTCTATTTCAATTTCAATTTATTGGAAATAATTATGTTTGAACTAGACCGTTGCCATGTTTACAAGGCAAGTATTTTGGGGTTAATAATCCTTTCCAGTAAAAGCTCTAGTTTAATTCTATTTTTCCCACAACGTTTTCATTCAATTGACAGGACTTCTTCGACAGTGGTCAAAAGAATTTTAGAAGAACCTGTGCCACCACAGGGAATAGAAGAGTCCCCGTCTGTCACAGTGGTAAGAATTTTTGTGTCCCACCATTTTGGTGTCCCCTGCCCTTGCATGGTGACATATTAGGCATCACTTCTTTATTATTCATCTATCTGTCAATCCACAATGTTTTGACTGTTGGCAAGCAACGCATGTGTTCCTTTAAACCATCCCCGCATCCAACAAAACTGCAGTAGATAACTATGAAATCATCTTGACTAAAATAATGAAAATCTCTATAAATGAAAGTTTAACTACTGTAGCAAAAGAAATTTTGCTCGATTTTAGCAATTTTCTCTTTTGTCACAATTTTTAAAAAAAGTGGTCTCCTGCAGAGACGTCTGAAAACGTCTATATGTGGGAAAGGGTTTAACACTTTTATCAACCCCCTTACATAGACACAATGTGTCCAGCATGCCATGAAGTTTGCTTTTCCCATGGGAATATTTAGACTGAAATTGTTGTTATTCTTTGAATGATTAAACATTTTTTCAGATTGTTTTTCTTCAAATTATGATAACCTATTATTATTGGACACTTTCATTTTGATGATATCTGAAGCAAAAAAAAGTAAAACTCTGATTGAAAGTATAACTTGATATGATAGATTAATAACTTGGCAGCCATGATCTACAGATGTAATGGCATTAACCTCTCAAAAAGGCACCTATGTAAGCAAACAGTTCTTTACAGCGACAGTTTAATTTTGCCCACATCTTATGTGAAGTAAATTGAAAAAATTGTGGACGAAAGAATTAATAGAAAAGAAGTGTGAAAATGAGAAATTATCAATGTTTTCCGTTGTGGCCTCCTTCAGAGGTGTAAAAATATGTTCCTTTCAAGGTAAATGTTAATCTCTATAGCGGTGGTTGATTGGTTAGACAAGGGGATTTGAAATTGGGCATCCCGGGTTCAATCTCTAGTCATGGCACGACAGTCATAATGGAGTGCCCTTGGGCATATTTTCTAGCCTAGTACTGGTTTGTTTACCCATGGATAATAAAAAAGGGAACTGTGGTCGAGATATAACTGAAATAATATTGAAAACCCCCAAATAAAACAAACAAACAAAACTATAGCGCACCACCACTCCAGAATAGCTCCATTCACTTGCCTCTAATAGATGTTGCTCTGAAGAGATAGCACTGTCCTGTGTAAAGCTTGATGTCAGAGTACTTAAAGAATTAATCCTTTCAAACCATACAGATGCATTATGACGCCTTTTGAAAGCATTCTGACAAATGGAGAAATTGGTCATGATGAGCATTTTCTCCTTTTGCCACAATATTTTCAATTGATATTTTTTCATTTACAAAAATTTCATATTTTTGCCAAGATTTCTTTAACACTTTCCCTCATATAGATGCTTTCTGATGCCTCTGCAGCAGACGGCTTTTTGAAAACATAGTGACAAAAGAGGAAATTGCTCAAAACGAGCAATTTCTTCTCCTGCCACAATGTTTTCCACTTTAAGTCATAGGTTATCCATTCAATTATAGAGATTTTCTATTTTTTGACAAAATATGTTCAAAGTCGTCTGCTGTAGAATTGTTGTATGAGGGAAAGGGTTAAAGTTGCCTGCCTGCTGTAGACTTTCTTTGTTTGTTGGAAAGAGTTATAGAATATTAAAATTACTTTCGTCTTTCAGCCAAATTCCGTATCAATAGATGCCACAGCAAAAGAAGTGACAGCATGGTTACAGTACAATAGATTTTCACATTATGTAAATGTTTTCCAAAATTTTTCAGGTATGTGAAAGCTTCTACTAGTATCTATTTAGATTTCTTTATGATACCCCCAGGTACATAGTATATGGGGGCTATATAGGAGTCACGCTTGTCGGTCGGTCGGTTAGTTGGTCAGTTGGTCGTCGGTCTGTAGACATTTCTTGTGAACACTATTTCTCAGCAACCCCTGGTCAGAATTCTATATAACTTCACAAGAATGATTGATACCAAGCCTAGTTGTGCATATTGTCGGCGTGTTGCACAGGATTTCTTTTTAAATGAGTTATGGCCCCTTGAATTTCTCATACATATGTATATTGTCAGGCACCAGCTGGGGGTATTCATCACCTTCAGTGATATTTCTAGTTTGTTTTGATTTGTTTACCCAGGGATCATGAATAAGGGAGGTGTCACTGTGATATAACTGATGTTAATATTAAAAACAGCGTAAAATCCCAATTAAACAGATTTCTTTATTGCATAGTTGATAGCTTGGTTCTTGGCATTGTCATGTTTCACTGTACAGTAAATGTTTCAGCGATCATTTCCAATGTTTTATTTTCAGGGTCTGATTTATTACGTCTCACAAGAGATGACTTAATACAGATATGCGGTTTGGCAGATGGTATTCGATTAAATAATGCCTTACAGTCAAGGTAATCCTTTCATATTTTGACTGATTGTAAAAACAGTTGAGCTGCATTTATCCGGGCACCATTTATTCAGAAAATTCACAATGCGGATATGAAATTGAAGGAGCCGAGTTTGTGTGTTTATGCTCCTTTCATATGAAACCACATTCCGGGTCTGGTCAAAAGACATTGAGAACTAGTGACTATTGTATCATTTGCCTGGAAGTCTAACTGTAATGTGCATGTATAAATGTGTTTATACTGTCAACTAGTCTGTGTCATTGTTTACTTAGATTAGCAGTCATAAGATAGCAGCCAATCAGGTGTTAATTGTCAAAATATTAACTGATTTAAGATTAAAATCTTGTTAATTTGCTCCGGAGACAAATGGTTTTCAAATTAATTACCTTTTTTTCATGCATGGGTTATGAATCTTTTGCATATATTTCCTTCATAAGAAATGCTTAATTTAAACAGTGAAAGATTTTTTATTAAGACTTGTAGAGCTTAAATCATACTGACAGTACACAAAATTATTTTGAATAAATTTAGCTGAAGATCATTTGAGTCAAATACGCAGGCTAAGCTGACATTTTTGTGTAGGTCAAATTTCTATCCTTAATCGTTACTCGGGAAGTTTCCCAATCCAGACTATTTTCTCTGATAACCAGTGTCTGGATTAACATCGTTTGACTGTGTTTGTATATACACAAGGCTAGCTACTGTACAAAAGTAATGTTAATTTATGGATATACTTTTCCAAATGATATTTATGCAAAAATGTCAAACAATTGTGTTGGCATGAAGTTGTATATTAGACATTGAAAGCATAAAGAACCGAATTTGTGGACTTTTGTGTAAAATATCAAACCTGATCAGCCTAACCATGCCGCGCAGGCTAACCCGGACGGACACTTTTCGCCTCCTGTGGATTTTCTCCTTCAGGAATCATTACTCTATCTATACCTCTATTCCCCTGAGATGGTATGTGTTGGTCCTGATTAGCTTGCGCAGGCTGATCTTGGTTGATACATTACGCAGAGACTGTAACCTTGGTTTTCTCATGGAACGGCTCATATGACAGTGTCATTTCTCATAATATTTTGTTAAAAGTAGCTGTTTTGATGGCTCTTTTTATGACCTGAATACGTATCATAAAGTAAGAAGATGATGCAACATATGACTTCATTTCATATGATTCAGGCAATTGATAATCCCCTATGGGAAATAGTTCCTACTTTTTATCCCCCGCTTTTTCGAAGAAAAAAAATGGGGGTTATTAATTTCGGTGTGTCCGTCTGCATGAGAGAGTACTTGTGGGGTGCGTGTTTTTCCTAAAGCCCACGAGAGAGTACTAAAGTCCACCAACCAGCCTTATAAAGACACTTGGATAAATAGGTTTTTTTTATTTTTTATAACGGGTATCTCATTTGCATATTAATGTTATTCATTCCGTAAAAGGGGGTTAATTACGGAATGAATTGCATAATGTTGGGGTGCACCCCACAAGTAAAACATCAAACATGTACTCTCCCATGAGTCCGTCCGTCCGTCTGTCCGTCTGTCTGTCTGTCTGTCACACTTCGTTTCCGCACAATAACTGCCACAAATGTGAACCTTTTTTTTTTCAAACTTTGTAACAAGGTTAAATGCCTTAAGGGCTAGGCCAAGTTCGATCGTCACTTTCGGCAGACTTTATTTGGTGGAGTTATGGCCCCTTATTTAACAAAAAATGTCGTTTCTTTCTGTTTCCATGCAATAACTGCCACAAATGTGAACCTTTTTTTTTCAAACTTATTAACAAGGTTAAATGCCTTAAGAGCGAGGCCAAGTTCGATTGTCACTTTCGGAAGACTTTATTCGGTGGAGTTATGGCCCTTTATTTAACAAAAAATGTTGTTTGTTGCTGTCTCCGTGCAATAACTGCCACAATGTGAACCGGTTTTTTTCAAACTTGGTAACAACCTAGGCCAGGTTTGTTTAATTTACCCTGTAATACATGTTCAATAAAAAGTCTACTGACATGTTTAAACCTAACCTCAACATTTTCCTACAATATTTCCTGCAAGCGGGGGATATAAATTTCATGAATTTGCTTGTTAATATTGGATCTATTAACCTTATCATATTTTTCAGAAACGTACGACCAAGAATGACCTTATATATTTGTCAAGAACCAAGTACAGGTATGTTACTAGTCCTAACCAGATCATCCACCTGTATATTTTGGAAACATGCACACAAAAGCTTCATAAAATGTTTTCACAAATACAACAGATATGCAACAGTTGACTTCAGCCACATTAAGGCATATCTTTAGAAAATCTCTTTATGTTATTATTGTTTGACCAGGTTCTATAGTGTTGGCTCAACTCAACATTATTATCTTGATATTCCTAGAATTGGCTTTAGAATCTTCCAAATGCAATACTGGACTAGTTCATTTTGAAAATCCAATATTGAAAGAGTTAAAGCAATGCTTGTAGTATCAGGATGTGCGTAGATAAGATGGACTAAACCACCCACTTATAACCCAATTTAACCCTTTCCCACATATAACAAATCTGCAGCAGACCTTGAAAACCAGTAGCAAAATGTTATGAAAACCCACATAAATGAAAGTGCAATTATTGAATAAAGTTGAAAATATTGTGGCAAAAGGAGAAATTGCTCATTATGCTACAATTTTTTCTGTTATCTGTTGCAGAGGTTTAGTAAGCGTCCATATTTGGGAAAGGGTTAACATAATGATGTTGATGGTCAAAAGAATCAGCCTTGCGGCATGATTCATTTGAATAATTAGAACAGAGCTTTAGGATCAAATAAGGGTTTTGAAATGGGAAAAACTCTGCTTATCAAGAGCTCTATGTAGAAACAACTAATGACCAGAAATTGTTTTGTTTTCCCCTTGCAGTGTATCATGCGATATATTTGGAACAGCTGACGCAGCAAGAATTAATAAAGAAAGTGTCAGAACTGTACAATGTGTCTATGAAAGATAGTCAGATTGTAGAAGCGTTTGTGCAGGGACCTTCAGCCATACACATACTACTTTCAGATGAGGTGAAACTTGATCTACTTTGTTTTATATTCCCCATCGCTGCTGTCCGTTGTTGGCAACAATTTAAAAAACAACGCCTCCTCCTTGTTTTACTGGGCCGATTACTTGGATTACAACCAAACTTCACTAAAATGTTCCTTTGGTGAAATTCTTTCATAATTGTTCAAAAATATGTAGATATGTAGAAAGCCAATTGCTACATCATCAAAAAGGGGTTTAAACGCTAAATCTCCTTTTAATCAGTTAGTATAATTTCATGATGATTTGAAAGAAATGTTTTTAAGGTGACCGTCACCCCTCTACAAAATGTATTCAAGAATCATGAATAATTTCTCCTTTTGTCACAATGTTTTCAAAAGTCGTCTGCTGCAGAGGCATCAGAAAGCGTCTGTATGTGGGAAAGGGTTAAGGTCACCAGCTCAAAAAACATAAGCAATGTCAATAATATTCCCCTTTCCAAGATATTTCATGTGTATTGAAACATTTACCAATTTTGATTCTTGTTAATATAAATATAAATATTATATACAAATATATATTTTCTAAAGACAGAGCAAAAATATAAATTCAACTCTGTTTTAAAATTTGCTAAATACCATGTTGTAAAAATGGAAATCTATATATGTTTTCCCATTTTCCTGTATTTTAACCCTTTTCCTCATACGACAATTCTGCAGCAGACGACTTTGAACATATTTATTCAAAAAATAGAGAATCTCTATAATTGAATTATAACCTATGACTAAAAATGGAAAACATTGTAGCAAAAGGAGAAATTGCTTGTTTTGAGCAATTTCTTCTTTTGTCACTATGTTTTCAAAAAGCCGTCTGCTGCAGAGGCATCAGGAAGCGTCTATATGAGGGAAAGGGTTAAAACTAACAATAGCTAAAATGTGTAAATCTTTACCTTTTCTGTTTATATAAGGTTGTCCGAAATTTCCAAGAACAATCAAGATTTTGGATGGAAATTTTGAAAGGTATTCTTTTTCTCTCATCCATTTTGTCAAGGCTTAATTATTGCTAAGTAGGCAACAATGAGGGATTTTTATCCAAGGGTTGCGAGTTTAATCCTCAGCTTGGCCGTTCATCAACAAAAGCCATTGTGACTAATGTCATTAATCCTCCACCGATGGGCTTAATAGTTGATGTGGAAAGGTAGTCAATTGCGTGGAGAGAAAGTTGTGTGAAGTTCTGGTGTTGGAAGGTAAGGTAACACACAATTAGGTGCACTGGTTGCCCTAATCAAACTTAAATACTGTTAACCCATTCACACTTATAAAAGCATATTTAGCAGACGACTTTTGACAACAGCGTGACAAAAGGATAAATTTTATGAGCAATTTCTCCTTTTGTAACACTGCTTTCAACTCTTTTCACTAGTTTGACATGTATTTTTTTAGATTTTTCATATTTTTGCCTAGACATTTTCAAAGTCATCGCCAGCAGATTTGTTGTATGTGGAAAGAGTTAAACTCATATATATATGAAAATTGACACTTGTTCTCAAAAGTTAAACTCATATATATATATATATATTTTTTCTCAAAAGTTGATTGAGTTAGGTGTCAACTATTGTCCTATTAAGGAAAATCATACAAAAGACTTTCAAGCTGATCTAGTTTGCCTTAAAATTGTTTTTGTCTCGCCACGAGGAAGAAGCAAAAGCAAGGCTAAGGTGTTGCTTTTCTGGTGGCATCAAACAACTGTGTTTAGCTCAACGTTATAGTTTCGTATTTATTTTATACTTTTTCTCAATAAGTACTTGTGCTAGGGCTTTCTAATTAAGATCATAGTTACATCTAATACCCTTCTTTACATTGTATGCTGAAAATTTACAATTTTATTGTTTGAACTGTCATTCTTAACAATTGCGTTTAGCTCAAAGTTTAATTTTTTTTTTTTACATTTCTTTAAAAAAGTACAGTGCTACAACTTGAGTCATCATAGTTATATCTAAAACGACAATTGTGCAGCAGACGACTTTGAACATATTTTGTCGAAATATAGAAAATCTCTATAATTGAATAGATAATCTAAAAGTGGAAAACATGTGGCAAAAGGAGAAATTGCTTGTTTTGAGCAATTTCTTCTTTTGTCACTATGTTTTCAAAAAGACGTCTGCTGCAGAGGCGTCAGAAAGCGTCTATATGAGGGAAAGGGTTAACCTCTATAAATGAAAGTTTAATCATTGAATGGAGTTGAGCACATTGTGGCAAAAGTTGTCTGCTGTCTTAACCCTTTCCCACATATAGACGCTTTTTGACGCCTCTGATGCAGCTGACTTTTGAAAACACTCCGACAAAAGGAGAAATTGATCATAAGAGCAATTTTTTCTTTAACCACAATGTTTTCAACTCTTTTAATAATAAAACCCCCTTTGATGAAGATTTTTCATGTTTGTGTCAAAATATTTCTGAAGATGTTATGTATGAGGGAAAGGGTTAAAACACATGTTTTTGTTAGATTTTGAGAATTGTGACATTCTTTTCTTGTTAGATTGACTTTGAGTTTTGTGTCCTTGTCTTTTATACTTGCATTGATAGTCAAAGTATAATTTTCCTAATTCTTGTTTCATGTGGCATGGAGGAATCCGCTGTGGTCGAGTGGTTAGCGTAGGGGATTTCGAAACCGGGTGTCCCGGGTTCGATCCCCAGTCGCGGCAATTCGGTCATGGTGGAGTGCCCTTGGGCAAGGCACATTTTCTAGCCTAGTACTGGTTTGTTCACCCAGGGAACATGAATAATAAAATTTAAATGCGCGCTAAATGACCTTAGCTGTCGATGCGCCATAAAACAATATACATTCATTCATTCATGTGGCATGGCTTTATGTTTGTCTTTATTGTTTCAGACCGGGATAATCCGAGCATGATAAGGTTATTACTGAAAGCCATAGAATGAAGATAGTCATGGGAAACCTTCTTGAACATCTGCAAATAACTCACTTTGGAATAAAAAACTACACAGATTCATCAGAACTCAATGGTGTGACCATGATGACTTTGAAGGGCAGAGCTTAAGATAAGAGGAGGTTTTGTGTTCTAAAATCCCTATTTGACCTTCTAACCCTATGTTGTGGGTACTCAAAAGAATCGTCTCAGTGAGACGATTCTTTTGAGTACCCACATCATAGGGTTTGGTTTGATAATAAGAAAGATATTTTGAAGAAAAGAACTGTAAACCCCTTCTTATCTGGACTCCTGGAAGTGGATGTACATAGCACAATATAACTGAAATTTTTAAGGAAGTCTGCACAATATAACTGAAATTTCGAAGCCAGTGTGCACTCACTGCACTGTATTACTGCACATAGGGAGGAAGTGTGCACCTTAGCTACAACTGAATTCTCAAAGGAAATGTTCTTGATATAACTTAGCTTTCAAAGGAAGTGTGCATGCTATAACTGAACTTTTAAAGGAAAGTTGTATGATATAAATGAACTTTCGAAGGAAGAAAGCATTAAATAACTGATTTTTCAAAGGAAGTGTTTATTAAATAATAAATTTCGATAGAAGTGTGCATTAAATAATTCAACTTTTGGAGTAAGTATTCGCTTTGTAATGGAATTTTCAAAGGGATTGTGAACTTTAAGACATGTACATGTATGACTTTTCACAAGAAAGTGTGCACTAAGTGCACTATATAACTTGATGCGAAAATGTGCACTAAATGAATGAGCCGTCAGACGAAATTTGAAAAAACTCTATAGAGAAATAAAACAGAATAATTATGCAAAAAATCATAAAAAACATTCATCATTATACTTGTACTCAAGAATACAGATTGGATTTATAACTCTGCTCTGAGGATGGATCCATGACTTCAGTGTTTGTAACCTCATGGTATTCTCCTGATTATATGAAGGGCTGGGGCAGTGCTTAATTTTAACATTTTCCCACTTGTAGATGCGTTTTGACACATTTGCAGCAGACGACATTTTTGCAAACATCGTTGCAAAAGAAACAATTTCTCTATTTGCCACAATCTTTGCAACTCTTGAATATTTCAACTTCCATTTTTAGAAAATTTCCATATATTTGCTTACTTCTGCACGAAGTAGTCTGCTGCAGATTTGTTGTTTCGCGGACAGGGTTAATATGTATATCTGCATATCCGTTTTTGAACTAGACAGCTTTCTACAGAGGCAATCATAATACCTCACATAATCACACAAGCATATTGGTATTCACTCAACATGCTCAAATAAATATGACTTATTGAAAGCAACTGCTCGCGCAAAAACTTATATTCAGAGATCAATGGCCAACCCTTACCTGTCAAGTCAAATAATCAGGAGTAATAAGACAAAGAAGAAAGTGTAGGTTATGACTTATCAGAGTTCTAGATAAGAGGCGTTTTGCATGTTCTTAATATCTTTATTAGACAATATAACCCCATGATGTTGGTACTCAAAAGAATCGTCTCATTGAGACGATTCTTTTGAGTACCCACATAATAGGGTTTGGTTGGACAATAATAGAGATATTGTGGGGGAAAAATCTGTTTACCCCTTCTTATCTTGACCTCTTGCTAATAATCCTCATTTAAGTAATGAGACAGATATGGATGAGAAAACTGGTCTTTTCCCATACAAATCTATCTTATTACTGTTGTTGGTAATCAAAGTAATCGTCTCAGTGAGGCAATTCTTTTTAGTACCCACAACATATGGTTTGAGTGTCAATTAAGGATTTTAGAACATGAAAATGCCCCTTATCTAGAGCTCTGGACTTATGAGTATGTGCTTTCGAACATTAATACTACTACATTAATACTACGTCTCAATTGTACCAGTTTTAACCCTTTCCCTCATATAACAAAACTGCAGCAAACTTTTAAAACATGTAGGCAAAAAGGTAAAAAATCTCTATAAAGGAAAGCATATTTAATAGGAAAGATATTAAAGCCTTGTGGCAAATGTCGAAATGGTTCATCATGAGCAATTTCTACTTTCACCACGTTTTAAGTTGTTTGCTGAAAATGTGTCTACATATGGGAAAGGGTTAATCATATAATTAATGCACATATGTGTTTATTCACACATTTGCATACCATCAAAACTGCTCACCATGTACGATGAATGCTGCTTATCACATTAAGAATTGCCAAGTTCACCTTATAGATAATGTAATTAATCTCCCAATACATGTTGTTCATCAGTGCTTTCATTAAGCGGACATGGACGTAATATACGTCCTAGAAAAGTGCGAAAATTGAGTACTGGACGTTTCTAATACCTCCAGAAATTCCAAAAACGTCCGTAAATTTACACATGGATGTTTTCAGAATAACCCTTAATAAAGTATAAAGGGTGAAAGTGCAGAGGTGAACGTGTAAAAAATCGATAATTGTCACACGCACGTAAACCGAGTTTTTATTGTGTGTACCAGACATCACCTTGACGACCTCTCTGTTTGTAGGGAATGTAAAGAAAGGTAGTTTAACTTGATTACGCTAATTGGATTAAAAGTTTACCTAATCCGACCACGGTCTTTCTTTCAAATACCGTTAATTAATTAATTAGGTCGGACGTTTTCTTTATCTTTTAAAAATATTTGAAGACGAGAAACTTCGGTAACTATAAAATTCGGACGTTTTCTTTATCTGTTAAAAATATTTGTTGATGATTAATACCGATTATCACTTAGGAAACTATAAATTGAAGTTATTTTTTATTCTGTATGCATAACTACTTGGAAAATATGCAGCCTCGTTCCTAATGGATTCCTCCCCGAATAATGAATTTGATTGGTCAGAATTGAAATAATAAATACAAATCAAATCAAAATTCAAATAAAATCAAATATCTTTTATTGGCATAAAATCCAATGACAGGATTGTCACCATACATACAATACAGACATATACAATACATAGAAAATCAATATATGTATTTAAATGAATTGTCTAATCTTAAAGTGTTTTTAGATTTTCAGAATTTCTTGTCTTAATTCATACATTTTGAAAATAAATGTTATACACATCTTATTTATATCATAGTCATGACTACTCATTATAAATGCAAACTTATCATCATTATACATTATGTGAAAATCTGGATAAATGGAAGTCATTTCAGCATAAAATTCTTGTCTAATTATATCTAGTTTGCAACATTTTACAATAAAATGGATTTCATCCTCAACACTGGAATTGCACAACCTACAAATTCTCTGTTCAAGAGGTGTTTTTGTGTATCTCCCTTCCTCAATAAACAGTTTATGAGCACTTATTCGTATTTTTACAAAAGTTGAAACTTCTAGTCTGTGATTGTCACTGGTCAATAAATACTTTTCTAGTTCATCAATCTATTCTGAAGAGGTACTTTCCGAGATTCCAAAATGACGGATGTCAATTAATTTTTTGCAGAGATTTTTCGAAATTTCGACTCTGAAGCAGAATTTGAGGGAATTGAAAGTGCTGATTTGATAAATATTAGTTAGACGACGTTATGCTTCTCTGCCATAACTTGATACATTTCCCGCGATTAACAGCTATTCGGTCTGGACTTTTTGTTGACATTGCCAGCAAAGCTTTACCGGTTGTCATCATTATTAAAATCAAATAAATAAACACTTAATTTTCTTTAAATAGATGTATATCTCAAACGACCCTTTGCTTTGTCATAGTTATTAAAATCAAATAAATAAACATTCATTTTGTTTAAATAGATGTGTAACCAAAACGTCCCAGTTATGACACACATATCAATGACATAAGAAATATCATTTCTCCTTTAAGTCCCCCAACTTCTCCCTAAATCAATGTTTGCACTGCAAGTTTGCCCATGAAAACGTGTTAAATTAATAAAATAAAATTTATTTTATCTTAAAAAAGTAAATAAATAAATAAGCATTCCTGTTAACGACAAATACAAAACTTCCAAAATTCCTAAAATATTGACCAGTAATTTCAAAATTCCTGGAATTGGCCCTTAATGAAAGCACTGAGTTCATACACAACTTCTTCCATTAATTAACCCTTTTCCCACATATAGACGCTTTCTGACACCTCTGCAGCAGACGGCTTTTGAAAACAATGTGACAAAAGAAAAAATTACTCAAAACGAGCAATTTCTCCTTTTGCCACAATGTTTTCAACTCTCGTCAGTAATTATACCTACATTTATAGAGTTTTTCTGTGTATTTGCCTGGATACTTTCAAAGTCGTCTGCTGCAGATTTGTTGTATGGGGGAAAGGGTTAACCCTTTCCCTCATATAGACGCTTTCTGACACCTCTGCAGCAGACAGCTTTTTGAAAATATAGTGACAAAAGAAGAAATTGCTCAAAACGAGCAATTTCTCCTTTTGCCACAATGTTTTCCAATTTTAGTCATAGGTTATCCGTTCAATTATAGAGATTTTCTATTTTTTGACAAAATATGTTCAAAGTCTTCTGCTGCAGATTTGTTGAATAGGGGAAAGGGTTAAGAGGCATCAGAAGACTGTATGAGGGGAAGGCTTTACCATTGGTTGAATAAAAAGGCTCTAGATAATAGATGTACTTTCTACACTGAAGTGTATAATTATCATTTTAAATGTATGTGCTTGTGGTATTCATTTCATCACATGGGGTTTGATAATTCCCATGTACAAACGCTTTCTGATACATCTGCAGCAGACGACTTTTGGAAAATACTGACGTAAAAGGTGAAATTGTTGAGCAATTCCTCCTTTTGCAGTAAAACTTTCAACTTTTTAAACAAATTATACTTTCATTTTGAGATTTTCAATATTTCTTACTGAGAAGTTTTTAACCCATTACATGACTTTTCAAAGGTCGTCTGCTTTATAATCAAACAGATGAACAATTTCAACAATCTAGTAAACTGAAGATTTATATTGATAAATGGTTGAAAATATTGCAATAAAAGGTGAAAATATTGCAATAAAAGGTGAAATAATTGCTCATTTTGAAAAATTTCACCTTTTATTGCAATGTTTTCAAAAAGTCATTTTCAATGGCAGGTGTAAAATGTTGTCTGTGAGAAGAAAAGGGTTAAAGTTGCCTGCTGCTTATTTGTTATTTCTGGGAAAGGGTTAAATGTTTTCTTGACTGTTTACCTGAGACGTAATTCATATTTACCTCACAGTGTCAGGTGTTACCTTAATCCTTTTTCCTCATATAGACGCTTTCTGATGCCTCTGCAGCAGACAGCTTTTTGAAAACATGGCAACAAAAGGAGAAATTGCTCGAGCCGAGCAATTTCTCCTTTTGTCACCATATTTTCAACTCGTTTCAATAATCATACTAGCATTTATAGAGATTTTTCTATAATATGAACTTGATGATTTCAAGCGTCTATATGAGGGAAAGGGTTAAGCTTTTCCCATTTGTAGACGCTTTCTGATGTCTCTGCAGCAGACAAATTTAGAAAACATTAACCCTTTCCCTCATATAGACGCCTCTGCAGCAGACGGCTTTTTGAAAACATAGTGACCAGAGGAGAAATTGCACAAAATGTGCAATTTCTCCTTTTGCCACAATGTTTTACACTTTTTGACATAGGTTATCCATTCAATTATGGAGTTTTTATTTTTTGACAAATACGTTCAAAGTCGTCTGCTGCAGAATTGCCGTATGAGGGAAAGTGTTAAAGGAAAACTCCAAAATGTCTGTATCAGGGAAATGGTTAATAAGAGGAGGTTTTTTTGTTCCCATTGTATTGTAAAATATAGATTGAGGGATTGAAATTGAATGGTACATTCAGTGTCAAACATAATTGGCACTGATCTGATTCTAGCTCATATTGAGCTTTAGATACTGATTACTCAGTCTGGTTTAGGGTGTCATGAATTGCTTTTAACCTCCCCTTTCCCACATACAGAAAATTTGCAGCAGACGACTTTGAAAACATTTATGCTAAAACATGGAAAATCTCTATAAACAAAAGTGTAATTACTGAAAAAAGTTGAAAACCTTGTGGCAAAAGGTGAAATTGCTTGTTTTGAGCAATTTCTACTTTTGTCACAATGTTTTTTAAAAGTCGTCTGCTGCAGATGCATCAGAATGCATTTACAAGTGGGAAAGGGTTAAATTATGTCTCCTTCTGCATTATTCATTATTCATTTACTGAAAGTATAGCTGGCTGTTTTTACCTCAACTATTTGAAGAATATGAGAGCTATACTGCTCACCCTGGCGTCGGCGTCCGATCACACCTCGGTTAAAAGGTTTTGCATGCAAGTACTTAAATACTACATGTATTGCATTGAAACCCTACCCAACTATCACACCTATGTAAATTATCAAGTTAGATAACTCTATCCTGCATTTTATGCAAATTATGGCCCTTTTTTAACTTAGAAATTCTGGTTAAAGTTTTGCATGCAACTAAATTAAGAGACCATATCTCAGTATTTACTTGATGCATTGCATTGAAACTTTCTACAACCCTACCCAACTATAACACTTATGCAGATTATCAAGTTAGATAAAAAAAAAATTACTTAGAAATTCTGGTTTAAGTTTTTTGTGCAACTAAATTAAGATTCAATATCTCAGCATTTACTTGATGCATTGCATTGAAACTTTATACAACCATACCTTACTATCACACCTATGTAGATTATCAAGTATTATAACTCTATCCTGCATTTTATGCAAGTTATGGCCCTTTTTGGACTTAGAAATTCTGGTTAAAGTGTTGCGTGCAACTACATTAACAGTCCATATCTCAGTAACTACTTAAAGCATTTTATTGAAACTTTATACAACCCTTCCCAATTTCACAACTATATACACAACCAATTAAGATAACTCTATCCTGCATATGATGCAAATTGTTGCCCTATTTAGCTCAACTTTTGAAAAAACGAGAGCTATTGTCATGACCCTGGCGTCGTCGTCCAGTTAAGGTTTTTTGTTCAGCTCAGCTTTTTAGCTCACCTGAGCTTTGCTCAAGGTGAGTTATTGTGATCGCCTTTTGTCCGGCGTCCGTCGTGCGTCAACTTCTTCTCCTCAGTAACCAGTGGGTCAATTTGGATGAAACTTCACAGAAAGCATCCTCTCAATGACCTCACCAGAATTCCTTCAAATTTTTGGGATCCATGCAAAATTCTGGTTTCCATGGCAACGAAACCGAAAAAACTTTCAAAATTCTTCTTCTCCCGAATTGGTTGGCAGATTTTCAAATAATTTTGTAGAAATGTTCCTTGGATGACCCTCTATCAGATTCCTTCAAGCCGTGTTGATTGGTCGAAAAACATGGCCGCCAGGGGGGGCGGGGCTATTTTGCCTTATATGGCTATAGTGAAAACTTAAAAAATCTTCTCCTCCGAAAGTGTAAGGCCGATTTTCAAATAATTTTGTAGAAATGTTCCTTGGGTGACCCTCTATCAGATTCCTTCAAGCCATGTTGATTGGTCAAAAAACACGGCCGCCAGGGGGGCGGGGCTATTTTGCCTTATTGGTTATAGTGAAAACTTAAAAAATCTCTCCTCCGAAAGTGTCAGGCTGATTTTCAAATGATTTTGTAGAAATGTTCCTTGGGTGACCCTCTATCAGATTCCTTCAAGCCATGTTGATTGGTCGAAAAACATGGCCGCCAGGGGGGGGGGGGGGGCGGGGCTATTTTGCCTTATATGGCTATAGTGCAAACTTAAAAAATCTTCTTCTCCAAAAGTGTCGGCCCGATTTTCAAATAATTTTGTAGAAATGTTCCTTGGATGACCCACTTTCAGATTCCTTCAAGCCAAGTTGATTGGTCGGAAACTATGGCTGCCAGGGGGCGAGGCTTATATAGCTAAAGTGAAAAAAAAAAAAATCAGGTGAGCGATTCAAGGGCCATCATGACCCTCTTGTTTTCTGTTTTCTATCAGTCGAGCGTCTGTGCCGTACGCGGTGCTCTTGTTTTACTTAGAAATTATGGTAAAGGTTTTTAACATTAAGAGTCAATATCTTAGTAACTACCTACTTGATGCATTCCATTGAAACATTATACAACCCTTCCCAACCATCACGACTATGAAAATAATCAAGTTAAATAACTCTATCCTGTGAATAATGTAAATTAGCACCCTTTAAGAAATTCTGGTTAATGTTTTGCATGCAAATACATTAGGTTCCATATCTCAGTAACTTAAATAAGCGGTGGAATAGTTGAGCGCGCTGTCCTCCGACAGCTCTTGTTTATATGATTTCTCACGAATGGTCCTTAGGCGACTCTTTATTTATTGACACGGCTGAAATGAAGTGGACTGCATGGCCACCAAGCGCTGCGACATTTCAGCTTTTAACCCTTTCCCTCATACGACAATTCTGCAGCAGACGACTGAACATATTTTGTCAAAAAATGGAATATCTCAATAATTGAATGGATAACCTATGACTAAAAGTGGAAAACATTGTGTCAAAACGAGAAATTGCACGTTTTGTGCAATTTCTTCTTTTGTCACTATGTTTTCAAAAAGCCGTCTGCTGCAGAGGCGTCAGAAACAGCGTCTGTATGAGGGAAAGGGTTAAGTAAAAAAGTTAATACAGGCCCAGTTGAGTGATGTAGGAACTTCAAGGTTCTGTCGCTTCACATGATCAGATTACATTTAAATCTTCTCTGTAGTGCTGCAAGACATGTCAGCAGCCCATTACCGGATACAGAAGACTTGGCATCTCTGCAGATGAAAATTTTAAACATTTTGATTTTGAAGAAATGAAGATATTGCTCATGATGAACAATTTCTTATTTTTTCTGCTCATTCTCAAACCAAAAGTAGACAGTAATCTGGATTCAACTTTTTTTTAGCTCACCTGAGCACAAAGTGCTCAAGGAGAGTTATTGTGATCATCTTTTGTCCGGGGCCATCGTGCGTCCATCAACATCTTTTCCTTAGTAACCAGTGGGTCAATTTGGATAAAACTTCACAGAAAGCATCCTCTCAATGATTTCACCAGAATTCCTTCAAAATGTTGGGATCCATGCAGAATTCTGGTTTCCATGGCAACGAAACGAACTAAACTTTAAAATTCTTCCTTTCACAAACTGGTTGGCCGATTTTCAAATAATTGTGTAGAAATGTTCCTCTATCAGATTCCTTCAAGCCATGTTGATTGGTCGATAAACATAGCCGACAGGGGGTGGAGCTATTTTGCCGTATATGGCTAGTGAAAACTTAAAAAAATCCTCTCCTCCGAAAGTGTCGGGCCGATTTTCAAATAATTTTGTAGAAATGTACCAACTATCAGATTTCTTCAAGCCATGTTGATTGGTCAAAAAGCTTGGCCACCAGGGGGCGGGGCTATTTTGCCGTATATGGCTATAGTGAAAACTTAAAAAATCTCCTTCGAAAGTGTGGCCGAGATTCCTTCAAGCCCTGTTGATTGGTCGAAAAACATGGCCGCGCTATTTTGCCTTTCATGGCTATAGTGAAAACTTAAAAAATCTTCTCCTCCAAAAGTGTCAAGTGTCCGTCGTGCGTCGTCTATCGTCATCTTCTCCTCAGTAACCAGTGGGTCAATTGGGATGAAACTTCACAGAAAGCATCCTCTCAATGACCTCACCAGATTTCCTTCAAATTGTTGGGATCCATGCAGAATTCTGGTTTCCATAGCAACGAAACAAAAACAAAAATTAAAATTCTTCTTCTCCTTAACTGGCCACCAGGGGGGATGGGGCTATTGTGAAAACTTAAAAAATCTTCTCCTAAAGTATCTGGCTGATTTTTAAATAATTTTGTAAAAATGTTCCTTAAGTGACCCACTATCAGATTCCTTCAAGCCATGGCTAAAGTTAAAACTTAAAAATCTTCTCCTCCGAAAGTGTCCTGCCGATTTTCAAATAATTTTGTAGATCTCTTATCAGATTCCTTCAAGCCATGTTGATTGGCCGAAAAACATGGCCGCCAGGGCTTATATGGCTAAAGTGATGAAATAAAATCAGGTGAGCAATTCAGGGCCCTCTTGTTTTAATTTTGACAAGTCAGATATATCAAGGGTAATTATTATTGTATAAGAGTGTTTATGCCTGAATTTCTGGATATGGGATTTCATGCAGCCTTTGCTTATTATGAGAATCATTTATTTTAATAATAAAAAAAACACAATAATGAGACAAATCATTGTTTTCATGACTGTTGTCAATACATTATAAAAATGACACTCGACTTGTTTTTCTTTTTATGTTACCCAAGATATTTATGCACTCAAAATGCTACTCTCATGTATGTCGTTCTTCACTGGAATGGTCCACTTTTAAATTGGTTACGCCACCTTAGATGTGGGACGGAGGTCGAGAGTTCAATCCCAGACCGGGTCATACCAAAGAGTTTAAAAATGGTAGTAATGGCTGCTCTCCTTGGCGCTCCGGGTTACTGAGTTAGCATTACAACTGACTAGCTGGTGTCAAGATAAATCAAACAGTTATAGTACTAGTACGGTAACTTAGCCAGGAAAAGCTGTTATCTATATGAAAGAAATCGAGGGCTTGGCGTGGAACGGTTGTAACTAAAAACCTATTTTGAAAACCCTGGTTTAGGGGCAATTTTGACCCCTTTGTAAACAATGCAAATTTAGGTGCCATTGCTCAGAACGAGCAATGGCACCTAAATTTCCATTGTTTACCAAGTAAAATTATTTAACGCTTATAAAGACATATATATAAAAAAAATACCAATTTAAGTTACAACCGTTTCACGCCAAGCCCACGAAATGTTGAAAGCGGCGTAAAACACCATACAATCAATCAATTTGTTTACAAATACTATGGCCTTAGTCAAGGGGGTGTGGAACAAATAAGTCTGGTAAATGCTCACATTTATTTCCATTTAATTCATGTACATGTATATATACAATGCATACATAAAACTAAAAGTATCCTTTGCATTTGCATCGAGTTTTAACCTTTCCAACGAAGTCTGGTCTTTCATACATATTTTTGCTTCAAGCAATTGAATACAAATTTAAAACGTGGAAAAGAAAATAATAATATTTTAGGGAATAAAAAGTTTTCAAAAGTCAAAGGATCTTGTGCAAAGTGGGAAAAATTCAACATTTTAATACAAAACTTAATCCTTTTATCACATACAGACACTTTTTGACACCTGCAGCAGACGACATTTGAAAATATTGTGGCAAAAGGAGAAATTGCTCATAATGAACAATTTCTTCTTCTGCCACAAATGTTTTAATCTCTATTTGATGATTGAATAGTCTGATCTCTCATTAGCTCTACTGGCCAAAGGCCAGAAGGGCTTATGTCGTGGCGATGTGTCCGTCGTCCGTGCGTGCGTGCGTGCGTGCGTCCGTAAACAATTTCTTGTTAACACGATACAGTCTTCACTTTTGATTGTATCTCAACCAAACTTATACAGTAGTTAGATATCCATGAGAGCTCGGTTCCTTTCGAAAACCAGCCAGATCCGCCCATGCATGACTGGATTATGGCCCTTGAAATGGTCAAAATTGCTATAAAAGAGCTTGTTAACACGATACAGTCTTCACTTTTAATTGCATCTCAACCAAACTTATACAGTAGTTAGATATTCATGAGAGCTCGGTTCCTTTCGAAAACCAGCCAGATCCGCCCATGCATGACTGGATTATTGCCCTTGAAATGGTCAAAATTGCTATAAAAGAGCTTGTTAACATGATACAGTCTTCACTTTTAATTGTATCTCAACCAAACTTATACAGTAGTTAGATATTCATGAGAGCTCGGTTCCTTTCGAAAACCAGTCAGATCCGCCCATGCAAGACTGGATTATGGCCCTTGAAATGGTCAAAATTGCTATAAAAGAGCTTGTTAACACGATACAGTCTTCACTTTTAATTGCATCTCAACCAAACTTATACAGTAGTTAGATATTCATGAGAGCTCGGTTCCTTTTGAAAACCAGTCAGATCCGCCCATGCAAGACTGGATTATGGCCCTTGAAATGGTCAAAATTGCTATAAAAGAGCTTGTTAACACGATACAGTCTTCACGTTTGATTGTATCTCAACCAAACTTATACAGTAGTAAGATATCCATGAGAGCTCGGTTCCTTTCCTAAACCAGTCAGATCCGCCCATGCAAGACTGGATTATGGCCCTTGAAATTGTCCAAATTGCTATAATTGAGCATGTGAACACAATAGAGGCTCCATTTACTATCTGATCTTCACCAAACTTAGATAGTAGTTAAATATTGATGAGAGCTTGGTTCCTTTTGAAAACCAGCTAGATCCGCCCATGCAAGACTGGATTATGGCCCATGAAATTGTAAAACATGGTATAATACAGCTTGTGAACACAAAAGAGCCTCCATTTACTATCCGATCTTCACCATACATACATGCTCTGGATTGAAAATGACCAAAGAACCATACCAGTAGAGCATAGGCCCTCATGGGCCTCTTGTTTATGTACCTTTTCACATTTCTGCCAAGATGATTTCAAAGTCGTCTGCTGCAGATTTGTTGTATGTGGGAAAGGGTTAAACATTTTGCTGAAGTGTCGTCCCTGATACATATATCGGGGCAACATTAACCCTGTCCAACATACAACAAATCTGACGCAGACAACTTTGAAAACATCTAATATATGTAAAATCTATAAATAAAAGAACAATTACTGAAAAGGGTTGAAAACATTGTGACAAAAGGATAAATTGCTTGTTATGAGCAAATTCTACTTTTGTCACAATGTTTTTAAAAGTTATTTGCATCAGAATGTGTCTGTTTGTGGGAAAGTATTTAAAGTTCTCCTGGCAAAACAAGCTAATAATAATAAGTTGACTGCAAAATAATGTTGTAATATTATCTAGCAGAATTCAAATCAAATTACATAATTAACTAAATATATAAACTAATGGATCTAATAATTTTCCCTTATGAATAAATTACTGCTCTTTCAAATATATGTAATTTAAAACTAGTGTCCAAGAGTATAGAAAGATGTCCTGAAAATATTACGTGTAAATAAGCCATTGCTAAATACAAGCAATACCTATTTTTCTCAAATATTTTCAAAAAGAATCTGTTTAAAGTATGAATAAATTACTGCTCTTTCAAATATATGTAATTTAAAACTAGTGTCCAAGAGTATAGAAAGATGTCCTGAAAATATTACGTGTAAATAAGCCATTGCTAAATACAAGCAATACCTATTTTTCTCAAATATTTTCAAAAAGAATCTGTTTTTACAAACTTTTTTTGACTTTGGTTGGGAGAAATGGATATCAACAAGAGAGTTAACCATTAACCATTTCCAACCTGTGGACGCAATTTGACACATCTGCTGCAGACGACTTGTGAAAACATTGTGACAAAAGGAGAAATTGCTCAAGACAAGCAATTTCTCCTTTTGCCACAATGTTTTCAACTGTCTACAGTAATTATACCCTTATCTATAGAGATTTTCTATATTTCTGCTTGGATGTTTTCAAAGTCATCTGCTGCAGACTTGTTGTACGTGGGAAAGGGTAATATCTATCCCATAATTTCATCTTCATCAGAAAACGACCACAATTTGACAAGTCCATCATCACTACATGAAGCAAGAAGATTCTCTTCTTTCGGACTCCAGGAAACGGAATTCACGTCCTGACCGTGCGCTTTTACCGACGCCATCAACATAAAAGATGGCTGATTTTTGTCCGAATTCTCAGTTTCTCTAAACACCCGTATAAAATCATCGCCACAAGCAGTTACAATTCGTCCGTGTAAATGACTCCAATCTATATCGAACACAGCCCTGCCATGAAACCCGGACAGTGTACACACACACTTCCATGTCTCGTTGTTATCGGATGTCGCTACCCCTTCGCTGTTTCCGGGAGGGTATGCCTGCCATACCTTCACAGTTTTATCATCACCAGCAGACACAAGTCGGTTTCCGCTCTCATCAAAACATATTTTCCACACCGTAGATTCATGGGAATCTAGTGTACAATACGGGGACCAGTCATCCATTTCCTCTTTAATTAACTTGATGGTGTTGTCATAGCCGCAGGAGGCAAGAACTTCTTTGCTTGGGTGCCAGGTGCAAAACTTGACATCTTGTGAGTGAGCACTTAGAACACTGGCACACTCATAGTCTTCATCCTCTGTCACTAAAACAGATATTCACAATAGATCTTTCCCCGATCCACAACAGTTAACCCTTTCCCTCATACGACAATTCTGCAGCAGACAACTTTGAACATATTTTGTCAAAATAAGGAAAATCTCTATAATTGAATGGATAACCTATGACTAAAAGTGGAAAACATTGTGGCAAAAGGAGAAATTGCTCGTTTTGAGCAATTTCTTCTTTTGTTGGTATGTTTTCAAAAAGCTGTCTGCGGTAGAGCTGTCAGAAAGTGTCTATATGAGGGAAAGGGTTAACAAATTTGCAGCACACACAATACCTTTATTATTGACTAGAGAGTCGCCCAAGGAACATTTGAGAAAAAATGTGGTCTCAAGTGTTAACAAGATTTTTCTCAATATAGACCTATTTTTTTTACCGGACATGACCACATGACCACATGACCGATATTCAACCTTAGTCTTGATATCATCAAAACAAATATTATGACAAAATTTCAACATGTTCAAGTCAAAAATGCGGTTTCTAGAGTGTTAACAAGATTTTTCTACAATTTAGTCTAGTGACCTAGTTTTTGACGGACCATATTTGAACTTAGCCTAGATATCATCAAGACAAACATTCTGGTAAAGTTTCATGCTTAAGTTAAAAACACGGCTTCCAGACTGTTAACAAGAATTTCCTTCAATTTGGCCTAGTGACCTAGTTTTGACTCAACATGACCCATATTCGACCTTGGCCTAGATATCACCAAGACAAACATTCTGACAAAGTTTCAAGCTGCTCAAATCAAAAATGCAATCTCTATAGTGTTACTGTTAATGAGATTTTTCTACAATTTGGCCTAGTGACCTAGTTTTTGACCGGACATGACCTATATCCGAACTTGGCCTAGATATCATCCAGGCTAATTTTCTGACAAAGTTTCAACATGGTCAAGCCAATATGGCGGCATCCAGAGTGTAAACAATATTTTCATTTAAATTGGCCTAGTGACCTAGTTTTTGACCTGACATGACCCATATTCAGACATGGTCCAGAAATCAGCAAGATATAACAAGAGCGCCAAATGTCACAAAATACGCCAGTCCTGTTTTTTGGAGACCAATTAAGTATAGTGATAATTGGTTGTACATCACGCTTACCAACCCTCCAGATTCAATCGTGAGTCTCACGATTTGAAGGGCGTAACCCCATCCCCACGATCGTGAGGGAGAAACTCACGATTTCTAAATTCGAAAATTTAAAAAAAAAAAAAAAAAAAAATATGTGGATTAATTATTTTAATGTGGATAAATGTACTGAAAATTACTACAATCATTTTCTAACATCAACTTCTTAACATTATTGTCACTATTTTTCTTCTCGCTGTGTCTGGTATTCCATTGGTACCCTGGTTTTTCATTCAAAAGTATGTCTATAAATTAAAATGTTGTTAATATTTTTTTTTTTTCTTGGATGTAATATGAAAGTCTTTGACATAACAGACAACTTGCATGATTTTCTAGTTAGCCACAGTTAAAATATTTCTTAATATCAAAGCACAGACTTGAAAACATGCCAAAATAATACTTAAATGCTAATATACAGTTGAAAATAATCTGTTTAATAGAAAACATTCTCAAAATGAGTCTTTTTAATTATTTTCCTATACTAAATATTGAAAGTACAGTATTGTACATGTATCCCTGCATAGTTATCTATTGTGAAATTTATACTGTTAAATTCATGGCATTGAAAATCTCCCACTTCAATCCCCAATCCCCCACTTTGAGATCATGTAACTCCCCCTTGAGGATGAGAAAAGGTTGGTAAGTATGCATCAGGCAAATTTAGAGAGCAGACACTGTTAGTAAAGTTTTGGCCATTTCGAGGGACATTAGTGTGTAGTGACTATGATAACGTGGTAAGTTATCGAACTTGTCCAAGATATTATGCCAATACACATTCTGACCAAATTTGGTAATGATTGGACAAAGGCTTCTCAAGTTATTGAGCTGACAAGACCAATTTTAGGTAATTTCTATAATTAAAGGGCTATAACTCTTGATTGACTAAAGCAATATGGCTAGTTATTGAACTTCTCCGAGATAGTATGCCAATACACATTCTGAATAAATTTGGTGAAGATTGGACAAAGGCTTCTAAAGTTATTGAGCTGACAATCCCAATTTTAGGTAATTTCTATAATTAAAGGGCGATAACTCTTGATTGACTAAAGCGATATGGCTAGTTATCGAACTTGTCCGAGATATTATGCCAATACACATTCTGACACAATTTGGTGATGATTGGACAAAGGCTTCTAAAGTTATTGAGCTGACAAGACCAATTTTGGGTAATTTCTATAATTAAAGGGTGATAACTCTTGATTGACTAAAGCGATATGGCTAGTTATCATACTTGTCCGAGATATTATCCTAATACACATTCTGACCAAATGTGGTGATGATTGGACAAGTTATTGAGCTGACAACATACTGGACGCCGCCTGCCCGTATGCCGCAGGTAAAACTATAATACGATATTTATACGATGTTTACATATAAAAACTGAATAAGTTTCATGAAGATTTGATGATAATAGTGGCCTCTAGAGTTAACAAGCAAAACGTTGACGACAGACAAAAAAGTGATCACAAAAACTCACCTTGAGCACTTCGTGCTCTGGTGAGCCAATAATAGATTGATTGATTGTTACGTGCCGCTTTCAACAATTTTTCAGTTATATCACGACGTTTCCTGGGCAAGTTAACAGTAAAACTGGCCTATTTATCCTGATGCCAGCCAGTAAGTCGTAATGCCAAAGAGGGTAGCCATCACTACCATTTTTAAAATCTTTGTTGGAAAATAGATCAATATATATTTATATGCAATTTTTCATCTTCTTGCAATGTTTCCAAGTCCATTTACTTTTCAGATATTAAGTTTTCATTTTCAGTCTTTTTCGAAGCAAACAACTAAAAATATATCATAACATGTAAAGATTCCATTCCTTTCCTTTTGAAACCAGTGTAGCCGAGGGAGAAATTGCTCATAATGACTAATTTAGTAATTTCTCCTTTTGCCACAATTATTTTCAACTCTTTCAATAAGTGTACTGCGCAGATTTCTTATTAATGATTAACAGTTAAAATCTTCCCAGTTATATGGAAACATTAAGAGAAAATAAACCATTACAAAAGTGTTTTAAGAAAAAGAAGCAATCGATTCTGATAAGCAAATACTCTGAATAAAAACGTCTGCTGAAGAAACATCAAATGTTAAACGGTTTAACCCTTTCCCTCATATAGACACTTTCTGACGCCTCTGCAGCAGACAGCTTTTTGAAAACATAGTGACAAAAGAAGAAATTGCAATAAACGTGCAATTTCTCCTTTTGCCACAATGTTTTCCACTTTTTGTCATAGGTTATCCATTCAATTATGGAGATTTTTTGACAAAATACGTTCAAAGCCTTCTGCTGCAGAATTGCCGTATGAGGGAAAGGGTTAAAGAGATATTTACAAACCTTCCCATATCCAGACACTTTTATCCCTACTACACGTAGCCAGTAAGTTTCCAGAACAAGCCCAGCTCACTGCTTTCACCTCATTTTCATGGCCCTCCAAAGTTGCAATGCACTCAAAGTCTCCCTCCTTCCTGCTCCATATACAAACTGTGGCATCAAAACTGGCACTGGCAAGATAGTTCCCACATGGTGACCATGCTACAGTTCTGTTCAATACAAATAGTAAACTGGCTGCTTTAACCTTTTCCATGATACATAAAAAACAAGCTATTTCTCCTTTTTCTTAAATTGTTTTCAATTCTGTATCAAAATTTTAATTTTAATTCTTCAAATTTAATAATTTCGTGTTCGTCATCAGCTATAATAACAAGAGGAACATGATGGTCCTAAATTGCTCACCTAATTTAACAGAACTTAAATAGTTTTCAACTTTCTAACTCTATACATACAAGGAAAACGAACCAACATCCCTGGTGGCCATGTCTATCAATGGATAGAAACAACATGAACAAACTCAGTAGAGGATCACCAAATGTTACATTTGTGTCAAATTATTTTCAAATCGAGCCAATACTTTTTGAAAAGTAAATTTTTAAAGTTTACATCATATAAGGAACCTTTGCGCGGATTTATTTTAATTCAGGACTTAACGTTGGGTCAAGGAGATTTGTGAAGTTTACACTATATGTATACATTTAACCCTTTCCCTCATATGTTTTCCAACGCCTCTGCAGCAGACGGCTTTTTGTAAACATGGAGACAAAAGAAGAAATTGCTCAAAACGAGGAATTTCTCCTATTGTCACTGTGTTTTCAACTCTATTTAATTATTGTACTTTCCTTTAAAGGGAGTTTACAATTTTGTTTGTCTATGTTTTCAATATAGTCTGCTGCAGATGTGTTGAATGTGGGAACAGGTTAAGGAAAAATAGTCCTGGCAGCTTTATTTAACAACAGAAAGGAATGATGGAACATTCTTGGTAGAGCGCCACCCAAGTAACCATTGTGCCAAATTACTTTCAAATCAGGCCAGTTTTGCATTACACATGACATATAAGGAAAATATAAACTCCTCCCCCTGGCAGATCGAAATAATTTGAACACTCTTCATAGAGGGCAACCCTAGGACTATCTGTACAAAATAATTTTTGAATCTAGTCAGTATTTTTTGACAAGTAGACTTTAAAGTTTTAAGTTTTTACAGTTTTGGCATTTTACCATCTTTCTGATGCTGTGTCAATCAAAGTTTTACACAGAATTTGTAACTTTGAAAGAGGACAACCTAAGGAACATTCCTGTGTAATTTTTTGAATTTGTTTCATTGGGTTAGGAGAAGAAGTTGATTGTCTTAAAATGTGAAGGGACAGAGGAGGATGACTAACAATGAGTGATCACAATAGCTCAGCCACCTTTTTTAAAGATACTTTCGGAGAAGATCTTTTTATAAATTTTTCACTTTAGCCATTTAAGGTAAAACAGCGCCACCTCCATACCCTAGCTGCCATGTATTTCAACCAATCAAAATGACTTGAAGTAATCTAATAGAGGGTTACTTAAGGAACATGTCTACAAAATAATTTGGAAAATGGCAAAATACTTCCAGAGGAGAAGATTTTAAAGCTTTCACTATAGCCATATAAGGCAATACAGCTTCACCTTTTTTGACCAATCAATATGTCTTGAAGGAATCTGAAAGTGGGTCACTTAAGGAACATTTTTACAAAATTGTTTGAAAATGGGCAAAATTCTTTTGGTCAATAAGATAAGTTTTTACTTAGTAACTATAGCCAAATATGGCAAAACAGCCCCTCCCCCTGGAGGCCATGTTTTTCACCAATCACCATGCCTTTAAGAAATCTGATAAAAGGTCACACAAGACTCATTTTAAAATTTACAAAAAAAATTGAAGGAAGAAGAATTTTTACATTTTAATCTTTCAGTTGTCATGGAAATCTAAATGGATCTGAAAAAATTGAGGTTTCATTCTTATTGACTCACCAAACTACCTTGAAAATGTCTACAAACAATTATGGAAAATCTATACAATTGTATGTATAATTACTGAAAAAAGTTGATAAGTTTTGAGCAATTTCTTCTTTTGACGCCATGTTTTCAAAAAGTCTTCTGCTGCAGATCGAGGCCTCAGAAAGTGTCTATATGAGGGAAAGGGTTAAGGTGCCAATAAAATACACTCGAAGAAAAACTGCTATTTGTACCTGATTGTTCTCTGGTGGCCCTCTATTAAAACAGATTTACAGACCCATGAGTCCCCTTCTTTGCCCCAGATCCGTATGCTTTTGTCACTGGAACACGATGCCAATAGAGTTCCTGTAGGATTCCAAGACACACACCATACTGCCTCCTGATGCCCCTCTAAACTTATCAATTCAACCAGTTTCGGCATTCTAAATACGAAGATAAAATCTATTTTAGAATACATTTAATAGAAACTTGGCAATCTCTGTAGAGCATTGACTTTAAATACACATTCATTGCAAAGTAGAATTACCAGACCGATAGGTCGATGGCCAAAGTTTGACAATTTATTTATTGGGGTTTTACGCCGCTTTCAACATTATTTCAGTTATATTACGGCGACAGTTCACTTATTCATGATCCCTGAGTAAACAAACCAGTACTAGGCTAGATAATGTGCCTTGCCCAAAGGCACTCCACCATGACCGAGGTGCCGCGACTGGGAATCGAACCCGGGACACCCGGTTTTCGAAATCCCCGTCAAAGTTTGACAAACAAATCATCAATGTGTACACTCTGGTCACATGATCAGCATTGTCACTGATGAAACAAGCCATTTATTATCTGTCAATTGATGCACAGTTCCATAAGTGTTCAATCCAAAAACTTGCAAAGTAGTCTGCTAGTACTGCTAACTGCACGACAAAATCACCATTTCCTGGTTTATTATATCTGTATGCCAACTAGTCAAAGGGAGTGGCAGTGGGTTCATGCATCCAATTTTAAAATCCAGTGGGCATGATGCCCAGGTGACTTAACCCTTTCCCTCATATAGACGCTTTCTGACATCTCTGCAGCAGATAGCTTTTTGAAAACATAGTGACAAAAGAAGAAATTGCTCGGTTTTTTTGACACAATGTTTTCCACTTTTAGTCATACATTATTCATTCAATTATAGAGATTTTCCATTTTTTGACAAAATATGTTCAAAGCCGTCTGCTGCAGAATTGTCGTATGAGGGAAAGGGTTAACCCTTTCCTACTTTCAGACGCCTCTAGAGCAGATGATTTAAAACATTTTACTTTCATTTACTAAGGTATTCTATATCTTTGCCTAAATGTTTTCAATGTCGTCTGCTGCAGATTTGTTGTCTGTGGGAAAGGTTTAACCCTTTCGCTCATACGACAATTCTGCAGCAGACGACTTTGAACATATTTTGTTAAAAAATAGAAAATCTTTATAATTGAATGGATAACCTATGACTAAAAGTGAAACTTGTCTTCTGCAGAGGCATCAGAAAGCGTCTATATGAGGGAAAGGGTTAACTCTCCAGGATCCAGTGCAGCTTACACAAGAGTACAGGGTTATAGATTTACAAGTGACCACCTTCTTGCCGAGCCGGGATTCAAA
Organism: Serripes groenlandicus; assembly: GCA_031761405.1. NCBI lineage: Eukaryota > Metazoa > Mollusca > Bivalvia > Cardiida > Cardiidae > Serripes > Serripes groenlandicus. Next base: position 111,564,692 of record JASEVX010000003.1, read on the forward strand.
CTCACAACCCCTGGATTGACAGCCCGCATCGCTACCGACTGAGCTACCGGGGCTCGGCTAAATACAGAGACAAGCAACTCATATTATGCATAGAACAAATCTAACTTAAATCTCGCAGATATGACGAGATGTGTTTAAGTCATATAACTAATTTATCAACTAGTCGTGTCTGCAGTATGAAACCATCCCCTGATTAGGCTAAGGGTTGTGTTGAGTAAATCCTTAATCCTGTTATTCTCATTTCAAGCTGTGATTTTAGCCATTGAAAAAATGTGTATCAAAGATTGGAAATGAAGCAGTAAATTGTTTTCTTATTGACTATTCATAAGCGAACCTTACTATGTATACGAGACATGGTGTTTTTCTATTCACTTATATTCTGTATCAAGGGAGTAAACTTAGTTATTCGTTTAATCAAGATCAATGCTGATTTTTTTTCCTTTATCCTCGCCGTGCAAAATATGGCGAACAAAAATCGGGGTCGCTGAACCGTTATTTTTTTATAGAAGGTGTGCAGAACAAGAATTACGATCTGTGAGATTGGCGAACAAAAATCGGGGTCGCTGAACTTTATTATTTTTATAGAGGGTGTGCAGAACAAGAATTACTATCTGTGAGATTTCGCGGTGATTTGTATCTCTGTATTAATGACTCTCTGTTTTCTAATAAGGCTAGTCAAGGTATCTGCCCTCAGAATGTGATTTTATATTTTGATTGTTTGCATAAAATGCAATATGAAACGCTGAATCAATATATTGAGACTAGAATGAGACATATACTATATATAAAAGCAAAAAGATCTGACATAAATGCATGTATTTATAAACATGTCTCTAAATATATCAAGCATTGCAATAATTAATCTGTCAATTTACAAGTTAAATTTATATCATCGTCAGTACAGTGTAAACAAAGTTATTGCCACTACCAAAATCCTGTCCACTACTCCTTTTGTGGAGTGAATGTAAATGTTGTGATTGTGGAACCATAGACATGACAATGAATATTTAAACATTTAATCAGCACATCTGTATACCTGCAAACAGCAATAAGTCTTTAACAAATGTTTTAATTCATCTAAATACGGATACGATTTTGTTCAACTCTTTTCATGAAAGTCACACATGAGACAGGAACTAACAAAACGAAAGTTAGCTGGTTCCCATTTAGGAACTACTTTAAACAAACATAATACTTTAGTTTCATTAATTGTACTTTGCCAGTGAAATACATTTCAAGCTTATTTGCATATGATTTAGTCAATAATCCACCTTTCCTAGACAGTTTAAGAAATGCAATGGTTGATTTATATTACTGGACTATATCGTCGGAGGTATTTCCCCGTAAGGTGTGTTATAAGACACTTCCGGTCTGAGGAAACCTAATTAGGAAACTGAAGAATTTGACAGTTAAATCCTAAGAAATGTCGAAATTAAAGAAATATGTGGAGGAGAACAAAAACTCGAAGAGCCCAGAGCTCGAAATAATTGACAGAGGAGTGAGCAACTTGACCGATTATCCGTCACTTTGTAAGTTAATGTTGAAGAGTGGGTGGGGCGAATCTCAATTTCTGTCCGACTTCAATATTTATTTACAAGATGCAAGAAGTTTCGTCTTACAGTCGAATACAGTTGTAATAAGCATTAGCTAATAACTATTTTCCTTGTCATATGACCGTTAATCTTATAGGGACAAGTCCACATCACAAGTATAAACATCACTAAATTAAAGAAATTGACAATTTTCTGAAACGATTCCCAAGGCCAAGGACAGTATTTTGCAAAGAATTTTTATAGAGACACACAGCCATACTGCAACGCTTCTACAGCTCCTCTTCAAAAAGTCCTCAGAAACATTGGGACTGGGAAGTACCAGATTACTGGCGCTCGGCAAATGTTTCTCCAGTTACTAACTTGGTATAATAGTTAATACTGCTGTAACGAATATGCAAATTAGCATCACCGGTTCGAAGTGATGGTCTTAGGATTAGATATATAAGGCAAGTGGACCCCTTCAGGGTTGAGTATACTTTTCGCTGAAGGGATCTTCTGCGTCTTAAGCCCGGCACGTTACATTGGTGACAGCGGTGGGATGAAGACAACTGCCATATTGGAGGTGCCTTACCCATGGGTTTCCCAGGCCAAGACTCGGGACGAGTCTTCTCGGAGTGGGAAGTATTGTAACGAATATGCAAATTAGCATCACCGGTTCGAAGTGATGGTCTTAGGATTAGATATATAAGGCAAGTGGACCCCTTCAGGGTTGAGTATACTTTTCGCTGAAGGGATCTTCTGCGTCTTAAGCCCGGCACGTTACACTGCCAACTAAAGGCCCCTCTCTTAAATCAATATGCTGTAAATTCATGCAAAATATCATTATGACAGCTATCATATCTTAAGAAGAGGACAATCCAATACTGTATGATATATGATAATTTTTAGGAAAGGACGCTCCTGCTAAATTCATGGAACCCTTGGATGACCTGTCAAAGAACCTTTATGCCGACAGATGTTCTCATCAGTCATCATGAACTTTGCCAATACGTCATGTAATCATAGGCTTCTTGTAAATAAACTGAGTTTTAACAATAAAGGAGGTACCACCAACAGATGGATCAAAAACAATCTGAGCGGAAGACTGCAAACGGTTGTTCTTGGAGGACAAAGAAAATCGGGTCACAAATATCAACACCACTCATACTCATCGCCCTAGGACAAAGTCTCTTCCTGAACTACATTAAAGACCCGCAGGAAAATTTATAGTATACAATCAGACTATTCTCAGATTACATACATCACCATGACATCAAAGGCAGCTGTAAAGTTCTCCAAGCAGACATGGACAAAATGACCAAGTGGGAAGGACTATGGTGTATGCAATTCCTTCCTGACAAATGCAGCATGGTTAGATTAACCAACAAGAGAAAACCTATTGACATTAAATACCATCTCCATGGCCATATGTTTAGAAAAAGTAACATCCACAAAGTATCTAGCTGTCACAATCCAAAACAATTCACAACCAACACTTCACAGACAAGGCCAATATAACACTGTAATTCCTGCGAAAAAATGTAAAGATACTTTGGATTAATTAGTAAAATTGAATAGATTAAATTCAGAGAAGAAATGTCACAAATTGACACAGGAACACCTCAAGTGTATCGGAAAAAAACTATTAAATCCTGGCTACTAAGAAAGTACAATGGAGAAGAAAATAAGCAAGATTAGTGATGCTCAATAGACAGAAAAATGGTTGCTGTCAAAAAGAATAAAGTAAAAGTTTACTTCCACCAAAACATCAAGTAGGCAAAATGCATTTAAAGACCTTCCAGATTTCGTGTTCAAGATTAGTCACCGACAAGAATACACACAGACTATACAAGATTGGAATTTATCGCCTCCAGATACCATCCAGACAGGATCACTGCTCAAGGCCTTACAGTCTGATCTCTCGGACCCTGAAGACCAATACTGTTTTAACCTGATATTAAATTATTTTAATTATGTATATACGGCATTTTTGGGTTCACGTCTTCTCACTAAGTGCATCATGCAAAGTACATAGCTGAATCTTTAACCAGTTAAAAGTGGCTGTTTTCGGGCAGATGCAGACATCTAAAGACTATTTTGGATTGATTTATATTGTGTCACAGTCAATCAGAGACTATATATTATTTTATATATATATACTAACCAAGACACTATTGAGCCCTGGTCAGTGACTTCTGAACTACGGTTTCTGATCCAATGAACAACATATACTTTCATTTCATTTTGTTTACATTTCAGTTGAGCTTACGCACATCACAAGACTGTCTATCCCTCATAATAAACTGTCTAGTAAGTGGATTTTTTGTATATTATATATTTTTAGCTCACCTGAGCTTTGCTCAAGGTGAGTTATTGTGATCGCCTTTTGTCCGGCGTCCGTCGTGCGTTGTGCGTCAACTTCTTCTCCTCAGTAACCAGTGGGTCAATTTGGATGAAACTTCACAGAAAGCATCCTCTCAATGACCTCACCAGAATTCCTTCAAATTTTTGGGATCCATGCAAAATTCTGGTTTCCATGGCAACGAAACCGAAAAAACTTCAAAATTCTTCTTCTCCCAAACTGGTTGGCAGATTTTCAAATAATTTTGTAGAAATGTTCCTTAGATGACCCTCTATCATATTCCTTCAAGCCATGTTGATTGGTCGAAAAACATGGCCGCCAGGGGGGGTGGGGCTATTTTGCCTTATATGGCTATATAGTGAAAACTTAAAAAATCTTCTCCTCCGAAAGTGTCAGGCCGATTTTCAAATAATTTTGTAGAAATGTTCCTTGGGTGACCCTCTATCAGATTCCTTCAAGCCATGTTGATTGGTCGAAAAACATGGCCGCTAGGGGTGGTGGGGCTATTTTGCCTTATATGGCTATAGTGCAAACTTAAAAAATCTTCTCCTCCAAAAGTGTCAGGCCGATTTTCAAATAATTTTGTAGAAATGTTCCTTGGGTGATCCTCTATCAGATTCCTTCAAGCCATGTTGATTGGTCAAAAAACATGGCCGCCAGGGGGCGGGGCTATTTTGCCTTTTATGGCTATTATTTCGCCGGGTAGCAAAATGGCATAACCAAGACAGCGTGTCAATGTACTGATGTATTTTATTCAATATTCAATATCGACGTGCTGACAATATGGTAAAAGACTGAAAATATAAAAAAAAGGTTTCAATGTACTTTTGTTTAAATGACTAGCTCACACCACTTTCCCATTCTAACTCACTCCATACTCTCTTTACTTTGATACATGACAACACCTAAATCCAACAGGTAACGCTCTTGAGTCAAAGCAAAGGAAAATCTAATCTGACACCGTGCTTAACATATGAACACCTCATATACCCATACATAAATACATACATACATATAACTTCAAAAGATAAAGTTCAACTCGTTAATAATGTCTATTCACGACTATAAACAGACGTTACAGAGCACAAACTTGCTCGGGACTTTTGACATCACAGAATTCTCGCCAAACTTCTTTAAATCACATTAAATCTGAAAGTTACAGTCAGTGTGTACTAATACAATGTTAATAGAAACATAAATAGTCAAAAACCGTACATTACGTGCCGACACAGCGCTTCCAAAGACATTTTGATTTCCAAAACAGTCGGATCGACTTCTTGCCCTAAGTTCGCGGGTTTTTTGGTGGTTACGTACACATAACATTTTGTAAGAAATACGCGATGCACGATCTATTTCTTTTTTAAAGGTCAAAGAGAGACAACTCTCACAAGTTATGTCACAAGCGTAATGTATCGACCAGATCAGCATGCGCTGTCCGCGAAGACTGATCCGGGTCGACACATTTCGTCTCCAGTAACGTCACACTCCCCGTCTGGTACCCTAGAAGAGGGTTTCACTATCTTAAGCAATATTAGACTAGAATCACGCGATTAATAAAACAACTTCGTTCACGGGACGTAAATAAGATGATGTTTTTTGGTCCTTGGTAATGCGCACTTCAACTTTTCGCACCTTGCCGTCCGCGCTTTTGAATGTATTGTCAATAATTCCAAGTGGCCACTGATTTCTATGAACACGCGAGTCTTTTAGTAGTACGATGTCACCAGTCTTCAGGTTGGGGATATCGACACACCATTTCTTGCGAACCTGTAGGAGATGAAGGTAATCTCTTCGCCAAAGTCGCCAAAACGTATCGGCCAATACTTGAACCCTCTTCCATTGGGCTCTGAAGGCATCCTTTTCCGATAGGTCATTTGACACTGCTGTTAAGATATCCACCTTGCCAGTAAGAAGCATCGATGGTCTCAAAATCATGGCTGAGGTAGGATCGGTTGATATCGGCGCAAGAGGTCGGTTGTTGAGAATAGCGGTAACCTCTGCCATGAAAGTTGTAAGAGATTCGTGGGTTAATGGACGATGTCGGGAATCGTACAGAACAGAATCCAACACTTTGCGGGTAAGGCCAATCATCCGCTCCCAGACGCCACCCATATGTGATGCATGGGGTACATTGAAAATCCACTGTATTCCACTATTGTACAAAAAACGCTTTACTGGGCCATCTTCTACCTTGATAGCATCAATGCCCAAATAATCAACTGCTCCAATGAAATTGGTTCCTCTGTCTGACCGAAAAAGCTTCACGGGACCGCGGATAGACAGGAATCTACGCAGGGCATTGATAAAGCTGGAACTGGACATTTCTTCAACCAATTCGATATGTACTGCTCTCGTGGTTAAACATGTGAACAGAATGGCCCATCTCTTGCTATTGGCAGCACCTCTTGTTTTTCTCGTCATAACTTGCCATGGACCGAAAGCATCTATCCCTACTGATGTAAATGGAGGACCCGGAGTTAGCCTGTCCACGGGTAAGTCGGCCATTTTCTGCTGCTCCGTTTTACCGCGCAGGCGCCGGCATGCGAAACACTTGTAAATAAACGAGGAAATCATTCGTTTTACTCCAATCGCCCAATAGCCAGCACTCCTCAGGGCACCCTCAGTAAGAACACGGCCTTGGTGCTTCACAGACTCATGATAGTGCTGAATCAGACGCAATGAAACGTGATGGTTCTTTGGTAGTATAATCGGGTTGATCTCTTCTATTGGTACTTGGTCGATGATGCGATTAAGGCGTCCGCCAACCCTCAGAAGACAATTGCCATCTAGAAATGGTGAAAGGGCTGCAATCTTGCTGGTTTTTTGCAGACCCCTTTTTTCAGTGATACGTGAAATCTCTGCTGAGAAACATTCTTGTTGTACTTCCTTCAAAATTACTGTTTCTGCAGCTTTAAAATCTCCAATGCAGTCTTGGTTTACAGACTTTTTATGTGAACGGGCAACACGCTTAAGTAATGTTATAGCTCGAACAAGCGACTTCCAAGTCGAGAACCTGTTAAAACGTTCACATCCGAGGTTACAAGTACTTTTTGTTGAAATTTTGAGAACGGTCACATCTGATTTCAGTTCTTTATCTGTATTCGGATTGATTAAGGGAAACGAATCTTTTCCATTATCTTCGCTGTCGAAGTCTTGTAGCCATCTTGGGCCTGAAAACCAGATGCTGCCTTTGAGATTGCTGACATTTGTTGAACATCTAGTTGCGCAGTCGGCTGGATTTCTTGCTGTAGACACATATCGCCATTGTGACGAGGAAGATACTCTCATGATTTTTTCCACCCGGTTGCTGACATATGTGAAAAATCGTCGTGTCTGGTTGCCGATATAACCTAAAACAACCTTACTGTCTGTGAAGTAGGTCATGAAGCTCATTGGTACATCCAACTGTGCTGATATGATCTCGGCTAATTCTGTGGCAAGCACTGCACCACATAACTCAAGTCTGGGGATGGTGTGCCCTTTGGATGGAGCCACTTTCGCTTTACCTAGGAGAAAGCCAACACTGGTATTTCCTTCTTTGTCCCAAACCTTGATATAAGCCACTGCTGCAATCGCCTTTTCTGAAGCATCCGAGAATATATAGACAGCTATTTTCGCAGAGGAGCTAACCGACATTGTGGTAAACATGCGAGGAGTGGTTACATCTTGTAGATTCTGTAGAGATTCTTTCCATTCACTCCACTTCTTCTGATGGTCTGCCGACAGTGGATCATCCCAGTCTACTCCAGGTGGGGTAGCTTCACGGAGGAGAATCTTCCCGCTTATAGTTATAGGAGCGATGAAACCAAGGGGGTCGAAAATACTGTTTACCATTGACAACAGTCCTCTTCTTGTAAAGGGTTTATCTTCCAGCAATATTTGGAAGGTGAAAACGTCTTCTGTCAAATTCCAAGACAAGCCTAAGCTTCTTTGTAAGGGTAAAGTGTCTTGACTCAGATTTAAACTCTTCAGCTCACCTCCAAGATCGTCACTAGGGAAGGCTTTCATTACTTCCAAACTGTTTGATGCGATTTTGTGTAACCTAATATTTCCACCATTCTTAAGCGCAGCTTGGGTTCTCTTCGTGAGGTCAACAACCTCTTGAACGTTTGGCTTTGACGTTAAAGCATCATCAACATAAAAGTTTCGTCTAATTAATTCTCTAACATCGTCATCTGCATTTTCTACAGCCTTGTTCAATCCATATGTCGCCACGGCTGGAGAGGCACAATTCCCGAAAACATGCACGCGCATTCTATATTCGATGAGTTCTTCGTCAGGATTGTTATTCATGTACCAGAAGAATCTTAAGAAATCCTGATGATCAGGGTGTACACGGAATCTGTAAAACATCTGTTCTACATCACCAGTAACTGCATAGGCATCCTTGCGGAAACGAAGGAGAATCCCAACGAGACTGTTGATTAGGTCTGGACCAGACATAAGCATATCGTTAAGCGAAACGCCTTGGTATACTGCCGATGAGTCGAACACACCTCTTATCTGGTCAGGTTTCTTCGAATTGTAGACACCAAATAGTGGTAAGTAGTAACGATTACCACCAGTATACATTGGAGCTACTTCAGCAGCACCACTCTCCAGAACTTTTGCCATAAATGTGATGAAGTGAGCTTTCTTCACTGGATTCTTCTTAAGGCTTTCATCAAGAAGCTGTGCTCTTCGCAATGCCAGTTTTCGGTTGTTTGGTATGCCCTGTATATCTTTTTTGAATGGAAGTGGGGCTGTCCAGAAACCATCTTCATCTCTTTTCATCTCTTCTTTCATCAAAAGCAGGAACTGCTTGTCTTCAACTGAGAGTCCAACTTTATCGTCTTCTGGTGTCTTAGTGAAAACTGAATCGCCTCTAAAATCACGCTTGGACATCTCGGATGATATCGAATTCATTTTATTCTCATTTTCCTTTAAATTTAATGAGTATTGGCATGGCTCGTAAATTGTACCTCTACCGTCTGACATGATGGTAGTCTTATTTACTGAAATAACATCTGGTGGATGCACTTTACCTAGGCATATCTCTCCAACAATCACCCAACCTAAAGTCAACTTCTGAGCGAACGGCATTCCTTGCTTCCCGACGACCTGTTCCAAAACATGGTGAGCCTCTGGTAAGTCTCTGCCAATTAACAACTGAATTCTGCACCTGGGATCCAGGTCAGGGATTTCTTTAGCTAAATATTGTAAGTGTCGATAAGCCTTAGCTACGTCTGGAGTTGGTATTTCTGAAACTTCATTTGGGATATCGTCGCATTCTATGATGGGCGGAAGTAGAATTTCAGTGTCGCCAGTTACATTACGTACGCAGAGTGCATGTGCCATCCGCCCTTGTGACGTCACACGACCTGAACATGATGATAGGGTATACTGTGTGTTTTTTCCATGAATCTGTAGTTTGTCGAAGAGCTCTTGAGACCCCAAAGACCTGTTGCTCTGGTCATCTATGATAGCGTAGACCCGCTGAGCCTTTTCGGGATGTCCATACGGATACACATCGACAAGAAGAGTCTTGCTACAGGATTTCCCAATGAATTTGTCGCCGCACAATGTAGTGCATTTTGAAGAAACTGCTTCTAATTTGGAGGGGGGCTCCCCGCCATCAGCATATCTAGTCTGAAACTGATTTGTGTCTATGTGCATGGCTGATGCATGACCTCTGCCACAGTGAGAACATTTTATTACCGTTTTACAGTCACGAGAAACATGTTTTTTGGAATCACAACATCTGAAACATACGTTATTTTCACGAAGGATATTTCTGCGTTCTTCAATTGGCTTAAACCTGAATCCTCTACATTTGTTAAGGGAATGTTCAGCACGGTGAAGAGGGCACCTTTTCAAAAATTCATGCTCTGTTTGATGCTCGGTGGGGTCAACTTCTTGCTTCCGACTGAATACGTTATGTCTGGACCTGTTCTCATGATAGGGAGCTGGTTCGAATATGAATGCTGGATCATTCTTTGTTTCACTGAGTTCCCGGATGAAGGAGACAAAGAAAGTGAATGGTGGGTAAGGTACACACTTATCTTTCTTGTACTTCGCTGCACGAAAGACCCATTTTTCTTGCATACCTGGTGGAAGTTTATTAATAACTGGTGTCACCCCCGAAGAAGAGTCAAAGTATGATAAAAGCGTAGCATACTGCGGATTAGCTTTAATTGATTCTACCTCACAAAGAATGTCAAGGAGGTCATACAGTTTGGTCATATCTTTGTTAAGTTTCGGAAAGTTATGAAGTTTCTTCTTTAACGCGTACTCAACCATCTCAGGGCGGTCATACCTCTCCTCAAGACGAGCCCACGTACTCTGTAGCCCCTTTGCAGGATCATATGTGTTTGATGATCTGATGCTACTGGCAAACTTGCTGGATTCAGGACCCAAGTATTTTACAAGAAGATCTATTTCTTCAAAGGGAGTCAAGTTCAACTGGGAGGCAATACTACAAAAACTAGCCTTCCAAGCAGCATAGGCCTCTGCTTTGTCATTAAATTGTGAAAACCGGCTAAGCTGAAGATCTTTTTTCATAAGAAACTGTGATAGTTCGGTCATTGTATTAAGACCTGAATTAAAGACTGCGGCATGAGGATTAAGCACTGACCCATTACTTATGTTTGTGTTAACATTTGGCATTACACATAGTTCAGGACTCATATCACCACTATTGTTGACTAGTTCATCTGGATTCATTGCGCAATCTTTCACAGTTGTTTCTAACTGATGTTCGACTAGTTCATGACCTGGCACTAGAGAAGAAGGTATCACATTATTGTCAGCTCTTGTTCTTTGCAACATACGCGGTTCACTAGATGACGAAATACTTCTTTTAGCATAAAGATTTTTAATGTCAAGTTTACGAACATATTCTCTTGTGAACTCTTCTCTGTCAGTAACACTATGTTCTTCAAAGTCTAAATCTTCTAAAGCTTTAATTTCAGCTTGAGCTGCAGCATTTTCACTCTCTAATTTGACAATGTCAAGATTAACATCTAACTCGGTTTTCTGCCTCTCTGTTGTTGCGGCCATTTTCTCAAATTGTTCTTTTATTATGGCTTGTTGACGCAGGATCTCTGCTTCTTTCTTCTTGTATATTAACTTTGATTTGTTAATTACTGCTTGTACTCTCTTATTAGATACTACAGAACTTTTGTCGGAATGACTCATAATTTCTACTAATTCTAATCTCTGGTCCCGAATGTTTTGAAACATATTGTCTACTACATTTTTGCATCTCGCATAATATTCTCTGTGACGCGCTAATTCTTCAATATCTTCTTTTGTGTATTCGCGACAAAGAAAGTTCAAAAGTTGTTCACACTGACTAGAGAAATGTCTAAATATATGTTTCAATTTTTCTTCTATAGACTTCAAAGCATTAATGTCACCTTGATGTTTGTCATAGTCAATTACTAATTGTTCTACTTTACTCCAAGCACTTTCTACCTTTTCTTGAAGTTCATTTTTCTTCCTTTCATGTTGTTCCTTTCCTTTCTCTGTCAAAGTTCTTATCCTCCTCCCTTCCTCGGCTGTTTCCTCTTCAACGACTGGCGGAGCGCCTTCCTCAGACATCTTGGTGACTGTGAGGTAATTCTTTTACTATTTCGCCGGGTAGCAAAATGGCATAACCAAGACAGCGTGTCAATGTACTGATGTATTTTATTCAATATTCAATATCGACGTGCTGACAATATGGTAAAAGACTGAAAATATAAAAAAAAGGTTTCAATGTACTTTTGTTTAAATGACTAGCTCACACCACTTTCCCATTCTAACTCACTCCATACTCTCTTTACTTTGATACATGACAACACCTAAATCCAACAGGTAACGCTCTTGAGTCAAAGCAAAGGAAAATCTAATCTGACACTGTGCTTAACATATGAACACCTCATATACCCATACATATATACATACATACATATAACTTCAAAAGATAAAGTTCAACTCGTTAATAATGTCTATTCACGACTATAAACAGACGTTACAGAGCACAAACTTGCTCGGGACTTTTGACATCACAGAATTCTCGCCAAACTTCTTTAAATCACATTAAATCTGAAAGTTACAGTCAGTGTGTACTAATACAATGTTAATAGAAACATAAATAGTCAAAAACCGTACATTACGTGCCGACACAGCGCTTCCAAAGACATTTTGATTTCCAAAACAGTCGGATCGACTTCTTGCCCTAAGTTCGCGGGTTTTTTGGTGGTTACGTACACATAACATTTTGTAAGAAATACGCGATGCACGATCTATTTCTTTTTTAAAGGTCAAAGAGAGACAACTCTCACAAGTTATGTCACAAGCGTAATGTATCGACCAGATCAGCATGCGCTGTCCGCGAAGACTGATCCGGGTCGACACATTTCGTCTCCAGTAACGTCACAGCTATAGTGAAAACTTAAAAAATCTTCTCCTCCATAAGTGTCGGGCCGATTTCCAAATAATTGTGTAGAAATGTTCCTTGGGTGACCCTCTATCAGATTCCTTCAAGCCATGTTGATTGGTCGAAAAACATGGCCACCAGGGGGCGGGGCTATTTTGCCTTATATGGCCAAAGTGAAAACTTAAAAAATCTTCTCCTCCGAAAGTGTCAGGCTGATTTTCAAATAATTTTGTAGAAATGTTCCATGGATGACCCTCTATCAGATTCCTTCAAGCCAAGTTGATTGGTCGAAAAACATGGCCGCCAGGGGGGCGGGGCTATTTTGCCTTATATGGCTATAGTGAAAACTTAAAAAATCTTCTTCTCCGAAAGTGTCCGGCCGATTTTCAAATAATTTTGTAGAAATGTTCCTTAGATGACCCTCTATCATATTCCTTCAAGCCATGTTGACTGGTCGAAAAACATGGCCGCCAGGAGGGGTGGGGCTATTTTGCCTTATATGGCTATATAGTGAAAACTTAAAAAATCTTCTCCTCCGAAAGTGTCAGGCCGATTTTCAAATAATTTTGTAGAAATGTTCCTTGGGTGACCCTCTATCAGATTCCTTCAAGCCATGTTGATTGGTCGAAAAACATGGCCGCTAGGGGTGGTGGGGCTATTTTGCCTTATATGGCTATAGTGCAAACTTAAAAAATCTTCTCCTCCAAAAGTGTCAGGCCGATTTTCAAATAATTTTGTAGAAATGTTCCTTGGGTGATCCTCTATCAGATTCCTTCAAGCCATGTTGATTGGTCAAAAAACATAGCCGCCAGGGGGCGGGGCTATTTTGCCTTTTATGGCTATAGTGAAAACTTAAAAAATCTTCTCCTCCATAAGTGTCGGGCCGATTTCCAAATAATTGTGTAGAAATGTTCCTTGGGTGACCCTCTATCAGATTCCTTCAAGCCATGTTGATTGGTCGAAAAACATGGCCACCAGGGGGCAGGGCTATTTTGCCTTATATGGCCAAAGTGAAAACTTAAAAAATCTTCTCCTCCGAAAGTGTCAGGCTGATTTTCAAATAATTTTGTAGAAATGTTCCATGGATGACCCTCTATCAGATTCCTTCAAGCCAAGTTGATTCGTCGAAAAACATGGCCGTCAGGGGGGCGGGGCTATTTTGCCTTATATGGCTATAGTGAAAACTTAAAAAATCTTCTTCTCCGAAAGTGTCAGGCCGATTTTCAAATAATTTAGTAGAAATGTTCCTTGAATGACCCACTTTCAGATTCCTTCAAGCCATGTTGATTGGTCAAAAAACATGGCCGCCAGTGGGCAGGGCTATTTTGCACTATATGGCTATAGTGAAAACTTAAAAAATCTTCTCCTCCAAAAGTGTCTGGCCGATTTTTAAATAATTTTGTAGAAATGTTCCTAGGGTGACCCTCTATCAGATTCCTTCAAGCCAAGTTGATTGGTCGGAAACTATGGCTGCCATGGGGCGGGGCTTATATAGGTAAAGTGAAAAAAAAAAATCAGGTGAGCGATTCCAGGGCCATCATGGCCCTCTTGTTTTATTTGGCTCTTAGTTATGATTTCTTTCCACTTAAGTAAGTATAATATTATGAAAGTATTGGTAACATTCAAGTACAGATACTGAACCCTTCAAAGATTTCCATACTTTGAACACACTAAACAATGATGGCTTTAGTCAATTATTTTCATATTATTAAATCCTTTTTAAATTTTCACCTACTATATTGCTGATACAATTCTTTTTAGTGTCCACAATGAAGGTATAAATTGAAAAACGAATGAAAAACATCTTACTGATCCCCAAGAATTAAGCATTCTTTTGATCTAAAAACATTTTTGCTTCAGAATCAGATATCTGTTCAGTCATTCTGAGTGAGCTTGCAACCTTTAAGATTTGCAGAAAAGTATCTTTTCTTTACAAACATAAGTAGAAAAGCAAGTGTTTTACCAATGACCTTTAGGAATAAGAATTCCAGTTTCATTGGCACATGCATGACCAACTTCTTTCAATTTCACAAATAGTTTTTGAAGAAACACAACTAAATAAGATCTCCGATACACAGATAAAATACTTCTATAGATGGGCTTCTCATAACTTGATGGAGACAAAATGTTGATGGGTAAAAAAATGGCTTCCAGTGTTTTGCTATCAGCCTATTTTACCCCGTTTTACCCTTTATGGGTTATTTTGCCATACTAGCCTTTCTTGGTTTCTTGTTTTACAGCAAATGTATTCATAGGAAATAGCTCTAAAATTATCATCTCATGATAATATCTACACCTCATGAAAAAAACACCTTAAAGTGAGTGTTCTTTTCCTGTCTTTTGATGTTGTGTATTTGTGATCTCTTTGTTAATTTGGGTACTCATTTGTATCCACTTTACTCTCTTTGCAATATTGTCACTTGTAAATGGCTAACGGTAATGTATTTTACCAATGCTAATAAAACGTTTGTATGTATGTTAAAATACTGTCTAATTCTAATGAACAAACAACAATTTGTTTTCATACAGGTTTACCAGCAGAAATTTCAAATTTGTATGACTTGGAAATTCTAAATGCATTCAACAATCATATCAAGGTATGTCTTTTTTAAAAAAAACTTTATCTCTCTTTCAGATAAATCAAAATAAGATTAAATTCACATACTATGAAAAGGATCATTGGTGCTACACCCCTAAATCTGATTCCATCTGAAACTGATGTGCTTAATCCCTTTCCCTCATACGACAATTCTGCAGCAGACGACTTTGAACATATTTTGTCAAAAAATGGAAAATCTCTATAATTGAATGGATAACCTATGATAAAAAGTGGAAAACATTGTGGCAAAAGAAGAAATTGCTCGTTTTGAGCAATTTCTTCTTTTGTCACTATGTTTTCAAAAAGCCGTCTGCTGTAGAGGCGTCAGAAAGCGTATATATGAGGGAAAGGGTTAAGACCACCTTTGTTTAGCAATTCCTTGTCTAGTATATCAACCATACTTATAATTTCCAAATTTCCAAATTAATTTTCCAATGACTCATTTATGCATAAATGACACTGAACAAAGACCAGATTGTTCTCTTCCCATGGGTGGTCTTTAAACCCAGGTTGGACTGGATTCATAATTCAGAAATAGTTTGTTGAAATGAAGCATGACTATATTCTTACAAATCAGTTGTCAGTTCTTCCAGTGCATTTACCCTTTTCCCACAGATGTAACAAATATACAGCACATCACATAATGGACAAAAATGATTAAATATGAAACATTCCTGTACAGTTAAATTATTAATAAGAGTTGAAAACATTGTCTCAAAGTGAGAAATTGTTCAATTAGCATGACTTTTAATGCGCCCATAGGGATGCATTATGGAAACAACTGCGGCGGGCAGTATCCATATGTTTTCCACTCTCTAAGTCATACATTTTCATTTTATCTCCATCAAAATTTTGAAAATATTTGTGGGGGTAAAGTCTAGCTAACGTTTGATAACCAGCCAAATCCCTTTAGGTATTTGGATTATGGCCCTTAAATAATCATACATTGGCCAAATTAGCCTTGTTCACTCTGTAAGTCAAACAATTTTCATCCGATCTTCACAGAATTGGTGAACATGTTTGGGGGCTTAATGTCTGAGCCAAGTTCGATTATAAGCAGAATAGCCCAAGAACCTTTTGGATTATGTACCTCGAATGAATCCAAATTTTCGCCAAAATTGATCTTCTCTACATTATAACTTCAACAGTTCTTTTCCAATCTTCATCAAACTTGCTTTGAGTGTTTATGGATAGGATAAAAAACAGTTCAAATCACTTTAGTTGTTCCAGAGTTATGCCTCCCTGAAAGGCAAATATTGTGACATTTTAGCACTCTTGTTTGTCATGTTTTTGCCTTTTGCAGGAATTACCAGTAACCATCAGTACCCTGACAAAGTTAAAGATTTGTAATCTTGGGTAAATATGAAGCTTTTATAATTTAATGTAAAATAGCAATCATGACTTAAACCTATGTTAACCCTTTCCCTCATACGACATTTCTGCAGCCGACGACTTTGAACATATTTTATCAAAAAGTGGAAAATCTCTATAATTGAATGAATAACCTATGACTAAAAGTGGAAAACATTGTGGCAAAAGGAGAAATTGCACGTTTTGTGCAATTTCTTCTTTAGTCACTATGTTTTCAAAAAGCTGTCTGCTGCAGAGGCGTCAGAAAGTGTCTATATGAGGTAAAGAGTTGACCTATGTTAAAAGCTTATTTTGAAAAATACACAATCAACAGAGCTCTGCATCATACATCATTTACACATTTGCCGGCTTAGATATTGCTTTACAATGTTGGCTAAATTGCACCAACATAAATATTGATTGATTGATTGGAGATTTTCACCATATTCATCAGATTTTCAGTTACATGTACAGCACTGTGGCAGTTCGCCTAACCACATGTTTCTGGGCTTTCTTGACCAGTTTACATGTACAATTTGACAAACTTTGGTGTCAAGCAACAGCTCTGTAATAGAGCTTTTCTGCTATGAAAAATGAATTAAAATTAATTTTGATGCTGAATATTGAAGATAAGGCTTGTTTTGAGCATATTTTACTTGTTGCACATATATTTTAAATATAACTGTTAATTGTCATCTATAAATGACTATAAAGAAAAGGTATAACCTTTTCCAACATATAGACGCTCCCTGATGCCTCCAGTAGATGAACTTTGAAATAATTTTGGCAAAAGGAGAAAAAATTTCATAATGAGCAATTTTCTCAATTTGCCTCAATTCAATGACCTTGTTATCATTTAAAGAGTTATTCTATATTTTTGCATTGATCAATTCGAAGTTTTGTGCTAAACATTTATTGTATATGGAAAAGGATTAACTTACTGGTCATAGTTCTAAGGGTGGAATTCACCTTTATTAACCCTTCCCACATATCTGCAGGAGACAACTAGGGATATCTAGGCGAAATATTGAAAATCTTTTTTCATTATGAGCATTTTCTCCTTTTGCCATAATATTTTAAAATGTGTCTGATGCAGATGCATCCAAATTCATCTTTATGTCGGAATGGGTTAAAAGGTTTTACGTATCATTACAGAATGAATAAACTGAACTCTCTTCCCCGTGGTTTTGGTGCGTTCCCGGTACTTGAAGTCTTGGATCTGACTTACAATAACCTCACTGAGAACAGTCTTCCGGCTAACTTCTTTGTTTTAGGTAAGTCAGGGTTGATTGATTGGAGTTTAATCCATTCCCCCTTACAACAAATCTCAAGCAGACAGACTAATAAACATATTGACATAAATTTTGAAAAAAATATCGTGAATTCTCTGGATAACAATAAAAACAGATAATTTGATGCGTATTGCCATCGTTTTAAAACCTCAGTACATCTGGTTTTTTTTGTGTGTAGCCAAGGTATATGTATAAGGAAACCTTTATACTGCCTTGCTATTGATCTAGCTTTTGTAGCGCCTTGGTAGAGCGATTGCTTTCGGGTTGGGAATCCGCTGTGGTTAGCGTCGGGGATTTCGAAACCGGGTGTCCCGGGTTCGATCCCCAGTCGCGGCACTACGGTCATGGTGGAGTGCCCTTGGGCAAGGAACATTTTCTAGCCTAGTACTGGTTTGTTTACCCAGGGATCATGACTAATTAAATTTAATTGCGCGCTAAATGACCTTAGCTGTCGATGCGCCATAAAACAATATACATTCATTGCTTTCGGGTTGTCACAATCATCGAAGACCAGGAGTGACACAACTCATTTATGGTTTTTTGCAGACTCATTGAGGGCCCTGTATCTTGGAGACAATGATTTTGAAAGTATACCACCAGAAATAGGAAGACTGAAAAACTTGCAAATTGTGAGTACAATGTATAATTATATCTTGCGTTTTAAAAAAATATTTCTGGCTATAAAAATGGATGTTACTAGAACCGACATGTTAATATACATTTCCTTAACCCTTTCACTCATATAGACACTTTCTGACGCCTCTGCTGCAGACGGCTTTTTAAAAACATAGTGAGCAATTTCTCCTTTTGACACAATGTTTTCCACTTTATGTCAGAGGTTATCCATTCAATTAAAGAGAATTTCTATTTTTTGATAGAATATGTTCAAAGTCGTCTGCTGCATAATTGTCGTTTGAGGAAAAGTACATTAGCTTCTGACATCAATTATTGTATATTGACTTTTTTCTTGATTTATACATTATTATCCCCCGCTTTTTCGAAGAAAAAAAGGGGGGTTATTAATTTCGGTTTGTCTGTCCGTCTTTCTGTCTGTCACACTTCGTTTCCGTGCAATATGTTAACCATTTTTTTTCAAACTTGGTAACAAGGTTAAATGTCTTAAGGGCTAGGCCAAGTTCGATCGTCACTTTCGGCGGACTTTATTTAGTGGAGTTATGGCCACTTATTTAACACAAAATGTCGTTTCATGCTGTTTCCGTGCAATTACTGCCACAAATGTGAATATTTTTTTTTCAAACTTGGTAACAAGGTTAAATGCCTTAAGGGGTAGGCCAAGTTCGATCGTCACTTTCGGCGGACTATATTTGGTGGAGTTATGGCCCCTTATTTAACAAAAAATGTCGTTTCTTGCTGTTTCCGTGCAATAACTGCCACAAATGTGAACCGTTTTCTTTCAAACTTAGTAAGAAGGTTAAATTCCTTAAGGGCTAGGCCAAGTTTGATCGTCACTTTCGGTGGAGTTATGGCCCTTTATTTAACAAAAAAAGTCGTTTCTTGCTGTTTCCGTGCAATAACTGCCACAAATGTGAACCGTTTTTTTTTCAAACTTGGTAACAAGGTTAAATGCCTTAAGGGCTAGGCCAAGTTTGATCGTCACTTTCGGGGGACTTTATTCGGTGGAGTTATGGACCCTTATTCAACAAAAAATGTTGTTTCTTGCTGTTTCCGTGCAATAACTGCCACAAATGTGATTTTTTTTCTTTTTCAAACTTGGTAACAAGGTTAAATGCCTTAAGGGCTAGGCCAAGTTCGATCGTCACTTTCGGCGGACTTTATTCGGTGGAGTTATGGCCCCTTATTTAACAAAAAATGTTGTTTCTTGCTGTTTCCGTGCAATAACTGCCACAAATGTGAACCGTTTTTTTTTCAAAATTGGTTACAAGGTTAAATGCTTTAAGGGCTAGGCCAAGTTCGATCGTCACTTTCGGTGGACTTTATTCGGTGGAGTTTTGGCCCCTTATTTAACAAAAAATGTTGTTTCTTGCTGTTTCCGTGCAATAACTGCCACAAATGTGAACCGTTTTTTTTTTCAAACTTGGTAACAAGGTTAAATGCCTTAAAGGCTAGGCCTAGTTGGATCGTCACTTTCGGTGGAGTTATGGCCCCTTATTTAACAAAAAAAGTCGTTTCTTGCTGTTTCCGTGCAATAACTGCCACAAACTTGGTAACAACCTAGGCCAAGTTCGTTTAATTTACCCTGTAATACATGTTCAATAAAAAGTCTACTGACATGTTTAAACCTAACCTCAACATTTTCCTACAATATTTCCTGCAAGCGGGGGATATAAATTTCATGAATTTGCTTGTTAAATTTTGTTTTATATAATATATTTGTACATAGAAGTGACATACTGTAAATAGATTATTTTAAGGATTAAGTTGTAAATTTGCAGCTTGTTTAACCCTTTCCCTCATACTACAATTCTGCAGCAGACGACTTTGAACATATTTTGTCAAAAAATAGAAAATCTCTATAATTGAATGGATAACCTATGACTAAAAGTGGAAAACATTGTGGCAAAAGGAGAAATTGCTTGTTTTGAGCAATTTCTTCTTTTGTCATTATGTTTTCAAAAAGCCGTCTGCTGCAGAGGCGTCAGAAAGCGTCTATATGAGGGAAAGGGTTAAGGTCATGTTACACCAAATAAATTTCTTTCTTGTTTTCATGTAAATAAACCAGTTTCTTCAATTGTCACACTTTCTAAGCATTTTTAAAACAGGTACCAAAAAACAGAGTATCCTCGAAGCTTTAAAATAATAGAAGGTTTCCATACCTAGAGGATTTCAAAGTCGTATGCTGCCCATTTTTTAAATGTAGGAAAGAGTTAACAGTTAAAAGATCACCAAAATACATAAGATTATTGAGTGGTTATTATACAATTGTGAAAATATATTTTTTTGTGCATGTAAATATTTTTACTGTATACATGTACATGATCTTTATTAAAAATATCTAGAGGTCTGCTGCTGCATATTTGGATATAACAAGACAATGCTTGTATCTGATCTAATATACCCATTACGTATTCCTTTATATGTCGCATGTGTAATATAACAAGACCGAATCACTATGTTTTACAAAATGGCTGAGATCTTTATCTGGTAAACACAAACGTCACGATAGATGGACGAGGTAAAGGGACCATTATCGGTCATAACATTTTTTGTTTGTGTGATAAGCTAACAGTTTATTAACCCTTTCCGTCATATAGACGCTTTCTGATGCCTCTGCAGCAGAAGGCTTTTTGAAGACATAGTGACAAAGGAAGAAATTGCTCAAAACGAGCAATTTCTCCTTTCGCCACAATGTTTTCCACTTTTTGTCATAGGTTATCCATTCTATTATAGAGATTTTCTATTTTTATGGCAAAATATGTCCAAAGTCGTCTGCTGCAGAATTGTCGTATGATGGAAAGGGTTAAGATTTACATGTTGGGACTATTTTCTGACTGCATAAAACCAATTTTATTTTTGTGTATCGTCATGTGATAAAATAAATCTGACATTCATTGTCATTTCATAAAGTTTTATTAAGTGAGTTCAAGAAATTTGTTATTAACCCTTAATAACAAATAAAATATTTCTTGAACTCATATGATAAAACTTTATATGAAATGACAACTCATGTCAGATCCTTTATATAACAAGACAATCTGTTGAATTATTACAAAAATATCTATTTTTCAGTTGGTATTTAGGGAGAATGATTTGGTTGCTATCCCTAAAGAGGTTGGAGAGCTAATCAGGTTGAGAGAGCTGCATATCCAGGGTAACCGTCTGACTGTCCTTCCACCAGAGATAGGTAAATTACATAGGAGGACTAGATAAATATCTCTCTTATGACTCAAGTGACACAATCGTTTGGGTGTCAAATAAGGATTTTAGAACATGAAAAATGCCCCTTTTCTAGAGCTCTGAAATTACATTCTCATATAGACGCTTTCTGACGCCTCTGCAGCAGACAGCTTTTTGAAAACATAGTGACAAAAGAAGAAATTGCTCAAAACGAGCAATTTCTCCTTTTGTACCAATGATTTTTTGACAAAATAAGTTCAAAGTCGTCTGCTGCAGAATTGTCGCATGAGGGAAAGGTTTAACCAATTCCCACTTGCAGACATATTTTTGCTTTTTGCAAAATGTTTTCAACTTTATCCATTTATCAAGCTTTCATTTATAAAGATTATGCCTAGATGATTTTCAAAGACGTCTGCAGCCGATATGTCATATGTTGGAAAAAGTTAACAAACTCAAACATCTTTATTACTGATATGGCCATTGGCCAAAACACAATACACACCATAAATCATAAATGTTAACATCAACTACTTGACATTGCATCATTACAATTGCAGTTTTAATTCGAATAATTGTAGATAAGATTTAATGTAGTTAATTAATACATTACTTTGTATGGTGGTTTTGACTATAAATTGCAATATGGCTTTCAGAGTTGTTTGTGTGAACTGTTATTTGTTGTTCTTATCCCTTTTTTCACCCCAAATATATAAGATTTTGCATAAGAGGTTTAAGCAAAGTTGTGTTTTTGTTAAAAAGATCTACTATTAATGTGATAGATTCAAAGCACTCTGATTTAGTTTTTTACAAGTTTATGTATATTTAGTTTTTAAAGGTGCTGAACTCGAGATTAAAGATAGTTTAATCAAAGTTTAAAACTGTTCAAAAAGTTGTCTTGAAATATTAGAATCATAATTCTGGGACAGAATTAGAGTAATAATTTCACTTTCCAGTACAATTAACATCTAAATATCGATTTTATTTCAAAGGTTTCATTTTTAGCTCCACTGGCTGAAAGCCAGTCGAGCTTATGTCATGGCGAATTGTCCGTCGTGCGTCCGTGCGTGCGTGCGTGCATTAACTTTTTCCTTTAAACAACTTCTTCTCCCTAACCACTTGGCCAATTTGGTTGAAACTTCATGGGAAGCATCCTCTCAATGTCCTCTACTAAATTCCTTCAAATTTTTTTGATCCATTCAAAATTCTGGTTTCCATGGCAACCTAAAGAAAAAAATAGTGAGAACTTAAAAAATCTTCTTCTCCGAAAGTGTCAGGCCGATTTTCAAATAATTTTGTAGAAATGTTTCTTGGGTGACCCTTTATTAGATTCCTTCAAGAAATTTTGATTGGGCGAAAAACATGGCCGCCAGGGGGCGGGGCTTTTTTGCCTTATATAGCTATAGTGAAAACTTAAATAATCTTCTTCTCAAAAAGTGTTTAGCAGATTTTCAAATAATTATGTAGAAATGTTCCGTGGGTGACCCTCTATCAGATTCCTTCAAGCCATGTTGATTGGTAAAAAAACATGGTCGTCACAGGGCGGGGCTATTTTGCCTATATGGCTAAAGAGCAAACTTAAAAAATCTTCTCCTCCAAAAGTGTCAGGCCGATTTTCAAATAATTTTGTAGAAATGTTCCTTGTGTGAACCTTAATTAGATTCCTTCAAGAAATGTTGATTGGGCGAAAAACATGGCCGCCAGGGGGCGGGGCTTTTTTGCGTTATATAGCTATAGTGAAAACTTAAAACATCTTCTTCTCCGAAAGTGTTCAGCCGATTTTCAAATAATTTTGTAGAAATGTTCATTGGGTGACCCTCTATCAGATTCCTTCAAGCCATGTTGATTGGTCGAAAAACATGGCCGCCAGAGGGCGGGGCTATTTTGACTTATATGACCATAGTGAAAACTTAAAAAATCTTCTCCTCCGAAAGTGTCAGGCATATTTTCAAATAATTTTGCAGAAACATTCCTTTGGTGACACTCTACAAGATTCCTTTAAGCCATGGTGGTTGGTAAAAAAAATAGCCACCACGGGGCAGGGCTGTTTGGAGATTTTATTTTTGCCTTATGGCCGTGGAGCGATACTGGCCCTCTTGGGCCTCTTGTTACTGGGTATAACCAAATGTTGTACATTTTCATGACTTTCAATTGACTGTTTTTTCAATATTTACTGCCAAAATAGTTTTTGTGTCATCCTGCGTAGCATGGTAGGCACTTAGGGATTACTTTTTTTTTTGTCTGGCATCTGTCTGTCCGTCACACTTTCAATGAGCAGGTGCAGTGACATACATACTCCGCGGAGCACTCCATTCTAATTAACTATTTATTACTTACTTTGTTGTCACAATTATCAATATTTACAAAAGATGTCTGCTGCAGTGGCATTTGAAAGTGTCTGTATGAAGGAAAATATTAATTAAAAAATCCTTTGTATCCCCATATAGGGGTTACTAGTCCCATAAGTGTAGCTCAGTCGCTAGCGAACTGTCAATCCAGGGGTTGTAAGGTTCGAATGCCAGCTCGGCCAACATTCTTTCCAGTGTTTCACAAGTCACTGTGACAAGCGTCATTTGTCTTCCACCAATGGGCTAACAGTCTATGTGAAAAAGCAGCCAGTTGCTTTCAAAGAATGTTGTATGGAGTACTGGTGTGAGAAAGCCATGAAACACATGCGTAAGTGAACTAACTGGCTGCCGTGATAAGACCATAATTGTTTTGAACAAAGGATCTCATTAACCTTTCCCTCATTTTGACTGACAGACAACTTTTAAAAACATATTGACAAAAGGATATATTGTTCAATTCTAAGAGGACTGCTGCAGATTTGTTATATATGTGGAAAAGGGTCAAGACAAAATGTTTCTTAAACAATTTGTTTCTCTTGTTTTATAGGTAACCTTGACCTAGTTGGATCCCGCCAAGTGTTTCGAGGGGAGAACAATCCATGGGTTACACCTATAGCGGACCAGTTCCAAGTAGGAGTGTCACATGTGTTTGATTATATCAGATCTGAGACCTACAAATTGTAAGTAAATCCAAGAATCAATATTTGAATCTTAAGTCTCTCCAAAATAGAAAGAAACTGATGATGAAAACAATGCAAAACTTGCCCAATAAATGAGCCATGCTCTAGGTAGGCAAATCAAAGCATATCTTTGTCAAGTGCCTGCATTTATATGGATGTTTTTGAGACTGAGTAAAATTTTCACTGACAAATCTTTATAGTTCTAAGGCCACCATCCAATTGTTCATAACATTATACAAATACATTTATTATGTTTCCCCCCGATAGTATTTCAAGAACCCTTTGACCGAGATTGTTCAATCTACATAGGGATAATGTTTTCAAAGGTGGTCTGCTGCAGAGGCGTCAGAATACATCTATATCTGGGAAAGGGTAAACAGTTGAAGTGGGTGAATTGAATACCTAGCTATTTGAGCTTATCATTTTTCTTTACAGTTTGTATAGTCGCCATGTTGTTGCTGATGCCGCTCCTCCTCCAAAAACTCACGATAAATCTAAAAAGCTCAGCCGACTCGGGTAAAATAAAGTGCCTTGTTATGGAGGGGAAATCGTCAGTGTCGAACCAATTAAAGTGCAATAATCATTTCATATATAAAATGCTTGATAATGAATGAAAATATTTTGACAGAGCTCTAGATAAGGGGCATTTTTCATGTTCTAAAATCCCTATTTGACATTCAAACCCTATGTTGTGGATACTCAAAAAAATCGTCTCAGTGAGACAATTCTATTGAGTACCCACAACATCAGATTGTGTTGAGTAATAAGAGAACTTTTGTGGGGAAAACAACTGTTCACTCCCCCTTATCTAGCCCTCTTGTTTTGACATTTTACCGGATTACTTAATTACTTAATTAAAAAAATCTTTAAATGTTTGTAGGTGTCACACTGATTTTAGAAAAGCAGAGTTTATCACTGCAATGACTACCAGTGAACTGGATAAGGTTAAAACCTTTCTCAAATATAATAAATCTGCAGCAGACGACTTAAAAAATGTCTTAGACTCTACTCAAAAATATGGAAAATCATATAATTACTGAAAAAAAATTAAAAACTTTGTGACTTAAGGGGAAATTGCTCAATTTCACCTTTTGTTATAATGTTTTTAAAAAGTCGTCTGCTGCAGATGCGTCAAAATACGTCTACAGGTGGGAAAGGGTCAAACTAATCTTCTTCCTTGTCATACTGGTAATTAATCTAGGAAATGGTGATGTATACATGAATTTGTATACAGAAAAACAATTCAAAGTCATCTAAAACAGTACTCATGCAAACCCACAATATTTCCTTTTAGTTTATGTCTCTTCTTAAACTATGTTATGGAATCTCATTTAAGCTGTCTTATATAAATTATTGAGTAAGTAGGCACTCTGTGTGTTTTGTTTTTTTGAGATATGATTTGATTTATCTGGGTATATGTCATTTTCAACATTATTTCAGTTATATCACAGTGACACTTCACTTATTCATAATTGGTAGACACATACTTTTATATTCTTAGTTATTTTACGGCAACGTATTGTCCTTGAAAATTCAACGGACACATGATGAACACTTAACCCTTTCCCTCATACGACAATTCTGCAGCAGACCACTTTGAGCATATTTTGTCAAATAATGGAAAATCTCTATAATTGAATAGATAACCTATGACAAAAAGTGGAAAACATTGTGACAAAAGGAGAAATTGCACGTTTTTGCAATTTCTTCTTGTGTTACTATGTTTACAAAAAGCTGTCTGCTGCAGAGGCGTCAGAAAGCGTTTATATGAGGGAAAGGGTTAACAAGGTCAGTTTACAATATACATACATGTATTTGTATTTAAACTGACCTCAATACACTCATGATGCGACAGTTGAATTTACACAGATAATATCATTACATTTATTGTGTAATACTAGGTTAATTAGAATATTGGAATCATAGTTTCCGCATTCAGTATCTGCTTCCAATTCATATGTTCATTATTCATCATTTCAAATACAATACTTTCATGGTTATTGTGTCGCCTTCCTGTAAGGCAAGGACCTTGGTATCACCCGAGCTCTAGATAATGCGATTTTCTTTTCTTGTTCCGAAATCTTTATTTGGCATTCAAACCCTATGTTGTGGGTACTCAAAAGAATCGTCTCGGTGAGACGATTCTTTTGAGTACACACAACATAGGATTTGGTTGAGTAATAAGAGAGATATTGTGGGGGAAAGACCAGTTCACTCCCCCGTCACTAGTCCTCTGTATCAACTTTCCATTGTCAATTCATCTGTCTGGAGGCTTTAGGTTAATTGGTTAAAGTTATCCAACATATCTTCCTGTGGGAAGAACACATGTGTGGTTCGTAACACTGTCATTAACATTATTTAAATTATAATCTCGTTACTTCACATGTATTTGATGACAGACAAAAAGTTGCTTCGTAAACATCTGTAGATGGAACAAGCCATGTCATATTATAACACCACTTTAGGGATTCGGATCAAGAAAGATTATGAGTGAAGTTTTAACCTAAAACTGACTTAACAAATATCTTCTTTGATCTTTAATATTATTTATGCAAATCAGGTTTGTTTTTACATGACTTGTGTTACACCACACACAGTTGAGAAATAGTGTGTCTAGGAGAATTTGCTAGTTTTGAGCAGTTCCACCTATTGCCACAATGTTTATAAAATCACCTAAAATAGGAAAGAATTGTATCTTTGAAATGCCATATTAGTTATTTTGTTATTTTGTATTACAAAACAAAATAGATGTTTCTTCTATTGAATGGTGCTATACCTGTATAAACCCTTTTTGAATATTGCTTGTGTATAAACTAGTGTAAAGCCATTAATGTATTTGTAAGTTTTAATTAACCTTTTCCCACATTTGCAGACAAACGTCTTTTTAAAAAGCGGGAAAATGAGATAATGCCACAATTTCTCCTTTTCTCATAATGTTTTCTCTAATTTATCATTACAAGATTACAAGTCGTTTGCTGCAGATTCTTTCTAATGGGAAAGTGTTAAAAATAGTAAATTGCATGTATTATACAAATAAATGATCATGGGCCTTTCCCAAAAAAAATCAGGCAAAAAACAATTATGATGTATTAATAATTGAACGGAATTATTGAAAAAATCTTTGACTATTGAAAATATTGTTTTAGAAACATATTAGTCTATATAAAACTGTTGAATTCTTGTTTATTTAATTTTATTTAATATGTAGCTGCTTCATATTTCAATGATTGGTAAATAACTGCGAGTACAGCTGCAGATTAGGTTGAAACCACAATACAGATGAATTTGAAATCATCTACCTAAAAACACTTAAAATTAAAACATAATTGTTGAATAGAGTTTAAAACATTGTTACAAATGGACAAATTGCTCTTTAGAAGCTTTTTCTCCTTTTGCCACAATGTTTTCAAAAGTTGTCTGTTGGTATGAAGGATAGTGTTAACAGGTATTTGCCACTGATTTGATAAAAAGTATTCTGAATTTATTTAGGATGTTTTTCAGATCTTTTTAGGCTTTTATATTCAATTTAAGTGATCATATACCGGTATGTATATTGTTTTATATATCTTAATAGATACGTATATCTGTTTTCATTAAAGGATAAAACTCAATATGTGCCTAGTCTAGTCTTGTGCTTTAACCTCTTGATTTCTCAATATGATTTGTACTGCCTTAGGCTTTGCAACAGAAGGTGTTATGCAACAATGTGAGAAAAGGTGAAAATGCTCTAAAGTAGCGATAACTCCTTTTTCACCAATCTTAAAACTTTTAAAATCCTATATCAGGTGACCTATAAAGCTATTCATTTCTGTATAAATTATCTTCCTATGAAATTTTGTTTGAATCAGTCAAGCTTAAGAAATGGTTTTCAAGTGGATGTGATATTCTTCTGCCTGCCAACAACAACCTCATTTCATATTTCCTCATGAAATAAACAGGTTTCAACTTTATTGAAAGCCTTGTTAAATCAGCCTATCAAGCAGTGGGTGGAGATACAGTGTCAAAACTCAAAAGATGATCAATATATCTCGCTTAACCCTTTCCTACCTGCAGACACATTTCAACACAATAGCAGCAGACATTTGAAAACATTGTGGCCAAAGGAGAAATTGCTCATGATGAGCAATTTCACCTTAGGCCACAATGTTTTCAACTGTATTTAACAATTAAGCTATCTTTTATGGAGATTTTTCAGGTTTTTATACGCCCGTACGCCCGTTTTGAAAAAACGGATCGTATTATAGTTTTACCTGCGGCGTACTGGCGGGCGGTCGGCTTCCAGTATGTTGTCAGCTTAATAACTTTAGAAGCCTTTGTCCAATCATCACCAAATTTTGTCAGAATGTGTATTGGGATAATATCTCGGACAAGTTCGATAACTAGCCATATCGCTATAGTCAATCAAGAGTTATTGCCCTTTAATTATAGAAATTACCTAAAATTAGTCTTGTCAGCTCAATAACTTTAGAAGCCTTTGTCCAATCATCAAAAAATTTAGTCGGAATGTGTATTGGTATAATATCTCGGACAAGTTCGATAACTAGCCATATCGCTTTAGTCAATCAAGAGTTATCGCCCTTTTATTAAAGAAATTACCTACAATTGGGATTGTCAGCTCAATAACTTTAGAAGCCTTTGTCCAATCTTCACCAAATTTATTCAGAATGTGTATTGGCATAATATCTTGGACAAGTTTGATAACTAGCCATATTGCTTAAGTCAATCGAGAGTTATCGCCCTTTAATTATAGAAATTACCTAAAATTGGTTTTGTCAGCTCATAACTTTAGAAGCCTTTGTCCAATCATCACCAAATTTGGTCAGAATGTGTATTGGCATAATATCTTGGACAAGTTTGATAACTAACCACGTTATCTTAGTCACTACACACTTATGTCCCTCGAAATGGCCAAAACTGTACTAACAGTGTCTGCTCTCTAAATTTGCCTGATGTACAACCAATTATCACTATACTTAATTGGTCTCAAAAAAACAGGATTGGCGTATTTTGTGACATTTGGCGCTCTTGTTGTCACTGTTTTCAAAGTCGTCTGCTGCAGATTTGTTGTATGTGGGAAAGGATTAATTGGTAAAATTAGGATGTACATGTATATTACAACAAAACTTATATTTATATAGAAGCAAATTTATAGCCACCTATTTAATGAAAAAAAAAATACATTACAATACATGTATAAGATATATAAACTAGTATTTACTGTAAAACATTGTACAAAAGTACAAAATGTATTTACCCTTTCTCACATATAAAAAACCGACAGCGGACAACTTTGAAATCAGCTAGGCTAAAATAGGACAAATCCTTTTAAATGAGGGTAATTTCATTAAATCGGGTTGAAAAATTGTGTTAAAAGTAGAAATTGCTAACTATGAGCAATTTCTCATTTTGACACAAAGTTTTCGAAAGTCGTTTGCTGCATGTGTCAAATCTCGTCTGCATGTGTGAAAGGGTTTAAAATGTAAATGGAGAAATATAAAATATAAACACATACCTTTAATATCAAGATAATGATGAAATTATGCTCATAAATGCTAATAAAGATCATTAAGCCTTTCCCTCATATAGACGCTTTCTGACGCCTCTGCAGCAGACGGCTTTTTGAAAACATGGTGACAAAAGAAGAAATTGCTCAAAACGAGCAATTTCTCAATTTGCCACAATGTTTTCCCCTTTTCGTCATAGGTTATCCATTCAATTATAGAGATTTTCCATCTTTTGTCAAAATATGTTCAAAGTCGTCTGCTGCAGAATTGTTGTATGGGGGAAAGGGTTAAGCCTTTCCCATGTTCAGTAGAAGACTATTGAAACCATTATGGCTGCAGATATTGCTCATAATGAATAATGTCTCCAATTGCCACAATGTTTCTCAACTCTTATGTAATAAATAAACTATTAATTATGGTGATTTCCTAATTGTTTGGCTTAGATGCTTTCAAAGTCATCTGCTGCATATCTACTGTATGTGGGATAATGGGTGTTAAACAGTTTGTTGTTGGCACTCATGAGAATAATCTCAGTGAGACATTTCGTTTGAGTACCCTCAACATAGGGAGGGAAATTGAAGAGATGATTATCTGGGAAAAGACCAGTTCAATACTCCTTATCAAGGCTCTGCACACCTTGTACGATAGAATACATATTCCACAACAGTGTACAACTAGAAATGTGAATAGCAGCAAAGTCCTATATTGGGCCTTCTTCAAATCAAAGAATATTGCTAACCCTTTCCCTCATATAGACGCTTTCTGACGCCTCTACAGCAGACGGCTTTTTGCAAACAGTGACAATGAAGAAATTGCTCAAAACGAGCAATTTCTCCTTTTGCCACAATGTTTCCCACTTTTAGTCTTAGGTTATCCATTTAATTAAAGAGATTTTCTATTTTTTGACAAAATATGTTCAAAGTCGTCTGCTGCAGAACTGTCGTATGAGGGAAAGGGATAAACTCAAAAGACAATAACACTGCTTACAACAATCAGACAGAAGTCGATTAAATACCTGCATGCATCGCATGATTTTACCTGATTCCCGCATACAACAAATCTGCAGCAGACGACTTTGAAATAATTGTGACTAAAACCTGAAAAATCTCCATAAAAGATAGCTTAATTAATTGTTAAATAAAGTTGAAAACATTTTGCTAAAGGTGAAATTTCTCATGATGAGCAATATTTCTCCTTTGGCCACAATGTTTTCAAAAGTCGTCTGCTTCTATTTTGTATCAAAAAACGTCTGTGGGTGGGTTAGGGTTAAAGAGTGGAAATTGTGATTTTTTCCAAGCCAAAGAGCATCAATTGAATCTGCTTGAAATAGATCTGAGACTAGTTTACATGTAGGCCAACAGCGGATGTACAGGCTAACCGGAGTCTTCACTGTGTTCCCCTCCAGATCACTCGACTCCATCATTTTTTCGCCTTTTCTCCATTTGTTTTCAACTACCAGGTATTTCAGCAATTTCAATTTCTTGTTAAGTTACAAATTTTACATCCATTCACAAGATGGATATCTATCTATTCTTACAAGAAGCCATTGAACTCTGAAATTTACAGCACAATTTCGTTGATAGAAATGAATTTTGACCCCTGGAACAGATGCGAACATTGTTGAAAAACAAGAAACATTACCTAGTTAACCCTTTTCCTCATACAACAATTCTGCAGCAGACGACTTTGAACATATTTTGTCAAAACATACAAAATACAATTTAATGGATAACCTATGACTAAAAGTGGAAAACATTGTGGCAATAGAAGAAATTGCTTGTTTTGAGCAATTTATTCTTTTGTCACTGTTTTCAAAAAGCCATCTGCTGCAGAGGAGTCAGAAAGCGTATATATGAGGGAAAGAGTTCAATAAAACTGATGAGGTGTTCTTTTAATTTAAAAGTCTAAATTTTAGTGTTGCCAAAAAATAACAAATAGGATAAACAATGACCACATGGGTGGTTTAAATCCGGACATTTACAATAATTACTGACCTCGTGTAACTTCAAATCATGCAAGAAATTGTTTTCCATTGAACCTTTTGATACGGGAAAATATCCTGGATAATCCACATGCATAAAACAGAGAGTGCATAAGTTTGTTGTTAGCATGTAGCCTCACTCAGAATCAAATTCCTGTATAAAAAATTCTATGGAATTAGTTATTATAAGCTTTACATAATTATTGTATGATGAAAATTAATATTATAACTCGTAACTGTCATAATAATTGACAAAAATAGCTGTTTTATTGTGGCTTCATAACACAAATAAGTATGGGCTTTACAAATGTCAAAATATCCCATCAGATAAACAATTCAAAGAAGATTCTTAAATCTCAAAATCATGAATCGACAAGAAATGTCCCAATACAAAGAAACCCGGTTTCGAATGATCGACAGAAGAACTTCAGCCAGTGTTTTGAGAATTATAATTAAGCTTCTTTGTTGAATGTTGCGTGTGTCTGTTGAAGAACATTCACAATTGGTTAGAGGATATACACAGAAGACAGGAAGCATGCATAAGAATGTAAATGAACTGGAACTCCAGAATTGAGTTCAACCATTTTTTCTATTTTTAGTAACAGCAACCATAGTGGTCCAAATGCAATCCACTGAATGATCTCCATAAACTCTTTTAAACATATCAACTTTGTCAACTGTATAAAAGATATTCAATTTCAACCATTTTACTACTTTTGGTAACAGCGACCTTGACCTTGACTCTAGGGGCCTCAAACACAATCCCATGAAAGGTCTCCATAAACTCTTTCTACATACCAACTTTGGTAACTGTAACAATATGTCAACTGTAACTGGAGATATTTTTTTTCATAGGTGTGTTTGACGCTGCATGCAACCACTCGAACAACGACTTCGTCATTCTTATAACCAGGTTTCAACTGTGTTGAAAACCTCGTTAAAAATGTATAACTATGACTAGAAACAGGACAGTTCCAAGGAACACAATTTTGCAGGAAGTCTGATAATAAATGCAAAAGTACAAATAAATCATGCTAAAATAATGGTTAGTGTGCACTGCACATTTGCAGATCACAAGTAATTTACACAACACTGTTGAAGTTGATACATTTGAAAATATGACAAACAAAAAAATGGTAAAAGGAGATAACACCACATAATAGGCAAGCTAGAGTTATACTCCTTGAATTGTTCACTTCTGATATAATTTGCAAATTTGAAGTGATCCTCAGAAACAAGGTCATGTCCAATTAATGCAAAGAAGACAGACAAAAGAGAAGTGATCCCTAAATGTCTCCTTACCGAGTGACATACAGGTAGACGACACAAAAAGTCTAGTTTAACCCTTTCCCTCATACGACAATTCTGCAGCAGACGACTTATACATATTTTGTCAAAAAATAGAAAATCTCTATAATTGAATGGATAACCTATGACTAAAAGTGGAAAACATTGTGGCAAAAGTAGAAATTGCTCGTTTTGAAAAATCTGTCTGCTGCTGAGGCATCGGAAAGCTTCTGTATGAGGTAAAGGGTTAACCCTTTCTCACACACTACTGCAGATTCGACGAGATGTGTTTACATGAGGTTGCAAATTGTAAAGTTTTTTCCCTGAAATATTCTTAGTGTGTTACAGGAATTGAGCAAAAGACACTATTAACCATTTCCCATTTAACCCTTTCACACATACAACACTTCTGCAGCAGACGACTTTGAAAACACAGTGGCAAAAACCTGAAAAGTCTCCATAAAAGATAGCTTTATTGTTAAATAAAGTTGTAAACATTGTGGCCAAAGGAGAAATTGCTCATCATGAGCAATTTCACCTTTTGCCACAATGTTTTCAAAAGTTAACTGTTGCTATTGCGTCCAAACGCATCTGCAGGTGGGAAAGGGTTAAAACAAATCTGCAGCCATCTACTTTGGAAACATCCTAGCCAAAATATAGAAAACCTATTATAGATTGAAGTTAAATCATTGAAAAGAGTTGAAAATAGTGTGCCAAAATTGTTTTCAAAAGTCGTCTTCTGCACATACGACATAACACATCTTCAAGTGGGAAACGTTTGACATTAAACTAATCTTAAGATTAAAACCAGCAATTTCAAATTTTCCAAACTCTGTATTGAATTTAAACTTCCAATTGTCCATATATTACATTTTAACTAAAGACACCTAAAAATATCATATAAGGTAAAGCATTGAAATAATGTTTTCATCTTATTCAAGCCTAGTACTGGTTAGTAACTTAGGGGTCATGAATAAATGAACGGTTGTGATACATGTATAGCTATAATACTATTGAAAATGTGATAAAAAACCCAATTAAACTGTAAACACTATTTTTCCATCTCTGGGATGACGTCCCCGTCTCCAGACTCGTTCAAAATGACAATGTCATACGGAGAACACTGAGAGAAGTTCATTTTATTGCACATCCATCCGTAGAACCCTTTCTCAAAGTCCTGTATTTCCCGACACCAATGATACCAAACCCAGGATAACTGAATTACACATGCATAAAGGCCTAGCCCACAGGCGGTTATCCCTACAGTAAAAGGGAACGTAAGTATTACAACAGGGCATATCAGTAATTTGTGCCAGATGGTCCTTTCTTCACTAAAATAGACTATAGAGTTATACCAGGTTAAGGTTCCCAGGTAAAAAGAAATACAAAAGGAAGAAATGAAGGATAATGGCATGAAGAGGAAGGTTAAAACTAAAACATGTGGTCCACATTGTCGATTAAAAATGCACTTCTCTTCTTTGCCATGCTTTTCAGTACTTTGATTTAATTTATTCAATTCATCTTCAGTCATTTCAAGTTGAACTTGTACCTGTTGCCCTGGGGTCTGACCTGTCCGTACTACCCCGGTAAATGTGACAACTTGGGGCTCAGATTGACAAACTTCTACCCAGCCTGACTTTTCCACTGGCTGGTCATTGAACCTGGCTCTGCGTGAAAGAGAAGATTCATTGGCCTCATCAATATCCTCTCCAATACGTAAAGCATAGGTTTCTTCTTCTGTAGCTTCTATACTAGAGGCCATTATGTTAATTGACAGACATCACTTCTCTTGAAACTTGATAAGACTAAATTGCTAGATGCTTTTATTGAATCACAAAAGGGGCTCGCACCAACTACCTTATATAATAAATGCACTATAGCATACGGTCTGTAATCTAAAAAGAAAAAAAATAAATATATATATAGCCTTCATATGCAAAATGTAATTAGCTATATTTATACTTGCTGCATAACCCTTTCCCAAATACAACAAATCTACAGCAGACGACGGACTGAAATCCTCTAGTGAAAAATATGGAAAATCTCTCTTTAAATGTTAAGTTATGGAATAGAGTTGAAAATACTGTGGAAAGATTAGAAATTTCTCATTATGACCAGTTTCTCCTTTTGCAACAATTTTACAATATCGTCTTCTGCGGAGGCATCAGAAAGAGTCTGTTTATTTGAAAGGGATAAGACATACAAAATGTTAAATATTGCAAACTAGAACTATCACTGACCCTAACTTAATAAGTAAAAGGACCATAACTCTGTAAAATAACATGCAATTGTATCCCCCTTTAGACTATGCACATCTCCTCTTGGTATAGAAGCTTCATGTAAAATGTTATTGAATTCCACCCAGTGGACAAAATATGGCTTCCGAACGACACACAGACAGACAGCCCGACACAGTGACTCCTATATACCCCCTCTTCTTCGAAGGGGGTATAATAATCATATATTTTCCTGATACAAAAAACTATTAATGGAATTTCCTCATGGAATCTATATAACATTGTAATTTATGTCAAAAGACTGGGAATTTTCAGCATTCATCTTTTTAATTCATTGATGGCAAAGGAGTAATTGCTTAACTCTATATTTAAAGTAAACTTTCAATTTTCAAGATGTCATATAATTGGAGTTTCAAAGCAGATAACCCTTTAAATCGTATATAGAAATTAGTTTGGACTTTAAAACGTCAAAGATTTGAGAAATAAAAGTATATGGACTTCCAATTTAATTTGCAATTAACGTTTAAATGCATTGTACAATGAAATCAAAAAAGTTTTAAAAAAATATGTTAACCCTTTCCCTCATACGACAATTCTGCAGCAGACGACTTTGAACGTATTTTGTCAAATAATGGAAAATCTCTATAATTGAATGGATAACCTATGACTAAAAGTGGAAAACATTGTGACAAAAGGAGAAATTGCACGTTTTGTGCAATTTCTTCTTTTGTTACTATGTTTTCAAAAAGCCGTCTGCTGCAGAGTATGTATTTGACTTACAAGTGACAAGTCTCATTTGACACTGTGCAACGTTTTCATATATTATAATAGATGCAATTTTATATCCATTTTATAGAGCTATCCGAACATTGGTACAGACCATTTGATGCACCGGCACAATCATATTCTTTA
Organism: Serripes groenlandicus; assembly: GCA_031761405.1. Classification (NCBI taxonomy): domain Eukaryota; kingdom Metazoa; phylum Mollusca; class Bivalvia; order Cardiida; family Cardiidae; genus Serripes; species Serripes groenlandicus. Next base: position 111,600,990 of record JASEVX010000003.1, read on the forward strand.
TTTTCTTTGTAAACATATACCTTCATATGGCTTTGTACATATATGGATGCGTCTCCCATGGCTTGTATTACGCTGAAACCCAATCTGTCCAAATCGCAATAATTGGTCGGTGTTTATTGAAAAGATTAATCAGTTTTATGATCTGTGTACGACACCGCTGAATCATTTTTTAAACCACGCCTCCAATGTGACAATAGTATTTTTATTCTGTAGAAGTTGTGATAAATTGCCTCCGCAAACTTATTCGTACCAGTAATGTTACGCTCCCTATTTATTCCCTCTTAGAAAATTCACTCCCCATAAGATGAATGAAAAGAAGAAACTGCTCAAAATTGAGTAACTTCTCTTCTTCCCACACGTTTTCGAACTTTGTTTCTTCAAGAGTTGGGGCACCTTGTCACACGATTTGCCTGACCTTCTTCTTCTTCTTCTTATTTCTTCTTCTTCTTCTTCTTATTTGTCTCTTATATGGAGGTCCAATTAGGATATTAAAATTAATTAATGTCAGAGGAGATTGACGAATTCGGCTATATCTAGGCTGTGTTACTTACGCTTAATTGATTGATTGATTGATTGGGGTTTAACGCCGTTTTTATCAATTTCTCAGTTATATCACGGCGGCCAGTTCACTTAATTACTCATGCATTTCCTGGTTTTCTCACACCAGTACTCCACACAACAATCTTCCCAAGCAACTGGCTGCTTTTCCACATAAACTGAGCCCATTGCTGGAAGACGAATGACGCATGTCGCATTGACTTTTGTCAATAGTCGGAAAGAAATATGGCCGAGCCGGGATTCGAACGCACAACCCCTGGATTGACAGCCCGCGTCGCTACCGACTGAGCTACCGGGATTCGACTACGCTTAATTAAAAATTGGTTCTAATATCCATTTGCAAATAACCTTTTTTCTCCGTTGTCAATGACTTGTATTTAGAGATATATAAATATACAAATCCTCATTATTGTAATGTATATAATTGAAATATATTTGCTCTCCAAATGTGTAGCAAATAAAGACTATCTATCCGTCGTCTGCTGTAGATGCGTCAAAATAAATGCATGCGTACTTGGAAATGAATGAAGCAATGCATTAATCTGGGGTTTGCAGACCAGATATTTGGTTATACCAATCAATGTTCGGTCACTACCAAATCAATTAAATACTTAGTTAAACGTATATAACTTGATCAAATGAAACAAACTTGGAATCTCAAGAATCCAACTCTCTAATAAAGGCATCAAATATTCATATTTTAAATCAGAAAATAAAATCGAGAGTTACTGGCATATTCTACTTATGCACTAACAATGTTTCGATCGAACTTCAAATTCCAGGATTTCCGTTGAGACTGGCAGGTGGATTAATACTCCATTTCTTTAACGTATATGTTACCTATGCAATTCTAACGAAGTCGGTTCTGAAAAACATTATATCATGTCATGTTCATACTCAATCTCATTCAAACCAGACTTATACTTCGCTAGCTCGTATATATAGATCTGATGACTATACAGGTCGTCTCAGATTGACCTTTGCGACAGCCTATCTCATAGTGTCGCTTAACATAACATGTAGTATAACCCATATGAATAATTCCACAACGATAGCTGCTCGCCAAATGGCATTAATGTCGAGTGAGAGGGTAAACAATCCCAAGCAACCCCACGCAACAACATAATATTTGAGTCGTCCCGCGAGAAAACAAACAGTATGGACTCTGCGTAAAGTATCGACCCGGATCAGCCTAAGCATGCCGCGCAGGCTTACCCGGATGGACACTTTTCGCCTCCTTTGGATTTTCTGTTTCAGGAATCATTACTCTATAGTCTATACCCCTATCCCCCTTAGACGGAATGTGTCGGCCCGGATCAGTCTGCGCGGCATGCTTAGGATGATCCGGGTCCATACTTTACGCAAATACTTTACACTGTGTAGGCTCCCCCATTTGAACATGTATAACATGGATACACTGCTGTTTTATATTTCCCTATATTTATACATGTTATTGTATTATGGGTAATAAAATATGTTGAAAATTGAATGGTGTCTTACGTCGCCTCGACTTGATTATTTAGCTTACATCACGGGTTTTCATACCTGTGTACCTGTTATTTGTTCAATTTTAAAGAGGTTTCATATTTTATCCTTGATACTATCAAAGTTATCAATATTATGGAATCAAAGCACTCAAAGTGCTACCAGCAAGGGACTTACTACAGATCACGGTATACATTAGGACAAGGATTTTACCGATCAAATTGTGTTATCACATAAACTTCACAATAAGACGTTGTTATGTCCGTTAATTGAATGATATTTGAGTTAAATGTACTATATTGTATACACAGAATGGGGCATAGTTTACACACTCATTGATGCATTAATCACAATACATGCTAAATTGTAGGTGTCAGTCTATCTTGGATTTATACAGTTACAGTCACAGCTGCCTCAAAACAACTAAACATGTTATTTTTCCATAACATAGGTGAACAAATACATGTTTTTGTTTTTGTTTTGTTTTTCAAATTCTCAATAAGTGTGAATATTCAATGAGCAGATTGTAGAAGTTGTTGATCTGAAGATACTTATAGATCGGTCGGTGGTACTTTTTACTCTGTAGTGTGTTTCACGATACACAATTTCTATTGATATTTATACCGTCCTAGCGATTTTGGACCACGATACAAATGAATTTTGAAATTATAAACATAAGGGCCGTGTTGTGTGTACAGTATTAAATGAAGGAACAGCAGAATAGCTTAGTAGAATATTTAATACTACAAAGATTAACATGAAATGCATGGGTTATATTGAAATATGTTACAATAATAGACGTCGCTTTGATTGGAAACAATTTCATTCATGAGTTCATTTTTAAGACAATATACACAATACTCTCCCCCTTCAAATGTAAAGTCATCAATTCAAATTCAATTTGAAATCGCAATCATAATACATATGATGAACATATGCACATACTGCTTTAATTTGTTCCGATTGTGATTAGCCATTAGTTCAATCTGACTAAAGTACACGATCTGACCAAATGTCCTATGCGTAGCGTTAATAGGAGATGATTTTAATGAGATTGCCATTAGTTCCAATGTCCACGATGACCTTAATTAAATAATCGGTATCATTTATAGCGGTACAAAATCCCAACCTCGTCGCCATTGTGTTGTGTATGTTTACAACATTAAATGATGGAAACAACCATATAGCTTAACAGAATATTCAATACTACAAAGGTTACATTGAAATATGTTACACTAAGATGCGTGGCTTTGAGAGTATACACTTTCATTTATGACTAAATTAGTTATGACAATATACACAGCACTATCCCCTTTCAAATGTTAAGTCATCAATTTAAATTCAATTTTGAAATCATAATCATAATTACACCTGCGGAAAGAATTCACATACTGTTTTAATTTGTTCAGTGTGTGAATGACACCTGAAGAAAGTATGCACATACTACTTTTATTTGCCAATGCATGTTGCGCGTAAGAAAGTCATAATACATTATATTTTTTAATCATGTAATTCATATATTTTGACATAAAATTTCTTTTTAGTTCTTTCTTTTGGGTAAGTGATTTCGAATCAAATCAATTTTGCGGCTTCATATACTAACAAGTTATCGCATTTTGATTTTTAGACAAGAACTATTTGGTGGTTCGAAAGGACTGACATGGGTCTTATCTGGCAACAGTCCATTCATTTTTAAAAAGATATTCCACAGATCATCCAATTTTTTGACACTACATACGAGCTGCAACTACCAAGTCATCTCTCTGAACCCGAGATGGTATTCGGAAAAGGAAAGCTGATATAGAAAGACAGATGTGAAGTAATTCAATGCCGATATTGTAAAACACTAGTCTAGATTCCAGTCTCAAAATGATGATTGTCTTCGGATTTCGCCTACTATAGCAATTGGCTCTAACGAGCCCCTTGTTAAAAAGGATAATGGGCTAATTTCACAATCTTAAATCCATAGATATGCCCGTTGCCGGATGGCTTGTTCTCAGAACGGAATCGCCTCTACGAGAGACGTGAAGTAAAGCTCCTTAAAGGTGCTGAACTCCAGATGGTGATCAACATTTTGAAATGTTGAAACTTCTGCAATTATTGCTAAAGTGACAACAAAGTAAGTTATACATGGTTCAAAACTATTTTGGCAGTACATATTGAAGAACAGTCAATTGAAAGTCAATGAAAATGTACAAAATTTAGCCCGGTGTGTCTACCCGGCCAGTAAAAATGAAGCATAAACGATCAATATTTAGATGATTATTGTACTTAAAAGTGAACATATTACTCTAATGTTATCCCAGAATTGTGATTCTTATAATTCAAGACAACTTTTGAACAGTTTTAAGCTTGTGACTGTAATATCTATTTTCTGGAGTTCAGCACCTTTAAAACCTTTTACATGACCGATCATCTTGTGATCTAGATATTTACTTCATTATCTGAGTGCGAATGTTTTCCTCTGACCAGGTCATAAGTAAAGGAGAAGATCATAAGAAAGAGCTCCTCTGTTTAATACGATGACGATATCGAGGGCTTGGCGTGAAACGGTTGTAACTAAAATTGGTATGTTTTTACCAAGGTTAATCATCTCGCCATTAAGTTTTTATAAGCGTTAAATCATTTAAATCAAAATTGCCCCTAAACCAGGGTTTTCAAAATAGGTTTTTAGTTACAACCGTTTCACGCCAAGCCCTCGATATGTCGTGTAAGATGTGAGGGACAAGCTTGTGGTATTATCCCTGGCCAAGTCTTTGCCACCTCTTGTCTTCGTCCGAATGACAAAGATAAGTTTTAAGAAAAGATTGATTGTAAATGGTGATTTACGCCGCTTTCAACAATTGTTCAGTTATATCACGGCGTTTCATGGATAAGTTATCAGTAATACTGGTCCATTTGTCCTGACACTAGCCGGTCAGATTTAATGATAACCCCGCAACCCTGAGCGCCAAGGAGGGCAACCATTACTAACATTTTGAAAGTCTTTGGTATGACTCGGTCGGGGATCGAACCCAAATATAACTACAAACACTTGGTAAAAACTCAGTATTTATTAATGACACATGTATCAACATTGTTGAGAAGGCATGGCTGTTGTGAAACTGGAAACAAACAACCCTATACTACTCGAAACAAAGCAGCAACATTAGTAACAATGGAATTTTATCCTAATTATGAATTTTGCATATAACAATAATAAAATGATAAGAGAATATACACACATAATGATCTTGTGTACTTCCTTTGACAAGCAGGTACTATAAATGATAATGATAAATAGGTAATACGGGTAAACAAGTTGTCAGCGAAAATTAATATTAATAATAATAATAATTATTATAATTATAATATTGATAATAAAAAAGTAATACGGGTAAACAAGTTGTCAGCGAAAAAATACAATAATAATAATAATAATCATAATCATAATCATAATAAAATATATACACACATAATGATCTTGTGTACTTCCTTTGACAAGCAGGTACTATAAATGATAATGATAAATAGGTAATACGGGTAAACAAGTTGTCAGCGAAAATTAATATTAATAATAATAATAATTATTATAATTATAATATTGATAATAAAAAAGTAATACGGGTAAACAAGTTGTCAGCGAAAAAATATAATAATAATAATAAAAATAATCATAATCATAATCATAATATTGATAATAATAATGATAATAATAATAAAAACGATGATAGTTATTTTAGAAGTAATTATAATTAAGTGTAATAATAGTTATATACAAAATCAAACTGAAACGGAAATATTTATCTACTGTGACAAATTTGAGCAAATATCATGTTTTAATATTTTGGCATTTACAATGGATAGGTTTATGTACAAACACACAATCTAAAATCTACACTTCTACTGCGGGAAATTTGGATCTTCGATTAGTTTTCAAAATACCTTAAGCGCCTGAATAATAGCATGTTGGTAAAAAAAAGTGTTACTTAAATAAAGCGTGTAATGTTACTAAATATAGATCAGCTGGTCTTCCTTTAAGTAAATAGAAAGTGAAAGAATGAGCTGTGATTAATTTGGAACATAAACAGTGTGCTTGTTCAACCCTTTCCCACATACAACAAATCTGTAGCACACGTGTTGGCATACCATGTGGTTGATTGATTGGGATTTGAACTCACATTGAGTTGCTATAGGCAAGCCCCTTTTTTCCAATGCAAAACTGTGGAGAAATAAGATATCAAGAGATATGAGCGACATTGTGAGGACAATATGCCCATATAGGCGATGATATAGGAATACCAACCTTAGAGTGATAAGTTCAAACTAAGAACATACCATCCCATCAAAGCAATTCAATCAAAATAGCCAATACATTTAATTGTAAGAGGTTTATTGAACTAATCTGTGTATATAGGACGAACAGTGTAGGGCCAAACCAGACTGCACGGATCGTTAAGTTTTATCAGTGCGACACTCGTATAATATAATTTGAGTAATATATGAAGTTTTGAGTTATGCACCGCTTTCAAAGGTATATATTGGTTCTATTTCGTCGTTTCCTGTATTTACCGCGAGTATTGCGAGGACATTTGTCAGATATGGACGCACCGGTCCTTATGTTAACAATGCAGCCCTGAGCGCTAAGGAGGAAAGCAACATTTTATATTTTACAAACGAAAAATCATGATGCCTAAAAGCAGACCCATATACATAGAGTGTAGATATAATCAGACTCGATTTACACAACAGACCTAACATACAAGCACATATATACCGATTACAAGGCTAGAAAACATGTACTTTTTATGGAACGATGAATGTCTTTTACATTCTCCAGGAGGTATTAGAGGGTCTACTTAACCCTTCCCCACATATAACGAATCTGCAGCAGACGACTTTGAAAACATAGTGACAAAAACCTGAAAAATCTCCATAAAAGATAGCTTAATTGTTAAATAAAGTTGAAAACATTCAGGCCACAATGTTTTCAAAAGTCGTCTCCTACCATTGCGATAAAATGCGCCTTCAGGTGAGAAAGGGTTAATTCATTTGTCATTTGATGTTATTGACCGAACGCGTTACAAATTCCAACCTCGGAAACAAGTAAAGCTGTTTTTTTCAATATCGAAAATTATTTAAAAATGTCTGCACATCAGGATTTTACCTCGGCAATTTTCTTATTTTCATACCATCGCTGAATAAGCCATCCAGCTAGAAAACCAACATTATGGACTCTACATAAAGTATCGATCCGGATCAGCATAAGCATGTCGTTCAGGCTAACCCGGACAGACACGTTTCGCCTCCTGTGGATTTTCTGTTTCAGTAATCATTAATCTATACCTCTTTTCCCCTTAGACGGAATGTGTCGGCCCGGTTTAGCCTGCGCAGGCTGATCTGGCTCGATCTATTACGTAGAGTCCATTATGTTAGTTTTCTAGTGGAACGGCTCAAATATACAGAATTAAAGACAGTACATGTTTTCGTTTAGAGGGTACTTACTACTCGATATATAGGACTATGTACACATGTACATATCGAGGGCTTGGCGTGAAACGGTTGTTACTTAAAACCTATTTTGAAAACCCTGGTGAAGGGGCAATTTCGACCCCTTTGTAAACAATGCAAATTTAGGTGCCATTGCTCAGAACGAGCAATGGCACCTAAATTTCCATCGTTTACCAAGAAAATATGATTTAACGCTTATAAATACTTTATGGCGAAGTAAATAACCTTGGTAAAAAAATACCAATTTTAGTTACAACCGTTTCACGCCAAGCCCTCGATATCATAACAATTCATAGGAGCCGTCTATATAGCAACTTGAACCATTAATGTATATTTATACAGTCTCCATTGTTCGCGTATACATTAAATACATCTAAATGAATCTTCGGATAATTGTAAAACTGGAAGTGTAGCCCCATTAGCTGTATGTTTATGTTACTTACAGTCGATTGATTGGGGTTTTTGCGACGTTATCAACCATCTTCAGTCATATCGCGGCGGACAGTTCACATACTCATTTGTTCCTAGCTTTCTCAAACCAGTATACTCAACACAATATACTTTACAAACAACAGGCTGCTTTCCCACATAGTGTGTAAGCACAGTGGTGGAAAGACGTATGACGCCTGTCACAGTGACTTTTGTCACACGTCGGAAAGAGTGTTCGTCGAGCTTGGGTTCGAACTCACAACCCCTGGATTGACAGCTCGCGTCACTACCGACTGAGCTACTGAGGCTACCGGGTAAATTTATATCACTTTAAACGATGTCGAAACCTATGAGTAAATAAGACCCCAAATACCCGGACACGGCTCGCAGTGATATCCCCCGGATTGTCTGTAAGCGTCCCTAGTGCTAATCTAATTACCCGACACGGAACAAGGGGATGTGAACTCATTGAACTCGACTGACTTCCTGTAGTATACGATTATTGGGGCTAATGATCGGCCGTGGTACAATTATCGCAGTTAGACGCTTTCTGACGCCTCTGCAGCAGACGACTATTGAAAACATTGTGACAAAAGAAGAAATTGCTCAAAACCAACAACACAATGTTTTCAACTCTTAGCAGTAATTATACTATCATTTCTCTATATTTCCCGTGTTTTTGCCTAGATGTTTTCAAAGTCGTCTGCTGAATATTCGATGTTTGTCGGAAAGGGTAAATCATTGACCGTGGGCACCTAGTTGCATTATTTGGACGACAGTAATATTCCGAACTGATTAGCGTATGGTACCTTCGTGAATGCGCGTTTTCGTTTTTGGAAGTATTCGATAATTTGTTGATTGATTAATAGGGGGTTTAACGCCGTTTCCCACAATCATTCAGACATATCACGGCGGTCAATTCATCTGCCCATGTATTTCCTGGCTTTCACACACCAGTGTTCCACACAACAGACTTTGCAAGTAACTGAATGCATTCCCATGTTGTCTGTTAGTTCAGTCGTAGAAGACGAATGCCATTTGTCGCATTGACTTTTTGTCAAACGTCAGAAAGAATATTGGCAGATCTGGCAGAAACGAAACTTTATGTCAATTTCGTAAATCTACGGAAGGGCACATCTTGTGATCGACAAAGCTGAGCTATCAATTTTTTTCGAATGCAGTTGGTCCCAGTAACAGACCCCCACTACCAATTGTTTGCCACGTTACCAATACAGAATTCATTAACAGTAACGTCAGGTATAATTGCCCAATATGAACAAGTTACCTATTGCCTCCATTTTTTTAAACTAGATATTTAATATTCCATTCATTTACAGAGGTGTTTTTTCTTCTTTCCACATGTAAACGCTATAATCGGTATTTTTATTTTTTTGCTGCAAACTTGTTATATGTTGGAAAGGGTAGGTCTTATAAATTAAAGATTAATTAAGCTGCCGGTAAGAAATGGTTTGATGGACTGAAAGAATAGAAAGTGATTACATCAAACCAAACTGCTTTTGCATTGATAATTCTTACAAAAATAAACATCCAAGATAATTGTTCTCTTCGAACTGAGAACCTTTCTTACTCATTTCTTCCAACAAAACACGTGGCAATTAAACGTGTTTCTGAAATAAGTTCCAACATACATAATGGACTCTGCGTAATGTATCGACCCAGATCAGCCTGCGCAGTCCGCGCAGGCTAATCCGGGCCGACATATTCCGTCTCAGGGGGATAGAGTAACGATTCCTGAAACAGAAAATCCACAGGAGTCGAAATGTGTCTGTCCGGGTAAGCCTGTGCGGCATGCTTAGCCTGATACGGGTCGATACTTTACGCAGAGTCCACAATGTTGGTTTTCTCGCGGAACGGCTCATATGTCATTATGAGATACAGCCGCACAATTTCCGTCCAGTAATAGTTTTATATGAGAGCCAATCACAAACCAGACACAAATGAATGGTTGTACAACGAAAATAAGATAGAACTGGTCGTATGAACACAACTATAAGACAAATTCTAACGACCGTACAGTGAATAGTTTATGTAAGCATGTGTGGTCGTCGGTCTTCTACGAAAGAAAGGATCGATTTGCGCACGTGACAACTCAATTCTGAGGTTGTTGTGGTCGCTTTTATCTGTGATGAAAGATCCGAAAATACTCAAATGATCAGTATATAATCAGACAGTTTGGGAGTATATACTGAACTGTTTCTTCGCTATAGACGTTGTTATGCACCGGCTCATGTTCAAACTAAAGAAGGTGTTGGTCACCAATAGTCACGGTCTACCATGCTTTTCTGTAGTAAAAGACACATCAACGCGAAAACAGATGTCACTAAAACGTCAACTCTTTGTACTGTAGGTCTAGTTCCTGTATTACACAAATGTTTGCCACACATACACAAAACACCATTCCCGTTCCTTTCCGACCGGCATACTCCGTCAATCATCATGATTTTAAAATCGTGCCGCTCTGAACAAGTTCTGTGCATGAATAGTATATCTGAAATAGAGAATATAAAATAAATAAATAAATAAATAATTATCAATCAATTTATCAATTAATTAATCAATCAAAAAAATCAATTAATCTATCGATCAATCAATCATCAGATACTTAAATGAATAAATAAAAAATAGTTCTATTGATTACAGCATTTGAAGTACTTGTATGATATTTCATGAGCTTAAATAGTCTCTAACTTGGACAAGAGCCCTACTTGTCGTCGTAGTTTCATTAGTAAAGGTAGGGGTAATTTCCCTTTATACGACACACCAATTCTTGACTGAGGTAGTGTGACAACCTTTCAATGTGTTTCCCATATGTCTATCCCTCGTCTGGCTACGTTCCAACATTAAACAATGTCCGTTCGTGGGAGATTAATGACTTAGTTTGTTTTATTGACATTGTTTACCCTCGCGCTCGGCATTAATGTCATTTGGCGAGCAGATGACTTAGTTACGTACTAGCCTATATATATATATATATATATATATATGAGCTGTTCCACGAGAAAACCAACATTATAGACTCCGGGTTAGCCTGCGCGGCATGATTAGGCTGATACGAGTCGATACCTTACGCAGATTCCACAATGTTGATTTTCTCGTGGAACGCCTCATATATATATATATATATATATATATTGTTGCAAGATTTAACGTCTATGATATACACAATAAGTTAATAGTCAAGACAGGTAGAATGACTTTGGTATGTTTGACAGAAAGCATTGTAGGAAAAAGCAGAAAATGGTCCTTTCAAAATGTTTATCTTTTCTCCTTTGAAGAATTTGTTTCTAACGTTGTCTGATACATGAAACGCCTCGATCACTAGCGGGTTAATTAATTAATATTTTCCCGAGTATGACTACGTGCATGGTTGAGTTGTAGACTTTGCAGCATAGGTTGTTTGAAGGCAGGGATAATTGTTTACGATAAATTTCTCATTTTCCCTAGCGTTTCCCACATTTAGACGCTTTCTGACGCCTCTGATTTTGAAAATATTGTGGCAGAACGAGAAGTTGCTAGTAATGTTTTCACCTCTATTCGATGATCACACTATTATTAATAGAAAGTTTCCATATTTATTGCCAGGTATTTCCAAAGATGGCTGCTGCAGACCAGAGAGTAAGCAGGCCTTGCTTCAACGATAAATATGTAAGACCATGCAAAACGACACATATCTAGAGAGCTATAGATAACGTAAGAATGTCATGTACTCAAATCGTTATCCGACCCTCAGATCACAAATAATACGTTGACGGTATCATCCTAATACCACGATTATTTCAAACACCAACACAATGGGGTATAATGGCTGATATGAGTGATATACGGTTTAAAAGAAAAACCTGTTTACCTCTACTCTAGATTAACAGAGTTGCTTGCCCTTAACTCTTTCAGCGCCAAAGGCAATATTGAGCTTTTTGCAAACAATACTGATTCAGGTGAGTCAGCTCCTAACGAGCTGTCTCATTATTGTTTGCCTTTTGGTTATCAAAATAGTCCAAACTTTTATTACATGCGAAATGGCGATTTTGAACATGAAATAGTCCACTTTAAACAATTCGGCGCTGAAAGGGTTAATTAATGTGTTTAATTGTACAGACAAGTGTACAGACTGTGTACCCTTATTACAGAACATGTGAACGTATGAATCGTGATTTACAAAAACCAAACCATAAATAGAGCATTGTTAGCCCTTTCATACGACAAATCTGCAGCAGACAACTAGGAATTATATCTATAACGAATAGTTTTATTTATTGAATAGAGTTGAACACATTATGGCGAAGGGAGAAATTGCTCATTATGAGCAATGTCTTCTTTTGTCACAATATTTTCAAAAATCGTCTGCTGCAGAGGCGTCAGAAATCGTCTGTATGTGGGAAGGGGTTAAACTAGTGTAGATCTTGCCGTGGTTTGCCATTTTGGGTCCCATTGCTTCTGCGTACAGTGAAGACTCAGATTATAACTGGCTTCCACACAGTCTCATCTGAGCCTTCACAATTCATATACATGTGCTAATTGCTTGGAAAGACTGATGCGTGAAATACTGATTTGAGGAAATAACAGTGGTAAATGAACTGGCCCCCATGATATGAATGATCTATTTTGTAAATGGCGTTTAACCCCAATGAACAACAGCATGTGATTAGGTTCTAGATGCCACTTTTGACGAAATAGTAGAGGTGAAGCCCCAATATGTTTACGCCGGTGTAACATGAACCCTTGTGTTACGTACAGACGCTTTCTGACGCCTCTTAATTGTTAAATAAAGTTGTAAACATTGTGGCCAAAGGAGAAATTGCTCATCATGAGCAATTTCATCTTTGGCCACAATGTTTTCAAAAGTCGTCTACTACTTTTGCGTCAAAATGCATCTGCAAGTAGGAGAGGGTTAAATGATGCTTTACTGTCGAGTCAATAAGTAACCAAAGTGCCAGAGGCAGCTGACATGTATTGTTACACTTACTATGGTAAAAATACGTCCATTTTAGGCATATTCCCCTGTCACACTCTATGATCTCCAAATTACGGCTTTTGTCCGTTCGAGGGTAGATGGGATCAGAACAGGAGCTGTTCTTGGCATCACCGAAGCAGTAGTAGCACTTAATTGGACCTGCAAACATAACGAATATTCAAGTTATATTACAATATTCAACACATCTGCAGCAGACGAGCTTGAAACATGATTGACAGAAACCTGAAAAATCTCCATTAAAGATAGCTTAATTGTTAAATAAAGTTGAAAACATTGTGGCCAAAGGTAAAATTGCTCATCATGAGCAATTTCCCCTTTGGCCACAATGTTTTCAAAAGTCGTCTGCTGATATTCCTCCAATATGCGTCTGCAGGTGGGGCAAAGTGTTAAACACTTAACTGTGAGCCTTTCAGTGTTGAAAGGTACAAGTTGGCATTCCGAACAGTGTAGTTACAGATCAGCCTGTACATCTGATCCGTCTTATCAGAATCTACACAAGTTGACAAAAGCTTTTCATGTCAACAGTGTAGCTCTTGATCTAAGCTCAATACTGTTTACGAAAAGGTCAAATTGTAACGTTGCACATGAACGGGCTTGTTAACAGTCGAGCCTAGACTTAGTCAATAATGTTCGTTCGCTTATAAATATAAGCCATGTTACAGGAAACTAATCTTCGCTCGCTTAGGGCACTTCGTATATCAGCATTCCCAGAATAACTTATGGTAATATTTTAACTCTTTCAGCGCCAAAGGCAATATCGAGGTTTTCGCAAACAATACTGATTCAGTTGAGTCAGCTCGTAACGAGCTCTCAACTGTAATCAGCATTGTTTGACTTTTAGTTATCAAAATAGTCTAAAACTTGTATTACATGATAAATGGAGACGCCCGAATTTAAGGTTGGAAGAGTCTACTTTAAACAATTTGGCGCTGAAAGAGTTAAGTATACAAAGTACCCTTGGCGAAACCCAACTCAATCATGTTTGTGTTAATTGCAGATCAAGATAATATGAGACCCGTCTGACGATCTGGGGCCTTAATTTGTACACCAATTTACCCGCATATAATACCGTTACGGTGTGTTAGTAAGACCCTAATTTGTACACTAATTCACCCTCATATAATTCCGTTACGGTGAGTCAATAAGACCCCAATTTGTACACTAAGTCAGAAAGTACAAAAATAATAGAAGTACTTTAGAAAATGTATTCGATTCCATTCCTCTCGATATATCCTAAGATATTTTCAAAGCTCATTTAACCAAGCTGCGCTTTGCGTACAGTGAAGGAACGGGTGAGTCTTAGTGAATGCAGTTGCAAAGTCTCTTCGGAGCCTTCACTATCCCTCTACAAGTATATGAGTCGTTCACGAGAAAACCAACAGTGTTGACTCTGCGTAAAGTATCGACCCGGATCAGTCTAAGCATCCCGCGCAGGCTAACCCGGACAGACACTTTTCGCCTCCTGTGGATTTTTTGTTTCAGGAATCATTACTCTTTACCTCTATTCCCCTGAGACGGAATGTGTCGGCCCGGATTAGAATGCGCGGACTGCGCAGGCTGATCAGGGTCGATACATTACGCAGAGTCATGTTTGATTTCTCAGATGCTTATCTAACGGCAATGGTATTGTCAATGGTACCAAATCGGAAGAGTCCATACGGGCTCGAATCGCCAGACTCTGCTCGTCATCATTTATGTTCTACAAATAACATTCGAAGCCATATCAGTAAACAGTTCTGAATGTGTTCTTTATCAACGACACGGCCCGAACTAACATTCATGTATGAAACCAATATTGACAAATCTCTCCGCACACTGTGTTGTATGAGGTTTTACGACGAACCAAAGTTATTTCTCGTGCCTAACCCACTCACAACATGCACTCTTCACATAAAACAAATAACGTGTAGAACGAGACGAACCGTTTGGAGGCTAATCTTCGTCCTTGTAGGGGGATACTAGACATTAACCCTTTCCCTCATACAACAATTCTGCAGCAGACGACTTTGAACGTCTTTTGTCAAAACATAGAAAATCTCCATAATTGAATGGATAACCTATGACAAAAAGTGGAAAACATTGTGGCAAAAGGAGAAATTGCACGTTTTGTGCAATTTCTTCTTTTGTCACTATGTTTTCAAAAAGCCGTCTGCTGCAGAGGCGTCAGAAAGCGTCTATATGAGGGAAAGGGTTAAGACGGATTTAGTTCAATAAAGTACTAACACATCGTCTAAACACTATGTGTGGTACTTATAACGTTTAATTGCATTAGCAGCTGCAACGTTTGAACAGACGGAACAATTCCGCATTTTCCAACAATGTTTTAACTCTTGTTTTTGAATTATTCTTCCTCATTTCCCGATCACATGCTTTTCCCCTGTGATATGTTCAAAGCATTAACGACTATAGAATGGAAAAGCCTATACGGGTTGGTTGTTTGTCTACAATGACGTGTTGAGAGTCAGTCGCCTCTTTTGCAAACATTTCAGGAAAATATAAATTCACATCTTAAATATCGGAGTATGATTTTAAGTTGGAAACATAATTTTTTTTTTCGCTTTGAGCAATTTCTCTCCCCCTTGAACTAAGCCAATGAATTATACATGTTTAAACAAAAGTCGAGCGTAGCTAAACGATGCGCCTTCATTGCATATACAATTATTGGAGACACAGTGTAACATAACCAATCAAAGCGAATTTTGGACCGGTGCAGATGTGGATCCGACTGGGCTGCCGAACCAATTGTGTGAAACCTTTGTCACAAGTATAGATAAAGGGCCAGCCGACCAACCACCGCACCCCCCGCCCCGCTCCCCCGCGCCGTCTGACTGGGATCTGTACTATTGGCTGAACAACTAAAAACCGTTATCTTGATATTCCTAGAATCGGCAGTATGGACTCTTTCCTGATGCAAAACACTTATTTGCATGGAGTTAAACACGTTCTTGTCATACAAATGGCTACATTACCACTTAGGTCAAATTGATGCCGGTAGCCGAGGTCAGAATTCGAACTCCCAACCCCTTGGATCGACAGACTTCGAGGTCAATGACTGAGCTGCCATTTTTTGAACGATATGTTTCGTTTAACTCTTTTTCCCACACACAATAAATCTGCAGCAGACGACTTTGAACATGTTTTGTCAAAAAGTGGAAAATCTCAACAATTGAATGGATAACCAATGACTAAAAGAGGAAAACATTGTGGGGAAAAAGAGACTTATTATGATAAATTTCCTCTTCTTTCCGCACAATTTACAAATATCGTCTATATCTGGTACAAAAACCATATTAATACGTTTCGGAATGCCTTTGACAAACGCCTATTAACTATACATTTCCAACCTATGTGGTGTTCTTGTAAGAATTCCGGCATTTTTACACACACCAGACGTTCTTTGGTGTTGATGCATATAGTATGAATCGTTATTTGTAAAAGGTGCATGTTAGGTCATGTTTTGAATACATTGAGGGGGAAAAGACACTTATTATAAGATGCTTCCTATTCTTTCCACACAATTTACAAATATCGTCTATATCTGGTACAAAAACCATATTAATACGTTTCGGAATGCCTTTGACAAACGCCTATTAACCCTACATTTCCAACCTATGTGGTGTTCTCGTAAGAATTCCGGCATTTTTACACACACCAGACGTTCTTTGGTGTTGGTGCATAGTATGAACCCGTTATTTGTAAAAGGTGCATGTTAGGTCATGTGGTGAAAACATTGAGGGGGAAAAGACACTTATTATAAGATGCTTCCTATTCTTTCAATATAATTTACAAATATCGTCTATGTCTGGTACAAACCATACTAATACGTTTGGGAATGCCTTTGAAAAAACGCCTATTAACCCTACATTTCCAACCTATGTGGTGTTCTCGTAGGAATTCCGGCATTTTTACACACACCAGACGTTCTTTGGTGTTGATGAATATAGTATGAACCCGTTATTTGGGAAAGGTGCATGTTGGGCCATGTGGCGTAGCTCCCTTTAGGCACTGTAGGCACGTGCCTACACACTTTTTAAAAAAAAATGTACCCAAAATGCAGCTGCGGCGATACACATCTGCGTTATGTATCTACCAGATCAGCCTGCGCTGTCCGCACAGACTGATCCGGCCGACACATTCCGTCTAAGGGGGGATAGATAGAGTAGTGATTCCTGAAACAGAAAATCCACAGGAGGCGAAAGGTGTATATCCGGGTAGGCATGTGTGGCATGCTTAGGCTGATCCGTTTCGATACTTTACAATGTTGATTTTCTCACGAGACGGTCTACACATTGATTATTGCCAAGCTACGCCCCTGTTGGCATGTCTGAACAATGTAGGTTAAGGTCAGCATATCCACCTGCTCAGACTGTACATAATCTACACAAGTTAACATGAGCGTCATACAAGCTTCAGTGAGTAATATTTCAACAGTTTGCATACTGATCAGACTGCGCGGATGCACAAGCTGATCGGGGTATATACACTGGCTACAGAAGCCAACTTGTACCTTGTACCTTGTCCTATGGACAGGCTTATATATAAGCCGTCCCACTAGAAACCCAACATTATGGAGTAAATATGGACTCTGCGTAAAGTATCGACCCGGATCAGCCTAAGTATGCCGCGCAGGCTAACCCGGACAGACACTTTTCGCCTCCTGTGGATTTTCTGTTTCGGGAATCACTACTCTATCTACCCCCCCCCCCCCCCCTTAGACGGAATGTGTCGGCCGGATCAGTCTGCGCGGACAGCGCAGGCTGATCTGGTCGATACATTACGCAGATATATTGATATAAGCCGTCCCGCGAGAAAACCAATATTATGGAGTAAATATGGACTCTGCGTAAAGTATCGACCCGGATCAGCCTAAGTATGCCGCGCAGGCTAACCCGGACATACACTTTTCGCCTCCTGTGGAATTTCTTTTTCGGGAACCATTACTCTATACATATACCCCCCCTGAGACGGAATGTGTCGGCCCGGATTAGCCTGCGCGGCATACTTAGGCTGATCTGGGTCGATATATTACACGGAGTTTTTAATGTTGGTTTTCTCGTGGAACGGCTCATAAGCTTTGTTTCGATATAATCTGTAATGACACACACGTGTTTTCTTTCATAATTGTACAAGGTGTGAACAGTATATTCCGAGGATTTTTTCTTGTATTACCCTGGTTATCTATTTTTGTAGCTATGAAAATAAAATGTATTTAGCATGGCGACAATGAATTTGTCATTTTGCATAAATATTAAATGACCAAGTCGGAATTCGATCTCACAACACATGGTATGATTGCCCGCGTAACCAATTAAATGGTATTTCGGCTCGACAAATACGAAGTCGTAACACAATTATTGTACCGAATCGTTTATCTGATTATATTTGTACATGTTATTAGAATCGCTTGCTAAAAAACATCTGTGGAAATGCGTTACGCCAGGAAAATATGGAAGTTTAGTTTTCGGGTGAAATTGCTCATTGTTCTAAACAATGTCTGCCGTCTGCTTTATGAAAAGTTAAAACACTTTACCACAATTAACGTCTTTTGAAGCAGACGGGTTTTGATAACATTGTGGCGAAAGGAAAATTGCTCATAATAGGCAATTTCTCCTTTTGCCACAATGTATTCACCTCTTTTTAATAATTGCACCCTTACTTCTGGAGATTTTTTCACGTTTGTGGCAATACGTTTTCAAAGTAAAATACTGAAGACAAAATAAACAAATAGTTAACACTTGTATTGAACATATACATTTTGTTGTTGACTGTATTTCCTTTTTTGAAATAAACGGTGAACATATTATGGAGATTGTTCACGTTTGTGTCAATACGTTTTAAAAGTCAAATACTGAAGACAAAATAAACAAATAGTTAACACTTGTATTGAACAAATACACATTTTGTTGATTGTATTTCCTTTTTTGAAATAAACGGTGAACATATTATGCAGAATATCTAGATTGGTCAAGTTTTCACTGGGTAAACAACAGAAATAGTATTTGAGCCAGATCGCATAGAGACTGATCTTCGGCTGTTCGCGACAAGGAAAAAACATTCATTGTTCCGAACGGTTATCTGGTCCAGACACATATTCACATATTCATACAAGTATCCCTAACCCTGTCTAACCTAGAGATGCATTTTAACGCATCTGCATCAGACGACTTTTGAAAACATCGTGACAAAAGGAGAAATTGCTAAAAACGAGTGATTTCTATACTTGCCACAATGTTTTCAACTTCTTTCAGTAATTATACCTACAATTATAAAGAATTTCCATATTTTTAGTCGACAGTTTCAATGTCGTCTGCTGCAGATTTGCTTTATGTGAGAAAGAGTTAATGCATCAGGAGAGTTCTTTTTAGAAAAAGAAGAAGTAAAGCACAGTAAAACGGTGCACTGTTGTAGGAATTGCCATTATTTTTTTAAAATCTTAGTCGGTTTTCGTGTTTGGTAACTCATGTTATCAAAAATGAAATGTGTGTAAAACAGTGACTTTGTGAGGTAGGATACCAGCTTCGTGGTTAAACGGTCCCGGGTTCGAATCTCGGTATAATGTGATATACCAATAAGGGGTTCCCACACATTCGACTACTTACCTAATTCAAGGAGAAAGGTCCTTCGAATTTGTTTCCAGAATGGAAATATATCAAATATGATAAATACAGACTTGTCATCTGCATGAACATTTGTTTACTTTTGTGTAATAAAACGTATCACAAACAGTGTAGTTTGTAATAAAAAACAATAACTCTTTCCTACATAAAACAAATCTGCAACGGAGGACTCTAAAACATATGGAATATGTAAAGGGGGGAAACTTGTTATGTGACTAGGGCTCGTAACGAGATTAACACGTGACAATTATTCATCCGGATGAAAACAAAGTACTTGAAGTGGGGGGAGCCGATTAACCGAATTGTAGCAAGCTGCTTATATATTGCACAATTATAATGAATTGTTTCTTAACTCTTTAACTCTTTCAGCGCCAAAGGCAATACTGAGCTTTTTGCAAACAATACAGATTCAGGTGAGGAAGCTCGTAACAAGCTACCTCACCTGAAATATGCATTGTTTGGCTGTGAGTTATAAAAATATTCCAAAAATCCTATAAGATGGGAAAAGAGTCGTCCGAGTTTGAACATGGAAGAGTCATCATTAAACAATTCGGCGCCGAAAGAGTTAAGATGCGTGGGTTTTGTTTGTTTTTACTCCCCTTTCAACATGATGTTCAGTTATATCACGTCGTTTCCTATATAATTAATATGCATATGGTTATTTTACACGCGATATTGTTATATTCATATGTCTCATTTAGAGACTAATATAAGAACTAATAAACGATTGGACTTGAACTATAATGTAGACCCACACTTCTTACGGTGCACCTTTTCAATTTGATATACTACATATTTCTAGTTGATTAATTAGCTGACATACTTAGTAATCGACCTATATATACCATTTGATCCTAATTGGAGACAAACACAGTCCTAATTACAAACAAAAGAAGATAAAACACATCAAACGATTGCGAAAGAATGCACACAAAGACTATCGGACAATCTCCAGACATGCAATTTGGTCTATATGGGTCTTAGCCAAAAAAATAACGAGTTTTTACATTTAATTGAACCCTTAGCGACTTCGCATACCTTTCGCAGAGCAGCCGGCATTTTTAGGGGGAGCGGAGGGGGGGTGGAGGAAGGGCAGGGGTGGTGGAGAGAAATGGCTCAACACAAGCAATATCCCTTCTTAAGATAATGTTTTCAACTCAGTATCAAAATCACATTTACATTTCATGATGTAGCAATACGCTGTGAAGAAATGTACAAAGAAGTCCACACTGTAAATGTTTCAGCAGGTAAATGATTAAGATTAACTTGACTTCTTCTTTATTTACAGTTCCATCATAGAACACTGATTCTTCTGTATTTACGGTTCCATCATAGAACACACTGATTCTTCGGCGGTATTTACAGTTCCATCATAGAACACACTGAGTCTTCTGTATTTACGGTTCCATCGTAGAACACACTGAGTCTTCTGTATGTATGGTTCCATCATAGAACACACTGAGTCTTCTGTATTTACAGTTCCATCATAGAACACACTGAGTCTTCTGTATTTAAGGTTCCATCAAAGAACACACTGAGTCTTCTGTATTTACGGTTCCATCGTAGAACACACTGAGTCTTCTGTATGTATGGTTCCATCATATAACACACTGAGTCTTCTGTATATACGGTTCCATCAAAGAACACACTGAGTCTTCTGTATTTACGGTTCCATCAAAGAACACACTGAGTCTTCTGTATTTACAGTTCCATCATAGAACACACTGAGTCTTCTGTATTTACAGTTCCATCATAGAACACACTGAGTCTTCTGTATTTAAGGTTCCATCAAAGAACACACTGAGTCTTCTGTATTTACGGTTCCATCGTAGAACACACTGAGTCTTCTGTATGTATGGTTCCATCGTAGAACACACTGAGTCTTCTGTATTTACAGTTCCATCATAGAACACACTGAGTCTTCTGTATGTATGGTTCCATCGTAGAACACACTGAGTCTTCTGTATTTACAGTTCCATCATAGAACACACTGAGTCTTCTGTATGTATGGTTCCATCGTAGAACACACTGAGTCTTCTGTATTTAAGGTTCCATCATAGAACACACTGAGTCTTCTGTATTTACGGTTCCATCGTAGAACACACTGAGTCTTCTGTATGTATGGTTCCATCGTAGAACACACTGAGTCTTCTGTATTTACGGTTCTATCATAGAACACACTGAGTCTTCTGTATTTACGGTTCCATCATAGAACACACTGAGTCTTCTGTATTTACGGTTTCATCATAGAACACACTGAGTCTTCTGTATTTACGGTTCCATCAAAGAAAACACTGAGTCTTCTGTATTTACGGTTCCATCAAAGAACACACTGAGTCTTCTGTATTTACGGTTCCATCAAAGAACACACTGAGTCTTCTGTATTTACGGTTCCATCAAAGAACACACTGAGTCTTCTGTATTTACGGTTCCATCAAAGAAAACACTGAGTCTTCTGTATTTACGGTTCCATCAAAGAACACACTGAGTCTTCTGTATTTACGGTTCCATCAAAGAACACACTGAGTCTTCTAGCACATCCGTCTAAATGCTTTCCCAGCAACAGTGAATGCCAATGAGGGAAGGCAATTATATCGTTGTAAAGTGTTTATAATGACCCAAGTGGGGATCGAACCCTGGCTTTCCGCCTTCGAAAGTTGTGTTTTTTGTTATCATACAAGTACTCAAAAGACCTTGCGGGTGATTTTACAACTATATTGTTATATCTCCTTTTGCCACAATGTTTTCAACTTTATTCAATTATTCTGCTATTATCTATAGAAACTGTTCACATGTTTGCATATATGTTTTCAAAGTAGTCTGCTGCAGAGTTATTGTATGTGGGAAAGGGTTAACATGTGCTGAGTGTATGAATACAACAGTGAAACCTTTAGACGTAAATTGATCTTTGAAAGTAGGTCTTCGTGTGACGCGGCCATTTTCGTTTCGGTTCTCCGTTTTACCAATGTGTTCATGTGTCTAGTAACTAGAATCGTTTATCATAAACGATACTGGCAACCAGAATCTAGTATCGTTTATCATAAACGATACTGACAACCAGAATCTAGTTTCGTTTATCATAAACGATACTGGCAACCAGACACTAGTGTCGTTTAAGGAACTAGATATCTAACTTTTAATTTCTTCAACTAGTATGCACACAGACCCTTAGCTATACGTATCTAGCCCTAACAATGGGTTTTTAAACATACGTCTAGAATGGATGGCAAGTCCCGATGGGACAGCCGCGGAGGAGTAATAATAATCTTCATTTATCCTTCAATACATAAATAAATATCACAGGTCATGGTGTAATTAATAATTCATATTCTCATGACATTATAGTTAGTAAACATTATTTTAATAAATGCTATTTACAATAACATAGCACACATATCTGTCAGTTTTCATTCATGTTCACAGTTCACTGTTCACTTCAAGTGTTATGTGTTCAATAACATAATATAAGATTATTATTTCAACAGACACAATGAACTGTATATAATTGCTGTCCTAAAAGTATTCAGGAGCAATATCATATTAATCAAATATAGTAAGTGGACTTTTCATATAATAAATAACTTAGTAGTAATTATTATTATCACTCACTATATTTCTTTTTTACAGGTATTCTCCTCATTCATACACATGCTAATTCATTTATAATTGCACATAATATACATATATATAAACGAAACTAGATTCTGGTTGCCAGTATCGTTTATGATAAACGATACTAGATTCTAGTTTGCCATTATCGTTTATGATAAACGATAAACGATACTAGACACCAACTTCATCTTACCTTCATGTGTTACTAGCCCCAGCCCGACATACCAATCGGAAACATTCGGCTCAACTTGAGTTACCTCGCACATCGTTCAAGAGTTTTCCTTAACTTTGTGTTGTGAATCAGTTAGCGAATGTGTGATTAGGTTGAAAGTTATAAGTAATCCCTTATTTACAGGGGATACTATGTTTAATTAGCCCGTATGAAATACTACTATATAATCATTTGGAGCGGACCCGGAGCGGAATTACAGTGAAACATTCCCTATAGTTACGTCACGTTGTTATTCCCGGTGTGCTTTTATAAGCAAAGTATGGTCCGAGTGTCGATATATCACATGATTGTCACCATCAATTACTGTACCAACACAATTGGTATGTCGTCCCGGATACAACGTGAAAGATGTTGGCGTGATATATATCATGGTAGTCTTGGCTTCCTGTCAATTAATTACAAAGTACTAATCCGTCGTACCGTACATGCTTGCCTCAAACGGACAAACAAAACTAAGCGAAGTTGTATATTTCCCCATTTATAGCTCATTGAAGAAATCCACTGTGACCGAATGGTTAGCCGGTGGAATGTGAGGCCGCATCCTAATCCAGGTGTTTGTTTTTTGTTGTCATTTTTATAGTCGGTAATGGGTCATGTTCCCTAATTTTTCAATAAAAATTCCAAAGCAGAAGTTCAAAACAAATTCGAGAGAAAAAAAGGAAACAAAGGAGCAAAATGTTATGACCCTTACATGCAAGCATCTAATCACAGAGACATACAATCCATGTACTATAAAGGCATATAATTTGTGAAAAAGTTCCCAATTTAGCACGAAAGAAGACGCAAAAATTCCCAATTCCATGGGTATAGGTCATATTCCCAAAACTACACACAAAAAAAATGCCTACTCGGTGCGGTCATGTTGCAGTGCCCTGCCAACGACGTAAATTATCAATACTAGCAACCAGGAGCGTATCTCCCTTTATGGACTGTAGGCACGTGCCTACACATTTTTTCTCAAAATGCCCCCCAAAATGCAGCTGCGGCGATAGACATCTGCGTAATGTATCGACCAGATCAGACCGCGCTATCCGCGCACACTGATCCGGCCGACACATTCCGTCTTAGGGGGATAGTTGTATAGAGTAGTCATTCCTGAAACTGAAAATCCACAGGAGGCGAAAAATGTCTATCCGGGTAGGCCTGCGTGGCATGCTTAGGCTGATCCGGGTCGACACTTTACGCAGAGTCCACAATGTTGATTTTCTCACGAGACGGCATACACATTGATGATTGCCAAGCTACGCCCCTGGCAACAATACGTATGTATAACTCATTTGTCAAAGTCTTCTGTGTTGTTTTGGCCTTGTAGGCTCTGCTTGTTTTATTACGGAGTTTCGCTATCGAAAATTGCGACGAAACAGACAAACACGTCTAAATGCTAATCACTTTCGTGTTTATCTCAAGAAATGAGGTAATTATCTCCATTTTAAGGCTTTACCTAATCCTACATAGTACAACAGTTAGATCACACAACGACCTTCAAAGCGACAGAATGTTAGAAAACATGTTCCTGCTTTGTAATTTGCAACTGACATGCTATTCAAAAACTATTTGATAGCTTTGGAAGTAATATTGTAATGGGGTTTACATGACAAAAACAGAAATAACTTCATTTCAAAGCCCTTGAAGTAATTTGATCTGATTAGCCAAATTACTACGAGCAAGATCGTAAAATAGCCAGATTACTGCGAACGGATTTTGAACAAACGAATTTTCCAAAAAACGGGACACTATAGTTTTAGAAAGCTGTTATTTAAGCAACCCAGGAAGAAGAATAGGTAGTTTATCTTGTTCAAATTGAGCTTGACTGTCGATTACTGTCATTTGTTATTCCAGAAGTTATCTGTCACTGCCGAATTTCACAAAGTCGACTCTTCCATGTTGAAAAGAAAATTCGACCATTTCAGTTTTCATCCAAGGATTGGATAAATTGTGAAGGAGCCAATGCTGACGTAACCTTCTTTAACACTTCCGTTAAACAAGACCGTTACTAATAGCTGGATTCTCACTTGCCAAGCAGTCTTAAAATAACTGTCCTCTCGATGTTGATATCCAAACCTAAATACGTCGAACCGTGAAAGTTCAACCGGTAACGGTTACCGGTCGAGGGTTTTCAATTCAGGGCTCCGCAATTGATTCTTTCCGACGAATGACGCACGGAATTGTGACTTACGTCATCTTTTTCTCACCAATCAGCTGTGGGAAGGTAGCTAGAAGTGTGCGTATTAATGGTACAAGAGATTCAAGAAAAGAATAGGTTTTCTAAGTGGCCGCCGTGATACAACTGAAATACTGTTGAGTGAGGCGTTAAAACTCCAATGCAATAAATGAATCTAACAATCTGTTCAGAGATGCTATTGGAACTCGAGAAGTGGACAAGACTTCGGACGTCGTTTATGAATATATACCCAAAATGAGAGTTGCGCATCATTTTTCGGTTATCAAATTCGATTAAAAATCGCCTCATTCCACTTCAGATAAAAGATTATACGGTCTGAAAAATTACATAAATGGATTCAAATCACTAGAAAAAAAACCTTGAGGCACAAAACGCAAAAATGTCAATGTTAACAATGACAACACCAACCAGTTATGAGACGCCACATGTAGTAAAAGAAAATATACAAATTTAACCTTTTTCCCCTTGTAACAAATCCACAGCAGACGACTTTGAAAAACGTGAAAAATCTCTCCAATAAAAATTTAATTATTAAATAGAGTTGAAAACATTGTGGCAAAAGGATAAATTGCTCATAATGAGCAATTTCTCCTTTGTGTCACGATGTATTCATACGTTACCTGCCGAAGAGGCGTCAAAATGCGTCTACAGGTTGGAACATGTAAACCTGGTGCTGACACCATTTTTCATCTTAGCAGGAGACATCTTTGGAAAACATCTTTCATTTCCCCCAAAATGTTTCCTACTCAATACGGAAATCACAATTTCCCTTTGACCGCCTCAGACAATATGTTAAATCCGCGGTACATATATGAGCCGTTCCTTGAGAAAACTAACATTATGGACTCTCCGTAAAGTATCGACCCGGATCAGTCTAAGCATGCCGCGCAGGCTAACCCGGACAGACATTTTCCGCCCACTGTGGATTTTCTGTTTCAGGAATCACTACTCTATCTATCCCCCCTTAGACGGAATGTGTCGGCCGGATCAGTCTGCGCGGACAGCGCAGGCTGATCTGGTCGATACATTACGCAGATGTCTATCGCCGCACCAACATTGTGGACTCTGCGTAAAGTATCGACCCGGATCAGTCTAAGCATGCCGCGCAGGCTAACCCGGACAAACACTGATCGCCTCCTGTGGCTTTTCTGGTTCAGGAATCATTACGCTATACCTATATCCCCCTGAGACGGAATATGTCGACCCGGATTAGCCTCCGCTGACTGCGCAGGCTGATTTGGGTCGATACATTACGCAGAGTCCATACTGTTGGTTATCTCGTGAAACGGCTCATTTATATTTATATGAATTTATTAGACACGTCTCAGGAGTTGGAGAGTCTTTCCGATCGACTCTCCGTAACGGTATCCTATGTAGACGAATTGTGGGGTAAAAATAGAAGGGCTACATTTCTAGTTTGTTGTCATAAAGATGCATCTAAGACTTAATTACAGTCAAACCTATGCTAAAGACGACCGTTGTACAAAGTCATTCCCTGTCTTTAGCAACCAAACTTTCTGCACACATGTTCCTGCAATTGAAGACCACTTCTGACCAAAGACCATATCGAGGGCTTGGCGTGAAACAGTTGTAACTAAAATTGGTATTTTGTTACCAAGGTTTATCCACTCACCATAAAGTCTTTAAAAGTGTTAAATCATTTTTCTTGGTAAACAATGGAAATTTAGGTGCCATTGCTCGTTCTGAGCAATGGCACCTAAATTTGCATTGTTTACAAATGGGTCAAAATTGCCCCTAAACCAGGGTTTTCACAATAGGTTTTTAGTTACAACCGTTTCACGCCAAGCCCTCGATATTGTTTTATTCCCATTGATGGTCTTTAAACACAGGTTGGACAAGCACCTGCAGCAGAGCACTTTTGCAATAAACGTAGCAACAGGAGACCTTGTTCATATCCCTGTACTATTTACATGCGTTGATCGATGGAGATCTAACAACTGTTGTATAAATGTTTTTAAAGTCATCTGCAGTTGAGGTTTTGTATATGGGAAAGGGTTTATCGTGTGCATATACAGATATATGTTAGTTGTTAGCCTAACAATAGCGAACACACCAGTTGACCTAACAATCACACAACACCTACGCTGTTTACATCCGTCACAAGTATCCGCTCCGGGTCCGTATGAAGGTCCCAAATGTTGGCCCCGCTTTCATGTGAACTAGGGACAATTGGATCCCGAGACAATAACTATACCTCTGAGTCATTGTCTTCAACCAAGTTATACATGATTGATTGATCGGATACTTGATTGATTGCTCGATAATTGATTGATTGTATTAATTAATTGATTTGTTGATTGATGTTATTAATTAATTGTTTGGTTGATTTATTTTATTAAATAATTGATTGATTTGATAATTGATTTATTGAATGATTGGAGTTTGACGCCGTTTTCAAAGCCATTTCATTTATAGCTGGGCGGTCATTTCTTCTGGCCTTCTCGCTCATATACTCACATACAACATTCATCCCACGTAACACACGACATACTGTGGTACTAATTGACGTGGCCCGACCGTGGCCCTATACTAACAGCTGTATTCATTCATGATACTTGACAAGCTGTAGGACGATGTATGTTTTACTGTAAACATCGTGTATAAAACACGCGTCACGTCACACGAAAACAGACCTTCGGGACTTTGTCACAGGTAAATATCGGGATCAGCCTGATACTCCTTGCAGTTTGGTCAAAATGTCCCACCGTTAATTGTACAAACATCGTGCAAACATTTGTAGGACGGCTACGGTCCATGCAAAAGTAGAGCATATCGAGAGCTTGGCGTGAAACGGTTGTAACAAATATCGGTATGTTGTTGCCAAGGTTAATCACCTCGCCGTAATGTCTCTATAAACGTTAAATCTTTTTTTCTTGGTAAACAATGGAAATTTAGATGCCATTGCTCGTTCTGAGCAATGGCACCTAAATTTGCATTGTTTACAAACGGGTCAAAATTGCCCCTAAAACAGGGTTTTCAAAATAGGTTTTTAGGTTTGACGCCAAGCCCTCAATAGGGAGTATATGCTTTAAAATCTCCGAAGGTGTGTTATGGTGTGACGTGGCTCACGATGTATGCACCAGTAACATACTGTAAGAGACCGACATACGATTTTTCTCCTTTCGTCTTGGTGCATGAATGCATTACAGCCGTAACCTCGTGGTGTTAACTTAGGGTCGTTTGGAATACCTGAATGCAGCTTTAGCAAGCTGATGTGTTGTTTCTTAGAAGTTAATCTTTAACACTGTTAAAGGTGATTGTTATGCATACGATATATTATAAAATATGGGACGAAACATACAGGTAATAGAGACAGATAGAGAGTTAGAGAGACAGAGACAGAGGGATAAGGCGAGAGAAAGAGAGAGAGAGAGAGAGAGAGAGAGAGAGAGAGAGAGAGAGAGAGAGAGAGAGAGAGAGAGAGAGAGAGAGAGAGAGAGAGAGAGAGAGAGAGAGAGATAAAGGGAGAGAGGCATATATACACAGAGCGAGAGAGAGACATACAAAGAAAGAGAGATATAAAGAGAGACAGACAGACAGACAGACATACACAGAAAGAGAGACAGAGAAAGAGACAGACAGACAGACAGACAGACAGACACATAACGAGAGACAGAGAGAGAGACAGACAGACAGACAGACAGACAGACAGACAGACATACACATAAAGAGAGACAGAGAGAGACATACACATACAGAGAGACAGATACATAGAGAGAGTGGAGACAACGAGAGACACAGATAGATAGAGACACAGAGATATATATATATATATATATATACAGACAGACAGACAGTAACAGAGAGACCGAATTACCGAGACCGAGAGAAAGAGACAGGGAGAGGGGGGGTATACCTGTGCCGTGTCCTCGATTAAGATTCAGAGTTTGTTTGAAATCACGACGCAAATAGAGAGCAAATAGTTAACATTGTAATGTTTCCATGATAAACAGTGTTCTTTCAATACTACGACGGATCGATTCCTGTGAAGCCAGATTTTCTACCTAATTTTATTTGCAAACACAACTATTGTTCAGTAAATAGTGACTTGACGCAGTCATCTATTTTATTTATGATAGTTATAATTTTTTTTTGAGATATTGTATCGATAATGAACGTATTTGTCCAGTCTCAGCTAGATATTGATTCTTCAAGTTGGGAGATTTATCGATAGGTGTTAAAAAGTGCGATCGAATTACATTATTTACGATACAATACCTTAAATTTAGATTCTGGGTCAAGTATAACTGAAAATCAGTACGAAATATATATTATCCCTTTCCTTTAAACTATAATTATAAGTCTGGAATATTGAAAGCATGATGTTTCAATAGAATTGCTAATATTGCAGGAGAACTTAGATTTGAGCCGTCTCGCGAGAAAACCAACATTGTGGCCTCTGCGTAATATATCGACTCAGATCAGCCTGCGCAGACCGCGCAGACTGATCCGGGCCGACACATTCCGTCTCAGGGAGATACAGGTATAGAGTAATGATTCATGAAACAGAAAAAAACACAGGAGGCGAAAAATGTCTATATATCCTGGTAAGCCTGCGCAGTATGCTTAAATTAGGCTGATCTGGGTCGATACTTTACGCAGAGTCCACAATGTTGGTTTTCTCGCGGGACGGCTCAAATGGCACACATCTGCGTAATGTATCGACCAGACCAGCCTGCGCTGTCCGCGCAGACTGATCCGGCCGACACATTCCGTCTCAGGGCCATAGAGGTATAGAGTGGTGATTCCTGAAACAGAAAATCCACAGGAGGCGAAAAGTGTTTATCCGGGTAATCCTGCCTGGCATGCTTAGCCTGATCCGGGTCGATACTTTACGCAGTGTCCATAATGTTGGTTTTCTCGCGGGACGACTCATTTGTTCGTTATGAGCAACTGATCATTTTCACATAGCGTGTTCAATGCCCGTCTGTTGCAGATGCTTCATATGAGCCATCCAACGAGAAAACCAACATTGTGCACTCGGACAGACACTTTTCGCCCCCCTGTGGAGTTTCTGTTTCAGTAATCATTACTCTACACCCCTATCCCCCTGAGACGGAATGTTTCGGCCCGGATTAGCCTGTGCGAAGTGCGCAGGCTGATTTGGATCGATATATGACGCAGAGTACATAATGTTGGTTTTCTCGTGGAACGACTCAATTATGTTGTATGTGTCGGGTGAAAGGATAAGATGTGTAAAATCTCATTTTAAACTTACACTTTTGCAACAATATAACATTCGCAGTATACTTTGTACTGTCTCCCTAAATTGTACTTTGCGCCGCTTTGAACAATTTCCATTAATATCAAGGGGTTTTCTGGTTAAGTTACCAGTACTACTGATCTATTTATCCTGACACCTACGAGTCAGTTGTGATGCTAAATACTGGGCGACAAAGAGGGAAATTAATTGCTACCATGTGTTAAGCCTTTGGTTTGATTCCGTTGGGGATCGAACCCGCGACCTCAAGGAGCCGAGGCGGACGCTATACCACGACATCACCGAGGCGGTCTCGGAAAAAGCAAAACTCAACTTAGAATAAAAATCAGTACTCAAGTTTAAATATCGGTTTAGTGTTTGCAATGTATTACTTATTTCCTTTACAGTAGACCGCATCGGTGGTGTAGTGATATAGAGGGCGCCTCGGGTGCGGGAGGTTCGATCACACGTCGGGTCATACCAAAGACTTTAAAAATGGTAGTAATGGTAGTAATGGCTGCCCTACTTGGCGCTTAGCGTTGCGGGATAAGCATTACGACTGACTGGCTAGTGTCAGAATAAATAGAACAGTAGTACTGGTAACCCCGGAAACAACGTGATACAAATGAAAAATTGTTGAAAGCGGCGTTTAACACCAAGCAATAAAACCCCTTATAATAATATTTCATATGTCAAACCTCACCTGTGACCTTTCGTTAACCCTTTCCCAAATACGACAACTCTGCAGCAGCACGATTTTGAAATCATATTGGCAAAAATGTGAAATATCTGATACATGAGAGTTAAATCATTAAATCGAGTTGACTACATTCTGGCAAAAGGGGGAATTGCTCACCATGAGCAATTTCTCCTTTTGCCACAATGTTTTCAAAAGTCGTCTGCTCGGAATGCGTATGCAATGGTTAAAAATACAATGTTCGCATATTGTGATAATGTTATCTGGTAGGTTATTTGTGCTGTAAGAATAATATAAACAAAATGTATACATCATGTTAATTCCCTATACTATCTATTAATTATAACATGATTGATTCACATTAATGTAGATTGATTAGTATGTGTCATGACCCTCAACCGGTCAATGTTGATGGAAGCTGTTATATTTAGACTCAGATTAACCCGCGCTTCCGTGTATTCTAATCCTAATTCCTAAAGTCATCCGCAACAGCAAAAACTCGCGAGATTATTACAGAGAAAAATAAACATTTGGGAGAACGAACGATGGGAGAGAATGATGGAGCATTGACGATATAGGTCTGGACTCACCTGTCAATGTTGATGGAAACTGTATTCACTAGACCCCGGTTAGCCAGAATTTACGTGTATCAAAATCCTGATTCACTCAATTCTTATACCTTAATGCACCATATAAAACACTGTTTAGACATACAAGGGAGTGAGTCTTGTCTAACAATTCGGGTCTTATTGTGTATTTGACAGTAATAGTAACAATAGTAGTTTAACAAAAATATAAAAACAAACTACATGACTTTCACGCACATCACCCGCACACGCTTTCACAAAATACTATTGGTTAAGTTTTGATATTTACCTGAAAAGTCGTCCTGTCCCGTAACGTCCCGCACACAGACCATGATGAGAACCGGGAAGATCGCCAGCACAGCGTTACACCACTCCATCACTACTGCTAAATGTATACAGTCTATTTCGCTCCATTCATCACGAATCAATCATAATCACGTATGTTACATTCGTGTGCATTTCTCCTTTGTTTTTGTAATCCACAGTTAATTATAATCCAATCCAATCTTCTTATTTTGTAATGAAATCCAATGTCCTTTGTATATTCCTTGTACTAAGTAACACACTGTATTACCGTATTAAATACAGAACGTGTTTGTTGTCATATAGCCTTCTATATGGCACAACCGTATAAATATCCTTTATGGCCAAAAAGTCCTTCAATAATATCAATAGATTAGCGCATTTAAATATCATCGATCGGTGGGTTGATTTAATCCTCGCTAAATCGTTTGTAATTAAACCTTCACAATATGCTTTACCTGGATACTTTACACAGGGCCGCACAAATTGTCATAAGTTTAGGTCTTCTAATACCAGAAATGATTTTGAAATTAGGAACATTTTCGATTATCAAACACTTGATTTTTTTTGTTACGCTATCAAACGTGTTTATGCCAAATCAAACACTTGATTTTTGTTTGTTACGATATCAAACGTGTTTATGCCATGTCAAACATTGTGGAACATGTTCTTACTTTAAATTTGAGATGAATCCGATATTTACAAACATGTTCACTGTCTTCACGATTTTTCGCAGTTTGCGATATGTCAAAAGTTGTTTGAATATTCGTTGTTGTAGAATATTGATCAACTGCTTTAAGTTAATGGTTTTCCAAACAGTGTAGCCTATAGAGCTCGAATTTGTCCATTTTTAATGTTCAAACGTCAGAGTAGAACAGAACAGAAGACGTCATTAAAGACGTCCGTTGCATTTTTCACAGACTTCTGCTTGACACACGTCCAAGTGTTTTAGATAATACCTATAAATTAGAAGGGATAATGTAACCCTTCTCCAACAAACAGACGCCTTCTGACGCAATTGTAGCAGCCGACGTTTGAAAGCATTATGACAAAAGGAGAAATTGCTCATGATGAGCAATTTCGCTTTTGTCTCAATGCTTTAATATCTATTCAATAATTTTATTTTCATTTATAGAGGTTTTCCTTATTTTCTCTGCAGGTTTTCAAAGTCGTCTGCTGCAGATGTGTTGTATGCTGGAAAAGGTTACTAGTCCCCGAGCGTCTGTATCGAACGTTTACCTCATACGAAAATGTCAGAGTCGTATGCTTCAAAACTGCACGGGGAAAAAATTGAAAGTCATGATAAATACAAATATTAATTTTACAAATAGGGTAGAACGAATTGGAGTAACGGAGAAATAGCTTATTTTAAACAATGTCCTCTTTTTTCAATAATATTTTCAAAAAGTTGGTTGCCGCAACTGCGTCACGTGTCGTCTGTGTCAGGGAAAGGGTTAACGTCTGCGGGATTCACTATCACCTGAACATCGGGTATTCATTATTGTAATCGGCCATTATTACATAATGGATTCGTCTATTTGCAATAAACCAGTTAACCATTTCCTACATATAGACGCTTTCTGACGCCTCTGCAACAGACGACTTTTTGAAAACCTTGTGACAATAGACGAAATTGCTCGAAACGATCAATTTCTCCTTTTGCCACAATCTTTTCAACTCTTTTCAGCTAGTATACACTCATTTTTTTTATTTGAGATATTCCATATTTCTGTCTACACATTTTCAAAGTCGTCTGCTGCAGATTTGTTGTATGTGGGAATGAATTAACCCTTCACTCATGTAGACGCTTTCTGACGCCTCTGCATCAGACGGCTTTTTGAAAACATGGCGACAAAAGGAGAAATTGCTCAAAACGAGCAATTTCTTCTTTTGTCACCATGTTTTCAACTCGATTCAATTATTGTACTCTTATTTAAAGAGAGTTTCCATTTACGTATTCAAAGTCGTCTGCTGCAGATTTGTTGTATGTGGGACACGATTAACCCAACCCACCCAACGTGTTTATTGCTGCTGTACTGGCATCAACAAATTAGCACGTAGACATAACAACTAGTAGAAGGTTTTTTCCCAACATAAGATCAAGATCTAATCTGCTTTGTATCGGGGGGGGGGGGGTAAACAAAAAATTAACAGACATCGACTGAATATCTGACGGAGAAAAACCAGAATCAGAAAGCATGGCATTAACCTTGCAAACTGGTAAACTGAAAATGTGTTAAAACGTTCCCACAAACAGACCGTTTTCTTTCTTCTGCCACTATGGTTTTAACTCCATGTATTAGTATTACCCATGCTTTTGTTCATAGAGGTTTTCCGCTTTATTGCCTACATGTTTTCAATGTCGTCTGCTGTAAATATGTTGTATATGGGAAAGGGTTAACATCGCAATGCTCGGATTCGAACTATATTATGCAATACATATACAATTTTCTTTGTTAGAGTATTTACATCACCGGTCACTAGTATTATCCTTACCTATAAACAATACATCTGCCGTGTATAATAATCAAATAAAACTGAAAACAATGTGGCAAAAGGTGAAATTGCTTATTATGAGCAATTTCACATTTTACCGCAATGTATTCAAAAGTAGAATTTAGCAGAGGCGTCAGAAAGCTTCTGTATATGGGAAAGCGTTAAACTATCTAGGCAAAAGTGTGGGAAATATGCATAAATGAAAGTTAATTCATTAATTTATATCGTTAAAAACATTTTTGCTAAAGAAGGAATCGAGTATTGCCAGCAATTTTTCCTTTTTTTTTTTGCCACAATGGGAAATGGAGCTATTGAAAATCAAGTTAATATACTTAGTAAGGACAAAGAGAAATCCCGATATGTGGTCACACCGGCAGGTCTATATATCTCCTTGTGCTAAATTTCAAAGCAGCCCCCTACTGGCGGCTTCCAACAAAACAAAACAATGATATATTTGAATTACGAAATGTTAACTTTTAATCCTCAACCTGATACAGACGACTTTTGATGACCTTGCAGCAGACAACTTTTTTTTAAATGTTAATGTAATAAATGTACGCGGAAAGTAATGACTCCGGCAATAAGAATGTCTGGTGCGTGTTAGCGCCTCTTCATCCGAGTTTGCACTATTCGCAGATGCAACAATAAATATCCCCCTCTCGCCTGCCGCCGAGAAAAGGTACCAATTGGCATACCTGAACAGTGTAGATTCAGGTCATCATTTCACCTGCTCAGTCTTATCAGAATCTACACAATATGACAGATTGTTTACACGTAGTGCCATTAAAAAGTTGCTCTATAATCCCATGTAATTTAAGTTATCGATTTTTAGAGTCGCTGATTCTCATAGTTGGATATGGTCTATCTTGATCAGACTGTGTGGGTGCTCAGGCTGATCCGAATCTATACTGTTCACAAAAGTCACCGTGTACCTTTTCTCGAATACTGGTTCATACAATAATGAATGCGTCTGCTGCACCAAGACAGACAGCTAACCATCGTCTACATATGAGAACGTCCCGTGAGAAAACCAACATTATAACCTCTGCGTAATGCATCGACCCTGATCAGCCTGCGCAGTCCGTGCAGACTGATCCGGACCGACACATTCCGTCTCAGGGGAATAGAGGTATAGAGTAATGATTCATGAAACAGAAAATCCACAAGAGGCGAAAAGTATATGACCAGGTTAGCCTGCGCGGCATGCTTAGGCTGATCCGGGTCGATACGTTACGTAGAAACCACAATGTTGGTTTTCCCGCGGGACGGCGCATATTAACGCTTCACACTGATGGGACTTTCCACACTTATAACGTTTTCCAGTGTCGTCTGTTTTATTAATGACACACCTGGAAAAATAGATGTATGATTTTCATACACAATTTGAAACTTCGCCGGAATAGGATAAATTGCCTTGTTTGGGGGTATCAATGTCCCCTTTACCTATTGTGTTGGTAACAATAGTCTGCTGCTAAATGTAAAGTGTCTACTGTACAAAGGAGAGTAATAAACCCATTTCTCTGTTTAACCCTTTCCCTCATACGACAATTCTGCAGCAGACGACTTTGAACATATTTTGTCAAAAAATGGAAAATCTCTATAATTGAATGGATAACCTATGACTAAAAATGGAAAACATTGTGGCAAAAGAAGAAATTGCTCGTTTTCAGCAATTTCTTCTTTTGTCATTATGTTTTCAAAAAGCCGTCTGCTGCAGAAGCGTCAGAAAGCGTCTATATGAGGGAAAGGGTTAAAAGCGACTAAAGACACTTCTGCAGCTAAACAAATATGTTAAATCATTGTGAGTAAAGAATAAGTCAGTCTTAATAAGCTTATCGCCTTATTTTCCCCACAATGTTACGTATAATGTTTATAACCATACATTTTTGTTAGGTTATGAACGATTTTTATAAATGTTGGTAAATTAATTTCGGAGGAGGCAAAGAAAACGGCATATCAGGTAATGGAGATAATACAAAAAAAAAACATGCACACCGTGTACTAATTGCCGTAGCAGATAGAGAAGGAATCATAATAAAATAAAGCCCAGTCACATTCCTAAACCGTTTTTACTCGAATCGTCCTTGTTAGATTGATTTGGGTTTAACACTGTTTTCAACAATGTTTCAGTCATATCACGGCGGCCGATTCACCTACTCATGTGTCCTGGCTTTCCAAGCAACTGGCTGCTTTTCCATATAGACCGTTAGCCCATTTGTGAAAGACAAATGACGCTTGTCCCAGTAACTTTAATCAAACGTCGGAAAGAATGTTGGCCAGGCTTGGGTTCAAAATCACAACAGTCGAGCCCCGGCAGCTCAGTCGGTAGCAACGCGGGCTGTCAGTCCAAGGGTTGTGAGTTCGAAGCCCAGCTTGAAAACGGCGTAAAGCCCCAATCAATCAATCGAAATCACAACCCCCTGGACCGGGGCTCGGCTTCGGAAGAGGCAGAGAACGGCATATCAGGTAATTGGAACAGTAACAAAAAACACAAGTAATTATCGCCGTCGCAGACAGAGAAGGATGGCAAAAAGAGGAAGCATAATAAAATAAACCCCAGTCACATTCCTAAACTGTTTTTACTCGCATCGTCCTTGTCACCGGGAACCTAGTTGATGGAAGGGTCTAAATAACCAACATTAGACGGAACGAACGATGACTCTATTGTGTAAATGTCAGGAGGTTTATATCAATTTCAAAACGTTTAATGTGTTTTTGCCGAAAGTAGTAAATTTATAAATGGGGCCGTACGAAATAGAGACCTTCGGGAGGGTTTTACCCTTCTCTGCTGGATATGCGACTGCATGAACGTATAGGCTTATCTTGGTCTAACTTGTTCGCAATTATAGTGTTAAGTCGTTCCTTAAGATAATAGGCAAATGTTGTTTAACAATTTCCCACATACAACACATCTGCAGGAGGCGTCTATAAAAACACATTCTCAAAAGTGTGAAAAATCTCCATAAATTAGTTTTATTATTAAATAAGAGTTGAAAACATTGTGGCAAAAGGAGAAATTTCTCATCATGAGTAATTTCTCCTTTTGTCACAATGTTTTGAAAAGTCGTCTGCTTCCGATGCGTCAGAAGGCTTCTGTATGAGGGAGAGGGTTAATGTCACGTACAGCCGGATAAGTATAATAATTATACAGTCAATCGGGCCCGCTCGGCTATTTCCGGAAATATAAATTGAATGTAGTAACGTCAATCGGGCACGCTCGGCAGAAGGCGTTATATAACGATGTGAAAATAGGAGACACTTCATAAAAAAATATGTTCCCTTTCCAGCAATGTTTTTGAATTGTTTATAGATGTAACATACTTTTACACAAATGCTATTTCAACCAGTCGACTGTAAACACTATTAGTTTATGGTCTTAACCCTTTCCCTCATATAGACGCTTTCTGACGCCTCCGCAGCAGACGACTTTTTGAAAACATAGCGACAAAAGAAGAAATTGCTCAAAACGAGCAATTTCATCTTTTGCCACAATGTTTTCCAGTTTTAGTCATAGGTTATCCATTCAATTATAGAGATGTTCTATGTTTTGACAAAATATGTTTAAAGTCGTCTGCTGCAGAATTGTCGTATGAGGGAAAGGGTTAATCCCGACTAGTCATATTAATAGACCTTGCTCCACACTAGGAGTGAAGTACATTCAGACATTCAGATAATATTGGTCTTACGACTGTTACATATTAAATCAATACCTCGGCTCAATTTGTTTTAAATGTGTTGGCTTTGTAGATTTATAATGTTTCAAATAAGAAAAATACCTGGCGGCGTCAGATGAAAAAGAGGTCTCATTGTATCTGTGAACCGTTAACATTGAATGTAAATGTTGGTATGCTAATATAGATACACGTACGTGCATGTCGAGTTGTCAGTACTACTGGTGATCTAATATGTGTACGCGTGCATAGTCAGTACTGCTGGTAAGCTAATATTTGTACGCGTGCATAGTCAGTACTGCTGGTAAGCTAATATTGATACCCGTGCATATCGAGTTGTCAGCACTACTGGTAAGATAATAGATTTGTCAGTAAGCTAATATTGATTTTCCGTGCATATCGGTTGTCGGTAAGCTAATATTGATACCCATGCATATCGAGTTGTCAGTAAGCTAATATTGATTTTCCGTGCATATCGGTTGTCAGTAAGCTAATATTGATACCCATGCATATCGGTTGTCAGTAAGCTAATATTGATACCCGTGCATATCGAGTTGTCAGTAAGCTAATATTGATTGTCCGTGCATATCGGTTGTCAGTAAGCTAATACTGATACCCATGCATATCGAGTTGTCAGTTAGCTAATATGGACACCCGTGCATACCGAGTTGTAAGTAAGCCAATACTGATATACTCGTGCATATCAAATTGTCAGTAAGCTTATATTGATACTTGTGCATATCAAGTTGTCAGTAAGCTTATATTGATACTTGTGCATATCAAGTTGTCAGTAAGCTAATATTGATACTCGTGCATATCAAGTTTTCATTAAGCTTATATTGATACTTGTGCATATTGAGTTGTCAGTAAGCTAATATGGACACCTGTGCATACTAAGTTGTCAGTAAGTTAATACTGATACTAGTGCATATCAAGTTGTCAGTAAGCTTATATTGATACTTGTGCATATTGAGTTGTCAATAAGCTAATATTGATCCCCGTGCATATCGAGTTGTCAGTAAGCTAATATTGATCCCCGTGCATATCGAGTTGTCAGTAAGCTAATATTGATCCCCGTGCATATCAAGTTGTCAGTAAGCTTATATTGATACTTGTGCATATTGAGTTGTCAGTAAGCTAATATTGATCCCCGTGCATATTGAGTTGTCAGTAAGCTAATATTGATCCCCGTGCATATCGAGTTGTCAGTACTGCTGGTAGATTAATATTGATACACGTGCCGATCGAGGTTGGGAGTTCTCTTTTATGTTTTATCTTAACCATTTCCCATTGGCAGACAGACGCATTTGGTGCATTTGCATCAGAGGACATTTTTTCGTTGATGAGTTAAGTCAGAGGAAAAGGACTTATTGATGCCAAAACGGGCAAAAATATCCGAATTTATGACTAGCGAAGATTGAGACCAACTTGTGTCTGTACAGTCCGATCCAGCACTTTTTGTTTTGCTGTCTAGTCGGGCAAGCAGCTTAGAAGCATCTCAAAGGCGGTATTTTATTAATAAAGACTTAACCCTTTCCCTCATATAGACGCTTTCCGACGCCTCTGCAGCAGACAGCTTTTTGAAAACATAGTGACAAAAGAAGAAATTGCTCAAAACGAGCAATTTCTCCTTTTGCCACAATGTTTTCCACTTTTAGTCATAGGTTATCCATTCAATTATAGAGATTTTCTCATTTTTGACAAAATATATTCAAAGTCGTCTGCTGCAGAATTGTTGTATGAGAGAAAGGGTTAATAAGTCCACTAACTGTGAATATTACAAAGACCGGTTGTTGCATGACTTGTTTCATATTGCAGAAGTAATGTAGGACATTTCATTCAATGTACCCAATAATGACCAGATTACAATTGCGAATATACTTAAACCCTTTCCCACACATAAACGATTTCTGACGCCTCAGCAGCTGACGATAGTGATTTACATCATTCAAAATGAGCGATTTCTTATTGTGTTACAATGTTTTCAGCTCTATCTAATATTGAAAACTTTTATTCGTAGATAAATTCCCTAGTTCTACCTATATGTTTTCAAAGTCGTCTGCTGCGGATTTGTTGTATGTGGGAATGGTTTAAAGTGGCTTCTAGCGGTATGAGATTAAAGCGATTCGTCGTATTATTTAATCTCTATTTTAGCATAAAGGTTTTATATGCATATAAAAACCAACAGGGCTAAACGTTTATTCAGTATTTTTGTAATAAGTTACATTTAGAATTATACTGAATACAACCTATTATCAGAAAGAACATTAAGTGCAATACAGCATACAACATGACAGTGAAGGTTCTGGTCAGACTGTTCATATACACATAGTGTCTTCAGAGTCTCAAAGGCTCCCATACATACAGCAGTACGTATCCCTATATTCGCCAACGCGGTAACCCAGGTTTGTAGAACACACGTTTACTTGAATATTGATTCATAGCGAATTTCAACTGTGTGTTTTTCCTTTTTCAACAACAACATTCATTCCATTGCTTCCAGCTGTAAATACCAAATATGTTATAGGAAAACTTCCACTCATTATTCACACACTATTAAAGTGAAAGGGGAAGGCTATCCTTTTTGTATGTATTCATGTTGAAAGGCACATCCTTTCACATGACCCGACAGAAGACGTTTTGTGACTAGACAGAGAAATGACGGTAAATCATTATGTTAATGACCTGTATTGGTTATCATGTTGCATATCTGTGCATGCTATGAATAAGTTATGCCGTGATCTCTTCTCTTAATCCTTATTCCGATCTATTCAATTATATCAATTTAACCATTTCCCACCTATAGACGCATTTCGACGCATCTGCAGCAGAAGAACAATTTATTTCTCAGTTTGCCACAATGTTTTCAACTATTTTCAGTAATTATACCTTCATTAACCCTTTCCCTCATATATACGCTTTCTGACACCTTTAAAGTCATTGCGACATGCGTCATTCGTCTTCCACCAATTGGCTAAGTCTTTGTGGAAAAGCAGCCAGTTGCTTGGGAAGATTGTTGTGTGGAGTACTGGTGTGAAAAAAACAGGAAACACATGAGTAGGTGAACTGGCCGCCGTGATATGACTGAGAAATTGTTAAAAACGGCGTTAAACCCCAATCAATCAATCAATCAATCAATTATGACACCTTTGCAGCTGACGGCTTTTTGAAAACATAGTGACAAAAGAAGAAATTGCTCAAAACGAGCAATTTCTCCTTTTGCCACAATGTTTTCAACTTTTAGTCATATGTCATCTATTCAATTATAGAGATTTTCTATTTTTTGACAACAAAAATTCAAAGTCGTCTGCTGCAGAATTGTCGTAGGAGGGAAAGGGTTAAAAGAGATTGTCCATATGTTTTAATAAATGTTTTCAATGTCGTCTGCTGCAGATTTTCTCTGTGTGGAAAAGGGTTAACCCTTTCCCAGCTGCAGACGCCTTTTAACGCAATAGCAGCAGACGACTTTTGAAAACATTGTGGCCAAAGGTGAAATTGCTCATGATGAGCAATTTCTCCTTTGACCACAATGTTTTCAACTTTATCTAACAATTTTAGCTATCTAAGCCTATTTTTTATGGATACTTTTCAGGTTTTTGTCACATCGTTTTCAAAGTCGTCTGCTTCAGATTTGTTGTATGCGGGAAAGGGTTAATCGTTATCCCGATCAGTTCAATTATATTGATAACAGTATTGTTCGCAGATATTCCAGTATCGCATGGTGATTACATAACGAAGTCATTGTATATAATAATATATAGTAATCTGACCTTGTTGTGTATTCATCTTCCGACAGGTCAATTTACACGGCTGATAGTAAGTAACCCTTTCACACATGTAGACACATGTTGACGCATTTCCAGCAGTAGACCCTAAAAATCGGTGTGGCAGACTGTTTTAAAGTTTATTCAATAATGATCCTTTCATTTACGACAGATTTGCATATTTCTAACTAGATGGTTTCAAAGTGGTCTTGCTGCAGCTTTAATGATTGTTGAAAAGGGTGAGGAATTAAAACTGTTTTTACAATCATTGAAATAATACGGAAAACATAAAAAGGACTGGGAAATAATGGCAATTCCTATTATAATCTTGGCATAGGCTCTTCGTGAATATCAACACTCTTGTCATATCTCATCAGAATGTAATAATATTCTGTTGGTGCATCGAACAATGTAATAAAAGCTTATTGGTGTATCGAGCCAATCATAATATTGTCTTTTGGTTCATCAGAACAATCCAATCATAGCCTATTGGAGCAGCTGAACTATCAAATACTAGCCTATTGGTGCCTTTGCATAACATTGCCTATTAAAGGGGCTGAACGATCAATTACTAGCCAAGTGGCGCCTCTGAACAAACTTAACAATGCCTTTTGAAGCCGCTGAACAATTCATTACTCGCCAAGTGGCGCCTCTGAACAAACGTAACATTGTCTATTTAAGTAGCTGAACTATCAAGTACTAGCCAAGTTGCGCCTCTGAACAAACTTAACAATGCCTTTTGAAGCCGCTGAACAATTTATTACTCGCCAAGTGGCGCCTCTGAA
This sequence comes from Serripes groenlandicus, assembly GCA_031761405.1. Taxonomy (NCBI): domain Eukaryota; kingdom Metazoa; phylum Mollusca; class Bivalvia; order Cardiida; family Cardiidae; genus Serripes; species Serripes groenlandicus. The sequence continues at coordinate 111,644,112 of JASEVX010000003.1, forward strand.
CAAACGTAACATTGTCTATTTAAGTAGGTGAACTATCAAGTACTAGCCAAGTTGCGCCTCTGAACAAACGTAACATTGTCTATTTAAGTAGCTGAACTATCAAGTACTAGCCAAGTGGCGCCTCTGAACAAACCTAACATTGTCTATTTAAGTAGCTGAACTATCAAATACTAGCCAATTGACGCCTCTAAACAAACTTAACATTGCCTATTAAAGGAACTGAACTATCAAATACTAGCCAAGTGGCGCCTCTGAACAAACGTAACATTGTCTAGTTAAGTAGCTGAACTATCAAGTACTAGCCAAGTGGCGCCTCTGAACAAGCTTAACATTGCCTTTTGAAGCCGCTGAACAATTCATTACTCGCTAAGTGGCGCCTCTGAACAAACGTTACATTGTCTATTTAAGTAGCTGAACTATCAAGTACTAGCCAAGTGGCGCCTCTGAACAAACGTAACATTGTCTATTTAAGTAGCTGAACTATCAAGTACTAGCCAAGTGGCGCCTCTGAACAAACTTAACATTGTCTATTAAAGTAGCTGAACTATCAAATACTAGCCAATTGACGCCTCTAAACAAACTTAGCATTGTCTATTTAGAAGCTGAACTATCAATTACTAGCCAATTGGTGCCTCTGAACAAACTTAACATTGTCTATTAAAGTAGCTGAACTATCAAATACTAGCCAAGTGGCGCCTCTGAATAAACTTAACATTGCCTATTAAAGGAGCTGAACTATCAAATACTAGCCAAGTGGCGCCTCTGAATAAACTTAACAGTGTCTATTAAAGAAGCTGAACTATCAAATACTAGCCAATTGGTGCCTCTGAACAAACTTAACATTGTCTATTAAAGTAGCTGAACTATCAAATACTAGCCAAGTGGCGCCTCTGAATAAACTTAACATTGCCTATTAAAGGAGCTGAACTATCAAATACTAGCCAAGTGGCGCCTCTGAATAAACTTAACAGTGTCTATTAAAGGAGCTGAACTATCAAATACTAGCTAATTGGTGCCTCTGAACAAACTTAACATTGTCTATTAAAGTAGCTGAACTATCAAATACTAGCCAAGTGGCGCCTCTGAATAAACTTAACATTGCCTATTAAAGGAGCTGAACTATCAAATACTAGCCAAGTGGCGCCTCTGAATAAACTTAACAGTGTCTATTAAAGGAGCTGAACTATCAATTACTAGCCAAGTGGCGCCTCTGAACAAACTTAGCATTGCTTATTAAAGGAGCTGAACTATCAATTACTAGCCAAGAGGCGCCTCTGAACAAACTTAACATTGCCTGTTTAAAAAGCTGAACCAACCAATAATAGCCAATTGGCACATCTTAACAATCCAATCATAGCATATTGGCGCCTCTGAACAATCTTATTATAGCATTAATGTATATCTGATTGAGCTATCAAAAGGCAAAAAAAAAAAAAAAAAAACATTGCTGTCTGATGCATATAGATTCACGTAGATCGGATTATATGCCTGAAGAAATATTATCTAATGACAGTGTCCAAAAGGTTTTCTTTTGATGCTTGCAAATATTGAAATATAGACCTTATTGTTTGTATTATATCTGGTAATACGTCTCCGTTACCATTAATTAACTAATTACTTACACGTATACCTGATATGCATGTTGAACAAACTTATTGCATATTGGCACACCTGAACAAACTTATAATTGCCTATTGAAGCACTTGAACCATCAAGTACTAGCCAAGTGGTGCCTCTGAACAAACTTATTATAGCATTACTGTATATCTGATTTGGGCTATATAAAGGCCAAAAAAAAAATGCTGTCTTATGCATATTTATTCACGTAGATCGAATTATATGCGAAGCGATATTATCTAATGACAGAGTCCCGGAGTTTCTTTTGGTGCTTGCAAATATTGAAATATAGCCCCCCCCCCCCCCCCCCCCCCCCCCCCCCCCCCCCTCCCCTTATTGTCTGTATTATATCTGGTAATAAGTCTCCGTTACAATTAATTAACTAATTACACCTATCTGATATGCATGCTGACTCTTTTACTGTTACAGACGACTTTTGCTTCTCTGACAGAGATACTAGTTGAAATCATTGTGGGGAAAAAGGAAAATAATTCATTACAACGAGCAGGGTCTGTTAATCTGATCTATGTCTACATTGTTCGTTTCTCATTCAAGTCATTGATTATATGCAAATGCTACTCATTGACTATGCAAGAACGTTTTAACCCTTTTCCTAATATAGACGCTTTCTGACGCATCTGCAGCAGACGACTTTTGACAACATTGTGACAAAAGTAGAAATTGCACTAAATGAGCAATTTCATCTTTTGCCACAATGTTTTCCAGTTTTAGTCATAGGTTATTCATTCAATTATGGAGATGTTCTATGTTTTGACAAAATATGCCACAATGTTTTGAACTCTTTTCAGTAATTATACCTACATTTATGGACCTTTTTCTGTGTTTTTGCCAATGTGTTTTTAACTCTATTCAATAATTAAACTTTCATTTGCAGAGATATGCCCTATTTCTGCCTAGATATTTTCAAAGTTGTATGCTGCAGATTTGCTGTATGTGGGGACGGGTTAAAGACGGTGTTTTCAGCAGGGTAAGGATCAACCCTTTCCCATATACCAAATATTCTGCAGCAGACAATATTGAAAAATATCTAGGAAACACATTTGTAAATAAACACCTCTACAAATGAAGTATGCTTATTTAAAATGAGTTGGAAACACAGTGGCATAAGGAGGGACCGTTCATTATTTGCCCCCTTTCAAACGTCGTCTGCTGCAGATGCGTCAACGTGCATCTGTTTGTGGGAAAGGTTTATTTACAGATCAGCTTATGCATCTACTCAAGTCTTACGATCCTATCCTCGTTTACAATACGCTTGTCTAATGTAACCAACATATCGAGGGCTTGGCGTGAAACGGTTGTAACTAAAAAACTTTTTGGAAACCCTGGTTTAGGGGCAATTTTGACCCCTTTGTGTGTAAACAATGCAAATTTAGGTGCCATTGCTCAGAACGAGCAATGGCACCTAAATTGCCATTGTTTACCAAGAAAAATGATTTAACGCTTATAAAGACTTCATGGCGAGGTGATTAACCTTGGTAAAAAAAATACCAATTTTAGTTACAACCGTTTTATGCTAAGCCCTCGATATGTTTCTGGTTCTGAACTAAAAAAGGTCGCATCAAAAATAAATGCTGCGACTGCGCCTCAAGTATATATAGAGTTGACTTTGATTTACATGCCATGGATCGATAGATATATCAAAAACACACATACTGTATACATGTACATGGAATACACTGAGCGACTCCGCCCTCGACGAAATACGAGTATGTCGTCACATCGTCGAACTGTCGATGTCAACTTCAAAACACGAACATTAATTCCAATCCATATTTATGTCAACTCAGTCACGACACCACACTCATGTTTATATAGCTAATTCACTTTTATTCAGCCACACAAGCTTAAACGGTATAAATGGCTTCTCTATGTATCCGAACGAAACTATTAAATGCGAAACCACCTAGTGTGATAAAACGAATAAATTCTCTCGCTTTATTGTAGACACTCCTCCCTAGCAGTGGATGTCAGTTATCCAAACATAATACTGGGAAACACTACTGACACGGCGACTTCAATTCTACGATATTTGCTACCGGCTTATTCATGATGTACCTGTCAACATATCGAACGCGTTATACAGAACGGATTGAAATAGCTACTATTTGTCACAAGAGATAAATTACAGCCTTTTGCATAGATATAGGTTTTTTCTACAAAATCAAGCCTTTGTGCTGCATACTTCCTTCAATTTGTATAATGATAAAAGGTTTTTTAATAACAAGTTCGTTTGTGTGCTTGATTGTATGTTTTACGACGCTCCATTGTATTTCAGTCATATCACGGCGATTCAAGGGCGAATAACAAGTTCTGCTTGTTGTAAGGTGCGCTGGTGTAAGGATAGGCCAGCGCATCATGCGTAATGCTATTAATTACAGCAGTTTGGCATATATATAGGTGTTTTCTACAAAATAAAATCCTTATGCTGCAGGCTTCCCTGTAATTTATTCCAAGACCAATGCTTATAAATACACGCTTGGTTGTTTGTTTGTGTATATGATGTTTCTCGCAACGTTCAACGGTTTTTTCAGTCATATCATGGCGTTTCCTTGGTAAATTACCAGTAGACCTATTACTGGTCAACTTATACTGATACCCAAAACATTTGGTATGACCCAGCCGGGAATCGAACCCTCGTTCTTCCGCTTCGAGGCGAACGCTCTACCACCACACCACGCGACGGTCGGGTATTACTGGTAAGCTTATACTGATACGAGCGCATCAATCGTAATACTATCCACGCAACCATGAGCGCCGAGGAGGAAAGTCAATGTTACCATTTTAAAAGTCTTTAATATGAAACCGCGGATTGAACCTTGGCCTCCCGCTGATCTAACCAGAACACCACCAACGCGGTTTTATTATACGTTATACGTTACTTCCTATTTAAGGAGAAGAATAGATAAAAGACAAACGAAAATAGACGTAGATATATATATAAATTTGATAAAGAAAAATGGGGAATGAAACTGCAATAAGTGACTAGTGTAAATGAAAGAGCTTATTAGTAAAGGACGTCTGTACATTAAATCTTTGAAAGAGGACCACTAAAAGAACACATTCCTGTGAAGTTTGGTTAATATCTTTTTTAATGGTTGTAGAAGAGATGTCGTTTGAAGCAAAATGGTAATTTTACCCATCTTCTGATGCCGCAAAGTGGCTTCTTCAAATCATTTGCTGCGGAGTAGGCATAGGCCAATTTTATCAGTAAACGGGTTATAAAAAATTCGGCCAGGAGTCCGAACCTTTGTAAACGTTAATTACGCTTGATCGCTGTGACTATATACGATCATGTAGATTATAATAGGAATGTCGAGGGCTTGGCGTGAAACGGTTGTAACTAAAATTGGTATTTTTTTTACCAAGGTTAATCACCTCGCCATAAAGTCTTTATAAGTGTTAAATCATTTTTCTTGGTAAACAATGGAAATTTAGGTGCCATTGCTCATTCTGAGCAATGGCACCTAAATTTGCATTGTTTACAAAGGGGTCAACATTGCCCCTAAACAAGGGTTTTCAAAATAGGTTTTTAGTTACAACCGTTTCACACCAAGCCCTCGATGTATTCCGTAAACAGACATCGCTACAATGATATTAAACATGGCATGCTAAGAGAACTTGTATAAATCATTAGGCTAGATATTTTGTTATATGGAAATCCAAACTCATCAATCGAAGTAAATAATGCTATTTTTGAATCAGTTCGAAACCAACAGGTTTAGCTCAAGATAATTAACCCCTTTCCATAAGTCTTCGTGAATCTTGTTTTATATTTTATTTGGTATGGTTATATGACATATACGTTAACTAACCTCCCATACGCGCATCTAACCTCCTTAATCTCTTTTCTTCGCTTTTCTTCTCTCTTTATATATATTTCTTTCTCCCTCTTTCCCCCTCTCTTGCTCTCTCCCCACTCGCTATTATGTATATTATTTTCATGTATGATAAATTACAAAGCTATAGCAAGCTGATATTTTCTGAACATGTTAAATATTCACCGTGCTTCCTGTAATTCAATATTTATTGGAGAGGACCTAAAATAAGCTATAAGCTTGTAGTCCAATCCATTTCTCCATTGTATATTTCTTGATGTTTCCTACTATGTAAAAATATGAGAATTAAATGTGTTTAAACTAAACAGTCATCGATAATGTTGTAAAAACTAAAGATAGAATCAGGAAAAGCCTGCAAAGTTTGATATAACGGAAAATGTCGGGTTTATGACATTGTATGTTTTCTCTAATATATCATATTACCATTAACAAAAACATTTCCAAGAATTGACGATCGACCAAGCAAACAAAATGTCAATTTGTCTCATTTCGGCGAATTGTCTAGCACCACTCTATGTATACCCTATGTTACATATCACTACTGTCTAGGACGAATCATATTTATGTTTCATTAATTGGACTTTCTTGGCTAGACAATAAAGATTGAACTCTTTCAGCGCCAAATGCAATATTGAGGTTTTGGCAAACAATACTGATTCAGGTGAGTCAGCTCGTAACGAGCTGTGTCACCGTAATCAGCATTGTTTTCCTTTTAGTTATACAAATATTCCAAACTCTTATTATGGAGACGCCCACTTTTGATAATGGAAGAGTCTACTTTAAACAATTCGGCGATGGAAGAGTTAATTATTATGGACATTTTAAATACAGTGTCGCTCATCTTACTGCTTCAGTTACAAATCAGACATAAGCCATGGTAGATAGGGTAGGGCATGTACATGAATCTCAAGAATACCCGGAATTCGTAGACGTTTTAAAAAAAATAAAAAAACCTCCTCCACTGATATGTAAACGGTACATCTGAAGACCGATCTTGGTGGTATCGTTCTCTTACAGTTAAAACGGGGCTTCTCTCGTTATTTATTATTTGTTCATTTGTCGGGGGTGTGCAAACATAACATAAATGTGATCGACATTTTTTCATGCGCGTCGTTGTAATTAGGTTTGGGGGAAATAGTTCTGTAAGAGAGCCAAAAAAACAGCATCGACGGCATCTTCATGTCATTATTCACTATCGCTGAGACTTCAGTGGCAGATCAGAACGTTTGTCGTAAGAGTGCACATCTGTTTCTAGATTCCTGTATACACTGGAAATAACGCGTATTTGACATTTAGGTGACATTTGACAAGCCGAGCCGCTGTAGCTCACTCGGTAGCGACGCGGGCTGTCAATCCAGTGATTGTGAGTTCGAACTCCTGCTCGATCAACATTCTTTCTGACATTTGATAAAATTTAATACGAAAAGCGTCATTCGTCTTCCAACAATGGGATAACAGTCTATGTGGAAAAGCAGCCAATTGTTTGGGAAGTTTATTGTGTGATGTGAGAATTACTGGTGTGGGGAAGCCAGGAAACACTTGCGTAGGTGAACTGGCCGCCGTGATATGACTTAAAAATGGTTGAAAACGGCGTAAAACCCCAATAAATCAATCAATCAATCAATTGACAAAGGAAATGGTCTGTCTCAGTTCGAGTAAATTCAGCATTTCAAATCAAAATGGTCCAAGTACGACCTAAATATTATCTAATTCAAATATAACAAAAGGCAATTTAAGGCTTTTGCAAACAACCTGTTTGTCCTGAAATCTGCATTGTTTGCCACTTAGACAGTGTATTGTGCCAAATTTGCTGTTGGACGAAATACGGAGTGGTTTAGTTTTCAACCTGGAATAGTCGACTTTGTGAAATTCGCCAGTGAAGGAGTTAACTGTGATATGGTCTTGATCTAACTTGTTTCAACATTAAACCTCTCTCACTTGCACACGCACATTTTGAAGTATTTGCAGCATTCGTCTTTTGAAAACATCGTGGCACAAGGAAAAAATGCTTATCGTGAGCAGCATGTAATTTCTACTATTGCCAAAAGGTCTTCATATTTATTTAAAAAAAATCATACTTTCATTTTTAGATATTGTTATAGTCGTCTGCTGCATTTTTATTGTATGTTGGAAAGGGGGGTTAATCCAGTCAACCCCTTTTTGCAATGATCCCACAATCGCATTATCCCTTCGTTATTTCGGAATTACAGATCCGCCCAAGAGGACGGTTCATAAACCAGATACTGTTTCTATACCCATTAACACTATTGCAAGATATGTGAGGGATCTGTCATAGTAAAAACCGTCCGCATTAGTAATACCCGACGTCACAAACACAACATGGCGGCGGACATGGAGATGAACGAATAAACAACGATGGGTTTTGAAATGGTATAAAGCTGCACTTACTAAAGCAATTTTGAGACCTAGTTAAGTGGACCTCTGCAGTGCACATTTTGGTTGACACTTTCTCACTTACAGACGCTTTCTGACAACTCTGCAGCAAACGACTTTTGAAAACATTGTGGCAGAAGGATGAATTGCTCACAATTAGCAATTACTCATTTTGCCACAATGTTTTCAACTCTTTCAATTATTGAACTTATTTTTGCCCTGATGTTTTCAAAGTCGTCTGCTGCATATTTGCTGTGTGTGGACGGAAGGATCAAAACTATATAATAATAATATAATAATGAATATATGTATTAATATCACCGTTTAACGAACAGTGAACATCTGATGTGTGTGCATTCCAGATTGGTTTCTTGTAGTGCTAGCATCGTACATATAGTATTTAGAAAATATAATAAACAGTGTGACGATTTCTCGGTGAATAAATCACGTAATTCTGGACAGTGGTCGAGCTTCAGCCTCTGGTACCGGGTTCGAATCCCGTGATGAGCAGGTTCTGCCTTTGGAAGATTCACCACAAGCGGCACAATAAATGATTAAGTCTCAATGATGCAAAATCGAGCGTGATTAGTATAAGCTGAAAGCTTGTTTCGCAAAAGATGTAAAATGAATAAGTTTATACTAAAGCAATTTCATCATTTGCCAAGATGTCTTCAAATGTGGTCTGCAGGAGAGGCGTCAGAAAGCGTCTGTATGTGGTAAATGGTTAATAAAGAAGGAATTATGATGAAGTTATGTACTGAATAAATCCCTTCGTATTTTTTAATTTACAAGAATAGCCGAAACGAAGTAAATATTTGTACATGTATGTCAATATCGCCAGGAATGGCCGTATCCAAGTTGCGAGACATAGCCTTTGTCTGCACACATAACGCCAACAGATATAACTGGTAGAATGATTTTCATATGACGTGACCAAGTTATATGACCTAGACATCCAGGATTCGCTACAGCGAATACCGCATCCTTATATAATTATTATTGAGACAGACGGAAGTTAGAAAACGACACTTAACGCCTTTGAAAACATTTCAACGAATCTATATTTTCTAATTATTAAATCTGTTTTCCTTTTTCATTTAAAAACTACAAAGTATCATAGCAGCATAACGACGAATGTGTCACTTTGGTATAGTTAACCCTTTCCCTCATACGACAATTCTGCAGCAGACGACTTTGAACGTATTTTGTCAGATGGATAACCTATGACTAAAAGTGGAAAACATTGTGACAAAAGGAGAAATTGCACGTTCTGTGCAATTTCTTCTTTTGTCACTATGTTTTCAAAACGCCGTCTGCTTTAACCCTTTCCCTCATACGACAATTCTGCAGCAGACGACTTTGAACGTATTTTGTCAAAACATAGAAAATCTCCATAATTGAATGGATAACCTATGACAAAAATGTTGAAAACATTGTGGCAAAAGGAGAAATTGCACGTTTTGTGCAATTTCTTCTTTTGTCACTATGTTTTCAAAAAGCCCTCTGCTACAGAGGCGTCAGAAAGCGTCTATATGAGGGAAAGGGTTAAAACGAAAATTGGCCGTAATTTATGTAAGCATGTAAAATACATAAAAACTACATACATTACATGTTTGGTCATTGCAGTCAAACGTGCAAGGTTATGATTAATCATATTCCAAGCTTCTAAACAAAAGCTAGTTTAGTTAATTAGATAGATGGACCTCACGCAAAGCTGAACCAGGACATCAATGCCTACAACGACTCCGGAACCAAGGTGTTGGCCAAAAAAAAAACTAATCCGATTCAGACGTGTTAGACCGGACTGGTGATAAATTGGGATTCAATGCCTGCCAAGTGGGATGCACCAGCTGTGTGGTTTTGGGATTCTCTTGTCAAGTTTGTTGCATTACTTATTACACTTTGGCAGTATTTCTGTGTCATTAGTGCGGAATTTTAATCCGTTTTCCCTTCCAAACCCCCTTACATATGTTTTTGTAATATTCCAGTTTAAGGGCGTACACACTAGTAAGTGAGCGGTGCTCTGTCTGCGGAAACCATCAACGTTACATATGCGATCAGTGTGGAACTAGCCCTGTCAGAGTATCGGCGCATTCTAATCTTGCCTTACATTGCAAACAATGCAGATTTCAGGAGAGACAGACAAATCTTCATATACAATTGGAATAATTATTCATGGAGAACTGGTCAATTGAGCCAGTGCGTGAACAAAAGTACAAGTTAGCAAATCTAAACAGTGTAGGTTTATAAAATATAATGGTGTGCACCTGCTAAGTCTTAATTGAATCTACACATGTTGACATAATCCTCTGAAGCTTGTATAAAATAATATGTGAACAGCATAGTTTAGATCTTGAGCAGATGTACATGCTGATCTGGATTTATATTGCTCATAAAAGCCAACTTGTTTCTTTTCTCTTACACTGGCTCAATTATTCTTGACTCTACAATGACATGTTGTCAGAAAATACATTCTCGTAAATACTGCTCGTTCAACAATTGATTGATTGGGGTTTAACAACGATTTCAACAGTCATATATTTATTTATTTATTTATTGGGGTTTTACGCCGCTTTCAACAATATTTCAGTTATATCACGGCGACAGTTCACTTATTCATGATCCCTGGGTAAACAAACCAGTACTGGGCTAGAAAATGTGCCTTGCCCAAGGACACTCCACCATGACCGTAGTGCCGCGACTGGGGATCGAACCCGGGACACCCGGTTTCGAAATCCCCGACGCTAACCACTCGACCATAGCGGATTCCTTCAACGGTCATATCACGGCGGCCAGTTCACCTACTAAAGTGTTTCCTGAGTTTCTGACACTAGTTTTCCACACAACACTTTCCAAGCAACTGGCTGCTTTTCCACAAAGACTGTTAACCCATTGGTGGGAAACGAATGGCGTTTGCCACGCGTCGGAATGTTTGCCGTTCTGGTGTTCGAACTCGGCTCCTGGATTGAAAGTCCCCGTCGCTATCGTTGCTCGGAGCATGTTCAACAATGTTCATTGAAATAAATGTAAGAAAAGTGCCAAAACGGAAATAAAAAGGCTTTGATTCAAGCATGACGATGCTACTTAAGTACACCAGTGCCATAAGCATCACTTAATTCTTTCACTGATATTGATGAAATTCGATGCCTTTGCATCAGACTTTTGAAAGCGTTGTGGTTATCGGAAAATCTACTCGAAATGATCAGCTTCTCTCTTTCACACGATTATTTCAACTTTTATCAAAGTTTTAATTTCCGTTTTCCAGATATTGTATATTATTTCAGAATAGAAAACATGCACACAGTATGAGAGAAAACTGCACCTTCCTTACTACAATGTACGTATTAAACCTATCTTATGCAGAGATAAAATATCAAGTTTTATGACACAATGTTTTCCTTTATATCACGTAGTTGGCAGCATTTGTGTCTCTCTGATTTACCAGTCGTAATACTTTTCCTCAACTATGAGCGCATAGCAGCGAAGCCAATACTAACGCTTAAGCATTGTCTCGGAGACCAACAATTCATCCTTTTAATAAAAAAAAACTGAATCGGGAGATACAGAAGCAGCGTCGACAGTGGAAAGTATTTTCAAACCGGGTACAAACGTCTTTTGAAAACAATATAGGAATATTGTTTGCATTTTCTCATAATGTGTTAGACTCTCAAAATCATTTACTTCAAAATATGTTGATAAATCAGTTAAAAAACGCCTTAAACGATCAGACTACATACTTGCAGTCTTCTTTCCCTACTGATGGTAATTTTTTTCCTCCTAAATAAGTTGGTTTACTAAATTCTGTGAAATCAGGTCGTTTCAGAGTGACCGTTGTACCAGCCTTTTAAATTGTGACCTACAAAATCGTAAGGTATCAGCAGGGGAGATAACCAATATAAACTAGATGGTTGTTTTTGTCACAAAAACATGTTTCCCCTATTGCAGTGCGTTAATGATTGTTATACTGAAACTTTGACCTTGAACCAAAGTGGTTGAAACATGCGCTTTGCACATGGTCTTAGTATGGTGAAGATTGGTGGCAATTCATTTCAAAATCCTTCAAGCGGTTCCAAAGTTATTGAATGTACACGAAATATAGTCATATGACCTTGACATCTAATTGCAAAATTGACCTTGAACCAAAGTGGATGTAACATGCGCTCCGCACATCGTCTGAGTATGGTAAACATTTGTGGCGATTTATTTTAAAATCGTTCAAGCGGTTCAAAAGTTATGGAGCGGACACGAAATCTAGTCATATGACATTTGACCTCTAATTGCGACCTTGAACCAATGTGGTTGTAACATGTGCTCTGCACATCGTCTCAGTATGGTGAACATTTCCCGCGGTTTATTTCAAAAGTTTTCAAGTGGTTCAAAAGTTATGGAGCCACACGATTTGTGACAGACAGACACCAAGAGGAATCAAAGCACTGCAGTGCTGACGGCATGGGGGCTGCCGGAAGGTTGGAGAAGTAGGGGAAATGTGAAAGGAAATAACAATTGCAGCTTATGTTTATGTATTTATTGTCAAGAAGTTGAAAGATCATGTCAAAATTAGTAAATTTTACTAAACTGCCAATTTAAAAACAGAAGGACCTTGTTGGCACTATATCGCTCACCTGAGTGAAAGAGCTCACAAGTATACACATTTAAGACATGAAGAATCAAAGGTAAATTTGACAGCAGGTTTAGGCAAAATATTTTGAAGTTTCTGCATTATTATATTGAGAAATATGTCAATGTTAAATCACATTCCACCAAGTTGAAATAATTCTCTAAACCATGTACTAGACTGGGAGAAAGTGTTTGAAATATGCAAAACTCATCAAGACAATTATTCTGACAACGATTCAAAATGCAACATCCAGTGTGTTATCAAGATTTTCCTTCATTTGGCCTAGTGACCTATTTGTGTCTACCCTATATGACCCTTATTTGAACATGGACTAGATATCATTTAGATAAACATTCTGACCAAATTTTAAACAAGAGGGACATGATGGCCCTATATCGCTCACCTGATTTTTTTTTTTTTCATCTAAGCCTATAAGCGCCGCCCCCTGGCGGCCATAGATTTCGACCAATCAAATCGGCCAAAAACTTTTGGAGGAGAAGATTTCACTCAAGCCATATACGGCAAAATAGCCTCGCCCCCTGGCGGCCATGTTTTTCGACCAATCAACATGGCTTGAAGGAATCTGATAGTTAAGGATCATTCTGAATGTTTTTCTTGAAAAACACTGAGAGGTCGTTAACCTTCTCCAGGAGCGAATGTAAAGGTAGAATTTTTAGTTTTCAATATCTGCATCATCCAACAATGTGTCAATATTACCAATGTAAAGGACATGTGACAAATAAATGGAAGTTTTTATTGTGTTCACAAGGTGAATTATAACAGCTTTGCCAATGCATGGACGGATCTGGCTGGTTTTCGAAAGAAACCGAGCTCTCATGGATATCTAGCTGCTGAATAAGTTTGGTAAACATCGAATAATAAATGATGACTAACTGGTTCACAAGGTCAGTTATAGCAATGTTGCCAACTTTAAAGGGCTATAATCCAGTCATGCAAGAACGGATCTTGTTAGTTTTCGAAAGAAACCGAGCTCTTATGTATATCTAGCTACTGTATAAGTTTGGTAAACATCGGATAATAAATGATGACTTTATCTTGTTCACAAGGTCAATTATAGCAAGTTTGCCAATTATAAAGGGCCATAATCCCGTCATGGATGGATGGATCTGGCTGGTTTTCGAAAGGAACAGAGCTCTCATCTATATCTTGATACTAAATAGGTTTGGTAAATATCGGATAATAAATGAAGACTGTATCGTGCTCACACGAAATTGTTGACAGACGACGGACAAAGGGCGGTCACAGAAGCTCACCTCGTCACTATGTGTTAGGTGAGCTAAAAACGTGGCCTCTATAGTGTTGACAAGATTTTCCTTCAATTTGGCCAAGTGACATAGTTCTTTAAACAGCCATGACTAATATTCAAACTTGGCCTACATATCATCAAGACAAACATTCTGATACAGTTTCAACATGCTCAAGTTAAAAATGCAGCCTCCATTATGTTAACAAGATTTCCCTTCAATTTGGCCTAGTAACCTAATTTTTGACCAAATATGACCCATATTCGAACTTGACTTAGATATCATTAAGACGAGCATTCTAACGAAAATAAGGTTGATACCTCCACAGCACTTGCGAGCACCTGCACAGCACGATTGAAGGAGAGGTTTGCGTTTGCACGCTACCGCTACAACTTAGTTTTTGGTGCATTGGTGGCTGAAGAGGAGAGGTCTCATTTCCTTTACTTCCACTCTCCCTCTCTTGTGGGTACTCCCCTCTCCTTCTCCTTCAGTCCTCCCTTCTTTTATAGGGCATCTTGTAGTACTGTTACTCTGACACTTTTGTGATAAACTGTGTGTTAAATTGCTACCTTCTGTGAAGAGCGCGACTGGAATCTGATTAATGATGCGATGACCAGGCTTTTATAACCTCCGAGACACATTGGATGGTCGGCCAGACGCCTCCTTTCCCCGCTCAATGTCTGCCCGATGTCCGGCGCTCGCCAGATATGTATGATGCCCGACCGGGTCGGGGTGTCATGGGGTAGGGGGAGTCGGGCACGGGCCCTAGCTAAATCCGCCACTACACTTGCCACGCTTTTTCTTTGTTTACCATTAATATTTCGACGCACGGACCCCGGTTAATCCGCCACTGTTTATTTCACGTGACTTCTTTCTTTTATTCCCGTTCCTCTTCGCGAATGTTACAGTTAATAATGTTAACAAGCGTCTATATTTGACCTCTCGGCGCACTAATTTCTAAAGCATTTCTTAAACTTATATTGGAGTTCTTACGCCTTAAGTTTTTCACTGATGTTCCAACAACATTAAAATGATATTTATGGGGGAGATCCTAACCTTTTAAATGCAGTTTTGTTGAATCCATGATGAACTATTTTTCTTGCGCAGTCTCAACCTAAAATGCGTTATTTGGTGCTAACAGCAATTGGCAGGCTGCCAACTCCGAACAAAATGGTATTACTACTATGATCAGGGGCTAAAGCCTCAGGCCAAAAACAATATGTCTCCATTATTGGGGAGACATAATAAACAAGATACATAAGTTGTGCTTGTTTTGTGTCCCTATTAAATAAACATTTTCAAGTTTAGGGTCAATTCGAGGGGACCTTCAATGCTTGTTAACAATTTCAATATACATATGTACAGCAAAGTAGTTTGGTCTTGTTTTTATGAGATTGGTCCAATAAGTTCTGAGGAGTATATTTTTAAAGTTTTAACTATAGCCAAATAAAGCAAAAACAGCCAATCTTCTGGCAGCCATTTTATTTTACCAAATAACATGTCATGAAGAAATGTGTAAGAGGGTCACCCTGGGAACATCACAGTAAAATAAGTTGAAAATCGACCTAAATGTTTCAGATAAGAAGTTTCTTTCTTTAAGTTGTCAGAGAAACTGGAATTCTGCTGTTAGGATCAAGACATTTAAGAAATTTTAGAAAGAGCACCGAGAGGAAAATAGCTTTGAAGTTTCATTTAAATCGGCTTAGTAGTTAGAAGAGAAATTAGACACAAGCATAACAGTCAATTTGCCTTGACATAAGTTTGACTGGACTTCAGTCTGTTGTTCTAACAACTGCCTTAAGAATAACAAGAGCGCCAAATGTCACAAAATACGCCCGTCCTGTTTTTTTGAGACCAAGTATAGTGGTAATTGATTGTACGTCAGCCAAACTTAGAGAGCGGACACTGTTAGTACAGTTTTGGCCATTTCGAGGGACATAATTGTGTAGTGACTAAGATAACGTTGTAAGATATCAAACGTAACCAAGATATTTTGCCCATAAACATATTGTCTTAATTTGGTGATGATCGGATAAAGGCTTTACAAGTTATTTAGCTGACAAGATCAATTTTAGGTAATTTCTATAATTAAAGGGCAATAACTCTCTATCAACTTGAGCAATATGGCTAGTTATCGAACTTGTCCAAGATATTACGCCAATACACATTCCGACTAAATTTGGTGATGATTGGACAAAAGCTCCAAAAATTATTGAGCTGACAAGACCAATTTTAGGTAATTTCTATAATTAAAGAGGGATAACTCTCGATTGACTAAAGCGATATGGCTAGTTATCAAAATTATCCGAGATATTATGCCAATACACATTCTGACCAAATTTAGGAATGATTGGATAAAGGCTTCTAAAGTTATTGAGCTGACAAGACCAATTTTAGGTAATTTCTATAATTAAAGGGCGATAACTCTCAATTGACTTAAGCGATATGGCTAGTTATCGATCTTGTTCCAGATATTATGCCAATACACATTCTGACCAAATTTGGTGATGATTGGACAAAGGCTCTTAAAGTAATTGAGCTGACAAGACCAATTTTGGGTAATTTCTATAATTAAAGGGCGATAACTCTTGATTGACTAAAGCGATATGGCTAGTTATCGAACTTGTCCGAGATATTATCCTAATACACATTCTGACTAAATTTGGTGATGATTGGACAAAGGCTTCTAAAGTTATTGAGCTGACAACATACTGGACGCCGCCCGCCCGCCCGCCCGTCCGTACGCCGCAGGTAAAACTATAATACGATCCGTTTTTTCAAAACGGGCGTATAAAAAACCCAAAATAGTTCCATGTGTTAAAAAAAAGAATCTCAAATTGAACACATTATATCAAAATGCCGTATTTATTTATTTGGGACATTTTTTACAAACAGATCACCTCAAAGTTAAAACTAAAAGCATTAAAAGCATTAAAAGAAAACCAAGGAGTAAAGCTCAAAACTAAAAATTATTTGCACATTACACTTCAAGCTTAACCAATTTACCAATTACCAGATTTTAAGATTATCTGGAACATAAGAATTTAAATACAGAGTTGAAAAGGAAAAAAATGCTTGTTGGAGTTATTTATGCCTTTCGAACCATGTTTTCAAACAAAATTTAGTACAAAAGCATCAGAGGTCATCCGATTCAAGAAAAGGATAACAAATATGTAAATCTGCAGTAGTCAACTTTGAAAACATTTCGACAGAAAGATAAAACTCTCTATAATTGAAAGAACAATTATTGAATCAAGTTGAAAAGTTGAAAACATTATGCAACAATATTTTCAAAGCCTTCTGCTGCCTAGGTCTCTGAAAGTGTCTATATGTGGAAAGAGTTAAATGATTGTGAGAAACGAAGTTATTGCTCTTTTTGAGCAATTTCTTTTTCATCAATAACTTTTTTGTGGTCAGCAAAAATGTCAACTGTGGTCTATATGAGATACTAGGTTAACCCTTTACCAATGGTAGACGCATACCCAGGAGAAAACTTTTAAAAAACATTGTGGCAAAAGGGGAATTTGTCCAAAATGAGAAAATTCTCCATTTGCCATAATGTTTTCAACTTTTGTAAAGAATTACACTTTCATTTATAGTTTTCGTTATTTTTGCCCAGACATTTTCAAAGTTCTCTGCTGCAGATGTGTTGTTAGTGATAAAAAGGGGATAATAATTGAAATGACAACAGTGAATAGATCAATTCCATGGTTTCTACTTATTCTTAACTGTGTAAAAAAACAACCTATAAATTGCATGTAACGCCAAACACTAGAGGAGTTAGTCAATAACTTTTATTGGTACCCAGTACTTATCTTTTCCCACATACAACAAATGACATCCAGGCTAAAATATTGAAAAACTGGCATAATTGTTGAATAGAGTTGAAAACATTGTGGCTAAAAGAGAAATTGATCAATATGAGTAATTTCTCCTTATGCCACTGTGTATTTCAATAGTAGTCTGTCGAAAATGGGTCAAAATGTGTATGCAACTTGGAAAGGGTAATACTACATGGGTTTTGTGAACTACTAAAAGTTTGTGAATGGCCCCTTGTCTAAAAACTGTACAAAAACTAACAATAGACATTTACATGTATGGGACTAGAATATACAAACTTTTATCTGACATACTATTACAGTCAATAAAGTACTAGAAGTACACACTAATTTCTATATTGTCCTCAGGCTCTGCAAAACCCTTGGGATTTCTTTTACATTTTTGCTGAAATAGAATCTTGAGTGTCAAACATTTTAAGATCTCAATATCAGACTCCTAGTTTTGTGGGACCTGACCTGCATTCAAACTGTTTGCAAAGGTCATCACAATTAGGAAAAATAAGCCACTAGATTGTTCATTAACTTTCCCTCATATAGACGCTTTCTGACGCCTCTGCAGCAGACGACTTTTTGGAAACATAGTGACAAAAGAAGAAATTGCTCAAAACGAGCAATTTCTCCATTTGCCACAATGTTTTCCACTTTTAGTCATAGGTTATCCATTCAAATAAAGAGAATTTCCATTTTTTGACAAAATATGTTCAAAGTCGTCTGCTGCAGAAATGTCATAAGAGGGAAAGGGTTAAGAGCAATTTTTCTGATGCTCCTGAAAGTGGGAGAAAATGTTATGTATATTTATTTTTAACACAAAACACACAGCCATACAAAATTAATTATACATTGACCCTGAAACAATTGACCCAATTGAACTCTTTCCAACATGTACATGGCAGACAAATTTAACCCTTTCCCTCATATGACACTTCCGCAGCAGACGACTTTGAATGTATTTTGTCAAAACATAGAAAATCTCCATAATTGAATGGATAACCTATGACAAAAAGTGGAAAACATTGTGGCAAAAGGAGAAATTGCACGTTTTGTGCAATTTCTTCTTTTGTCACTATGTTTTCAAAAAGCTGTCTGCTGCAGAGGCGTCAGAAAGCGTCTATATGAGGGAAAGGGTTAAATAAACAAAGTGGCGAAAGCAGAACTTGCTCATAATGAGAAATTTCTCCTTTTGCCACAATGTTTTCAATTCTTTTCAATAATAACACTTTCATTTATATCAATTAAAAAGTTGTCTAGTGCAGGTTTGTAGTATGTTGAAAATGGTTCACCATATATTTCATATCTATTTTGTGGCAAGTTTACATAATGGGAAATCTTTTGGCATAACTTATCAGAGATTCAAGTAAAAGAAGCCCTAATGAGATTCAAATAATTTCTATTACAATAAACAATACTATCAGCTAAACTGATTCTAATACATAAGCATTATTTCTTATTCTAAAGCATTAATAGTTTTCCAATTCTACACAGCATAAAATAGGTCTCAATGAGATGGGCAAAAACATGGAGAAAATATCATTCATTATGCATCTGCAGCAGATGAATTATGAAAACATTATAGGAAAAGGAGATATTGCTCACCCTTGCCACAATGTATTCTCTTGATGCAAAATTAAATTTTGTAATCATTTCATTTGCAGTCATCTGCTATAAATTGTTCTATGTGAGAAAGGTTTAACAGACAGCAACAAACAAAAGATTATATAAGAGGACCATGATTGTCCAGAATCACTCACCTGAAATCTATTGTTGTATTTGCGTTAGAATTGGGCTGATGATTAAGGAGGCGATGTTGTTTAAAGATTGTTCTATGTCTTACTCTGGAGGCCATCTTGTGCAACATAGCAGAATGGAACATTCCTTTGAAATGTACTAGTAATTTCCGAGAAGATGGTTTAAACAGGTGAGCTAAAAACATGATAAATCGATGATTAATATTCATAACAACAGTTTTAAAATCTTTTTCTCTGTAAATTCCCATCAAAAATTCTTGAAATATTCTGATAATTTAAAATAGAGAGATATTGCTTGTTTGCAGCACAATTTCCCAAAATTTCTTCAACAATAGTCAACTATAATTAAAGGTAAAAAGACAAAGGAAATTTTTCAAATCATCTGTATCTGAAATTGTAGGTACATTGTATTGTTTTGATACAGAATTTACACAATGTAGGAAAATAAGAAATTAAGCTTTGGAGCTATTTCTGATTACTGATTATAATAACTTCACTTTACCATGGAAAACCTATCCCTTAAATGCATCTTTTCAATATACATATACTTATTATTGTCAAAAATATATTTCAAAAACATACAACAATGTTCAAAACACAAGCGTGTCGTCCATTGATAAGTCAAAGCATATCTTAATTAACCTTTTTCCTCATACAACAATCCTGCAGCAGACGACTTTGAACATATTTTGTCAACAAGAGGCCCATGAGGGCCTATGCTCTACTGGTATGGTTCTTTGGTCATTTTCAATCCAGAGCATGTATGTATGGTGAAGATCGGATAGTAAATGGAGGCTCTTTTGTGTTCACAAGCTGTATTATAGCAATTTTTTACAATTTCATGGACCATAATCCAATCTTGCATGGGCGGATCTGGCTGATTTTCAAAAGGAACCAAGCTCTCATCAATATTTAACTACTATCTAAGTTTGGTGAAGATCAGATAGTAAATGGAGCCTCTACTATGTTCACATGCTCAATTATAGCAATTTGGACAATTTCAAGGGCCATAATCCAGTCTTGCATGGGCGGATCTGGCTGGTTTTCGAAAGGAACCGAGCTCTTATGGATATCTAACTACTGTATAAGTTTGGTTGAGATACAATAAAAAAAGAAGACTGTATCGTGTTAACAAGCTCTTTTATAGCAATTTTGACCATTTCAAGGGCCATAATCCAGTCATGCATGGGCGGATCTGGCTGGTTTTCGAAAGGAACCGAGCTCTTATGAATATCTAACTACTGTATAAGTTTGGTTGAGATACAATCAAAAAAGAAGACTGTATCGTGTTAACAAGCTCTTTTATAGCAATTTTGACCATTTCAAGGGCCATAATCCAGTCATGCATGGGCGGATCTGGCTGGTTTTCGAAAGGAACCGAGCTCTCATGGATATCTAACTACTGTATAAGTTTAGTTGAGATACAATCAAAAGACTGTATCGTGTTAACAAGAAATTGTTTACGGACGCACGGACTCCCGCATGCACGCACGACGGACAAATCGCCACTACATAAGCCCTTCTGGCCTTTGGCCAGTAAAGCTAAAAATGAGAAAATCTCTATAATTGAATGGATAACCTATGACTAAAAGTGGAAAACATTGTGGCAAAAGGAGAAATTGCTCGTTTTGAGCAATTTTTTCTTGTGTCACTATGTTTTCAAAAAGCCGTCTGCTGCAGAGGCATCAGAGAGTGTCTATGAGGGAAAGGGTTAAGAGATGGTGGTGAATGCTACCTTACAAAGGCAGGTGACACAACAATAACCTAATACATATATATATATACATGTATTTTTGTCTATACACATATCAGGAGGTATGCCGTAGATTAAAATCATAATTTGACTTTCTCAACCCTTTCCCTCATATAGATGCTTTCTGACGCCTCTGCAGCAGACGGCTTTTTGAAAACATAGTGACAAAAGAAGAAATTGCACAAAATGTGCAATTTCTCCTTTTGCCACAATGTTTTCCATTTTTTGTCATAGGTTATCCATTCAATTATGGAGATTTTCTATGTTTTGACAAAATACGTTCAGTCGTCTGCTGCAAAATTGTCGTATGAGGGAAAGGGTTAACCATTTCCCACCTGCAGACACATTTGAAGCAGAAAACTTTTCAAAACATTGTGAACAGTTTCTCCTTTTTCCACAATGTTTTCAACTCCTTTTAATAATTATACATTAATTTATAGAAATTTACTAGTTGTTTGTAATGTTGCCTGCTGCAAATTCGTTGTCCGTGGGAAAGGCTTCAAACATTCTTATTACAAAAATTAAATGAGTTTGGTCTTGAGAACTAATAATGCGTCTCCAATGACAATGCAACGAAGTAATCTGACATTTAAAAAATAAATCTGTATCTCATCATAAATCAACTACCAACCAAACATAATGGCATTATCTGCATGCATTCCAAAGAAAATGACTCCATGAAACTTACAAAAACTTGAATGTCCAAGGGCAGCCAATTTCCACTTTGTCTTTATCTTGTCAAGATACAACTACCCACAAAAAATAATTGAAATATCTACAGTTATTGTTGATGGTGAACAAAGCACAGATGACAGACAAAGTTTGGATCACTTAACCATTTCCCTGATATAGACACTTTCTGACCCCTCTGCAGCAGACGGCTTTTTGAAAACATAGTGACAAAACAAGAAATTGCTCAAAACGAGTAATTTCTCCTTTTGCCACAATGTTTTCAACTTTTAGTCATAGGTTATCCATTCAATTATAGAGATTATCTATTTTTTGACAAAATGTGTTCAAAGTCGTCTGCTGCAGAATTGTCGTATGAGGGAAAGGGTTAAGAACTTAGTGCTCAGGTGAGCTAAAATGGTTGTTGACCCTGTACTGTGAAATCATCCTTTGACCTTCTTCTTTGGCCCTTATTTACTAGCAAGATTGGCAACTTCAGCCAAAGATCTCGGTCCAGCAATGATCTCCCAGTACAGGATCATACAGAATTGAGAGCAGAGGGTACACATACTTTAAGTGGAGCCATAAAAAAAAAATCCACCTTTCATAATGTAATGCTGTTATATAAACGGTAACAAATTAATTCTAATCAAACCCCTGAAAAATATTCCTTTTCCATTGATAGTTAAATACTGTAGTAACACAATGCTGATATGGTTATCAAAATTACCACAGAGGAGTAATCCTTTCCCACATAAAGACGATTTCTGACGTCTCTGCAGCAATCGACTTTCAAAAACATTATGGCAAAAGGAGAAATTGCCCATCATGAGCAATTTCCCCTTTTTGCACAACGTTTTCGACACTATTTAATTATTATACCCTCATTTATAGAAAGTTTCTTTATTTTCAACCAAAGGTTTTCAAAGTCGCCTGCTGCAGATTTGTTGTAAGTGGGAAAGGGGTAACAGACAGTAAACTCCTCTTTATCTTTTATTAACTACATCTCATTCAACAGTTTTTAATATGTTTGTTCTTCTACTTACCTACATCCTAGGGTTTGAAGGTCAAATTGGGATTTGGGACTATAAAATATGCCTCTAAACTAGAGAGCTCTGTACTAATGCTGTATGGTTTTGTTATAATTATAACATAACAGTGATTACAAAATTCTCGTTTTTTCTAACAAATGATACCCCCCTTTCCCACATTCAAGAAACTTTGAAGCATGTAGGTAAAATTATGGAAAATCTCAATTTGATGAAAATTAAATTTTTGCAATATTTTCATTAATGAAAATTATTGAAAGCCATGTTGCAAAATCGGAAAAATGTTTTTAAGCAATTTTTCCTTTTGCCACAAAGTTTTCAAAAGACGTCTGCTGCAGATGCCCCAAAATGCTTTTGTATGTGGCAAAGGGTTAAACTGTCAATTACCTGACTGGTATGCCAGACACAGTTTAAATAAATGAACATTTCATTTACATGTCAACAATCTCAACTACAACCTACCAATTTGAACCCTGATTATTATAGTACAATTGTGCTTGTAAAGGTGATTTGTTAATTTAAGTTCATGCATAAGCGTTTAAAAAATATCTAATCTTTTGGCTAAACACTCTCCAAACTTTATCCAAAGCATAAGACAGTTTTGACAGTGGAGGTATAACAGAAATAGTGCTTTATACTTTATGTTCCATTCGTTTTTAACTCTTTCCCGAATACAGACGCTTTCTGACGTCTCTGCATCAAACGAATCTTGAAAACGTCATAGCAAAAGAAGAAATTGATCATAATAAGCATTTTGTCATTTTGTCACAATGTTTTGTACTCTATTCAATAATTATTCTTTATTTATTGAGATTTTCCATATCTTAACCAAGATTTTTCAATGTTGTCTGCTGCAGATTAATTGTATGGGTGAAAGGTTTACATTTTATGTTCCACACTTTTTTAACCAATTCACATGAGAGGACTTGTCTGCTTCAAACACTTTTCTGGAATATCATTGAAAATATTTTCAAATTAAATTTTAAATTTTATACTGATTCAAAAGCATTGTGAGAAAAGCAGAAATTTCAAATAACAAAATATTTCTTCTTTTCTCACAATGTTTTCAAAATGTGTCTACTTCTACCAGAGAAAGGGACATATGAGTGAAAATAAAACCTGAATATAAAAATACTACTTATCCAGAAATGTTTTCTCAAAACAACAATGGAGTTAAAAATACCAATAAGCACTGTTAAAAAACACATTACGCTTAAATGAAAGGTGGGAAAGTATCTTTCACTAAAAAGAAAAAAGTGCATATATGTTGGGTTTCTATTTCTATATCATAATGCTTTATTCCTAGGCTTCTCCTTATTGTGCCCTATAATCAATGATCATCAAATCCAGGCATGTTGAAAGTGCTGGCAAAACTTTCTACTTCATCTTTCAGAGCATTGATCTTCGATGTTTCAGCGTTGTCCTCGAGGACATAGGCTTTGAATTCTTTCAGTGTTTCTGAAATCAAGTAAAACAATTATAGATTTAACTTTTTTCCCACATTTAGACTCAATTTGATGCCTCTGCAGCAGACACCTTTGAAAACATTGCGGCAAAAGGAGAAATTTTCAATATTAATCAATAATTTTAAAAGCTTTCCATATTATTGCCTACATTTGTTCAAAGGCATCTGCTGCTGCTGATTTATTGTAAGTTCGAAAGGGTTGATAAATGGGATAAATACAACAAGAGCTGTCAGAGGACAGCATGCTCGACTTTTTCGTGCTTGCCAATAAAACAAAACTATTTTGGGTGGTACAGAAAACATAAGCAATTACTTTATCATACTATTTATAAGCAAAGTACTTTATAAGTCATCAAAGGGTCCTAATTCTTACAAAAACCTTCACTGAATTATGCACTCTTGGCTGTTGGTGGAGGTATTGATGGTAAAAAGATATTGTAAGTGTTAAAGCTATACCCCTTATTGTTTTGAAAAAAAAATTGATTTGGTATGATTAACTCAACCAAAGTTCTAAATCGAAAGAGGGCCATAAAATTTAAATATAAATTATGGGCAATTCTCACAATGTTTTAAAAGTTGTCTGCAACAGATGCTTCAAAATGTATCTTTATGTGGGAATTGGTTTAATTGCATACACTTTATATCAAACCACACATTTAATATCTCAATACCAAGACCACCTGTGAACAAAGACCAGTTTATTCTCTTCCCATGTGTGGTCTTTAAACACATGTTGTAGTGTATATTGCTAAATTGGGGTTCACAATCTCCACCAACCCTTTCCCACGTACACCAAAACTGCAGCATACAACTTTGAAAGCATCTAGGCAAAACTATGGAACATTTATATTAATGAAAGCAATATTATTAGATAAGAGTTTAAAACATTTTGGCAAAAGGTAAAATCACTCTTAATGAGCAATTTCTCCATTTGCAACAATGTTTTCAAAAGTAGTCTGCGCAGCAAATGCATCAAAATGTGTCTGTATGTTGGAAAGGGTTAACAATAATGATGAAATTTAAAGTAAAAGTATCCCTTAAACTTACTTGTCTTTTGTTGTATTTCTAGTGAAATTTTAATGCCTCTATCCATAAAATCAACCACTTTCCTAAAATCATCTTCTACAAAACCTCTAGAGGTGAGGGCCGGAGATCCTGTGGGAATTAATATATTTCTTCAAATCATAAGTTGTTTGCTTTAGATATATCATAGGCTAAAGAATATAATACACTTATATGGAAAATTAAAAAAAGTTGATAACACTTTGGAAATGAAGAAATCGCTGAACATGATAAATTCCTCCTATTTCTGCCCTGATAGGATATAGAACCCTGGTCTTATATTTAATTCTGCACATCAACGATAATTAAATTTGTATTCATTTTTAAAAACTTTTTTATGACCTTGACTGGGATAAGAACCCTTGTCTTCTGCTGTGACGTTCTAACCATGAAATCACTCATGCAGTTGCTGGACAGACAGACAACAGTGAAATGATCCCTATGTGTCAAGGCAGGCAACAACAAAAAATATTTTATAGTCGACAATATTGGAGGACAAAATCCACATCAAGGTCAAGCTTTCCTTCTCCCATAATAAAGGTAAAAGATGGCTGTAGTTGTATCAAGAGTTGTTTGTTTACAATCTTACCAAGTCTAAGACCACCGGGAGTAAAAGCGCTTTTATCACCGGAGGTTGTGTTCTTGTTGACTGTAACGGCGGCCAGTTCTAGTACCCTCTCTACGCGGGTACCATCTGTACCTTTAGATTTGAGATCCACCAACACTAGATGATTATCTGTACCTCCTATAGAAATATATAAATGAATATTTTAACCATTTCCTTTACATCAAAGACTCTTGTCGGCTCTATAGAGGAGGACTTATGATGAGCAATTACTTCTTTCCCACAAAGTTTTCAAATCTGCATCAAAACTTTTAATATTCCAGATGTCATTTTTTTTCTTCAGATATTTTAAATAAGACATCTCTACATATAAGGTAATCATTTTACTATTGCATGCTATGCTCTTTTATTAGAACCTCAAACTTTGGTTGTTCATGGTTTAATTTCATTGAAATCTGAATATGTCTAAACTATACACCTTACAAAGAATAAAAAATATATTTTTTTCTTTCTATTTACTATAATATCATTAACCTTTTCCCACATGCAACAAATCTGCAGCAGATGACTTTGAAGACATATCTTTGCATAAATATGGTAAATCTCTGTAAATGAAAGTATAATTACTGAACAAAGTTGAAAACATTGTGAAACAAGAGCGCCAAATGTCACAAAATACGCCCATCCTATTTTTTTGAGACCAAATATAGTGATAATTGATTGTACGTCAGGCAAATTTGGTGATGATTGGATAAAAGCTTCAAAAGTTATTGATGGGACAAGACCAATTAGAGGTAATTTCTATAATTAAAGGGCAATAACTCTCCAGTGAATGACGCGATATGGCTGATATTTTGCCAATATACATTCTGACCAAATTTAGTGGTGATGGGACAAAGGCCTTTAAAGTAATTGATCGGACAAGACTGATTTTAAGTAATTTCTGTCATTAAAGGGCGATAACTCTAAAGTGACTCCAGGGATATGGCTGGTTGTAGAACTTGTTTGAGATACTATGCCCATACACATTCTGACTAAGTTGGTGATTATTGGATAAAGGCTTCTAAAGTTATTGAGCAGACAAGATCAATTTTAGGTAATTTCTATAATTAAAGGGCAATAACTCAAGAGTGACTATAGCCATATGGCTTGTTATCAAACTTGTCCGAGATATAATGCCAATTAACATTTTGACAAAATTTGGTGATGATTGGAATGAATGAATGTATATTGTTTTATGGCGCATCGACAGTTAAGGTCATTTAGCGCGCAATTAAATTTAATTATTCATGATCCCTGGGTAAACAAACCAGTACTAGGCTAGAAAATGTGCCTTGCCCAAGGGCACTCCACCATGACCGTAGTGCCGCGACTGGGGATCGAACCCGGGACACCCGGTTTCGAAATCCCCGGCGCTAACCACTCGACCACAGCGGATTCCTGGTGATGATTGGACAAAGGCTTCTTAAGTTATTGGGCTGACAAGACCAATTAAAGGTAAATTCTATAATTAAAGGGCGATAGCTCTCGATTGACTAGTTATTGTACTTGTCCAAGATATTATGCCAATACACTATCTGACCAATTTTGTTGATGATTGGACAGAGGTCTTCTACAGTTATTCAGCTGACAAGACCAATTTTATGTAATTTCTATAATTAAAGGGCGATAACTCTTGATTGACTTAAGCGATATGGCTAGTTATCAAACTTGTCCAAGATATTATGCCAATACACATCTGACCAAATTTGGTGATGATTGGACAAAGGCTTCTAAAATTATTTAGCTGACAAGACCAATTTTAGGTCATTTCTATAATTAAAGGGTAATAACTCTTGATTGAAAAAAGGGATATGGCTAGTTATCGAACTTGTCTAAGATATTATGCCAATACACATTCTGACCTAATTTGGTGA
Source organism: Serripes groenlandicus (assembly GCA_031761405.1). Taxonomy (NCBI): domain Eukaryota; kingdom Metazoa; phylum Mollusca; class Bivalvia; order Cardiida; family Cardiidae; genus Serripes; species Serripes groenlandicus. Next base: position 111,671,926 of record JASEVX010000003.1, read on the forward strand.
TGATGGGACAAAGGCTTCTAAAGTTATTTAGCTGACAAGACCAATTTTAGGTAATTCTATAATTAAAGGGCGATAACTATTGATTGACTAAAGCGATATGGCTAGTTATCAAACTTGTCCAAGATATTATGCCAATTCACATTTTGACTAAATTTGGCTTCTCAAGTTATTTAGCTGATAACATACTGGACGATGCCCTCCCACCTACTGTACGCCGCAGTTAAAACTATAAAACGATCCATTTTTTCAAAACGGGCGTATAAAAAGGAGAAATTGCTCCAAATCACAATGTTTTCAAAAGTCATCTGCTGCAGAGGCATCAGAAAGTGTCTGTATGTGGGCAGAGTTAAGATATGGTAGTAAAAAGAATTTGAACAACCACAAACAAACTAACATTACAATTGAATTTTAGTGCTAGTGTTGAACCCTTTAGTCATCTACTTTCTAAAATATTTGAAAAAAGAAAGTGCAAAATACAGTTTGATGCAGAATGGAAATCTTTGTGAAAAAAGTTGTTTCACTTGTTTAATTTAACAAGTTAAATGATATCAGTAACTGTACTGTTTTAGATGAACCCTTTCCCAAACGCAGACACATCTTCATCAGTCAACTTTCCACAATGTTTGCTACTCTACTATGATAATACATTCATTAATTGAGATTTACAGAGATGTTTTCACAGTCATCTGCTGAAGAGTTATTGTTTATGGGAAAGGGTAAATAAGTTTTAATGGTACATTTAGTATCCTATAATGGTCCTATTACATGTACATGACAAATATTAGCCATAATCTATGAAAAGGAAACAACACTTAAACAGCAGAGGAGAAATTACTCATTAGACCAATGTTTCTGTTTTCATTGATGTTGTCTTTACCCTTTCCCACATATAAACGCTTTCTGATGCCTCTGAAGCAGATGACTTTTGAAAACATTGTGACAAAAGAAGAAATTGCTCAAAACGAGCAATTTCTCCTTTTGACACAATGTTTTTTAACTCTATTCAATAAGTATGTCTTCAATTATAAAGATTTCCATGTTAGTTGTGAGATGTTTTCAAAGTCGTTTGCTGCAGATTTGTTGTTTGATGGAAAGGGTTAACCCTTTTCCTTATACAAAAAATCTGCAGCAGACAAAATTAAAAACAGTTATGCAAAATGTAGACGAATTTCTAAAAATAAAAGTATAATTATTCAATATTTTTGAAAACTTGTGACAAAAGGAGAAATTGCCCATTATGAGCATTTTGCTACTTCAGTCACAATTTTTCAAAAAAGTTGTCTACTGTAGATGCATCAAAATGTGTCTGCATGTGGGAAATGGTTACAAATATGTTTTAACATGATACCTGAGACAACACTGTATCCTCTTTTCATCAACTCTTCTCCCATCACACTTGCATTCTTTAATACTTGTAACTGATAGTCTTTAAACTCTGGTGTATTGGCCTAGTAAAACAACGATACATTTGTTATAAGTAATATTCAAAACACTTTAACCCTTTCACATCTATTGAACTCAATATCCTACTTCACAACAAATGCATAGTTGGCCCTGTCCCTCATATGGATGCTTTCTTGCACGAAGACTGTTATAAATATTGTGGCAAAAGGAGACATTGTTCACAATGAGCAATTTCTCCTTTTGCTACAATGTTTTCAACTATATTCAATGAAGGATTTTCACTTATAGAGAGTTTCCATGTTGTTGACTTTTTTTTTCAAAGTTGTTTGCGGCAGACTTGTTACAAGTGGTCTAGTGCATAAAGTTCAAATGTTGTCTGTGTCAGCTTTAGAGTAAATCATTTTCCATAAGCATGCACACCATAATGAATAGTTACTTCTTTTCTAACAATGTTTTCTAGTCTTTTCAAGAATATAGCTTGATGTTTTTTAAGTTCCTGCTGTATACTGGTTTTTATAAGGGAATTGATTGGTTGATTGATAAGGGCGTAACGCCAATTTCAACAATAATTCAGTCATACTACGTTTGCCAGTTCACCTGCCCATGTGTAAGGGAAGTGTTAATTGTAACAGAGGATCTACCTGTTTCATCGCGACAGCTATAGCTGCTATCTGGTGTTCATGTGGACCCCCTTGGAGGGCAGGGAAGACAGCACTATTGATCTTCTTCTCGTAGTCATACATAATGTCTTTACCCGTCTTTTTATCTACACCTTTTACACCTTTTCGGTAAAATATCATACCAGCTCTGAAATACACATGACATATCTATTACATGTACTATCTAGCAACAAGTTTTAAAATAGTTAATATATGTTGTAAACAGATACATGTACCTACTTAAGTCACTGATATGGTATTTATTACAAACCTTTCCCTCAATTCACAAACCTGCAGTAGACAACTTTGGGAACATCAAGGCAAAAGCATTAATATTAGAGTTGCAAAATAAGAAGTTGCTCTTTATAAACAACTTTTCCTTTTGTCATAATCTGTTTCAAAAGCCTTCTGCAGCAGATGTCTAAAAGTGCATCTTCATATAGCAAAGGGCTAAACTCATCGAAATAACCTGTATTTTATTGAAGGAAAAAATATCTGAATTGTTCGAAAAATTAAATCAAATTTTAATTTTGTTTTGTTGCGGTTTAACGCCGTTTTCAACATAATGTCAGTTATATCATGGCAACAGTTCATTTATTCATGAAACCAGTACTAGGTTAGGAAATGTGCCTTGCCCAAGGGCACTCCACCAAGACCACAGTGCCACGACTGGGGAATGGAACCCGGGACGCCCGGTTCCAAATCCCCGGCGCTAACCACTAGGCCACGGCGCATTCCTCAATCAAATTTATCAAATTTTAAATGCTACATGTACTTTAAATTGTTGTCTGAAAGTAGTCTAAAGCTATAAATCATTTTAGGAATAACCCTTGCCTGCGCTCACTGAGAAACTTAAGGTTTGTTTTTTGGCCAATCATTCTTTTTCATTATTTCTCCAAATCAACCTGGAAAGATGCCCCTATACCATATAATCTTCCAAATTAAATTGATTGGATTCATTAATTAGAATGTAATACTGTTTTCAATGGTATTTCTGTCATTTCACAGCAGCAAGTTCATCTAACATGTTTTACCTGTCTTTCTCACAAGAGAAATCGCTCCATTTCCCATTATGATTTCTTCTCTGTATCATAATTGCACTTTTTAATGTTTTGGATGTTATATTTTCTTCCCAAAGCAGGTGGCCCATAACCATTTCCCATGCAGAGCAAGGACTTTGGAAACATCAAGGCAAAAGTATGAAATCATCTTTAAATTCTAGAAAATTTATTGAATATAGTTGAAGGCATTGTGACAATAACCCTTTCCCTCATATAGAGGCTTTCTGACGCAGCAGACAGCTTTTTGAAAACATAGTGACAAAAGAAGAAATTGCACAGAACGTGCAATTTCTCCTTTTGCCACAATGTTTTCCACTTTTTGTCATAGGTTATCTATTTAATTATGGAGATTTTCTATGTTTTAACAAAATACGTTCAAAGTCGTCTGCTGCAGAATTGTCGTATGAGGAAAAGGGATAAGGGAAAATTCTAACTATGATCAATTTCTTTTTTTTTTGCCACAATCTGCTGCAGATGCGTCATAATATATCTGATCATGGAGCGTATAATTTAACGTAAGGAAACAGCTGGAGACAAACCTTGGTCCTCGTAGAGTTTTATGAGTGGTTGAAGTAACAATGTCTGACAGGTCGAATGGTGACGGGATAACGCCGGCGGCTACCAGTCCTGATATATGAGCCATGTCTGCTAACATGATGGCCCCTACCTCATCACATATCTAAATACAGATTACATGAGTTTTTTTACCATACACAGGGCTCTAGAAGACGTATATTTCTAGGCTTTAATCCTTTCCCACATACAACAAATCTGCAGCAGACGACTTTAAAAACATCATGTCAAAAATTAGGAGCTCTATATAAATAAATGATTTAAACAATTATTTAATAGGATAGAAAATATTGTAATAAAAGGAGAAATTGCTCATCATGAGCAATTTCTCCTTTTGCTACAATGTTTTCAAAGGTCGTCTACTGTAGAGTCACAAAGCATTTGTATGTGAGAAAGGGTTAAATAACTAAACTCAAAACTCTCAGTTGTGGATACTCACAAACATTGCCAAAGACAATTATTCCTTTGAGTACTAACATCAATGGATTTAATTGAGAGATTGTTACTGATCTGAAAAACCATCCGACCTGACCTGGGCTCAAACTTTAGACCTCTTGTCAATGAGGCGTACACTTTACCACCTGGCATCAAATGGTAGTCAAATAGCAAGTCGGTTCTAGTATCGCTTTCTCAACAAACACCTAGATACAACATGTCAACAGACCATACTAAACTTTAAATTTTATGTAGACATTAATTAGTCAATCTATGGATTAGCCCAAACTACACTTTATAATTCTGGGGGACAGTTTTGTAACAGTGATTTACTCTTCTATTCTAGAATGATACCTTTTTTTTTTTAGAAGTTTGCCTATCTTTTCACTAGACAATTCCAAAATTGTCAGCTACACATTTGTTCCATGTGGAAAACGGTTAAGTATAAAAAAAACCTTTCCCAAAAATAGCAAATCTGCAGCAGACAACTTTGAAAACATCTTGTGAAAAATATTGACAATCTCTATAAATCAATTGATTGATTGATTGATTGGGGTTTAACGCCGTTTTTAACAATTTCTCACACCAGTACTCCACACAATCTTCCCAAGCAACTGGCTGCTTTTCCACATAGACTTAGCCCATTGGTGGAAGACGAATACGCATGTCGCATTGACTTTTGTCAATCCTCGGAAAGAAAGTTGGCCGAGCCGGGATTCCAACTCACAACCCCTGGATTGACAGCCCGCGTCAACTCTATAAATCAAAGAACAGTTAATGAATAATAGTGAAAACATTGTCACACAAGGTGAAATTATTATGACCATTCGTTTTCTTTTGTTAATTTTTTTGTCAAAAGTCATCTGCAGAGACGTCAGAAAGCACCTCTTTGTAGGAATGAGTTATCAGTAACATATTTGTGTCTTACATCTCTGTATGTTTGGTAGTCTAAGAGTCTAGAGTAAGCTGTTGTTCCTGCAACGATTAACTTTGGGCGGAATAACTTGGCACTTTCCCGGAGTTTCTCATAGTCGATATATCCCGTCTTGGGCTGCAAAGAATAAACAAGCAAATTCATGAAATTTATATCCCCCGCTTGCAGGAAATATTGTAGGAAAATGTTGAGGTTAGGTTTAAACTTAGGGGTAAATTAAACGAACTTGGCCTAGGTTGTTACCAAGTTTGTGGCAGTTATTGCACGGAAACAGCAAACCGAAAGTGACAATCGAACTAGGCCTAGCCCTTAAGGAATTTAACCTTGTTACCAAGTTTGAAAAAAAAACCGGTTCACATTTGTGGCAGTTATTGCCACAAACAGCAAGAAACATTTTTTGTTAAATAAGGGGCCATAACTCCACTGAATAAAGTCCACCGAAAGTGGCGATCGAACTTGGCCTAGCCCTTTTAAGGCATTTAACCTTGTAACCAATTTTGAAAAAAAAAATGGTTCACATTTGTGGCAGTTATTGCACGGAAACAGCAAGAAACAACATTTTTTGTTAAATAAGGGGCCATAACTCCACCGAATAAAGTCTGCTGAAAGTGACGATCGAACTTGGCCTAGCCTTTAAGGCATTTAACCTTGTTACCAAGTTTGAAAAAAAAAACGGTTCACATTTGTGGCAGTTATTGCCCCAAACAGCAAGAAACGGCATTTTTTGTTAAATAAGGGGCCATAACTCCACTGAATAAAGTCCACCGAAAGTGGCGATCGAACTTGGCCTAGCCCTTAAGGCATTTAACCTTGTAACCAATTTTGAAAAAAAAACTGGTTCACATTTGTGGCAGTTATTGCACGGAAACAGCAAGAAACAACATTTTTTGTTAAATAATAGGGGCTATTGATATTAATAGAACTCTTTATTACAACGGCAAAATTTCAATGCTTACGCAAGTGAGGGGAATGGTCAATGTTTACCTGAACACCGTTTAACGGTGTCATACAGCACCGCTGTGTGTTTTTTACTACAACATAAATAAAACGATTCACCGCTGATTCATCCAAATTGTCGCGGGATAGCTTGATAAAACGTTTCATGCTCAATCAATCGGTTTCTTCGCGTTTTTACATTTATAATTTAAAGTTTATCCTGTCATGCCGCGTCTGAGAGCGAAGAAGGGTAGTAAGAGGCCTGGTAAGGAGCCATATACCAAGAAAGGGGCCAGAGAAGAGGATTCCAGACCAAGCGAGTCGGTGGGTGGAGGTGATCAGGAGCCGCCCGAAGTTGTGCAGCTTGGCACAGACCAAAACAGGGCGGGTATGGTCAATCCCTTTGAGCGTTTGTTTGCTTCACATGCCACCCCTGTTCAAGTTGAGAACAATGATTTTGCACTGCCACCTGAGGCTTTTAAATGTGCTGACGATTCCCTGACTTTGCATGTGGCGAATGAGATCTGGCAGAAAATTTGGTCCGGGGACTATATTAATTTAGCGGTGCTGTTAAAGCGATCTGCGGAAACAGTTCATGCACCAAATTTGTTTGTTAATGAACAGGGGCAAATTGAAATGAGGGCCAAACAAACGAAGTCTGTACAGAACATTAGGGAATGGACGGATGCGTTTTTGATATTTTCGGCAATCATTATTAAAAGGCATCCTGAGAAAGCAAATGAGCTTTTACAATATATGGCTTTGATCAGGGAGGCCGAAGCTCGCTGTGGGGGGTCATTAGCATGGCGCATATATGATGAAAACTTTCGTATGCGACAGGCTGTACAGCCTCAGTCATGGTCAAGCATTAACTCGGATCTGTGGCTTAGGACTATGACTTTACAACCACATCAGTCTGCACATGTCGTTCCAACCTCTGCATCAATGGCTCACAGGCCGACTCAAAATGTATTCACACCTGCATCGGCTTCTAACAGGAGATCTGTTCGTCCATGCTTTGATTTCAATTCCATTCGTGGCTGCACATTCAATAAATGCAAGTATGATCATGTGTGTTTGGCTTGCAGGGGTCCACACACCCAGCACAAGTGTCCTAGGTCATTAGGCAACCAGCCCTTTCGAGGGGGAGCCAATTCAAACAGGGCATTTCAAAAGCAATCAAATTAAAGCTACATCTGAGTTTTCACTTGCAAACACACCTGTTCGAATTGAAGCCATGGAACAATATTTACGTAATTACCCAGATCAGTTAGCTGCATCAAAAATCTATAATGGTTTCAAATTTGGTTTCCCTTTATGTTATGCAGGGCCAATTAAATCATATCACGCCATTAATTTAAAATCTGCCAATTTATGTCCAGACATTGTAAGGGGACAAATCAACAAGGAGGTTCAAGCTGGGCGAGTGGAGGGCCCATTTGTTAAACAGCCCTTCACCGACTTTCGTGTTTCACCGTTGGGGCTAGTTCCAAAGAAAGAGCCCGGTGAGTTCCGGTTAATACATCATCTTTCATATCCTAAGGGCGATTCATTAAATGACCATATTGATCCCAAACTCTGCTCGGTGCAGTATACAAAGTTTGATGCCGCGGTGAAAATGGTGCAGCGTTTGGGTAACGGGGCACTTTTGGCCAAAGCAGATATCAAGTCTGCCTTCCGGCTAATACCAGTCTCTCCAGATGACTTTAGAATCCTAGGTTTCAAGTTTGATAGTCGATACTATTTTGACAAATCCCTGCCTTTCGGATGTAGCATTTCCTGTGCAACATTTGAACTGTTTGCCTGTTTTTTGGAATGGGTGGTTAGAATGTCATGTTCTGTTGGGGAATTGGAACACTATCTTGATGATTATCTGTTTGGGGGCAAAAAGGATACATCGCATTGTTCATGTTTGATGAACTCTTTCTTTGGGCTTTGTTCAGATTTCGGTGTTCCGATTGCTGTTGAGAAAACAGAGGGTCCTTGCACAGTTTTGGTTTTTCTTGGTTTAGAAATAGATTCCATTCTCATGCAGGTGCGCATCCCAATGGATAAAATTATAAAAATAGTTTCTCAAATCCGCACCATTCTGGAGCACAAATGTAGTGTCACACTTAAAGAATTGCAGGCTATTTTGGGTTCTCTAAATTTTATGTGCAGAGCAATCGTACCCGGCCGACCTTTCTGTCGGCGTCTGATCAATGCAACATGTGGCGTTAAATCCCCCCACCACCATATCAAACTGACTAAGGGAATGAGGCTAAATTTGAAAATGTGGTTAAGTTTCTTTCAAGAGTTCAATGGCGTTTCAATCTTTCAAGACATGATTTGGTCTACAAATGCCGATATTTGCATGTTCACGGATAGTTCAGCTGCTAGTGATAAAGGTTTCGGGGCTTACTTTCAAGGGCAATGGGCATACTCAGCTTGGCCTGCTTGGTGGGTTAAAATGGGTAGAACAAAAGACATCACTCTATTGGAGTATTTTCCTATATTGGTATCCATTTCCATATGGGGTGAACATCTGAGGAACAAAAAAGTCCTATTTCGGTGTGATAACCAGTCAGTAGTCCATGTGATAAACGGGCAGACATCCAAGTCTGCAGACTTAATGGTCTTAGTCAGAGCCCTGACTTTAAAATGTTTGCAACTTAATCTGTCAATAAAGGCTGAGCATATACCGGGAGTCCAAAATAATATTGCAGACAGTTTGTCTCGTTTGCAGATTACCAGATTCAGAGAGTTAGCCCCGGAAGCAGAACCGAATCCAGTACCTATGCTAGACTCTCTTTGGAACATCTTCGAGTTGGAGCCAGACAGCTCTTGAGAGCAGGGCTATCAACTAGCACAAAAGCAATATATAAAAGAGCTCTTGACATGTTTGATTCCTTTAGAGTTAGTTATGATCTTAGTCGGACATGGCCTGCGGCAGTGTCCCATTTGGAAGCATTTATATCATATCTTTTTCACAATGGTTACGCTTATAGTACAGCTGCTACATATGTTTCAGCAATTAGATTCCAACACAAAATGCTAGGCGTGTTAGATTACTCATCAAGCTTCTTGGTTGTTAAAATGCTTGAAGGTTATCGTCGCTCAAAACCTTCGCACGACACCAGAATGCCAATTACCTATGACATTTTGACAGACATTATTTTAAAACTCGGATCAACTTGTAGTTCCCAATTTGAGAGTATTCTTTTTAAAGCAGCCTACACTTTAGCATTTTTTGGGCTATTCAGAGTTGGCGAACTCGTTTACACATCTGTAACTATGGTCGACGCCCCATTGTTTGAGTCGGATATAATAAATTTCGAACCAAGCAAGTCCTTCAAGGTACGCCTTAGGACATCTAAAACAAATCAAAAGGGGGCCCCAGTAATTATCACAATTGCGGCAACAGGTACCCAGGCTTGCCCAGTTGCTTTCATGCGTAATTATCTTAGGGTTCGTCAAAAAGTTCCAAAATGTCAGTACTTGTTTTGCCATTGTGATGGTACACCATTATCAAGATATCAGTTTGGGGCAGTTTTAACAAAAGTTATAAAAACTACACAATTCAATTCTACGGGTTTCAAAACCCACTCTTTTCGCATAGGGGCTGCCACATGGTTGGCCCAGAAGGGTGTTTCATATGAGGTTATCAAACAAATGGGCAGGTGGTCATCTGACACTTTCCTGAAATATATCCGATTATAAATAACTTTTCTGCATGGACAGGTGGGCATCTGCCACCTTAACTAACTAGATACATAAGATTGAAATAAACATGTTCTACATGCTTACTGATACCCTGCCTAACACTCCTATAAGTTCTATTTTCAGATATATGGTTTCTAGGCGATTCTCATGTGTTCTGGGCGGAACAGCGTGCAGTATTTCGGCACCGTGAGCATAATCTCGGCCTAAGTAAGATAGCTGGCATCAGATGGTCAGGCTTGCACGGAATGAAGTGGACTCAGCTAAGTCATACTTTACAGTTTATGGCCTTACATAATCCCACTCCTAAGGCCATAGTCTTACACTTGGGCTCAAACGGCATAGGAACCAACAAAAGTATTGTATTACGACACGCCATGAGACAAGATATTATTTCTCTTTTTGAAACATTTCCTGACACTACTTTAATTCTATCAGCTTTGCTTCCAAGAATAGTGTGGGATAAAACATGCACACCGGTTGTTAAACTGGAGAAGACGCGGAAGCAGCTAAATAGGTTTTTGAGGCGCTTGGTTGTGCATGATGGGGGAATTTTTGTCAATCATGAAGATATCACTGTTGATACACCTGGGCTGTTTTTTCGAGAGGGTGTACATCTCTCAGATGTGGGAAATGATTTGTTTCTTTTAAATGTAACAGATGCTTTGGAGGAGGTTTTTTCATGAGTAAAGCCTGGTCGTAATTTTGGGGCGAACACTAGTTCGTGTGGCTGAAAATTCCGGGGAAATGCTTTAAATGATAAGGGTAAGGAACTGACTGCTGACCGATCCATTGATTGCATAGCTTTTCACCAACCATAGGCATCAGCTATTGAGTTGGTGGAGGGTTGCACCAACCAATACCTTAGGCATCTGCTTTGGTGTTGGGAGGTTTTCACCACCCATAGGCACCTGCTTTGGGCTTGGTGTGAGTAAATAAGGAATGCCATAAGGACGACCTTATGGCGGGGCACCGGGCCAATAGAGGCTGGTGAGGACAAATGGAACAAACGTGGGGAGTCCTGTCAGTTTCCTTTATGGCATCGAACAATTTATCTGGAATGTGAAGCATTTCCCTGGGTTTTTTGGCTGCAACAGGGGCCATAACTGCCACACAATAGAGATTATTGTTTATTCATGTAGAATATATTGTTGCTTTATGATTTAGTGAATTTGATGAGATTGTTAAAGCTAATTGCTTACTCTATTAAACAGTAAAGTTTATATTTTGTTGGGTTGCAAATTTTAGCCATCATGTAATAATAGGGGCTATTGATATTAATAGAACTCTTTATTACAACGGCAAAATTTCAATGCTTACGCAAGTGAGGGGAATGTTCAATGTTTACCTGAACACCGTTTAACGGTGTCATACAGCACCGCTGTGTGTTTTTTACTACAACATAAATAAAACGATTCACCGCTGATTCATCCAAATTGTCGCGGGATAGCTTGATAAAACGTTTCATGCTCAATCAATCGCCCACCCACCCACCCCTTTTTGTTGATGTTAGATACCTATCTTTGTATGTTTTTAATACCCTTAGTTGATTGTTAATCATTTTGGTTATATCCAGTTTTCGATTCTAGTCGTATCTCTTCAGCTGTATACCACTGTACTTGTTTTATGTTTTGCTGATGTACATTTATATGTTGAAGATGGTGCTTGTTTTCCTTTTTTGTTACAGAGTTATGCTGTTAGATGGCCAGTAAATCTTGGTATTTTGATACTAATGGCGAAGTAATTTCAGGTGCCAGGGAATTGGTTATGAGGAGCAATACAGTGTATACCGCGTGTTCTATGCCTCAACATGGCTCATTTTTAGACAGCGATGGAGATAGCTCGGATATGCTACCTACTCCGATTACATTAAGACTGTGATTTTAAGCATTTCTTGTGACATGCGGTGTTTTTATTTTTCATTATGTGACTTTTCATAATAGCTACCAAAAACTAAAACTCCTATTGGGTAAATTCAAGTATTACAGTCTCAACCTTTTTATATATCTATATTTCGTATTATTTGCTTTTTATTTTTATTTTGTCACTGTTTGCTGGCTGAAAATTCCGGGGAAATGCTTTAAATGATAAGGGTAAGGAACTGACTGCTGACCGATCCATTGATTGCATAGCTTTTCACCAACCATAGGCATCAGCTATTGAGTTGGTGGGGGTTGCACCAACCAATACCTTAGGCATCTGCTTTGGTGTTGGGAGGTTTTCACCACCCATAGGCACCTGCTTTGGGCTTGGTGTGAGTAAATAAGGAATGCCATAAGGACGACCTTATGGCGGGGCACCGGGCCAATAGAGGCTGGTGAGGACAAATGGAACAAACGTGGGGAGTCCTGTCAGTTTCCTTTATGGCATCGAACAATTTATCTGGAATGTGAAGCATTTCCCTGGGTTTTTTGGCTGCAACAGGGGCCATAACTGCCACACAATAGAGATTATTGTTTATTCATGTAGAATATATTGTTGCTTTATGATTTAGTGAATTTGATGAGATTGTTAAAGCTAATTGCTTACTCTATTAAACAGTAAAGTTTATATTTTGTTGGGTTGCAAATTTTAGCCATCATGTAATAAGGGGCCATAACTCCACCGAATAAAGTCCGCTGAAAGTGACGATCGAACTTGGCCTAGCCCTTAAGGCATTTAACCTTGTTACCAAGTTTGAAAAAAAAAAATTCACATTTGTGGCAGTAATTGCACGGAAAGAGCAAGAAACAACATTTTTTGTTGAATAAGGGTCCATAACTCCACCGAATAAAGTCCCCCGAAAGTGACGATCGAACTTGGCCTAGCCCTTAAGGCATTTAACCTTGTTACCAAGTTTGAAAAAAAACGGTTCACATTTGTGGCAGTTATTGCACGGAAACGAAGTGTGACAGACAGACAGACAGACAGACAGACAGACAGACAGACGGACGGACAGACGGACAAACCGAAATTAATAACCCCCCCTTTTTTTCTTCGAAAAAGCGGGGGATAATAATATATAAATTTACTTAACCCTTTCCCTCATACGGCAATTCTGCAGCAGATGACTTTGAGCATATTTTGTCAAAAAATAGAAAATCTCCATAATTGAATGGATAACGTTACTATGACAAAAAGTGGAAAACATTGTGGCAAAAGGAGAAATTGCACGTTTTGTGCACTTTCTTCTTTTGTCACTATGTTTTCAAAAAGCCGTCTGCTGCAGAGGCGTCAGAAAGCGTCTATATGAGGGAAAGGGTTAAGGAGACAAACTGTACTTTATTTTCTTCTTATATTCCACTCAATTAGCACTTTCTCTATAAATACACAATCAGATGCAAGGACAGCAATCTTAACCCTTTCCCAAATACAACAGATCTACAGCAGACCACTTTGAAAACATCTTGGCAAAAAACACGAAGGTATACAGTCTGTTAAAAGTTGAAAATATTGTGACAAAAAGAGAAATTGATTGTTTTAACCCTTTCCCTCATACGACAATTCTGCAGCAGACGACTTTAAACATATTTTGTCAAAAAAAGAAAATCTCTTTAATTGAATGGATAACCTATGACTAAAAGTGGAAAACATTGTGGCAAAGGGAGAAATTGCTTGTTTTGAGCATTTTCTTCCTTTGACACTATGTTTTCAAAAAAGCCGTCTGTTGCAGAGGCGTCAGAAAGTGTCTGTATGTGGGAAAGGGTTAAGCAATTTCTCCTTCTGTCATAATGTTTGCAAAAGTTACCTGCTGCAGAGGTGTCTTCTTGCATGAAATGGTTCATTGCAAAACTTAAATGTTTTGCTTACACTGCCTTACATGCAAGTCACAATGGTGGGGGTGGGGATACTGTTATACAAACATTTAAAAACTAGAATGGAGTGCTCCGCGGAGCACGTGTGTCACCTGCACCTGCTCATTGAAAGTGTGACAAAAAAGTGTGACGGACAGACAGACGGCGGACAAAAAAAAGTAATCCCCAAGTGCCTACCATGCTACGCAGGGCAACACAAAAACCTATCAGACAAGATAAAGATGTGAATGCATGTTATCTGACCGAAAAAAATGTGCAGTTTGTCAGAAGTGTTTTGAAAGGATATGTTACTAAACTAGAATTGAGTGCTCCGCGGAGCACGGTGTGTCGCCTGCACCTGCTCATTGAAAGTGTGACGAAAAAGTATGACGGAAAGACAGACAGATGCCAGACAAAAAAGTAATCCTTAAGTGCCTACCATGCTACGCAGTGTGACAATAAAACCACATACCGTATATACTCAGTTATAAGTCGCACTTTTTTACCTTCAAAATCGAAAGTGAAGTGGGGGGAGCGACTTATAAGAGGGTCAATCAAAAATTCAGAAAAAATTACCCTCCAATTCACCGTTCGTCAAAAACTGTGCAGGCCGGTCATTGATAAAAAAGGCGACTTGAATGATGATTTAACAGAATAAATCAAGTTTGATTGAAAGAAACATATCTTATAGAATTGATTTGTTTATAAAAACAAACACTAAAAAATATATAACTTATGAATGTACATTTAAAAAGTCATTTGTTCCAAGTTATTGTTTCGATTTCAGCTCGATTGGAAGCCATTTTGAATTTTGTGAAAATATAAATTGCGGAGCTCAAGTCCAGATGCTTAAATATACAGACCATAATACTGTTACTAGGTCGTATGTCACTTTATATGTGATTGAAAAAATAATGTAATAAACTTTAATTTATATTTCAGGATAAAGTGTTGTTTTTATTTTAAACAAAAAGTCATTGATTTGTAACCCTTATTACCATATATTGAGGCTTCCCATCCGAATTTTGAAATGTTAATGCTAACTCAAAATTGCTTGCAATAAGCAATTTCTCCTTTATCCACGATGTTTCTTGCCTTGATGTTTTCAACGTAGCCTTGTACATAATTGTTGCATGCGGGAAAGTGATAATTTGTCATTGTGTAGACACGTACACACGTAGCTGTCAAACTATCTTAATTAGAAAGTCCATGTTTGCAGAAGGTGATAAAAAGAAGCCATAATAATGGCCACGACAAGACCCATTTCACCGTGATTTTGGCCTGCATGGGTGATGGTACCAAATTAAACCATTAGAAAGCAAAAAACAAACACAGATCCAATTAAAGAGATAAAAAAGTCGGACCAAAATTGTCATAATTAATCCACAAACAATCCCAAGACTACACACGGGGTGATTTAACACGGTCAATAATTGACGTTAAAGTGTATTAAGTACAAACTGATAAACATGCAATTATCGGCTTTTACCACTGTGATACATCTGCAGTATTTGAGAGTCGTAACAAAGACAATAACTGTAGCTAAAGTGTATTAAATACAAACTGCTAACAATGCAATTATCGGTTTTTACCCACTCTAATACGTACACGTCTGCAGAATTTGACCTCGGGTAATTTTACATGTAACACCTTTAGCTTGATGATAATTTAAACCTGTGTGGTTTACACGCGACAGTTGTGTTAGAATTATTTGACTGTTAGAATTGAGGTCGCTGAACCGTGGATTTTTATTAAACAGGGTGAACAAACTCCATAAACGAAAGCTATATTATCAAACAAAGGGGAAATTAGCAATGTTTTCAAAAGTTTTCAGCTGCCTCAGAAACATCATGGGGAAAGGACGAATTTAATCTGAGTTAGCAGATTATCACTGTATGCGAATTAATTTCAGTTATGCAACGCCGATTTTTCCCTCCATCTACCCTCTACCCCTTCAGTTAACCCTTTCCCGCATCTCAATCTTCTCAATATGAAAAAGAAACAAAAGATAAAACAAAGGGTTAATCAAGACGAGTGTGTTTTCACATAACCTGGGGCCTTTTGTGACCGGACAAAACCGGTTTATGTATTCCCCAGTAAATCTCTTTAGATAAAACAAATTAAAACTAGTTGGACATCATTGTATGTTCAAATAATGTAAACAAAAAGCTGATGCTCGATCTTGATGACTTAAGGTTATATATCTCGCTTCTTATGATAGTAAAATCTATTTAGACTATAAATCAATGCTTACATAAAACTAATTGGACATTATATGAATGTTTTAAACAAAAAATCTGATGCTCGATCATGATGACTTGGGTTATATCTCGCTGCTTGTCATAGGGTTTTGACGTGAAAAAAATCAAAAATCTAACTGCGACTTATAAGAGGGTCAATCATCAAACCCTAGACTTTAGGCCTCGAAGTAGGGGGTGCGACTTATAGACGAGGGCGACTTATAACTGAGTATATACGGTAGATACAGAGATCTGGGTCTACATTGATTGCAATTCCCTGAGATTTGTGTTCCTGCAGGGCAGCTCATATCTCTTTCACCATGCTAACTTTGTTGTAACATTGGGACATCATTTTTCTACATCTACAGCAGACAAATTTGAAAATATTGTGACAAAAGGAGAAATTGCTCATAATAAGTATTTTTGCCACATTGTTTGCCACATTATTTTCAACACTATTCAATTTTAATACTTTCAATTATAAGTATTTTTTAAATGTTTTGTCTGCTACATATTTGTAATATATGTGAGAAGGGATTAATGTTTTCTACACTATCTTAAAATCATACTTCAAAGGGTCTTTAATATTATACTTTTTCCCTCAAAGAAACAATATCAGGTAAATGGTTAAGGCATGAGTGCATAATAAGCCTTCATATCTGTTTGGTAATAGTTTTTTAAATAGCATTAAGCCTTTCCCACATTCAACAAATCTGCAGCAGACAACTTTGAAATCATCTTGGAAAACACACAGAAAAGCTCTATAAATGTAGGTTTAATTACTGAAAATTGTTGAAAACATTGTGGCAAAAAAGGAAATTGCTTGTTTTAAGCAATTTCCTTTTTTGTCAGTGTTTTCAAAAGTCATCTGCTGCAGAGGCAACTGAAAGCATCTATATGTGGTAAAGGGTTAAATGTCTTAAAAGATTAACTACAATTGGAACTGAAAACCTCCATTGCACATTCCACTTCTATGACCTTTATCTTCGCCTCAATATAGTTTTACTTTCCAAATTCATAATTGAACAGACTCTTTCCTACATGCAGTTAAATGACAATGAGTAAAATTCCTTTTGCAAAAATGTTTTCAACTCTATTCAATTACTATACTTTCATTAAAAAAAATTGTCTACATGTTTGTATTGATGTTTTCAAGGTCTTCTGCTGCAGATTTTTTTAATATGGGAAGGGATAAGCCTCGACTTAGTTAAAGATTCAATTGATTACCTGGATGGCCTTGACTTCAAGAACATTGTTTGAAACAAGACAATTGTACAATCGAGTCAAATCCTTCTTTCCAACATATTCAAATTGGTATTGGTGATATTTGACAACTTAGCAAAAGGCAAAATTTGAAAACTTTGTCACAAAAGTAGAAATTCCTTAAAACTCGGATATCAAATGAATCTTCAGGTTGTTATTATTAGTCCTTTCCCACATAAAGATGTATTTTGACACATTTGCAGAAGATGATTTGTGAAAACTTTGTGGCAAAAAGAGAAATTGCTCCTGGACATAATTAAATATCAACGTATGAACCCTTTCCAACATAAAGATGCTTTTTGACACCTTTGCAGCAGACAACTATTGAAAACATTGCGACAAAAGGAGAAATTGCTCAAAACGAGCAATTTCTCCATTTACCACAATGTTTTCCACTTTTTTCAGTAATTGTACCTTCATTTATAGAGGTTTCCCATAATTTTGCCAATATGTTTTCAAAGTCTTCTGTTGCAGACTTATTGAATGTGGGAAAGGGTTATTTTATGGCACTTACATTTAATACTTTACTTCATCGAGATCTTCTATATTCTGCCCTAGATGTTTTCAAAGACATCTGCTGCAGATCAGTTGTATTTGGGAAAAGGTTATTTTATGGCACTTACATTTAATCTGTATGGCATGGATTCAAAGTAGATGGAGGTGGCTGAGATTCTTTTTGTATCCGTCATGAAACCATGAGTTAAACTGAAATATATAACAAGGACCATGATTGGACTAAATCGCTCACCTTTTAACCATGCAATTTCTCCTTTTGCCACAATGTTTTCCACTTTTTGTCATAGGTTATCTATTCAATTATGGAGATTTTCTATTTTTTGACAAAACACGTTCAAAGTCGGCTGCTGCAGAATTTCCGTATAAGGGAAAGGGTTAATAATTATTTTATAGTTTTCAATGTTCTTACTCTATGCATACAAGGCAACAAGCCCCAACCCTTGGTGGCCATGTTTATTAATTGATCATAATAATTTGAACAATCTTGGTAGAGGGTCACCCAAGGAATATGTGTGCCAAATTATTTTTAAATAATGCTGATAAATACTTTTGGACAAAAGTTTTCATTTATAAAATAAACATATAAAGGAAAACAAGCCCTGTCCGCTAGTGGCTATGTTTTTCAGCAATGGTGGTTTGATAACGTCTTGTGTATACTATAGTACTGGGAGGGACCCTTTATCTCTGCCAACAGCCATGGGTGTGTAAATAAACCCTTATTCCTTAAATTTATTCTTTGTTTTTACCCAATATCACAATATTTTTTTAAAGGAGTATCGCTTTGGGAATTAAGCTGTAGCTGCAATTTTAGGTTGTGGTGCTTAAAGTTGATGAAAATAGGTTGGCGGGATTTAATTTTCGCCAAATGTTATTTTGCCGCCATTTGCGAAACCCAGCGTGAACCCTGTCTGTCCGCTGGTGGCTATATTTTCAACAGACCAGAATAATTTTAACAATCTTGGTAGAAGGTCACAAGACATTTGTGCAAAATTATTTTCAAAACAGTCCAGTACTTTTGAACAAGAATCAAGTTTACAAAATTAAGTAGTATATTTACTAATTTACCATATATTCGATAGATATATATAAGAGGATGTGACTAATCTAGTCTCCATTGTTGTTCATGCCCAATATACTTATTTACTTATAGTATGCTTGGTACCAGGCTATCCTGATACCAGTTAATTGGGATAAGGGTTAACTGTTTACATGACAAAATATATTAAAATTGTATTTTTATTGAGGAAAACATATACACCTGGGAAATTTGAAGAACAATTTTCCTTCAGACTTGAAAACATTGAGGAAAAAGGAGAAATTGTATGCATTGATGAACATGAAAAGAAATAATTAAACATCTTGGAAATTGGTTGGTCGATTGTTTGGTGTTTTACGCCACTTTAAACAATTGTTCAGTTATATCACGTGATTCCTGTGTAAGTTTTCAGAACTGCTGGTCCATTTATCCTGACACCAGCCAGTCAGTCATAATGCTAACTCCCCAACCCTGAGCGCCAAGGAGAGTAGCCATTATTATCATTTTTAGTCTTTGGTGGGGATCAAAACCGGTGAGCTCTCACACTCTAGGCAGACACTCTACTACAACACCACCAAGGCGGTCATCTGGGAAATAGGATAATAATTTGGATAGCAGTGAAAACATTGTGGCAAAGAGAGTAATAACTAAGTCCAAAATCCAAAAGTGGAATAATTCAGTTGAAATTGAATTTACAAAAGAAAGAAAACCGCTTAATAGCAACAGCATAAATTATAAAGTTTCTGAGAAAAGGCATTGAATGCCAAACTATAACCCAAAATTCCCAGTCTTGCAAACAAAGGTTTGACTAAAAAGGGGCACAATTCAGTCAAAATCCATTCCAGAGTTATGGGACTTGAAATTCAAGGTCACCTAATGACCCTGAATAAGTGTGTGAAGTTTCAAAGCAACAGCATACACAGTGTCTGAGAAAAGGCCTTGCATGCAAAGGTTTGACCAAGCTGGCAATGCGTACACCAACGCCAACGCGGATATAAGGTCCCCTATTTCTTCGAATAGCCGAGCTAAAAAGCCTTATAACAGAAGCTTCAAAATTCATTTGTGTCAGGTTAAAGATTAACATCAAGCATGGATACACAATATAGATTTAGGGCTTGAGTCCCACTGATGTTCACAGATAGCCCCATAAACTCTGTAATTTGGTCTTGGGCACTATGAAAAATCAATCAATGATCTTGAGTTTTTAAATTTTTCTGACTCAATGAGCCATTGGCCTCACAAAAGCACATGAAACCATGTAAGATTAATGAAACAAGCATCACTTACTGTCCTCCATCCGGCAGATCGAGCCCCATAATTCTGTCATGTGGCTTTAAAAGTCCTGTAAACACCTCGAAGTTAGCAGGGGACCCTGAGTAGGGCTGTACATTGACTCCCCATTTTTCTGGTTCCAACCTGAAAGCCTCAAGGGTCCTTCTTTGGCACAAACTCTCCACTTCATCTATGTGTATATTGCCCCCATAATACCTGAAATACAAGGTAAGTAGAAAATACAGGAAAGCCTGACCACTTTATTCTATGTGAACATTGCACCCTTTTGCTCCTCAGAAATGCCATTTTGAAAGTTAATACAATATTCGGTTGATGATAAAACTTGATGTCACATTGAAAATGAGTAATAATGTCAAATTATTTCTATAATTCACTATAGGCATAAATCCAAGCTGCATATTTCAGATCATTTAATCTTAACATGACCTTCAAACTCTTTTGCTGTTGATGCTCAAAAGAATCTTAACCAACAACAGTCTTGGTAATTAGAGAGATATTGATGAGAAAATAGCAGCTTCTTTAAAAAAAACAACAGGTCCATTTAACCTGATACCAGCAAGTCAGTTGTAATGCTTACCCCACTCTTGAGAACGCCAAAAAGGGAAAGCCGTTACTACCATTTTTTTAAAAGACTTTTACTCCCACCTATCTAGGCTTCTGTCATTTAAATCATAATCATCATCACTTCTCACTTCACCATATTTTTTAAACATTGAGAAAAGTGCAACCAATTTCCTGGTACTTAATTTTGCCATTTGTTGTATCATTGTAACCCTTTCCCACATATGAAATTATCTAGATGAAATTATGAAAAATCTATTGAATTGAAAGTATAACTAGAGATTGCTTTTTTGAAAAAGCGCTTGTCTCCCCATTTGTGTGGTCGTAGGAAGGAAAAGAAATGACGGAGATGAATTTTTTAGTTTTGGACTGGAGATGAAGCAACAGTGACAATCCTCAGTTATTGAACGGAAACCATTTTTCAGCTGCGGGTTACCATGACCTTGGTCTTTGACCTAGTGACCTCAAAATCAATAGGGGTCATTTGCTGCTGGTGACCAACCTGCACACCAAGTATGAAGTTCCTGGGCCCAAGCAATCTTCAGTTATTGAGCGGAAACCATTTTTCAGCCAAAGGTCACCGCAACCTTGACCTTTGACCTACTGACATCAAACTCAATAGGGGTCATCTACAGGTTAGGACCAAGCTGCACACCAAGTATGAAGTTCCTGGGTATAAGCATTCTTGAGTTATTGAGTAAAACACATTTTTCAACTGAAGGTTACCGTGACCTTCGACATTTGACCTTGTGACCTCAAAATCAAACAAATTCAATAAAGGTCATTTACTGGTTAGGACCAACCTGCACACCAGGTATGAAGTTCCTCAACATAAGCATTCTTTAGTTATTGAGAGGAAACCATTTTTCAGCTGAAGGTTACCATGACCTTGACCTTTAAGCTAGTGACCTCAAAGGGGTCATCTACTGGTGGTGACCAACCTGCACACCAAGTATTAACTTTCATGGCCAAAGCATTCTACAGTTATTAAGCAAAAACAATGTTTCAGCTCATTGTCACTGTGACCTTTCAGCTCAAGGTCACTGTGACCTTGACTTTGACCTCAAAATTAATCAATTCAATAAAGGTCTTCTACTGGGCATGGCCAACCTGCATACCAAGTGTGGAGTTCCTCAGCCCAAGCGTTCTTCAGTTATTGAGCGGAAACCATTTTTTACCTCACAAGGTCACCATGACCTTGACCTTTGACCTTCTGACATCAAAATCAATAGAAGTCATCTACTGGTCATGACCAACCTGCATACCAAGTATGAAGATCCTATGCCCAAGCGTTCTTCAATTATTGAGCGGAAACAAGTGTGACGGATGTGACCTTGACCTTTGACCTAGTGACCTTAAAATTAATAGGGGTCATTTGCTGGTGGTGACCAACCTGCACATCAAGTATGAAGTATTTTGGCCCAAGCAAAAACTATTTATCAGCTCATTGTCACTGTGACCTTTCAAGCTCATGGTCACTGTGACCTTGACTTTAGACGTACTGACCTCAAAATCAATAGGGGTCTTGTACTAGGCATGGCCAACCTGCATACCAAGTATGGAGTTCCTCAGCCAAAGCGTTCTTCAATTATTGAGCGGAAACCATTTTTTACCTCACAAGGTCACCATGACCTTGACCTTTGACCTTCTGTTATCAAAATCAATAGGGGTCAGCTACTGGTCATGACCAACCTGCATACCAAGTATGAAGTTCCTACGCCCAAGCGTTCTTCAGTTATTGAGCGGAACCAAGTGTGACAGACGGAAGGACGGAAGGACGGACGGAACGGGCAAAAACAATATGTCACCCCCATGTAATAGGGGAGACATAATAATTGTAAAGAGTTTGTGGGAAAATGAGAAATTATTCATCATGCTTAAAATGTTTACAAAATGTGTCTGCAAGTGGGAGAAGCATAAAGCCATATCCTTTTGTAAAAGTAGTCATCTGGAAAGGTGTTGAGATTCATCTGAATCAAGGGAAGGGTTCAACCCCAAAAATACCTACCTAGCCCCAGGATAGCCTTCGGAATATTTATTTGTTAGACAAGATCCCAAAGCTTCAATAACTGCCCGGCTTGCAAAGTTCTGTGAAGATAAAAAAATTACATGAAGGATTATGTAATTACTGACTCAGTTAAAAGTTAGAACTGTACTATTAATATCTTGTTACTCTCATGATCGGATTCTTAGCAGAAAAAGCAACCTTACTACAGTTGCGACAAAGTTCTGTATGGTTGAATTGTGTTTTATGTAATTTTTTTGAGTGATATCGCAGCTTGGTAATTTCCGTTGTAAAATTGCCACTATTACTGGTACATGTTTATTTATCCCAACACTGTTAAATCTGTCCTTATGTTATCCCCACAATGCTGATCCACAATGACGGAAGCCATTTTAGCTCAGCAATACTGAGTTAACCCTTTACCAGATATAGTTGCATTCTGATGCCTCTGCAGCAGACATCTTTTGAAAACATTGTGACAAAAGGAGAAATTCCTCAAAACAAACACTTTCTTCTTTTGCAACAATGTATTCAACTTTTTTCTTCATTTATAGATATTTTTTGGTGTTTTTTGCCAAGATGTTTTCAAAGTCGTCTGCTGCAGATTTGTTGTATGTGGGAAAGAGTTAAATAAAATTGCAGACATATATAAAAGTCATGATAGTTCTCCAGGGGCTTCCAGTATGCTTTTCTCATTAGCAACATCTCTACCAAATTATCTTTTAATCAGATAAGCAAGTTCAGAGCAGAAGATTAGTAAGTTTTGTCATTGTACCCACTTTTTAACCCTTTCCCACAAACAACAAATCTGCAGCAGACGACTTCGAAGATATATGGTAAACCTCTATGAATAAAAGTTTAAACATTTAATAGAGTTGAAAATATTGTGGCAAAAAGAGAAAATGCTCATTATGACCAATATCTCCTTTTGTCCCAATGTTTTCAAAAGTCATCTGCTGCAAAGGCGTCAAAAATCATCTATGTGTGCGAAAAGGTTAATACTGTCTGGAGGACATGTATTTAAACCAATTAATATGACTTAAACAATTTCAGTATTGGGGCACTTATAGAACAATTCTGCTTAAACATCTTGAAAGCAGATTCAGAGGAGGATAGTTTCAAAATTATGGCATTATACCCCCTTTCTGATGTGGCAGAAGCCAGAATTCTTAATTGAATTTAATTAGTTAAACATATTTAAAGAGAACCACCAACGGAACATTAAATTTTCTGTGAAATTGATTGAAATTGGCCCAGAGGTAATAAAATAAATGTTGTTAACCCTTTCAAACCTATAGACGCATTCTGACGCCTCTGCAGCAGACAACTTTTGAAAAACATTGTGACAAATGGAGAAATTGCTCATAATGAGCAAATTCTTCATTTGCCACAACGTTTTCAACTTGATAATCATTCTTTCATTTAGGGAAATTTTCCATACTTTTTGCGGGTATGTTTTCAAAGTCGTCTGGTGCAGATTTATTGTATGTGGGAAAGGGTTAAGACAACACACAACAGACACTGTGTAATCGCAATAGCTCACCTAGAGTACTTTGTTATAAAATACATCAACATGATGAATGCATACCATAACATTTACGTGACATCATCTATCATAATTTAAAATGGACTAATATGATACGGTAGTTCACATTGTTCATTTTATTTATGTTGAGTATCAAATTTTTATAAAAGAAATATACTCTGTGTTCAAGAAAAAATCTAAAACAATGAGGGCCAGATGGGGGATATATAACAAGATCCCTTATTTGTCTAATGCTGCTGATATGGACACAGGTACATGAACGGTGATTGACCAGTAAATTATTATCCCTTTATCTAGCTTAACCCATTAACTGACTCATGCAGACTCATTTTGATGCAGCTTTAGCAAATGACAAATTTTAAAAATATTATGGCAAAAGGAGAAATTTCTCATTTTGCCACTATGTTTCCAACTCTATTTAAACCTTAAGTTAACTTATATTTTCATTTAGAGATTAGTTACCGTATATTTTTTATTAATGGTTTAAAAATCGTCTTCAGTTTTAAAATTTGATATATGTTGGAAAGGTTTATCCCTCCCACACATAATACATCAGCAGCAGACGACTTTGAAAACATCTTAGCAAAAATTATGTAGAGTCTCTATAAATGATAGTATGATTAGTGATTATAGAGTTGAAATTATTGTGGCAAATGGAGGAATTTCTCCCTTTGCCAAAATGATTTCAAAAGTCATCTGCTGCAGGTGTCAGAATGCTTCTTCATGTGGGAAAGGGTTAAAATGTATAATCACACTTGGGGACATGTTTTGGCATAAGAAATCTGAAAAAATGTCAATGGATTGGATTTTAATTATTCATGTATTTGTTCAAAGTTAAGCAAATATCTTTATTTTATATTCAGTGTTTAATTATGTTAAGAAAAATACATAACTTTATATTACGTATACTATGTAGATGAAAGTATGTCCAAACGAAGACAGTTTTGTTTAGCTAAAGCTTATGTACTCAGTTTGATTAGGAAATAGATCTCATTTTGAGTGATATACCGGCTCGTATATCACGATTGGGAGTTCAGGTGTGTAGTAATTAATCACGAAGGCCGAATGGCCTGAGTGATTAATTTAAACACACCTGAACGACACATCGTGATATAAGAGCCGGTATATCACTCAAAATGAGATCTATTTCAATTCTAGCACTTTTTTATAACTTAAAGGGATACGAATTAAAGGTGAACTATGTTTTGACATGACGTTGTTTTCCTTGATAAAATAACGTGTAGGCTATTCTATCTTTACTCCCCATTGTATTTGTTTTGTAATATTCGACTTTTTCAACTAACAAAACATTTTGAAATCAGTTATATTAACAGTCTATGAACATTTTATTCTTATTATAACTTTTTCAATTGTTCTTAAACTCATCATGAGCAATTTGTTACGGTCTCATTCTAACACAACGTTTTCGACCGCGCCAAAAATTTTGGTAAAACACGTGAATGACGTCATGTAAAACAATAACGTCACCGTTACAATTCAAATTTCCAAACGGCATTTACAACAAAAGCTCGTAACTTCATTCATAAAATGTCAAGCCCAATGTAGTAACGCATGCGCTCTGAGAAACGTTGTATGAAAAAAAACTCGGGAGGGAATTTCAACAGCCAAAAATAGTTCCGGAAATTTAGAGTGATATACTGCATTTAGATCACGCTCAAATCCTTCTTTGTGTATAGAAGAGAAATTGTCAATAGTGTTAGAATTAACATTATATACCAAGATCTAAATATAATACAAGTTTGGATTTTACTTAAATTGCTTCTTGCATATATTTTTTTACAAATGTTATTAATGGTACCTTTTAAATGATCATGATATATGCTAACTTGTTTTATAAAACTTATATTGCAAAAGCTGCGTTTAGATATCATGAAACTTTCCCGAGGAATAAGTTCAACTTTTTTAGCCTGTATGCAAGCTTAACTCTGAACCATATAAGAAGTGCATAATGATAGTATCATTACATTATAGGGAAACTGTGAAAAAGGAGTAATTTAGTTTAATTTGCATGTATTTTTCATTTTTTCAACACAATGAATGTATGACCTTACCTCGGAAGCAATCAACTCAAGGCCGTTTGTTTGTCGGATTTTCTCCCTTTTAATGATGGCATCAATCTCGGGATCATCTTCGGCTAATGGAGTACGACCTGTCCAAACTGTACGGCACACGACTTGTCTTACCGTTGAAAACAAGGACTGAAAATAAACAAACAAAGTATTAACTACACGTTGTCATTCTATAATCATTGTTTGGAGTCAAAACATTGGTAAACTAAATTAACCCTTTCCCACATTCAACAAATTTGCAGCAGACGACTTTAAAAAATCATCCAAGTAAAACATTGGAAAATCTGTATAATTGAAAATATAATCATTGAATAAAAATTAACCCTTTTCCTCATACAACAATTCTGCAGCAGACGACTTTGAACATATTTTGTCAAAAAATAGAATATCTCTATCATTGAATGGATAACCTATGACTAAAAGTGGAAAACATTGTGTCAAAAGAAGAAATTGCTCGTTTTGAGCAATTTCTTCTTTTTTCAGTATATTTCAAAAAGCCGTCTACTGCAGCGGCGTCAGAAAGCGTCTATATGAGGGAAAGGATTAAAACATTATAGCAAATGAGTTCATCCTTTACCAAAATGTTTTTAAGAGTTGTCCGCTGCAGATGCGCCAAACTACATCTACAGTAGGAAATTACGTTAAAATTGAACTAAACAAATGGAGACTGAAAAATTAAGTTTACAGCATCAAATAACTGGACTGAAAAAGTAAATATCACCTCAAGGGTTCTATCAACATAAACTAGGTTATTTACAATAGAACCCTTTGCAATAAACCTTTCCCACTTGCAGACGGTTTCTGACACATCAGATGCAGATGACCTTTAAAAACAGTGGCAAACTGAGTTGAAAACATTGTGGCAAAAGGAGAAAATGCTAATAATGAGTAGTTGCACCCCTTTTGCAACAGATGTTTTTTAAAAAATCATCCTCTGCAGCTGTGACAAAATGTATCTGTATGTGGGAGAGGGGATTAATCTCAAGATCAAGTAATAGATAATATAACACATGCAGCAAGATGTAGCCATTATATAGAATCTGATGTCTGAATAAAACATTGTGTACTTGTAATGTACAAAACCTGGTAACTGCACAGTCATGTGCACACAAGTTTGTAGATAAACTTTCCATAAATGCAGATGTGTTACGGCATTTGCAGCAGACGACAATGCTGTAACAAAAGAAGAAATTGCTCATATTGAGCAATTTCTCCATTTGCCACAAAGTTTAAACTCAATGCATTTAATTTACTCTTATTTCTTGAGTTTTGTATATGTTTTGACTTAGATGTTTTGATACTCATCTGCTGCAGATTTGTTGCATGTAGAAAAGGATTAAAGCCTTTATCTTATACAATCCTGTTTTTCAATGGACAACAAAAGGTCATGTTTTGTTTAATTTATTGCATACATGTTACAAATGCCTACTGAACTTTAAGCATGATGAAACAGTGAAATTTACTACATGTACATTGTTTGTATTTCTATGTCATTGATTGATTGTTATTTCATGCCACTTTCAACAACCAGTACTACTGGCCTATTTTTCCTGACAGAAGCTGTTACCCTAACCTCACAACCGTGAGTGCCACGGAACGCAGTCATAACTACAATTTTTAACCCTTTCTCTCATATAAACGCTTTCGGACGCCTCTGCAGCAGACGGCTTTTTGAAAACATAGTGACAAAAGAATAAATTGCACAAAACATGCAATTTCTCCTTTTGCCACAAGGTTTTCCACTTTTAGTCATAGGTTATCCATTCAATTATAGAGATTTTCTATGTTTTGACAAAATATGTTCAAAGTCGTCTGCTGCAGATTTGTTGTATGAGGGGAAGAGTTAAAGTCTCCGTTAAAGGAGCGGTCTGGGATAAAACCATCCTTGGAACCCAGGCTATTCATAACATATATGATACCCTGGGCAAATTGGCTAGCAAAACTTCGTAAAGCGTGCACCTCGAATTTCTCTGTAACTACGAGGGGTGTTCGGAAAGTTTCGGACAAGTGCCGTAACATTATTTTTTTTTAAAATATGTGTACACAATTCTTTCAACATACATAGCTCTATATAACTAACGTCTTATTTTTAATTTTGTAATTTTGCTTTTGAAAATGAATAAATGGTATATAAAGCTATGTATGATAAAGAATTGTGCTACAATTATTAAAAAATAAGAATGTTAAGGCACTAGTCCCGATACTTTCCGAACACCCCTCGTACACTGTTATTACTGTACATCGCATAAAATTTGTAGCATGCAACCAATCAAGCGGCTGGATTTCACCTCATGAATTATTCATGACTACGTAGTTTTGCTAGCCAATTTGCCCAGGGTATCATATGTGTTGTGAATAGCCTGGGTACCGAGGATGGGATAAAACCAACGACGCTCTACCACTATATCACCGAGGCAGTCTGTTTCTATGTAAATTGACCTTGTACTGTATTCATCATGATTGAGCCAGTTGAATTTTCTATCCACAACAAAGGAATAATTCTTACTGATACTTAACATGAACTGCACTAAAGAAAGAATCTCATATAATGATCATAACCATTAATAACCCTTTACCTCATACAAACAATATTTAAAACCTCAATTGCAGACAATTATTGAAAACAATATGGGAAAAGAAGACATTGTTTGATGTAAAAAAATCTCCTATTCTCAAAATGAACTGTGCCAAACCTGGGTGGGGCGGGAATCAAATGGAGAACATCCAGCTACTAAAACAGGTTTTATTCCAGGAAAAGAATGGGAATGTGAGAATGCAATTGATTTTTCAGAAAAATGTCTCGGATCATCTCATTATACCTGCTGTTTTTTCACCGGGAGACACCAGGACAGTGGGAATGTGCATTATACCAATTTAGTTTAAAATGCAAATATTGAGCATTATTGTTGAATGTTCACTCTTTTCAAATTTTGTGTCAGGCAGATTTGTTCAGATTAGATTCTTTATGAGAAAAAATTACAACTAAAATTCCCTATTTCATGACATGCAACAAATCTGAATCAGGTGACTTTGAAAACATCTAAGAAAAAATACCAAAAATATCAATAAATGAAACTGAAAGTATAATTATTGAGTCCGGGAAGTCGTGGGTTCGATCCCTGGCCAGGTTATACCAAAAACTTTGAAGATGTTAGTAATGGCTGCCCTCTAGGGCTGTAATGATAGATCAAACTATCGATATATTGCAATGGTGACGAGGACTGCATCAATTGTAAAATTGAATATCGATAACTATCGGCAATAGTGTTTTGAACTATCGATACTAAGTTCATCTACATGCACAAAGGTCTGCACTGTAATCTAAATATGCAGATAAAATTATGCTGATATTTCTAAAACAAGAGGGCCATGATGGCACTAGTTCGCTCACCTTAATTATACAATGTACTGCAATGAAAAACACACCAAGACAATTATTCTGAATGCAACCTCCACAGTGTTAACAGGATTTTCAAACTGCTGAAATAAAAATTGCGGCCTCTAGGGTGTTAACAAGATTTTCCTTCAATTTGACCTATTGACCTACTTTTTGATCCAACATGCTCAAGTTGAAAATGTGGCATCTCGAGTGTTAACAAGATTACCCTTCAATTTAGCCTAGTGACTTAGTTTTTAACCCGGCATGACCCATATTTGAACTTGGTGA
Source organism: Serripes groenlandicus (assembly GCA_031761405.1). Lineage (NCBI taxonomy): Eukaryota > Metazoa > Mollusca > Bivalvia > Cardiida > Cardiidae > Serripes > Serripes groenlandicus. The sequence continues at coordinate 111,701,617 of JASEVX010000003.1, forward strand.
AGCAAAAAATGCAAGGTTAACAAGAATTCCCTTCAATTTGGCCTAGTGACCTAGTTTTTGACCCAATATGACCCATATTCGAACATGACCTAGAAATGTTTAAGACAAACATTCTAGCAAAAGTTCAAACTGCTGATGCAAAAGTTGCAGCCTCTGAAGTGTTAACAAGATTTTCCTTCAATTTGACCTAGTGACCTACTTTTTGACCCGACATGACCTATGTTCGAACTTGACTTACATATCATCAAGATAAACATTCTGATAAAGTTTCAGAATGCTCAAGTTGAAAATGTGGCCTCCAGAGTGTTAACAAGATTTCCCTGATTTGACCTAGTGACCTAGTTTTTGACCTCATATGGCCCAGTTTCGATGGAGATGAATGTTCTGATAAACTTTAATGAAAATTGGATGCAAAATGTAGCCTGTAGCGTGTTAACAAGCACAAATGTTGGAGAGCTAAAAAGAACTGTAAGCCCTAGAGTCTTGTTATTTGTCTGCCGTGAACAAGTTTTGTTATCTAAAAGTGAAGTGTTCTTTTTTATGTTTTAGTTTGTTTAAACAGAAAGAGTTAATCATTGTTCTTGTCAGATATTTTCCCCATAGTTGATTTATCTAGTTATTTTTTGTATATATATGAGTTTTAGTTGGAAAATTTAGGCTTTTTTAGAGCGAGATAGCTTTTTAATACTTTTATTTCCTTGTAATTAGACTTTAAGTATGCATTTTTGAACAGTATAATAAAAGCAATAGTATGTCAATGCATCGCAATATTAAGTGGACAATAGTACTTTCTGAAATATCAATTATATCGCAAGTGATTTTTGGGCTCAATAGTCACCTCTACTGCCATAAATGGTGCTCAGGGTTGCGGGGTTAGCATTATGATTGACTGGCTGGTGTCTGGATAAATAAACCAGTAGTACTGGTAACTTACCAAGGAAAAGCTGAATAATTGTTGAAAGCATCGTAAAACACTGAACAATCGGTCAATCAATAATTATTGAATTGATTTGCAAAATGTTGTGACAAAAGTCATGTCATCGGTTGCCGATGCATACAAATTTGTCAGGAAAGTGTTATCCTTTTTCTGAAGGACTGGTATTTCATTCTAAATAATTTCGTATCTTTCACTTTTAAATAGACCACGCTTACACTAAGTCTTCATGGAGCAAACTTTCTTGGAATGAATCAATTAGAATCTAAATAATGTAAAACAAGATTATATATAATGCATGCATGTTACCTGCATGTTGATCTTAGTCTTAATTGTCCATAAATGTTGCATTTTGTTGCATCTGCAGTAGACACTTTGTGAAAACATTGTAACAAAAGAAGTAATTGTTCATAGTGAGCAAATACTCCTTTTGTCACTGTTTTCAATTCTATTCAATATTATTATTAACAGTATAATTTACGCCTGCATCATATTTGTTTTAGTAAAAAGGGCTATAACGCTGTAACTAGCAGGATAACACTAAACTGTGCCACAGCCTGTCTGAATCTAAAAACTAATGCATTTACCATATGAGCCATGCTCTGGAAAACCAAACTATAAGGTATTTATATTTCTACAAATTTCATGATATATGCATCCTTGGGACTCAAAAAATTACTGCTTACCGAGTCCCTGGTAATAAAAAGGAAATTCCACGGTATTTTTAGGCGGGAAAACACAGACAAAACTAGTAGACAAAACTGCTTATTTTCTATGAAGGAATGAAATAGTGGACATGTACGACCATTACATAGTTATAATATATTCACATAATATTGACATATTTAGGATTAATTTGAATAAGTAAGAGATATAACGATTTAGGAACAATATGGAGTCCAGCTTTGTTAACTCGGTCAAGCAGCAATTATGAATCCCAGAGACTGACTCAGGATCACTGGGTAAAGCATTAGAAACCAGTGTGGATCCAACTAAACCTGCACATTCATTCAGACTGATCTGTCTCTGCATTGTTTGGGAATTTATTACATTATATTTCAAAAAACTTCTGGCAAAATATTTTTGCTTTTGGATCAGATTGCGTGGATACACAGACAGATCTTTATTTACTCTGAACATGTCACATGTCATAAACCCTTTCCCTCATACGACAATTCTGCTGCATATGACCTTGAAATGATCATAGCAAAAATATTGAAAATTTTAATTAACGAAAATATGTTTATTATATATATATATAGAGTTGAAAACGTTGTTGCAAAAGGAGAAATTGCTCATCATCTTCTTTTGCTACACTGTTTTCTAAAGGCGTCTGCGTCAGGTGTCCAAAAGTGTCTTTATGTGGGAAAGGATTAAAAAATGGTTTTCCTGGTACATTACTTATATCATTATGAGCTGCGTCTTTAGATTTGGGTTCTTGTTGCATCTGCCTACAGTGAAGCCTTAGGTGAGCTTGTGGAAATATATAGTCTTACCAGAACCTCCACTGACCACCAATGTTTATGCCTATGTGTTTTATTTAACCATTTCCCTCATATAGATGCTTTCTGATGCCTCTGCAGCAGGCGGCTTTTTGAAAACATAGTGACAAAAGAAGAAATTGCTCAAAACAAGCAATTTCTCCTTTTGCCACAATTTTTCCCACTTTTGGTCATAGGTTATCCATTCAATTATAGAGATTTTCTATTTTTTGACAAAATATGTTCAAAGTCATCTGCTGCCGATTTGTTGTATGTAGGAAAGGGTTAACTCCTCTGCAGCAGATTCTTGTATACCGGTATATATATGGAAAAAGGTTAAAGATTTATCCTAAGGATCAACAACTTCTAAATTCTAAAATGACATTGAAATATAATAATCTTTTTTCACTGGTAAAGGTTTAGTGCAGTGCAAGTTTATTTATTTAACATTGATTACGAAACTATCTTTTGTAATACATTATATATGTTTGATGTGGTCGAATCCAAAAGGCAGAACCAGCTCATCCCAGGATTCATACCCAGGACCTTTAGGAGGCTGATGCTCTATCACTGCACATCTTTCTAATTTGTCTTCCACAAATGTAAAAGGTTAACAGTATAATCTTTTACAAAAACTGTTGACACTGAGTCTACATATAAACAAAAAAGTCATTGCTAGTTGACCAAAGTTCAACTCTCACTTTTCACTATCATAAGATAAAACTCTCCTTAAGATTTGATGATTCAAGGTGACCTTTACCAGCCCTGTCTCCTTTAAAAGATGCCTCTAAAGCAGAAGCATTAGGAATGATATTATGGAAAAAGGAGAAATGCTTCACTTGAAGCAATTTCTCCTTTGCCACAATTATTTCAACCATTTATAATCGATAAAATTACAGATATTAATTTTTCATTCTATCAGATTCAGAATTGAAACTTAATCATATGACAATTCTGCAGCAGACGACATTGAACATATTTTGTCAAAAATTAGAAAATCTCTATAATTAAATGGATAACCTATGACTAAAAGTGGAAAACTTTGTGGCGAAAGGAGAAATTGCTCGTTTTGAGCAATTTCTTCTTTTGTCATTATGTTTCAAAAAGCCGTCTGCTGCAGAGGCGTCAGAAAGCGTCTATATGAGGGAAAGGGTTAAATCAAGACAAGAGGGTTTTGTGAGGTTACTGAACTTGGAGCCTCATCTACAGATAATACAGAATCATTTTTCAAAGGACAATGTGTAGTCAAAATATTAACTCTGTTATACTATAGAATAAAATAATGCATATATATATATAATATAACTGAAGGGACAGTTGATAAAACTGCTACAGTACGAAAAGCAGTCTTTGCTTGTAATATAAATGAGCTTTATGTATCTTTGATCATAAAGAGCGGCAGCTATGTGAATGTGTATCTTTGCCCATTATGAGCTATGTGTATCATATCATATGCATTTCTCATATAAATGATATTTTCAAAACTTAATTGCCTAGCACATCGAAAAGCATATGGTATTTATGATCTACATGAAAGTCACATGAAAACCAACCTAGGAAAGAATGAAGTTAGTTTCATGAAAATTACAATCAAAACTGCATTTAAGATAATTGTATACATGAAGTTGTTGTAGATTTTTGGTCAGGATAATTTTTCACAGGCTTCCAAATACTGGTGCTTGTATGAATAAATTGTTAGCAGTGAAGATTCTGATCAGACTTCAATGGAATGCAGGCTGATCTGGAGCTACGCTGTTGGGAGTGTTGGCTAAATGCCAAGGGTCAGTTTTCCTGTGACATGACCAAGATATAGATATATATAATAAGATTTGAATTGAGATGAAAACATTTTGACAAAATGAGATATTGCTCATCATGAACTATTTCTCCGTTTGTCACAATGTTTACAAAAGTTGTCTGCTGCAGAGGCGTTAAAAATCGTTTACATGTGGGAAAGGGATAACATTTATCCCAATGAGTTTCATCAATCATCAGAAAGAATAAGTGCATGGTATTATATCATTACACCTTGATATAATGACCTTGCTGTTTATACAAACTAGAAATCTAAAATAAAGTAATAAATTCAATGTTTATCACAGATGCAGGTAACTTATTCCAAGGAAAATGACGTTTTCATTAATTGAATAGATTTCCTATTTAAAACTTAAGGTCAAAGAGATGTCAACTAAGGAAGACCCTGATTAGACTGTGGTGGTGTGCAGGCTGATCTGGGTAATTTAATAGTTGCAAATTCCCTTAAACAATTTTCACAAGGTCTGGCACAGGCTCAAATATCAATGTGATTTGTATTATAAACATTTGATCTTAAGATAAGGTGCTAAAATAGTCTGAATGAGAATAATTCTTTTGAAATTTGAGTAAAATGACATAGTGTTTAACTGTGTCAACTAATAAAACAGAACATAATATATATACATAAAGGTGTAAATACCACCTTACACACTCAATCTATATAATCCTCATCCAATTTAACGTTTTGACCCAACATTTTTCTATAACAAGTACTAATTTCAAAGACTCTTTACCTTGCCCTCTGAATATGCCTGTGCATTAATTCACTCTAAGCTACAAGAACTGATCAACTAAAATAGGGAATTCATCATACATGAATGTGTAGATGATTTAAAAGAAGATAAATAGAGGATATTTGTTTGTTTTGAGTGGATATGGAATATATCTCATCGAGACGTGATACAATTGAATATTTTCACGAGCGCGTAGCGCGAGTGAAAATGTTTAAATTGTATCACTTCGAGTTGAAATATATTCCATATACACTCAAAACAAACAAATTTTCTTTTTATTTAATGACAAATTGATGAAAAACAAATAATATACCCATTATGTATTTCTTTATGTATAACTTGTGTAGAATAACATGACCGAATACTAGGAAAATGACGTCACGTCAGCGGTTTAACGTCATAATGTTAGTCCCTCTGACGTCATTTATTCATATTCCACAGTGTGGATTTTTGAAAAGATATAGGGTTATATTTCACTCTGATAAACAGCAAATTCATTGGTTGTCATATAATAAATACTATTATTAAACCTTTTAATTGCTTGCGGCTAGTTTGTGGTATATAAAATTGTCCAAAAGAAAAATCGTGGTTCATACTTAAGCCTTTCTCAGTCTCAAAAAAATCAGCACATGACTTTGAAAACATTTACGTAAACTTTGGAAAATCTCTATTAATTAACGTAAGCGATTCATTGAATAGAGTTAAACACATTGTGACAAAAGGAGAAAATGCACATTATGAGCAATTTCTCCTTTTGCCATAATGTTCTTAAAACGTGTCTGTATTTTGGCTAAATAGAAAAAATATGGTCTTTGCCATAAAAGAACCCTTTTTATATCATACTCATTCCAGATGTTTCTGTCTTTAGAGAAGGTGTTCATAAAGCCCTTTATCTCCAAGACCTATGTTGTTGTAACCCAAAATAATTATCTCATGTTAAGTCATGCTCAGTCTAGGCAGGAACATAGATAAGCTCTACATCCCTGGTCTCGGGCAACTGCAAAATAACATAAAACTTTAAAATTAAAAAAACAATTAATGGATCAAAGGAGCCAATCATGGAGCATTAACCACATTTTGATTTAACCCTTACCCTCATATAGACGCTTTTTGTTTGTTTGGAGTTTAACGCCGCTTTCAACAGCTTTGGTCATATCACGGCGGTCAGTGCACCTACCCATGTTTTCCTGGCTTTCCCACACCAGTACTTACACAACATTCTTTCGAAGCCACTGACTACTTTCTCACATAGATCAGAGGTGAGAGGCAATGGAAAAAATCGCCCGAAAGAATGTCACCGCAACCGGGTATCGAACCCGTGACCTCCAGATCACGAGTCAGATACGCTACCAATTGAGCTACCCGGCTGGGTCTCATATAGACGCTTTCAGACGCCTCTGCAGCAGACGGCTTTTTGAAAACATAGTGACAAAAGAAGAAATTGCACAAAACATGCAATTTCTCCTTTTGCCACAATGTTTGCCACTTTTTTTCATAGGTTATCCATTCAATTATGGAGATTTTCTATGTTTTGACAAAATACGTTCAGTCGTCTGCTGCAGGATTGTCGGAAAGGGTTAAAGATTTTTCATATTTGTTATTAATAGTAATACCTTTCTGTTTTCGATGTCATCTGTTTCATATGTGTTGCTTGTAGGAAAGGTGGGTGGGGGGGGGGGGGGGGGGGGGGGTAAAGAGTATGAAATACTCCACTTATCTGGAGCTATGCCGTTTATGTAACAACGTCGTGTCGTCTGTAATCGGTCCACTTAAATTTCGTCATCATTTTACAGTATACATTCACGCATTGGGTGTAATGTTTACAATATCGTCTTGGTTCACCTAAATTCCGTTGCGTTTAATACGGTTAACCACGACATTGAAATGTAAAATAATATTCTAGTTAGGTTTTAATTTATTGTTTTTTTCTCCGTGAAACCATGCAGTAAATCTGCTCAGCAGCTGGTGCGTGTGTGTTGCAAAAGTGTAGCGTGCCTGCTACACGTGTAACGTCCATCGGTGCAAACAAAACAAACGGGAAAATATATTGTTTATGATTTCAATCACGAAACTACATCAAAAACGTTTTTCTTACTTGATAAGTTGATGGTTTAAATCCCGAAATGCGAGCTGTCATCATTTTGTTTTGTCCGGAAACTGACCTCAACGAAGTTTAATCGCAGGATCAATTTTTCGTAGGAGGATTAGCCTATAACACTCTCGTATCAAAGTACTGTTATAACTAAATAGTTTGGACGATATAAGTTGAGTTGCTTCCCTTTGGGTGCCCACTAATGGGTGACTCGGTCAAAATGACAAGTGACCAAACTGTTGATTTGATCAACCAGACAAATCGATCATCGGTTTAAATGTCGAAAAGGAGATTATATAAGTATTGTATGTTAGATTTTTCTTGTTTACTTTGTAGTTGAGACCAATATAGGCTTACGCCTCTCGGGTCCGTATTGTACTTGGGTTTTCTTTTCCAGCTTCCGGTCCTCCATTGTACTGCACACATTTGAATGCTGAATTGTTCCAGCATTTGTTTAATAAAGTTTTTAAAACTATTTACAATTATAAATTTGTCCATGGTTTGATTACTCGTTGTGTAAAGAAATATTTTCTTACATTTTGACGATAGGAGACAATGCTCTTTAGCGCTCAGGTTTGCGGAGTTGTTAACCTTGTAGTTGAGACCAATATAGGCTTCAGCCTCTCGTTGTAATGGGGCTTCTTTTCTCGGTTCCGGTCCTTCATTGTTAGGCACACATTTGAATAATGAATTGTTCCAGCATTCGTTTACGACTTCTTCAGGCAAATTTGTCCATGGTTCGGTTACTCGTTGTGTAAACAAATATTTTCTTACATTTGTTCTACAATGGCATTTGTACAATTCATATGTGTGACCCCTTGTTTTGGTTTGGTGAAAGTGTAATAGCTTGTTTGTGTCGACTTTGTCAATATTGTTGATTACTTTGTGTTTCCACCATATCTGCTCGTATTCTTCTATAGTTTAAGGTTGTTAGTCACTAGTCCTAGTTCTTTAAGTATTTCTCGGTATACATTCTTTGTTTTCGAGTGAAGGTATTACTTTTGTGGCTCTTCTTTGGACGTTTTCTAGAAGAAGTTCTTCCTTTTTATTTATAACTGACCATACTGAGCTGCCATATTCCAGCTGGGTCTTATACTAGGCTTTAATAAAGAATTAATAGCATGTCCTTGACCTTGTAGCTGAACGATCTTTAGATGATACCTAGCATCTGGTTTGCTTTTTTTACCTTTGTATTTATGTGTTGGATGAATTTTAGTTCGGTGTCAACTATGATGCCTAGGTATTTTTCTTAATTTGTGTGTGTGTTATCTCTTTTCCGTCCATGGAGTAGGTATAGGTGGAGTTTTGTTCAAAATGTAGGTGTTTACAGTTGTCTGTATTGAATTTTAAAAGTCAGGTTTCTGACCACTTAAAATTAGTGAGTTCTCATCATTTTGGAGATGAGTTGTTTAATATGGAGAAGATGTTTGTGTCGTCGGCAACTAGTTTGGCTATGTTGTAAACTGTAGCATGGGTTATTTGAATACAAACAATTAGTTGTAATACCATAATTATTGAATTTTGTATTGTATGTTGGTCTTCGAAGTGATTGTTTCTATATGTATTGATGCAATAAAAGATAGTATACTGGGGGCTTAATTATTTTGTCTCGTGTTGTTGTGTTGTGTGATGCTGCTTTAGAAATAAATTGCTGTATGCTACCAACTATGAATTTTAAATGTGTTACAAGTCACATTCTTTATTTTACCGTTTTAACATGTGATATACTATTGTATTTGATAATATCAGAGACGTACATAAGATAGTAGTTATGTGTTTGCAATTTATATAGAGTATCTGAAAAAGAGGCATATAAATACATGCATCTGCGATGAATCAATTGGATATAATTGTTTATGATCAATTCTATTCCTTAAAACAAATGCAATTTATGATCATTTTTTACTTGACCTCTACCTGTGATTTTCTTATACGCATCGATCGCAGTTGTTTGATGTATCATCAACTTCAATAAGTAGTATGCATTAATTCACCCTCTGCCACATGTACCTATGAAAAGGGAATTTGATCGTAATGCGCGATTTTTCTTTTTGCATCAATGTTTTCAACTCTTTTCGATAATAACATTTTCATTTATGAACTTTTCTACTGTTGTTGCCTGGATGTTTGCAAAGTCGTCTACAGCATATTAGGTGTATGTGGGAAAGGGTTTATGCAGACTTTTGCGGCGACATTGATGCCTTGCATCAACTTTCCCTTGTCATAATTTTAAGTAATTAGTTTTTTTTTTTTAAAGACTATCTCTTACTAAAACATCGATGGCTTGTATCGTACCTTATCATAGGAGACATTTAATGAAATGGCGATGGATGAGAGCAAATATGTACCACAATTTCAGAAAAGTTTATTTGTAATGGTCTTCGAGCAATAAATACTCTACATTCCTGTCTCGAGACATCACATTAGGGAAACGTCAACCACCTTCGACATCGTAAAATGAAAATTATCGGCAGTAAAATAGCGAGTCTGGTTTCAAACCAGAAATAGCAAAGCAAACTAATGTCCTCGAATTTGTATTTTAGATACTCGGATACATTAAATCATATTTAAATGAGATGCTCACCTTTTTCTCGACTTGTTTGCAATCCCCTTCGTCACAACTGGATATTTCCCCCCATATTAATGTTTACGGATACCACACGGTGTTGTGTATGAGCAGAGATACGCAGCCATGATAAGTCGTCTCTACAGAGGCTTCAAAAATCGTTTACATCACAAATGGGTATTTGAAACTGTATGCGAACAGACCATAGCAAGACCAGAAAATCAGAATGCATTTGGACCAAGAAGTAACGCTTAACCCATGTCGAACAACAATGCGTTCAGTGAAATTGTATGGTAGCATACAATTACAGCTACCTCATCCTTGGTACCAACTGTAACAAAACATAAGCTACCAAACTGATTCACCTAACACAAGGCTGATATTGAGCCGTTCGTATACATGTTACTTCTGAAAAGCCTCAGGAATGAAAGAAACAATACCTATTTTATCCAAAGATTTAGTTTAAACCTTTTTATTTTACATCGATTGCGAAACAAGCTTTCAGTTTATATTAATCCCGCTACATGTCTGCTTCCTGCAGACTTAACCAGTACTCGTTTGTGCGGGAAAATCCCAAATTAAGAACCCGCTTATCACGGGACTCGAACCCGAGACCTTTGGTACGAGAGGCCGACGCCATACATCTGCACCACTGACTTCAACAAACATTTGACAATAAACAATGGCATACTCTATATTAAAATGGAAGTTATCTCCCTTGCGAACGTACGCGTTTATTGGACGCAATGGCAGATAAAAACATGCTACCATTTTATTTAATCTGGTACGCCATTGTTTTATGTTCCGCGTTTGGCGACATTTTTTTTCTTTTAAGGCTACCACCAATTGAGATAAAAATATGCGACAGGATTAAGGTTTATATACACTTTTCACAAGCGAAAATAATCGAGTATAATTAACCGTTTACAAGATATGCCAATCCGAAGTTCGTCTTTTTGGAAAATAAAGAGAAGAAAAAACTAGTCTCGTCTGTTGCTCAATGGATCAGTAGTGGTCTATACCGGGTAGAGGATGACCAAAGCATGGGTGACATTAAATTATTGCAGGTATAGGTTAAGACCTGTCATTTGTTCTCAATTTACTCTTGCTCTCAGGTGTTTCTTTAAATATTCCGTCATTCATTTATGGACGAACAATGTTGAGTAAAACCAGGCAATGCGGATGCCCAGCTTGATCTGACTTTACACTGGTTGCAAATGTATCCTATGCTTTGGTTTCATTTTACTAATGAAATTATACTGTATATTGGTTGTTAATATCAACGGGAGAACCGGGTTCTGGTCATAGTTAATACATTGATAATTGCATTAGTGGCTTCATTCTTAGGTGGTTATCCGTGTGGGGATGTGGTTACGACTTATGCACAGATCTCAGGGTAAACTTTAAACATCGGGCAATATGATGTTACAAATAAGCTTGACGGAGTAGAGCTCGGAGCCGTTATTATTACGATCAATATGATATTACTTATAAACTTGATACACCGGGAAATATACTTGACGGAGTAAAGCTAGGAGCAGTTATTATTACGATAAACTAAATGTAACAGCCTTGGACAATTTACAGTTGCTATTGTTTTAGACAAAATTAATTGTGATATATTTTTAAATGGATAGCTGATTTCCCATGTTTTCTTTTAAATGTAATTATTCTATTAATTTTCGTGTTCGCAATAATATTATAAATACAGGTCCCTACTACTATCCGATTTAGAAAGATTTGGAATCGGCGAATCAAGTACATGTCATCGTAAGATTTAGGAAGTAATTGACATATTATTCAATTAAAGAACAACAACCTTCATTCCGTTTAAATATACATAACTTGTCGGCTTCAGATGAGTTAACAAGCGTCCGCATGTCTGACAGGATGCCCTACTACATACACTAAATAATTTATTTTTTTAATATTGCACGCATTTTGTTTGTAAATAAAAATGTTCTGCATGTGCAGGTTCGGAAAAGTATTCATGTTATCTATATGAGAGTGGGATAAAGGGGGGCTAATGCCATGCAGGATACCAGCATTTTCGGAAGAGTCATGTAGATCGTAAAAATGCAAAGGAAAGATTATCGGTAACATGTTCTCACACTGTCTCAACCAACCGTGCACGAGAATAAATTCGAGCACGTGCCACTATCCATTACACTAGACTTAATTGCACTGTACATGCTCTAAATGAGTCTGTGCCATATCCCACTGCTCGATTATACTGAGTCGAATGCTTGTTTTAAATCAATGAATGCACAGAACAAGTTTCGCTTATCTTAAAATGCTAATTAAATTAATGCATGAAGGATAAACAAGTTGTCTGCTGTTGAAAATCCTTCCCTAAAACCTGCTTGATAACATTTTGATAACATTGATTTGATAACAATTGATAACATTTTGGGATTCGGCATATTTATGAAGACGAGAGAGAGACGTCCATTTTACACACTCGTAATTATAGGTAAGACTGAGGTGTTAGAAATAATTGGTTAGCAAAGTGAGACTAACAGTTTGACCAAACAATTAAAAAGTTGGCAAAGTGAGACTGAGCCTTAGTTTAAACATATTGTATTCAGTTTATATTTACAATAATAACAGTACAACAATAGTAGGTTGAAATGGATTGGAAAACAAGCAATGTTATTGCTTATACTAATTCCTTTCCAGGAGTGCACAGCTACAAAATGTAAAGAAAATCAGGTCCGTGAAGTTAGGTTGACGAATTGACGAGTGACGAACTGTTACATTTTTTTAGGTCCGTGAAGTTAGGTTGACGAGTGACGAACTGTGACATTTTTTCTAGAAACTTTATTTATTTCTTTTAGATAATGTATCTGGACGTATTGAATGCAAATTAAGCCCTATTTCATGTTTTATGGCGATCAGTCAATCAGTAGAGCTTCTTTAAGTTCGTCAATTCGTCAACTTTTCAAAAAAGTTGACGAAATTGACGAAATAAATATTTTACTAAAAACTTTATTTCTTTCCTTTAGATACGTATCTGGAAGTATTGAATGCAACATAGGCCCTATTTCATGTTTCATGCGCGATCAGTCAATCAGAAGAGCTTCTTCAAGTTCGTCAATTCGTCAACTTGTCAAAAAAGTTGACGAAATTGACGAAAAAAATATTTTTCTAAAAACTTTATTTCTTTCCTTTAGATAAGTATCTGGAAGTATTGAATGCAAAATAGGCCCTATTTCATGTTTCATGGCGATCAGTCAATCAGAAGAGCTTCTTCAAGTTCGTCAATTCGTCATCTTTTCAAAAAAGTTGACGAAATTGACGAAAAAAATATTTTTCTAAAAACTTTATTTCTTTCCTTTAGATAAGTATCTGGACGTATTGAATGCAAATTAGGCCCAATGAACATTTCTACAAATTTATTTGAAAATCGGCTGAACACTTTCGGAGAAAAAGATTTTTTAAGTTTTCACTATAGCTATATAAGGCAAAATAGCCCCGCCCCTGGCGGCAATGTTTTTCAACCAATCAACATTTCTTGAATGAATCTAATAAAGGGTCACCCAAGGAACATTTCTACAAAATTATTTGAAAATCGGCCTGACACTTTTGGAGGAGAAGATTTTTTAAGTTTTCTCTTTAGCCATATAGGCAAAATAGCCCCGCCCTGTGACGGCCATGTTTTTCGACCAATCAACATGGCTTGAAGGAATCTGATAGAGGGTCACCCATGGAACATTTCTACAAAATTATTTGAAAATCTGCTGAACACTTTTGGAGAAGAAGATTTTTTAAGTTTTCACTATAGCTATATAAGGCAAAATAGCCCCGCCCCGTGGCGGCCATGTTTTTCACCCAATCAACATTTCTTGAATGAATCTAATAAAGGGTCACGCAAGGAACATTTCTACAAAATTATTTGAAAATCGGCCTGACACTTTCGGAGAAGAAGATTTTTTAAGTTTTCACTATTTTTTTCTTTTGGTTGCCATGGAAACCAGAATTATGGATTGATAAAAAAAAAATGAAAGAATTTAAGAGAGGACATTGAGAGGATGCTTCCTATTAAGTTTCAACCAAATTGGCCATGTGGTTAGGGAGAAGAAGTGGTTAAAAGGAAAAAGTTAACGCACGCACAGACGCACGGACGCACGGACGCACGCACGACGGACAATTCGCCATGACATAAGTTCGACTGGCTTTCAGCCAGTGGAGCTAAACATTGCTTTAACAGTTCTTTTAAAATGTAATACTAGGCTTAATTATATTAATATTATTCATCATACTGTGCACATCATACACTGATTTTCTTAGGTCCGTGAAGTTAGGTTGACGAGTGACGAATTGACGAGTGACGAACTGTGACATTTTTTTAGGTCCGTGAAGTTAGGTTGACGAGTGACGAATTGACGAGTGACGAACTGTGACATTTTTTCTAAAAACTTTATTTCTTTCTTTAAGATAATGTATATGGATGTATTAAATGCAAATTAGGCCCCATTTCATGTCCATCAGTCAATCAGAAGAGCTTCAAAATATTTTTCTAAAAACTTTATTTCTTTCCTTTAGATAATGTATCTGGACGTATTGGATGCAATTAAGGCCCTATTTCATGTTTCATGGCCATCAGTCATTCAGAAGAGCTTCGTCAACTTGTCAATAAAGTTGCCGAAATTTACGAAAAAAATATTTTTCTAAAAACTTTATTTCTTTCCTTTAGATAAGTATCTGGACGTATTTAATGCAAATTAGGCCCTATTTCATGTTTCATGGCGATCAGTCAATCAGAAGAGCTTCTTCAAGTTCGTCAATTCGTCAACTTGTCAAAAAAGTTGACGAAATTGACGAAAAAAATATTTTTCTAAAAACTTTATTTCTTTCCTTTAGATAAGTATCTGGAAGTATTGAATGCAAAATAGGCCCTATTTTATGTTTCATGGCGATCAGTCAATCAGAAGAGCTTCTTCAAGTTCGTCAATTCGTCAACTTGTCAAAAAAGTTGACGAAATTGACGAAAAAAACATTTTTCTGAAAACTTTATTTCTTTCCTTTAGATAAGTATCTGGACGTATTGAAAATAAATTAGGCCCTATTTCATGTTTCATGGCGATCAGTTAATCAGAAGAGCTTTTTCAAGTTCGTCAATTCGTAAATTTTGTTGACGAAAACATTCTTTTTCTAAAAATCTTCATTTCTGTCTTTTAGATGATGTATCTGGACGTATTGATTGCAAATTAGGCCCTATTTCAAATTTAAAGGCCATCAGTCATTCAGAAGAGCTTCGACAAGTTCGTCAAAGTTCGTCAACTTGTCAATTTAGTTAAAAAAATATTTTTCTAAAAACTTTATTTCTGTCTTTTAGATAATGTTTCTGGACGTATTGAATGCAAATTAGACTCTATTTCATATTTCATGGCCATCAGTCATTCAGAAGAGATTCGTCAATTCGTCAACACGTCAATTTTGTTGACGAATTGATGAAACAAATATGATTGTGTTTTCTGAGTCCTATGATTAAAACTAACTCTTGTGATGAAGAATCTAGTAGAAACTGGAGAGACAATCCCTTGTTTATTATATTTTGGAATGCTCCTTTCTTTATATTGTTAGTACAATATAAATAAGACCAGTTATCAGAATAGCTATATACCTCAGCGAGCTTAATCCATGCCGCAACATCCCTTTGTAACTTTGCTTGCTGATTGTATTGCAACCAAATTACTCTTAAGTAGTGGTAACAAGTTGAAATTTATATTTGTTCAAATGGAGGGGGGTTCTCTTTGCCAAACTTCACGTTTTTGTACATCTTAGTAACAGCAAAAGGACGGACCTTTATGTTCTCTTTACTAGCAGTAAA
>JASEVX010000003.1:111718830-111776330 GCA_031761405.1 Serripes groenlandicus
GGGATATAGTAATGGGACTGTCTGTTTGTTTGCTAATTTGTTTGTTCGTTCGTTCGTCTGTGCGTCCGTCCGTAATAACCTTGTTACCACTCTACACTGAACATCCTTTGGCCGATCTTAACCAAACTTGGTATACAGTTAGTATATGGCAAGGTCTAGAAGCCTATTTATTGTCAAGGTCATAGTTTAAAGTTCAAGGTCAAAATTGGACTTTGACTATTTTCCCATATCAACAACCTTGTGACCACTCTACACTGTACATCCTTCGACAGATCTTAACCAAACTTGCCATACATTTACTTTTTGTGTCACCCTGCATAGCATGGTAGGCACTTAGGGATTACTTTTTTTATGCCCCCGGAATCTCCGATTCGGTGGGCATCTAGTTTTTGGCCTGTCTGCACGTCTGTATGCACGTCTGTCTGCACGTCTGTCTGTCTGCACAAAAAAAACTTTAACCTTGACCACTACTTTTGAAACATAACAGGTACGGCTACCATATTTCACATGTGTATTCCTTGTGACATGACCTTTCTGTCAGTACCAACATTTTTGACCTTGCGACCTTGACCTTTGACCTAAATGTTGCCATTCTCGAAAAAACTTTAACCTTGGCCATTACTTTTGAACCATAACAGGTACGGCTACCATATTTCACATGTGTATTCCTTGTGACATGACCTTTCTGTCAGTACCAACATTTTTGACCTTGCGACCTTGACCTTTGACCTAGATGTTGCCATTCTCGAAAAAAACTTTAACCTTGGCCATTACTTTTGAACCATAACAGGTACGGCTACCATATTTCACATGTGTATTTCTTGTGACATGACCTTTCTGTCAGTATCAACATTTTTGACCTTGCGACCTTGACCTTTGACCTAGATGTTGCCATTCTCGAAAACAACTTTAACCTTGGCCATTACTTTTGAACCATAACAGGTACGGCTACCATATTTCACATGTGTATTCCTTGTGACATGACCTTTCTGTCAGTACCAAAATATTTGACCTTGCGACCTTGACCTTTGACCTAGATGTTGCCATTCTCGAAAAAAACTTTAACCTTGGCCATTACTTTTGAACCATAACAGGTACGGCTACCATATTTCACATGTGTATTCCTTGTGACATGACCTTTCTGTCAGTACCAACATTTTTAACCTTGCGACCTTGACCTTTGACCTAGATGTTGCCATTCTCGAAAAAAACTTTAACCTTTACCACTACTTTTGAACCATAACAGGTACGGCTACCATATTTCACATGTGTATACCTTGTGACATGACCTTTCTGTCAATACCAAAATTGTTCACCTTTTGACCTTGACCTTTGACCTAGATGTTGCCATTCTAGATTTTTTTTTAACTTTGACCACTACTTTTGAACCTTAACAGGTACGGCTACCATATTTCATATGTGTATTCCTTGTGACATGACCTTTCTGTCAGTACCAACTTTTTTGACCTGGCAACCTTGACCTTTGACCTAGATGTTGCCATTCGGGGGCATCAGTGTTTCACAAACACATCTTGTTTTTAAATGAGTTATGGCCCCTTGAATTTCTTATACATAGTTGGTCTATAGACATTTCTTGTGAACACTATTTCTCAGCAACCCTTGGTCAGAATTCAGTATAACATCCCCTTGAATTTCTCATACATAGTTGGTCTATATAGACATTTCTTGTGAACACTATGTCTTAGCATCCCTTGGTCAGAATTCAATATAACTTCACAAGAATGATTGATACCAAGCCTAGTTGTGCATATTGTCGACCTGTTGCACTGGAATTATTTTTAAATGAGTTATGGCCCCTTGAATTTCTCATACATAGTTGGTCTATAGACATTTCTTGTGAACACTATTTCTCAGCAACCCTTGGTCAGAATTCAATATAACTTTACAAGAATGATTGATACCAAGCCTAGTTGTGCATATTGTCGGCGTGTTGCACTCAAATTATTTTTAAATGAGTTATGGCCCCTTGAATTTCTCATACATATGTATATTGTCAGGCACCAACTGGGGGTATTCATCACCTTTAGTGATATTTCTAGTTAGTATATGGTAAGAAGCCATAGTAGAAGCCTATTGATTGTAAATGTCAACTGGCAAAGGTGGGGTCATTTGGCAAAGGCCAAAGGCGGAGACATAGACAAATTACACTTACTTCTCTAGTACATAACAATAATAACAATTTAATAAAGGCAAGGACAAATAACATTAGTTTTCTGGTACATAACATTAATATCTAGGTCATTGGCCATATCTTTAGCCATATTTTTAAATTGAATACTGAGGGGATGCATCTGCTTTGCGGTGCCCTTGTTTTACTTGAGCAGCGTGAAACTTTGTAAGAAAGTTTGTCTTGATGATATCTAGGACAAGTTTGAATATAGGTCATGTTGGGTCAAAAACTAGGTCACTAGGCCAAATTTAATCGTTAACACTCTGGAAGCCACATTTTTGGCTTGAGCATATTGAAACTTTGTCAGAACATATGTCTTGATGATATTTATGCTAACTTTGAATATGGGTCTGGTGAGGTCAAAAACTAGGTCACTAGTCTATACTGTAGAACAATCTTGTTGACACTATAGAGATTACAATTTGCAATTTTGTCAAAAGGTTTGTCTTGATGATATCTAGGCCAAGTTTGAACATGGGTCATATCAAATCAAAAACTAGGTCACTAGGTCAAATTAAAGAACAATCTGGTTAACACTCTGGAAGCCACATTTTTGACTTGAGCATGTTGAAACTTTTTCAGAATATTTATCTTAATAATATCTAGGCTGAGTTCGAATATGGGTCAGGTTAGGTAAAAAACTAGGTCACTAGGCCAAATTGTAAAACAATCTTGTTAACACTATAGAGATTGCATTTTTGACTTAAGCAGCTTGCAATTTTGTCAGAAGGTTTGTCTTGATGATATCTAGGCCAAGTTTGTCATGTGGGATCAAAAACTAGGGCACTAAGTCAAATCACAGGTATCTGAATTTCTATCACAGCAAAAAATGCGAAAATTACACAATACCTTGTTAAAATACTCAAAAAGTCTCTCTATATTGTCTATACGCTATGCTAAGAATTATCGTAATGGTAAAACGACCTGGTTCTAGGCTGAGACAGGTTCATAAATGATTTTTTTCTCATGATCCACCATGTCAATTTTTGCCAACCGACCAATACGCCGGCATTTTTAAGCTTAATGTTCATTATATTTGGAAATTTGTAGTGTTCCCGACCACCATGCGCTACTAAGATTGTTGAAATGATTTTGATGATATGATCCATTACAAACATGGCTTCTCTTATTAAGTCTTAAATAGCACATTCTCAAGTGAGCGATCCAGGGCCTCATGGCCCTCTTGTTTACATTATAAAGTTATCTTTGAACTTGATCAACATTGTAAACATACTTAAATTAAGGGATTACTAATAATGAGCAATTTCTTCTTTTGTCAAAATGTTTCAACTTTATTCTATAATTAAACTTTTCTATATTATAATTTCCCATATCTTTGCTAAGCTATTTTCAAAGTCCTTTTCTGCAGATTTGTACCATGTTAGAAGGGGTGATATAAAGGTGAAAGATTAGATACATGTACATATTATTATATTCACATGTCATTCAGCCTAATAACATGTTTTTCAGGTGTGATGATCGGAAGTGATGATAGGGTCAAGGTCGTAAGAGACTCCTTGGGTGACTGGATGAGGGACAGGAAGGATGTGTTGATGCCGAAATGGCTCAGGGGTGTTTTTCGGCTTGTTATTAAGGGAGATCAAAAGGTGTGCTATTTATAGGTTGGCAACAACGACTCAGTTTTAACCCTTTCCCTCATATGACAATTCTGCAGCAGACAACTTTGAACATATTTTGTCAAATAATGGAAAATCTCTATAATTGAATGGATAACCTATGACTAAAAGTGGAAAACATTGTGACAAAAGGAGAAATTGCATGTTTTGTGCAATTTCTTCTTTTGTTACTATGTTTTCAATAAGCCGTCTGCTGCAGAGGCGTCAGAAAGCGTCTATATGAGGGAAAGGGTTAACCCTTTGTCACAAACAGCAAATCTGCAGCAGACTACTTTGAAGACATTTAGTCAAAAGTATGGTAAATCTCTATAAATGAAAACATAATTACTGAAAAAAGTTGAAAATATTGTGGCAAAAGGAGAAATTGCTCTTTTTGAGCAATTTCTCCTTTTGTCACAATGTTTTCGAAAGTCGTCTGCTGCAAATGCATCAAAAAGCGTCCATATGAGGAAAAGGTTTAATGCTAAAATCAAATGTAACCCTTTCCCACATACATACGCTTTTTGATGCCTCGGCAATAGACTTCCTTGGAGACATATTGGCAGAAGAAGAAAGAGCAATTTCACTTTTTTACACCACTATGTTTTCAACTTTAGTTTCCTTCTTTTTGACTGAAATGTTTTCAATGTCATCTGCAGAAGATTTGTTTTATCTGGGAAAGAGAAACTTTTTTTTAAAACATTTGCAACAGACAACATTTTGAAGCATTAATGGAATGGGATGAAAATATGCAAATATGCATTTCTTAGATTATATCAGGGGAATGTAAAGCTTCTGAAACAGAGTACAGCAAATTAAACTAAATGCATGAACAGAACAGATTGATCTGGATCTACACTGGTTGCAAATGCCCTACAGTTACTTTTCAGACCAAGGGTTACTTACACACTAGAATTGTGGTGGTGACTTAGTATCATTGTTTTACAAATATGTAGCTTCTTTGTTCTTTTCAATGATTTTCTACAGAAATTTTCAAGAAACAATCATTGGGGATTTATTGACCTCTCCAACATGTAGACGTATTCTGACACCTCTGCAGCAGAAGACTTTTGAAAATATTATGACAAAAGATGGGTAAATTGCTTAAAATGAGCAATTTCTGCTTTTTGTCACACTGTTTTCAACTCTGTTCAAAGACTAAACCTTTATTGATAAGAATTTACCATAAACTTTTGCCTACAGTTTTTTTTTTATTTAGGAAACAGTTATATTGCATGGACAAAGAGATATTTTTCTACACATGCCATAAATACACTACGGTTAGTAAATAGTTGTTTTTGTATATATTTCAGATTATAGATATACTGGAATCTTCATTAGACTCTGCCACCAGTGTTCTATTCATACTCTTGTTACTTATTGGTGGTGGAATGTTCAGTATCTTTTTCGCTGTCCAGGTAAGTTGAATACTGCCCCATATTGCGCTCTCTTATCGCTGCTTTCCAACGTACAGAAAAAATCTGTATCAGGATCCAATTCCACCAATCTTGAATAGAGTTGAAAACATGCTGACAAATGATTGAGCAATTTCTTCTTTTGTCACTATGTTTTCAAAAAGCTGTCTGCTGCAGAGGCTTCAGAAAGTGTCTATATGAGGGAAAGGGTTAAAACACAAATTTCATCATGCAAAAGTATATCATTTCTTTAACCCTTTCCCTCATATATATGCTTTCTGACACCTCTGCAGCAGACGGCTTTTTGAAAACATAGTGACAAAAGAAGAAATTGCTCAAAACAAGCAATTTCTCCTTTTGACACAATGTTTTCCACTTTTAGTCATAGGTTATCCATTCAATTATAGAGATTTTCTATGTTTTGACAAAATACGTTCAAAGATGTCTGTTGCAGAATTGTTGTATGAGGGAAAGGGTTAAAGAATTGTTAGTCGGCAAATCAACTATTTATGTCAACTTAGTCATTTACTTAAATACATTCCAACATTCATGTATAACAAAATATTTGGGAAACAAACATGATGAAATATGCTTTTAAGTATTTTTAAAAGTATTACTTAGTGCTAAGTAAGGTTGGTGGAATTGGACCCAGACAACTTTGAAAACTTTAAGTCGAAAATATGGAAACTCTCTTAAAATGAAAGAACGATATTAAATAAAGCTTCAAACATTGTGGCAAAATAAGAAATTGCTCATCATGAGCAATTTCTCCTTTTGCATCAATGTTTTCAAAATATCATCTCGGAATCCGCTGTGGTCGAGTGGTTAGCATCGGGGATTTCGAAACCGGATGTCCCGGGTTCGATCCCCAGTCTCGGCACTACGGTCATGGTGGAGTGCCCTTGGGCAAGGCACATTTTCTAGCCTAGTACTGGTTTGTTTACCCAGGGAACATGAATAATTAAATTTAATTGCGCGCTAAATGACCTTAGCTGTCGATGCGCCATAAAACAATATACATTCATTCATTCAAAATATCATCTGCTGCAGAGCTTTCAAAAAGCATCTGTGTGTGGGAAAGGGCTTTTATCATGTTAGCTTAAATTTTCAACTTTATTTAACAATTAAGTTATCTTTTATGGAGATTTGTCAGGTTTTTGTCACTATGTTTTCAAAGTCGTCTACTGCAGATTTAATGTATGTAGGTGAATTCTGAAAAAAAGTGTGTTATAAAAGGAGAAATTTCTCATAATTAGCCACAATACATTAATCTTTACTTTCAATTTATAGAGATTTCCATATTTTTGTCCTTGATGTTTTCAAAGTCGTTGTCTGCAGATTTGTTGTATGTCGGAAAGGGTTTTGAACTTTATTAAAGGTCTGTACTAATTTCCTCGTCATACTCAAAAGTTTAAATGTAAAGTGCAAGTTCAATATTATTCAGAATTAGCACATTTTTCAGAAAAAGAGATTTACATAAAAATCCTTTGCTTTAAAATTAAGACTTAGTAACAGTGAGTTTTGAAACAGTTTATTCCTTGTATGTGTTTGCACTGAAACATTTTGTTGTGGATAATTCTTTTGAGTACCCACATCATAGGGTTTGGTTGGATGATAAGAAAGATAACATGGGAAAACCAGCTGTATATGTAATGTTTGTTTTTTATTTAGGTTCAACAAGAAAGCATGTATCTTGTGAAAACAACAAGCAACCTACTGAACGAAACGTTACACCCTGAAATGGCTAAGTAAGTCAATAAAACATCTGTATCTTTATAACATTTTGCTGCTAGATGCAGATGACTTTCTCCTTCATTTTCCTCTACTTCTTTCTCCCCTACTGCTTTTCAAAGCAGGCAATTCAATTAAAAGTTAACCCTTTCCCACATACAGACTTATTTTGCTGCCATTCTAATTCCCAGTCTTACATCTGAGTCATAAGATTTGAAGTTTTGATGAAATTGGCCCCTAGGCTTGATCCCTGATCAATCCATAGCAAAGAATTATAATAACAATTACATTTGCTTCACTCTGACGTCTGTAGACCAGGTTTGCAGGGATATAATTTTGACTGACATTGGATCTGTATAAATGTACTGATATTTTTACAGCTTTTTGGGAGAGAGGGTTAAAGTTGAGTTGTTTCTTTGACTTTTTACAGCTGGTTACCCAATAACCAAGATTCGTTATTAGCTTACCTATGCACGAAGTGCAAGGTGAGCTATTGTGATCACATTTTGTCCGGCGTCCATCCGTCGTGCGTCGTCAACATTTCAGCTTGTTAACACTCTACAGGCTACATTTTTCATCCAATCTTCATGAAAGTGTATCAGAACATTCATCTCTATAAAATCTTGGACAAGTTCGAAACTGGGCCATATGAGGTCAAAAACGAGGTCACTAGGTCAAATTGAAGCGAAATCTTGTTAACACTCTGGAGGCCACATTTTCAACTTGAGCATGTTGAAACTTTATCAGAATGTTTGTCTTGATGATACATATGTTAAGTTCGAACATGGGTCATGTCGGGTCAAAAAGTAGGTCACTAGGTCAAATTGAAGGAAAATCTTGTTAACACTCCAGAGGCCGCAATTTTTGCTTCAGCAGTTTGAAATTTTCTCAGAATGTTTGTGTTTAAAATATCTAGGTCAAGTTCGAATATGGGTCATGGTGGGTCAAAAACTAGGTCACTAGGCCAAATTGAAGGGAAATCTTGTTAACACTGTAGAAGCTGCATGTTTTGCTTCAGCAGCTTGAAATTTAGTCAGAATGTTGAGCTGAATGATACCTAGGCCAAGTTCGAATATGGGTCATGCCGGGTCAAAAGCTAGGTCACTAGGCCAAATTGAAGGGAAATCTTGTTAACACTGTAGAAGCTGCATTTTCTGCTTCAGCAGCTTGAAATTTAGTCAGAATGTTGAGCTGAATGATATCTAGGCCAAGTTCGAATATGGGTCATGCCGGGTCAAAAGCTAGGTCACTAGGTCAAATTGAAGGAAAATCTTGTTAACACTCCAGAGGCCGCAATTTTTGCTTCAGCAGTTTGAAATTTTCTCAGAATGTTTGTGTTTAAAATATCTAGGTCAAGTTCGAATATGGGTCATGGTGGGTCAAAAACTAGGTCACTAGGCCAAATTGAAGGGAAATCTTGTTAACACTGTAGAAGCTGCATGTTTTGCTTCAGCAGCTTGAAATTTAGTCAGAATGTTGAGCTGAATGATACCTAGGCCAAGTTCGAATATGGGTCATGCCGGGTCAAAAGCTAGGTCACTAGGCCAAATTGAAGGGAAATCTTGTTAACACTGTAGAAGCTGCATTTTCTGCTTCAGCAGCTTGAAATTTAGTCAGAATGTTGAGCTGAATGATATCTAGGCCAAGTTCGAATATGGGTCATGCCGGGTCAAAAGCTAGGTCACTAGGCCAAATTGAAGGGAAATCTTGTTAACACTGTAGAAGCTGCATTTTCTGCTTCAGCAGCTTGAAATTTAGTCAGAATGTTGAGCTGAATGATATCTAGGTCAAGTTTGAATACGGGTCATGCCGGGTCAAAAACTAGGTCACTAGGCTAAATTGAAGGGAAATCTTGTTTACACCGTAGAAGCTGTATTCTTTGCTTCAGCAGCTTGAAATTTAGTCAGAATGTTGAGCTGAATGATATCTAGGTCAAGTTCGAATACGGGTCATGCCGGGTCAAAAACTAGGTCACAAATTGAAGGGTAATCTTGTTAACACTCAAGAGGCCACATTTTCAACTTGAGCATGTTGAAACTTTATCATAATGTTTGACTTGATGATATGTAGGTGAAGTTTAAATATGGGTCATATTGGGTCAGAAACTAGGTCACTAGGCCAAATTGAGGGAAAATCTTGTTAACTCTGTAGAAGCTGCATGTTTTGCTACAGCAGCTTGAAATTTGGTCAGAATGTTTAGCTGAATGATATCTAGGCCAATACGGGTCATGCTGGGTCAAAAATTAGGTCACTAGGGCAAACTGAAGGAAAATCTTGTTAACACTTTGGATGCCGCATTTTTTGCTTAAGCATCTTGAAATTTGGTCAGAATGTTTGTCTAAATGATATCTAGTTCAAGTTCGAATATGGGTCATATGGGGGTCAGAAACAAGGTCAATAAAGGAAAATATTGTTCAAACTCCGGAGGCCGCATTTTTACTTTGAGCAAGTTGAAAATTTGTCAGAATGTTGTTTTGATGATATCTAGTCCATGTCGTAATATGGGTCATATCAGGAAAAATAATTTATAGATCACTAGGCCAAATGAAGAAAAATCTTGTTAACACTGGAGGTTGCATTCAGAATAATTGTCTTGATGTGTTTTGCATAACAGTACATTGTATAATTAAGGTGAGCGATCCAGGGCCATCATGGCCCTCTTGTATATGGAAGATGGTTAAAGTTAAGTTGTTCCCTTTCTTTTACAGCTGGCTCCCCAATAACCAAGATGTACAGGAGGCCATGGATTCAATGGTGGGCAATGGCTATGTGTATGGTAGGAACTGGATTGCCTCAAAGGTTTGATCTTATATCTAGTTCAAGTTCTTTATTTGCATAGCATTTTACATGTTGTTGCAACATATACTTAGCCCTTTGCCCAAATAATTATTCAGAAATGCCCATATTTGAACTTACAAAACATGGAAAAGCATGTTCTCTCTGTGGCGCTCTGGTTTCATTTGCTTCAATGTTTTCAATTCTATCCAAAAAATATACTTTCCTTTATAAATTCTGTCCATATGTTTTACTAAACCATTAGTGGGATAGGGATCATAAACATTTGTAAAGTAATACATGTAGTATTTTTTTAATGCTTTCCCTCATGTTGACACTTTCTGAAGCCTATGCAGCAGACAGCTTTTTGAAAACATAGTAACAAAAGAAGAAATTGCTCAAAACAAGCAATTTCTCCTTTTGCCACAATGTTTTCCCCTTTTAGTCATTGGTTATCCATTCAATTATAGAGATTTTCCATTTTTTGACAAAATATGTTCAAAGTTGTCTGCTGCAGAATTGTCGTATGTGGGAAAGGGTTAACTAAATGACATGTGATACATAATATATCAATTCAAATGGTATTATTGAACAGTTGGCATCACATTTAAAGACTTTCGTTTTAATTTTAAAACATCTTTAGCATTTCCTACACGCAGATTTATTTTGATGCATCTACAGAAGATGACTTTCAAATTTATTGAGGAAATAGGAACAAAGTGATCACATTGTTTTCAACTCAATTTTAGAAATTAAAATTAAATAATCTTGCCATATGCTTTTATAGTCATCTGCTGGAGATAGTTTTCACTTATAGCCATACATGTACCAAATTTTCTATAAATAAATCATGTACAACTTTAAAGGTGTTTGAGGTAAATCTGTGTGAGTATAAATACAATCTGATTTGACATGGAAAGATGTTTGTCATTATTCTTCATGAAACATAAGCCTTGCATTTTGATGCATCTGCAGCAGACCACTTTTGAAAAACGTTGTGACAAAAGAAATTTCAGCCACCATGTATAATATTCTGTTCAATAATAACATTTTCAATTTTAGAAGATTTTCCATATTTTTGAATAACACTGCTTCAGATTTGTTAAATGTGGGAGAGTGACTCATTGATGAACAGTGCCATATCTGATCAGTTCAGCTGAAACTGATTTAAACCTTTTCGAAATAAAATATATTTCCCGCAGACGACTTTAGAAAGACCTATAAAAAATGATATTATAATATTGAATACAGTTGAAAACATTGGGCAAAAGGAGAAGTTGCTCGTTTTGAGCAATTTCTCCTTTTGCCACAATGTTTTCAAAAGTTGTCTTCTGCAGATGAGTCAAAATGCGTCTACAAGTGGGAAAGGGTTAAAAGTTGATTTCTTTGCTAGGAAAGGTTGATTTTAATTGTGGATGCATGACAATGTTTGGTAAAGTTGTAAATCTGTAATATTACAGATTCCCTGCATGGCGAAGGTTTACATTGTTTTATGTGTCTACTTTCATCAGAAAACTATTTCTATACAACCTTTACAGAGCATGTGTTTATGATTCAGGTGAGAGATCTAGTGAACGGACCCAGTGGCAATAACACACAGATTGAGACGCAGGTTCTCGACTTATGGGACAGACTGTATGAAGCCTGGCTCGCTAGGGTAGGTTTAATTTTTAATGCTTTTTTAACTGTTTCCCACCTATAGACACATTTTGACGCATGTGCAGCAGGTGATTTTTGAAAACATTGTGACAAAAAGAGATATTGCTCAAAACAAGCAATTTCTCCTTTTGCCACAAAGTTTTCAACTTTTTTCATTTATTCTATCTACAGTTATAGAGATTTTCCATATTTTTGAGTAGACATTATTAAAGTCATTTGCTGCATATTTTTGTTATGTTGGAAAAGGGTTAACCATTTACCTAATATGAGAATAAAAGATTAATCTGCCTTTTTTTAAAAGTTGACTGATACAGAGGCATCTAAAGTAATTTATATCAGTGAAAAAAGTTAAGCTACAACATGATATGTAATATTCATTCTTTATAAAATAAGAAATATGTTAAGAATGGAATAAATATTCTAGACATATTTAATTATGATTTGTAGTGAAAAATACTGTTGAAACGGGAGAAATTGATTTGATTTTCCTTTAAGTTTGTTTCTTTTTTTCAATTTTTAATATAATTTTCATATTTTGGTAACATTTTCAACTTGAATTACATTGTGATTTCAATACAAATAAAAAAAACCTGAATAGTGCAATGTCTTTTTACTTAATGTATCATGATGTTCATGTAATTAGTATAAAGTTAATCTTTCCCACATACAACAAATCTGCGGCAGACGACTTTGAAAATATCTGGGCCAGAATTGAGTTGAAAAGAATATGATAGAAGGAGAAATTGCTTGTTATGAGCAGTTTCTTCTTTTGTCACAATGTTTTCAAAAGTCATCTGCTGCAGAGGTGTCAGAAAGTGTCTGCATGTGGGAAAGGGTTAATATCAGATATATATCTAAATACATTTGTATCAACTATGCTATTTAAACTTTCCCCACAAATAAATGATAGAACAATTATTGAATTAAGTTAAAAACGTTGAGGGGAATGCAGAAAATGTTTGTTTTTTTGGGAAATTTGTTATTTTGTCACATTGTTTTCAAAAGTTCTTTGCTGCATACACATCAGAAAGCATCTGTAACGGTTAACAGTTATCTGTACTTACATATTTAAAACACTTTTACAAAGGTTCAGAAGCTATTGACTGATGACATCACAGAACGCTTTAAATTGAAGAACACACACATACAAAATATAAAGATGACCAATTTAGGTCAGTCACCGAAACCAGGGCAGTCTACGAAAAATGAAATATAATTTTGAGATTAGATATGATACATTGTACATGTTCACATATTGAATACACTCGACTTGAAGGGAAATACTTAACATGACATTTAGTCTAAATAAATCAGATGTTCAGGGGAAAAAATCATACTTTGAACTAGATAACATGTAGATAAAAAGAGAGATGAATGTTTGTCTAGCATAAGAATTTAACTCTTGTTCGCTATTGGGAATGTGAAGTTTAAATCCTTTTCTTAAGCATATTGATTTTTATTCTCATGAACAAAATAACAATTAAACTGCTGAATACTAACAAAGACTTTAGAAGATTAATGATTGCCAATTAAAATCTGTTGACTAACAGTAGGCATTTTTGTGATATTAAATTGTGTTTGCTAAACTTGTGTCAAGAATAATTTAATCCCGTTTTTAGTAGAGCATGGCTCATGTTTGTAAAGCCCTTTCCTACCAACAGCAACTTTTTAATACATGGTGGCAAATGAATAAACTGCTTATGGTGAACAATTTTTCATTTTGCCACAATGTATTCAACTCTTTTCAATAATTTTACATTCATTTATAGAAATTAATCATATTTTTGTCTACATGTTTTCGAAGTTGTCTGCTGCAGATTTGTTGTATTGTTGGAAAGGCATAGACTAAAATAGTTGTATCATTAATCTTAGATATAGTGTTTGTTTTGCTTTATATATACCTGTATTTTGAATACATAGAGTTTGTGGACAGTGGTAAGAGAAACGTTTGATCATTTCCAGAATTGTGTGGTTTAGGCACTAACTGTTTGTCAATTTCTCATTGTTTGAACTGGCTAATAATGAATCATTAACCCTTTCCCAAATGCAGACACATTTTGAAGTTTCTGCAGCAGACAACTGTTGCAATAGACGAAACTGGTAATAATAAGCTATGTCTCCTTTTGCCACAATGTTTTCAGCTCTGTTCAATTATTATGCTTTCGTTATAGAGATTATTCATGGTTTTGCCGAAAGGTGTTCAAAGTCATCTGCTGCAGATTTACAGTATGTGGGAAAGGGTTTTCCAATTACCTGATATATTATTTCAAAGATCATCTGCTTTGAAAACATCTGAGAAAAACCTGCATTATATCTCATAAAGTGAATGTTTAGTTTTGATAACATAGTGGGGAAAGAAGAAATTGCTCATTTTGAGCAGTTTCTTATAATCTCACAATTTTTTAAAATCTTTTACTGTGGTCCTTTGTCTCATATAGATGAATTTTGACGCTTCTGTAGCAGATGACTTTTGAAAACATTTAGGCAAACGAGAAATTTACCCTTTTGTTGCAATGTTTTCAATTCTATTTTAATAATTTTACTTTTATTTTTAGAGATCTTCCATATTTTTGCCTACATGTATATGTTTTCCAAGTCATCTGCTGCAGATTTATTGTATCTGGGAAAGGTTTAAGGTATTGATCACGTCTGTATCAGGAAAAGGGTTAACAATTCATTGACATTCTCATGTGTGATGTTTCAGGACAAAATTTAACCCTTTCCCTCATACGACAATTCTGCAGCAGACGACTTTGAACGTATTTTGTCAAAACATAGAAAATCTCCATAAATGAATGGATAACCTATGACAAAAAGTGGAAAACATCGTGGCAAAAGGAGAAATTGCACGTTTTGTGCAATTTCTTCTTTTGTCACTATGTTTTCAAAAATCTGTCTGCTGCAGAGGCGTCAGAAAGCGTCTATATGAGGGAAAGGGTTAAGCCCTGCCATTTATTTACATTTAAAATCATGACTCATGTTTTCTACAGTGAATTGGTTTTTTAGCTCACCAGAGCACAAAGTGCTCAAGGTGAGTTTTTGTGATCGCCTTTTGTCCGTCGTCCGTCGTCAGTCGTCCGTCGTCAACATTTGCTTGTTAACACTCTAGAGGCATTATTTTGCATCCAATCTTCATGAAAGTTTATCAGAACATATATCTCCATCAAACCTAGGCCAAGTTCGAAACTGGGTCATGTTGGGTCAAAAACTAGGTCACTAGACCAAATTTAATGAATATCTTGTTAACACTCTGGAAGCAACATTTTTGGCTTGAACATGTTGAATCTGTGTCAGAATATTTGTCTAAGTGATATTTAGGCCAAGTTTGAATATGGGTCATGTCAGATCACAAACTAGGTCACTAGGCCAAATTGAAGGAAAATCTTGTCAACACTCTAGAAGCCGCATTTTAAACTTGAGCATCTTGAAACTTTATCAGAAAGTTTGTCCTGATGATATATAGGCCAAGTTTGAATATGGGTCATGTCCTGTCAAAAACTAGGTCACTAGGCCAAATTTAAGGGAAATCTTGCTAACACTCTGGAAGCCATATGTTTGGCTTGAGCATGTTGAAACTTTGTCAGAATGTTTGTCTTAGTGATATTTAGGCCAAGTTTGAATATAGGTCATGTTGGGTCAACAACTAGGTCACTAGGTTAAATTGAAGGAAAAAGCTTGTTATCACTCTGGAAGCGCATTTTTAACTTGAGCATGTTGAAACTTTGTCAGAAAGTTTGTCTTGATGATATCTAGGCCAAGTGATGAAACTTAAGTGATATCTAGGTCAAGTTTGAATATTTGTCTTGATGATATTGCCATTGGCGCTGAAAGAGTAAAGTCTTAAATAGCCCATTCTCAGTCCTCCACTTGTCCCCAGAAAAAGTCTAAAGTTTAGACATGGCTTATCAGTCCTGGTAATCAGCTGTATTAATTAATTTGCCATTAACAGGGATTCCCTACTGGGCTACAGTCCCCCATTAGTTATCTCTGTCCGATTCATGACACCATCACAACATTTGCATTGTTTGGCAGTAACATTGCACTGTAGCTTTATCATTGCATTCAGTGTAATATAAAAGCGAAGTCATATTTGTGATTGCTGTTTCTTTTAGAAGCTTTTGAATAACACTTATAAAGAAGTAAAGATGACTTACTAAAATGTAATAGATTTTGTTTACATTATGACTATTATTTGTTTAACCATTTCCCTCATACGACAATTCTGCAGTAGACGCATTTAAAAATATTTTGTCAAAATATAGAAAATCTCTATAGTTGAAATGACTCAAAGTGGAAAACATTGTGGCAAAAGGAGAAATTGCTCGTTTTGTGCAATTTATTCTTTTATCACTATTTTTTCCCAAAATCTGTCTGCTGCAGAGGCATCAGAAATCGTCTATATGAGGGAAAGGGTTAAAATTGGATATATGATTTCAGCACAATTTGTTCAGCCTACGAAGTCGTAGAGCTTACATGTTTGTTTTAAGTATTGCTTTACCATACACATCAAATTTGCAGCAGATGACTTTGAAAACGCCTTGGCAAAAATATGGAAAATTTCCATTAATGTAAGAGTAATTATTGAATAGAATTGTAGACAATATGACAAAAACTCATAATGAGCAAATATTCTTGTGTAACTAATCTTCTGGACACACGTCAACATTGGTTTGCAAGTGGGAAATAGTTAAGTAGATTTACGTTCACATATTAACTCTTTCCCACTGGCAGACACATTTAATGTCATGTTACTTAAAGAAATTTTGGTAAGAATGTGATTTTAATGTAAAGAAAATAGTTAGAACCTAAGTCATTACGGGTAAGAGATCTACATAAGGTATGCGTAACATAGTGTAAGAATAGAATGAGACGTTCATAAGATAAACACATTTGAGGCAAAAACATAAGCATTTTATTACCTAGATAAGGATACTGTTTTTGGTCAGAATGTCAATTCTAAGACTAGACCAAATTTAAGAATGTAGTTTAATAGGAGTTGTTCTCAACTCGTAACAGGTAAGTTGATTTTAAAACTTCTATTTCTTTCAATTCGGGATAATTTTAGAATAATTCTAAATGTTCATGAAAAATCTTGGTTTTAACTTGAAACTGTGCTCTATTGATAGGAAACTTATACTCTTAATGTAAATGAAAGAATTGAAACAATAATGTCATTGCTAAACCTCTTTTAAGAATTTCTTCTGTTTATTTAAAAAAAAAAAATTGTTATAATTTCTTGTAATACAATCATTTTATGAAGTTCAAATTTTGAAATTAGCTAAGTATTCTTAGTTTAATTACTTACTATGTGTTATGGTTAAGACAAATGCGGAATACATTCTTAGTCTGTAAGGTATTTCTCACATGCAAGCATAAACTGTATATAAGCTCAACCACTACATCTGAAAATCCCTATTTTAAACTTTATTTTCCAAAAATATTTGTATGTTTAAATTGCAACAGCAGTTCTGACTGTTTTTGATGCATAATATATTTAGACCACGCCTTTTGGTCTGTACATGTTGTGGAAAACGTCTTTAAGTTGGCAAATTAGTATGGGTGAGATTGGGGGGAAGTTTCTAGAGGACTTAGAATCCCGAAACTTATAAATAAACCCCTGCGTCTGCTTGGATGCAGAATGAAATGCTGGTAGATACCTTTTATATGACAGCAATATTGATCACAATAAACACCTATATATATATGTTAACACATACAATGAATCTGAAATATACCTGGGCGAAAAAGGAAAGTTAATAAAGTTGAAGATAGATGCTTGCTTACTCCAATGTAACTGCTAACCCTATCCCTTTGAATTTGTGTATGACCGCCCTCTATTTGCGACCATTTAACCCTTTCCCTCATATGGACGCTTTCTGACGCCTCTGCAGCAGATGGCTTTTTGAAAACATAGTGACAAAAGAAGAAATTGCTCAAAACGAGCAATTTCTCCTTTTACCACAATGTTTTCACTTTTAATCATAGGTTATCCATTCAATTATAGAGATTTTCTAGTTTTTGACAAAATATGTTCAAAGTCGTTTGCTGCAGAATTGTCGCATGAGGGAAAGGGTTAAGATACTGATGCAGATGACTTTAAAAACATTGAGATAAAAAATAGAGTTGCTCATGATGAGCAATTTCTCCATTTGCCACCAAGTTTTCAAATATATTCAATAGTTATACGTTCCTATTTAGAGTTTTGCTGCATTTGTCAACATATATTTTCAAAGCGGTCTGCTGCCGATTTGTTGTATAACTATAAGGGAAAGGGTTAAAGCGTATGTTTGTAAGAGTAAACAATGTTGTGTGAGGAGAAATTTCGTTCCTTTTGCGATAGTGATTTCAAAAAAAATCTGCTGCATAGGCTTCAGAATCATACATGCAATTTCTTCAACTATTATTTAGAGTCGTCTGCTTTGAAAAATATGAACTGAAAGATCTATATTGTAGAAGACTATAAAGGGACACTTTTAGTAGAGTTGAAATTATTTCTCTCCTTTCTCCATAATCATTTCAAAACTTGGGTGTATCAGCAAATACAGCAAAAGCACGTTTTTGGAAAAAAAGGAGAAAGTGATCGTTATAAGCAATTTCATCTATTTTTATAGTTATTTCAAAATTTGTCTGCAGCAAAGGTATAAAACGTCATCTGTATCATGAAGGACTACAATGTATCTATAACCAAGCATTTACAGTATAAATTTATCAATGCATAGGTTGTTATTTCAGACAAATATTTTACTTTATTACAATTGAGTAAATTTACACTAATTAAGAATGTATATATTTTAATTACAAATATTACAAATATATTGATACTAGAACATTTTGTTGTATTTCTACCAGAAAAATAATGAAAGATATCTCTTCGGATAAAAACACAGTTATTTAACACAGTTACTCAGGTTAAACCAGCAATGACCAGAGACACTAGTTTGCTTGGGTAATAAATCATGACCTGCTGTGCTACAGACACTGTATCTAATTTTATGGGCCTATTATAACAGTATTTAAGATTGGACCAAAAGTTGAAAAAATCCTATTTCTCGGGGATGTGTGGAGGAGTGTTCTCAGGTGAGCGATTCCAGGGCCTCACAGCCCTCTTGTTTATGTGATATCTTTTGGGTTGTCTTAAAAGAAACGTCTGAAAAGCATGATAGAAACTGAAAGTAAAGTTTGTTGAATAGAAATCATTATTGTGGAATAAAAGCAAAATTTAATGCTTTCAACTTTATTCAACCAGCATTTTTTCATTTATAGATATTTTCTATTTGTTTGCCTATTATTTATGTTTTCAAAGTCGTCTGCTGCAACTTTGTTGTATGTGATAAAGGGATGCTGTCTAAAGACCAATCCAAACTGAAATTATTATGAAGAAAAAGGATATAAAATTTGGACAACACATTTTTGAGACTGAGTAGAAACCTTTTTGGAACAGGAAACATTGTTGTTTTTTAGCTCTACTGTTCATGCGTCCGTAAACAATTGCTTGTGAATGTGATACAGTCTTCAGTTTTGATTGTATCTCAATCAAACTTATACAGTAGTTAGATTTCCATGAGAGCTCGGTTCCTTTCGCAAACTAGCCAGATCGGCTGATGCAAGACTGGATTATGGCCCTTGAAATTGTCAAAATTGCTATAATAGAGCTTGTGAACACAATAGAGGCTCATTTACTCTCTGATCTTCACCAAACTTAGATAGTAGTCAAATATTGATTAGAGCTCGGTTCCTTTAAAAAAAACAGCCAGATGTGCCCTTGCATAACTGGATTATGGCCCTTGAAATTGTAAAAATTGCTATAATACAGCTTGTGGACGTGATTAAGTCTTCAGTTTTGATTGTAACTCCATCAAACTTATACAGTAGTTAGATATCCATGAGAGCTTGGTTCCTTTCGCAAACCAGCTAGATAGGCCCATGCAAGACTGGATTTTGGCCCTTGAAATTGTCAAAATTGCTATAATAGAGCTTGTGAACACAATAGAGGCTCCATTTACTATCTGATCTTCACCAAACTTAGATAGTAGTCAAATATTGATTAGAGCTCGGTTCCTTTCAAAAACCACCCAGATGTGCCCTTGCATGACTGGATTATGGCCCTTGAAATTGTCAAAATTGTTATAATACAGCTTGTGAACACCATAAAGTCTCCGTTTACTATCCGATCTTCACCAAACTTAGTTAGTAGTTAAATATTGATGGGAGCTCGGTTCCTTTCGCAAACCAGCTAGATCGGCCCATGCAAGACTGGATTATGGCCCTTGAAATTGTCAAAATTGCTATAATAGAGCTTGTGAACACAATAGAGCCTCCATTTACTATCCGATTGTCAACAAACTTAAATATTGGTGAGAGCTCGGTTCCTTTCGAAAACAAGCCAGATCCGCCAATGCAAACTGGATTATGGCCCTTGAAATTGTCAAAATTGCTATAAAACAGCTTGTGAACACAATAGAGCCTCCATTTACTATCAGATTTCACCATACATACATGCTCTGGATTGAAAATGACCAAAGAACCATCCCAGTAGATTATAGGCCCTCATGGGCCTCTTGTTTACGCTTGGAATTGTTTGATCCAAAGTTATTTGTATATGCTCTCTTCTAATGGACATGTGCATGTATAGTTAATATTTGAGAATGAACGTTTTTAGTAACAGGTTGTTTTTTTTAAATTCAAAGAAGAAATTAGGTGATGAAATGTCATATTATCCTAATACGCTGATACAATATTTTTAATTGTCTGCTTTGAAAACATTTGCAAGCAAAATGTAACTTCTATTGATTTTTTTTAAAATATTGTGGTCAAAGGAACTATCGTCTCTCATGTGAAAGTTTAGTAATTGAATAAAGTTGAAAACATTATGAAAAAAGGAGAAATTGCTCATAGTGATCAAGTTCTACTTTTGCCAAAAGGTTTCCAAAGTTGTCTGCTGCAGAGGTGTCAGAAACTGACTGTATGTGGGAGAGGTTTAGCATGGATGCTCAGACGATTACTTTACCACACATGTAATAGTTGGTGTTACTCTTGCACCATTCAATTATTGAATGAAGTACTCAAAAATACTTGCAAAAGAAGGAATTGCACATTATGAGCAATTTTCCATTAGGCCAAAATGTTTTACAAAGTATAATTTGCTGCAGATTGGTCAATTGGCTATATGCGACAAGTGTGAGTAAAGCTATGTTATTGGTATCTAATTGCACAATGATTGATTGAAGTGTCTAGTGTCTTCTTTTGGTTATTGGCAAACATTGCAGAACCACCAGAAGAAACTGTGCAGGCTGGACCAGATCTATACTGATCACCCATTCCCGTCATTTTGTTTTACTAGTGCATAACTCAAATTATTTCATATAGTGGCTTAATTTACAGTTTTCATAAAGAAAACGCCTGTTAAGGTTGCTGACGTTACTTCTGGATAAAACATCAAATTGCTATGGATATAGTAGTGTTATGCTCAAATTTAAAATCGCGATTGTGTCTGCATGATTGGACATAGATGGATACAGTTCATGATCCTTGGGTAATCAGGGTGTGATAGTTTTTGCAGGTTATGGATTGATACACAATACATGTATAACCTGATATTTTACCAGGGAATTTATCTAAGTTAACCCATTACTTCAAACAGACGACATTTGACACCTGCCATTGAACATGACTTTTGAAAACATTGCAATAGAAGGTGAAATTGCTCAACTCTTTATCAATATAAGTCTTTCAGATTTCTAGATTGTTGACATTGTTTGTCTGATGCTTGTAAAGGAGACAACCTTTGCAAAGTCATGTGAAGTAATGGGTTAACCCTTTCCCAGTTATAGATGCATTCTGATGCATCTGAAAAGGTCATTTGCAATACATTCTCCTTTTTCTACAGTTAGTTTACAAAGGCATCAACTTCTGATTTGTCATAAAAGGGAATATTTAACCCTTTCCCTCATACGACAATTCTGCAGCAGACGACTTTGAACGTATTTTGTTAAAACATAGAAAATCTCCATAATTGAATGGATAACCTGTGACAAAAAGTGGAAAACATTGTGGCAAAAGGAGAAATTGCACGTTTTGTCCAATTTCTTCTTTTGTCACTATGTTTTCAAAAAGCCGTCTGCTGCAGAGGCGTCAGAAAGCGTCTATATGAGGGAAAGGGTTAAGACATGATATCAATTATTGGTAAAGGGATACTAGTGACTCCCCCTTTCCTTTATTGCGCCTTCTAAATTGTTTTGTCGTGTGTGTAATGTTTTTAATTGCATACAGTCTATAACTTAAATTGAGATTATAACATATTACTGATACTTGTAATGCGCAACATTCCTAATGCAAAGGATTTCCATTTTCTGATGAATAATTTTAGTTACTTAATTATATGTGTTCATTTTTGTTTTAAATTCTAACACATAGATAAACACACAAACTAGCTTGGATAATTAAAGTCTTCAAAATGTATAAGTTCTTACTTGTATAAAGGCAATGCACCATTCACACCAGATTGTATGTGTATATTTTGGGGTTAAATTAAATATATTTAACGAAACGAAATTAATTTCAGCCAAACTAATCTTGGAACAGATTTTCATAAAGTTAGTCATTTATATTTCATATATTTCAAATGTATAAGTAGTATTGCGGGATGGGCTGTATCCTTTTGTGAGTTCGCTCACAGTTCTAGTTTTGAGTAAAAAATAAGCTATCTTTAATTTGTTTGTTTTACAGATTCACATCTTTCATTGTGGAGTTGCCTTGGGCAAGGTATTTCGCAGTCTAGTACTAATATTTCAGACAATGATGTTGGATAAGCGTATTGTTGTCAAGATATAACTAAATACTGTTGAAAAGGTTGTAAAATCTGAATTTTATTTTTTATTTATTTTTTTCCAGAACGCCAATAGTACAAGCACAAGTGTTGCCAAGCCTCAAGCAGAATGGATGCCAATCAATATGTCGAACTTGACGTCCATCTGGGATGTGGCAACACAGAGTAGTGGGTTTAACTTCGGAGACATAATACCATTTGTTAAAGAAAATATCGGAACCTTTCTCTCTGTGAGTATAACTCGTCATTAGTCAATATTGGCTAGAATCTGATGTTTGTGCAAAGATTTATCCGTTGTCCATCCGCAGACACAATTGGACGCATCTGCTGCAAATTCAATTTGAAAACGTTGTGGCAAAAGGAGAAATTGCTCATGATGAGCAATTTCTACTTTTGCCACAATGTTTTAAACTCTGTTCCCTAGATATTTTTAAAGAACTCAGCAGCAGATTTCTTGTATATTATTATAACTACATGAAAATATATCTCAAATTTGTGTGACTTGTTTTCATTTGAAGGCATGGTAGGGTAAACAACGCTTGATTTTAGCTCACGGTGAGTTATTGTGATCACCTTTTGTCCGTCGTCCGTCAACTTCTTCTCCTCAGTAACCAGTGGGTCAATTGGGATAAAACTTCACAGAAAGCATCCTCTCAATGACCTCATCAGAATTCCTTCAAATTTTTGGGATCCATGCAGAATTCTGGTTTCCATGGCAACGAAACAAAACAGACTTTAAAATTCTTCTTCTCCCAAACTGGTTGGCAGATTTTCAAATAATTTTTGTAGAAATTACCCACTATCACACTCCTTCAAGCCATGTTGATTGGTCGAAAAACATGGCTGCCAGGGGGACGTTTTTTTTTGCCTCATATGGCTTTAGTGAAGACTTTAAAAAAATTCTCCTCAGAAAGTGTCAGACCGATTTTTAAATAATTTTGTAGAAATGTTCCTTAAGTGACCCACTATCAGATTCCTTCAAGCCATGTTGATTGGTCATAAAACATGGCCGCAAGGGGGCGGGGCTATTTTGCCTTATATGGCTTGAGTGAAAACTTAAAAAATCTTCTCCTCCGAAAGTGTTTGGCTGGTTTTCAAATAATTTTGTAGAAATATTCCTAGGGTGACCCTCTATCAGATTCCTTCAAGCCATGTTGATTGCTCGAAAACTATGGCCGCCAGGGGGTGGGGCTTATATGGCTGAAGTGAAAAATAATAAAATCAGGTGAGCGATCCAGGGCCATCATGGCCCTCTTGTTTATATCGACCCAGATCAGGATAAGCATGCCGCACAAGCTAACCTGGACAGACACTTTTCGCCTCCTGTGGATTTTTTGTTTTAGGAATCAATACTCTATACTTCCGTCCCCTAAGATGGAATGTGTCGGCCAAAATTAACCTGAGTCGACTGCGCAGGCTGATCTGGATCGATACATTAGGCATAATGTTTGTTTTCTTATGGAATGGCTCATATAATACAGTCAAACCTGTGTTAAAGACCACCTTGGAATAGCAATTCCCTGTCTGTATCAACCACACTTTAAGTTTCCTAATTACTCATTTTCAGCAAATATAGACCTTAACCCTTTTCCTCATATAGACGCTTGTACGTGCAATTTCTCCTTTTACCACAATGTTTTCCATAATGTGAAATTATCACAAAAATTGATGTATACATACATGCATGTACATACATGCATATTGCCCTGTTACAAACAGTTAATCTTTTCTATTCCAGGTGTTAGAGTCTATCTGGCTGGTCCTTAAAGGCAACATGAACCTGGTGATGACTGTACTCACCTCAACTCTGTCACTCGTACTGGGTGGGGGAACTGCTCTACTGAACTTTGTTCTCTCTACTGTAAGTGTCGTTGTGTGTTAGATGGGTACCATGCTTGATGAGTGTAACTACATCATGTGTATTCATCCTAGTGTTGACTGTTCTCACCTCAACTCTGTCACTGGTATTGGCAGGGGGAACTGCTTCTACTCAACTTTGTTCTCTCTACTGTAAGTGTCGTTGTGTGTTAGATGGGTACCATGCTTGATGAGTGTAACTACATCATGTGTATTCATCCTAGTGTTGACTGTTCTCACCTCAACTCTGTCACTGGTATTGGCAGGGGGAACTGCTTCTACTCAACTTTGTTCTCTCTACTGTAAGTGTCGTTGTGTGTTAGATGGGTACCATGCTTGATGAGTGTAACTACATCATGTGTATTCATCCTAGTGTTGACTGTTCTCACCTCAACTCTGTCACTGGTATTGGCAGGGGGAACTGCTTCTACTCAACTTTGTTCTCTCTACTGTAAGTGTCGTTGTGTGTTAGATGGGTACCATGCTTGATGAGTGTAACTACATCATGTGTATTCATCCTAGTGTTGACTGTTCTCACCTCAACTCTGTCACTGGTATTGGCAGGGGGAACTGCTTCTACTCAACTTTGTTCTCTCTACTGTAAGTGTCGTTGTGTGTTAGATGGGTACCATGCTTGATGAGTGTAACTACATCATGTGTATTCATCCTAGTGATGACTGTTCTCACCTCAACTCTGTCACTGGTATTGGCAGGGGGAACTGCTCCTACTCAACTTTGTTCTCTCTACTGTAAGTGTCGTTGTGTGTTAGATGGGTACCATGCTTGATGAGTGTAACTACATCATGTGTATTCATCCTAGTGATGACTGTTCTCACCTCAACTCTGTCACTGGTATTGGCAGGGGGAACTGCTTCTACTCAACTTTGTTCTCTCTACTGTAAGTGTCGTTGTGTGTTAGATAGGTACCATGATTGATGAGTGTAACTACATCATGTGTATTCATCCTAGTGATGACTGTTCTCACCTCAACTCTGTCACTGGTATTGGCAGGGGGAACTGCTTCTACTCAACTTTGTTCTCTCTACTGTAAGTGTCGTTGTGTGTTAGATGGGTACCATGCTTGATGAGTGTAACTACATCATGTGTATTCATCCTAGTGATGACTGTACTCACCTCAACTCTGTCACTGGTATTGGCAGGGGGAACTGCTTCTACTCAACTTTGTTCTCTCTACTGTAAGTGTCGTTGTGTGTTAGATGGGTACCATGCTTGATGAGTGTAACTACATCATGTGTATTCATCCTAGTGATGACTGTACTCACCTCAACTCTGTCACTGGTATTGGCAGGGGGAACTGCTTCTACTCAACTTTGTTCTCTCTACTGTAAGTGTCGTTGTGTGTAAGATGGGTACCATGCTTGATGAGTGTAACTACATCATGTGTATTCATCCTAGTGATGACTGTTCTCACCTCAACTCTGTCACTCGTACTGGGTGGGGGAACTGCTTCTACTCAACTTTGTTCTCTCTACTGTAAGTGTCGTTGTGTGTTAGATGGGTACCATGCTTGATGAGTGTAACTACATCATGTGTATTCATCCTAGTGATGACTGTTCTCACCTCAACTCTGTCACTGGTATTGGCAGGGGGAACTGCTTCTACTCAACTTTGTTCTCTCTACTGTAAGTGTCGTTGTGTGTTAGATGGGTACCATGCTTGATGAGTGTAACTACATCATGTGTATTCATCCTAGTGATGACTGTTCTCACCTCAACTCTGTCACTGGTATTGGCAGGGGGAACTGCTTCTACTCAACTTTGTTCTCTCTACTGTAAGTGTCGTTGTGTGTTAGATGGGTACCATGCTTGATGAGTGTAACTACATCATGTGTATTCATCCTAGTGATGACTGTTCTCACCTCAACTCTGTCACTGGTATTGGCAGGGGGAACTGCTTCTACTCAACTTTGTTCTCTCTACTGTAAGTGTCGTTGTGTGTTAGATGGGTACCATGCTTGATGAGTGTAACTACATCATGTGTATTCATCCTAGTGATGACTGTTCTCACCTCAACTCTGTCACTGGTATTGGCAGGGGGAACTGCTTCTACTCAACTTTGTTCTCTCTACTGTAAGTGTCGTTGTGTGTTAGATGGGTACCATGCTTGATGAGTGTAACTACATCATGTGTATTCATCCTAGTGATGACTGTTCTCACCTCAACTCTGTCACTGGTATTGGCAGGGGGAACTGCTCTACTCAACTTTGTTCTCTCTACTGTAAGTGTCGTTGTGTGTGTGTGATAGGTATCATGCTTGATGTGTGTAACTTCATCATGTGTATTCATTTAACCCTTTCCCACATACAACTAATCTGCAGCACACAACTTGGAAAAACATTTTGGCAAAAATGTGAAAAGTCTCCATAAATGAGAGTTAGTTATTTAAAGTTGAACACATTATGGACAAAAGAAGAAATTGCTCCTTATGAGCAATTTTTAGCTTGTCTGTTTGAGGCAGATGAGCTTATGTCATAGCCTAATCGGCTGTTGTTGTCGTCCTACAGATTATATATGGTAGGTTGTTTTGTTAAAAAACGTTTTTCCTCACTTACCATTCAATGTGTAGAGCTTTGAAACTTAATATTGTTGTCTACTTTTTCTTAGTAACCAGTCAAGGTAGAA
Source organism: Serripes groenlandicus (assembly GCA_031761405.1). NCBI lineage: Eukaryota > Metazoa > Mollusca > Bivalvia > Cardiida > Cardiidae > Serripes > Serripes groenlandicus. The sequence goes on from JASEVX010000003.1 coordinate 111,745,542, forward strand.
ATTTGAAACTTAAAAATGGTGTCTTATATCATAGTAGCAACAACAGATGCAAGTTCCATAACTTTTCACTGCATTTTGTCAAACTTAAACCCCTTTTTAATTCAGAATTTTGGTTAAGTTTTGGGTTAAGGTCACTTAAATGCAAACTAACAAAGCCATCTCTTTAAAGCTTGACATATTTGTTCACTATCAAATGTACAATAGAATGAAGGAAGAGTTTTACAAGTAACATAAACCTGTCATGTATTTTGACTGGATTATTGCCCTTCTTAACTTAGAAAATCTCAAACTCACTTATTATACACAATATTTTTGTATTAGTTGACATAATGTTACCAAATTTTGTTTGTAGTATAGTGACAAGGTGAGCTTTTATGATCGCCCTTCGTCCGTTGTCAGTCGTCTGTCCACAATTTCTTGTGAACACGATAAAGTCTTCATTTATTATCAGATGCTTACCAAACTTATTCAGTAGCTAGATATACATGATAGCTCGGTTCCTTCCGAAAACCATCTGTTTATGCATGACTGAATTATGGCCCTTTAAAATTGGCAAAATTGTTATAATTGACTTTGTGAACACGATAAAAACTTCATTTATTTGTCACATGTCCTTTACATTGGCAATATTGACACATTGTTGGACGATGCAGATATTGAAAACAAAAATTCTACCTTTACATTCGCTCCTGGAGAAGGTCAACGACCTCAGTATTTTTCAAGATAAAGATTCAGAATGTTCCTTAAATGACCCACTATCAGATTCCTTCAAGCCATGTTGATTGGTCGAAAAACATGGCCGCCATGGGGCGAGGCTATTTTGCCTTACATGGCTTGAGTGAAAACTTAAAAAATCTTCTCCCCCGAAAGTGTTTGGCCGATTTTCAAATAAATTCTATTAGATTCCTTCAAGCCATGTTGATTGGTTGAAAACTATGGCTAAAGTGAAAAAAAATAAAATCAGGTGAGCGATCCAAGGCCATCATGGCCCTCTTGTTTAAATTTCTTGCTTGGATATTAAGCAGGCGGTGCTCTTGTTATATACCTGTTACAACTTCCAAGACAGAAAAATACAAATTATTCAAATATTTTTAAATGATTTCACAAATGAAATAAAACATTTTACACATGAAATAAAAGTTATGACTGTCTTGTGAAAGATGTCAGACTAATGTGAATGATTTGACATCATATTTCCATGACGTCACATTGCCATAATTGGTACTATTTTTGTTCTAGTCAAGTACATAAAGTACGTAATTTTAATCCAATGTGTTGTATTTGGACTTGACATTTTGCATGTATATGCCACAGAAAATATACACTGCTTCTCTCATTTACAGATTATTGGAACTTCTAGAAAATAGTGTGGTATAAGAATGTCCACTCTTCTGTAATACAGTCAAACCTGTGTTTAAAGACCGCCCATGGTAAGAGAACAATCTGGTCTTTGTTCACAGGTGGACTTTAATTACAGGGTCATTTATGCAGAACATTAGTAATTCGGAAATTAAAAGTGGTTTTTATAGACAGGGAATTGCTGAACAAAGGTAGTCTTTAGCACAGGTTTGACTGAATATGCATACATGCGCTTTCTGACACCTGTGCGATGAAATCTGAAAACATTGTAGCAAAAGGTGTTCATAATGAGCAATATCTCCTTTTGCCAGAATGTTTTAAACTCAATCATTACACTTTCATTTATATATGTGGGAAAGGTTTAAACAAACATATACATGTTTTATGTATTTCAGATCATTTTTCTAACAACACTTTTCTACCTGCTGGCATCAAGCGGTGACCAGTACAAACCAATAGAACTCTTCTCCAAAATGAGTCCTCCATCATCGGGTGGGAGCACTATTGGACAGGCTGTCCAGGACGCTGTTGGGTAAATATCCCTATCCACTATATTATGCACAGGAAGTGCTTAAATCCTTTTCCACTTTCAGATGCATTTTGACGCCTCTGCAGAATACAACATTGTGGCAAAGGTGAAATTGCTCTTGATGAGCAATTTTAATATTTGCCACAATGTTTTTCAACTCTGTTTTAAACTACTAAACTCTCATTTATGGAGATTATTCATGTTTTTGTATATAGGTTTTCAAAGTCGTCTGCTGTAGATTTGTTGTATGTTGGAAAGGGTTGAAATCTGGGTTTAAGGATATTTTAGAATGTTGCGATTTGCTTAAACGTTAAGATAGAATTTGGCTGTCTGCTCTCCTATTATTACGCACGAAAACTAAAAAAACTATTTTTTTTACAACTTTGTTTATACAAACTGAAGAGTTCCAATCTTGTGAACAAATCTGGTCAGATGTCATGTCAGGAGCAGAGCACGTCTCCCGCCCCCAAACTGCCAAATATCTCTTATTGTTAAATTATTAAATATAATTGAAAGCATTGTGGCAAAAGGAGAAATTTCTCCTTCTGCCACGGTGTTTTCAAAAGTAGTCTGCTGTAGAGGCGTTAAATATTTACCCTTTTCCAGATATGATTGATATGATATTTTTAGAATCGTCTGCTTTGAAAACCCCTCACAAAGAAATGGCGGTGTTAACCCTTTCCCTCATATAGACGCCTTTCTGATGCCTCTGCAGCAGTTAGCTTTTTGAAAACATAGTGACAAAAGAAGAAATTGCTCAAAACGAGCAATTTCTCCTTTTGCCACAAAGTTTTCCACTTTTAGTCATAGGTTATCCATTCAATTATAGAGATTTTCTATTTTTTTTACAAAATATGTTCAAAGTCGTCTACAGCAAAATTGTCGTATGAGGGAAAGGGTTAATTTAATTTTGATAAAAATTCCGATGTATAGTTTTGATAATGTATTTTGGGCCGGTCGCACTGAATTACTTTTAAAGTTTTTGAATTTGAATTTGAAATAGAGTTGAAAATGTTATGGGAAAAGTCATCTTCAAATGATGATGAACAAATTCTCCTTTCCCAACAATGTTTCCAAAAGTTGTCTTGTGCAAAGGTGTCAAATGATGCCAGCCAGCAGCATCAGGAAAAGTGTTATCAATAGCTCTCACATTGAATTTTTAGATGAAACAAACTGATGTTATTTCTTTCACTGTACCTTGGACATGTAAACCAAAGCCCTTGATGCACAATCCAGTTGCTTTCGTGTAGATGACTGTTAATCTTTGGTCACAAGCAACCAATATGCAGCCAACGACTTTGAAACTCCGAAAAATCTCTTGGATTAAAAGTATAATTATTAAATAGTTGAACATTTTTGCTTATAGAGAAATTGTTCGTTATGAGCAGCTTCCCTCTTTTGTCATAATGATGTCAAGTCATTTGCTGTAGATGTGTATGAATATAGGAAAAGTTTAACAGACTGTAATATTATTTGCAATTATAACTATCAAATTTCATTCTTGTATTGTCTTGTTTTGTTGGTTACCATTCACCACAGACTGCCAGGATGCTTGATTATACATACAAGGGAAAACAATTAGGACACAGTCTCCACATGTTGCAAAGTGTTTAAATATCAGATTTGTCTGGCATTGCCACAAGTCCTGGAAGCTCAGTCGGTAGCCATACAAGCTGCCAATCCAGAGGTTGTGAGTTCGATCTCCAGCTTGGCCAATATTCTCTCCGACTCTTGACAAATGTCAATGCGACATACATCAATTATTTTCCACCAATGGGATATCAGTCTATGTGGAAAAGCAGCAAGCTGCTTGGAAAGACTTTTGTATGGAGTATTGATGTGAGAAAGCCAGGATACACAATGTCATGGGTAGGTGAATTGACCACCATGATATGACTGAAAAATTAAACCCCACTTAACCCTTTCCCTTATACGGCAATTCTGCAGCAGACGACTTTGAACGTATTTTGTCAAAACATAGAAAATCTCCATAATTGAATGGATAACCTATGACAAAAAGTGGAAAACATTGTGGCAAAGGAAGAAATTGCACGTTTTGTGCAATTTCTTCTTTTGTCACTATGTTTTCAAAAAGCCGTCTGCTGCAGAGGCGTCAGAAAGCGTCTATATGAGGGAAAGGGTTAATCAATTGCCTGATCTTGCCAAATTAGTTTTGATGAAGTTATTATGTCTGTTTACTTGTAGTGGGGTGTTCATGGCATCCCTGAAGATGGGTATGTTCTATGGGTTATACACATGGCTGACACATTTACTGTTCGGTGTTAACATTGTATTTATTCCCTCCGGTAAGTCATTCACAGGCATTTAAACCATTCCCACATATAGACGCTTACTGATACCTATGCAGCTTACAACTTTTGAAATCTTTGGCAAAATGAGAAATTGCTCCTAATGAGAAATTTCTCCATTTGCCACAATGATTTCAACTTTATTCAATCATTATACTATCATTTATAGAGATTTTCTATATTTATTACTTTATAATGTTGAAGTCGTCTGCTGCAGATTTACTGTATGTGGGAAAGGGTTAAAGTGGTGTCTCGTTTTGGACCAGGTCACTGGAAAACCAACCTTCAAACCCTTTTTCCACATACTGAAAATCTGCAGCAGACACCTTTGAAAATATCTAGGGAAATAGATAAATAAAGAGATGGAAACATTTTGGCAGAATTGGAATTTGCTCATTATGAGAAATTTCTTCTTTTGCCACAATGTTTTCAAATGTCTTCTGTTGCAGAGGCATCTGAAAGTGTTTATATGTGGGAAAGGATAACATTGATTATTGGCATTTTTCCTCACTTATTGTGTTTTATGTGTAAGCGTTCTAAACAGACTTAAACCTTTCCAATGTACAATATGTCTACAGGAAGCATTTAGGCAAAACCAGATTTACACATAAATGTACATGTACACTATTTAACCCTTTCCCTCATATAGACGCTTTCTGACGCCTCTGCATCAGATGGCTTTTTGAAAACATAGTGACGAAAGAAGAAATGCTCAAAACAAGCAATTCTCCTTTTGCCACAATGTTTTCAATTTTAGTCATAGATTATTCATTCAATTACAGAGATTTTCTATTTTTTGACAAAATTTGTTTAAAGCCGTCTGCTGTAGAATTGTCGTATGAGGAAAAGGGTTAAATCAGATTTTAAAACATTGTGGCAAAAAAGGAATTTGGTCATGATAAGCAATTTCTCCTTTTGCCACAATGTTTTCAAAAGATGTCTGCTGCAAATGTGTTATAAAATGTGTCTACATGTGCCACAAGGTTTAATAGTGATTTACAAATAGAATCAAAAATTTATTTACTACTGACAGAGAATAAACAACAATATCTATCTGGCTGATATATTTGTTGCCAAGCCCCAGTGGCAATTCAGGCTGTCAATCCAGAGGTTCAGAGTTGGAACCCCAGCCAGGCCAACGTTCTCCTCGATATTTGACAAAGGTCAATGCGAAAAGCATCATTCGTCTTCCATCAATGGGCTCACAGTCTATGTGTAAAAGCAGCCTGTTCCATGGAAAGTACTGGTTTGTTAACTGGCTGCAATGATATAACTGAAAAATTGTTGAAAGCAGCATAAAACTCCAGTCAATCAACATGATATATTTGAATTTTATTGCTTTAATTAGCAGACTTATATTGCGTATATTGAGGGTAAATGAAAAATTGCTTGTAAATTTAAATATTAGTTTAATTCCTAGATTTGATGTTAGACGGTATCTACTTTTGGGTCGAATGAGATAACTTCAATCAAAATTGAATTTTCTACCTCTCATAGAAGTTAACTATTTCATTTAGTAAATTCTATTGTTGTTTTTCTTCTATCAAGATTGAGCATATTCTCCTAACCATTGATGGCCATACACTGCAGAGAAAGTAGAACTCATTCTTAGTAGGATTTTTTTTTATGTATTCCATTTAGTTCGTCTTATTTAAATATAAGGTGAAGAGTACACTAAATAATATTGGTTGATTTATGAATCTGTAACAAAGCTGTAGATATATGAGCCATCCCGCAATATAACCAACATTATGCACTCTACGTAATGTATTGACCCAGATCAGCCTGCTTAGTCCACGCAGGCTAATAAAACGGGCCGACACATTCCGTCTCGGGGGGGAAAGAGGTATAGAGTAATGATTCCTGAAACAGAAAATCCACAGGAAGCGAAAAGTGTCTGTCCAGGTTAGGCTGATCTGGATCGATGCTTTACACAGAGTCCATAATGTTGGTTTTCTCACGGGATGGCTCATATACATGTATTGTGTTAATATTTTACAGCCTTAGCTGCTGTGTTTGGTGCCATACCATTTGTGGGGACATATCTGGCTGCTATTCCAGCTGTGCTAGAACTGTGGCTTGTCCATGATCAGTTTGTATTGGCTGTGTTACTGCTGGTTTGCCATTTTCTACCGTCCTATGTTGTTGATACTGCCATATACTCAGAAATAAAGGGGTAAGTGTTTGGTTTTTGTGTACTGATGTATGTTTTTATACGCCCGTTTAAAAACGGATAGTATTATAGTTTTACCTGCGGCGTACGGGTGGGCGGCGTCCAGTATGTTGTCAGCTCAATAACTTTAGAAGCCTTTGTCCAATCATCACCAAATTTTGTCACAATGTGTATTGGCATAATATCTCGGACAAGTTCCATAACTTGCCATATTGCTTTTAGTCAATCAAGAGCTATCGCCCTTTAATTATAGAAATTAACCAAAATTAGTCTTGTCAGCTCAATAACTTTAGAAACCTTTGTCCAATCATCATCTAATTTGGTCAGAATGTGTATTGGCATAATATCTCGGACAAGTTCGATAACTAGCCATATCCCTTTAGTCAATCAAGAGAAATCGCCCTTTAATTATAGAAATTACCTAAAATTGGTCTTGTCAGCTCAATAACAATTATCACTATACAGTACATGCGTATTTTGTGACATTTGGCGCTCTTGTTATTGTTATTTCATTGTTTTGTAGTCTTGAAGAACACCCTTTTCCCATATACAGCAAATCTGCAGCAGATGACTTTGAAAACATATTTGATAAAATATGGATATTTCTCCCTTTGCAACAATGTTTTCAACTCTATTAGTGACATAATTAAACTTTTTATTTTCAAATTGTTGCCAAGCTGATTTCAAAATCTTCTGCTGCAGATTTGTTGTATGATGGAAAGGGATAAACATACAGCAAACCATAGCAGACACCTTACAAAATATCTTGGCAAACATATTTGAACACTAAAACTGAAAGCACAATTGTTGAATAGAGTAAATATTATAAACAATCACAATTGGTATTTTATAATGTGTTTCAACAAAACCACACACATTTGTTATTTTTTTTTATTGTGTTTTAACAAAACCACACAAAATTGGTATTGTATAATGTGTTTCAACAAAACCCCACAAAATTGGTATTTATAATCAACAAATCCACACAAATTTGGTATTTTATAGTGTGTTTCAAGAAAACCACACAAAATAAGTATTTTATTATGTGTTTCAACAATCAATGTTTTATTGATAACGTTCACAATTATAAGGCAGGTCTTGCAATTGCTGAAATGTACCGGTACTTGTTTTGTATAGAAGGATCCATGTTTTGGTACTTTGTGATGTGTTTTAACTATCAAAAATTTCTTCTGTTTGCAGGGGTCACCCTTACATGACAGGTCTTGCCATAGCTGGTGGTATGTACTGGTTGGGGCTAGAAGGGGCCATTTTCGGACCCATCATACTTTGTGTTCTGGTTGTCTTGGTGAATGTGTACACGTCCATGATGAAACCAGAAACACCTGCTTTTCTCAGGTATTCATCGTTACTTGTTACAATCAGTTTTTAACCCTTTTCCACAAACAACAAATTTGCAGCAGATGACTTTAAGACATATAGGCAAATAATTTCTGTAAATGAAAGCTTATTATAGTATTTGATTTGAGTTGAAAACATTGTGGCAAAAGGAGAAAATGCTAATTTTTAACAATTTCCCCTATTGTCAGAACGTTTGCTAAAGTCCTATGCTGCAGGGACAGTAGAAAGTGTCTGTATGTTGGTAAGGATGAACCATTTGAGCTTGCAGGAACTATATGTGAGGTTATGGTATCACCCTTTTGTTGACTTGAATGGTTACCAAAATGGTTTAACTCTTTCCCACTTGCAGACACATTTTGATGCATCTGAAGCATTGTGGTAAAAAGGAGTAATTGAGTAATTGAGTGTTCCCTATTCAAGATGTTTGTGTCTGGCGAATCTACAAAAGTATTAGATATAGAGACATGCAACTTTATAGAATTGCTTAGTTAAACATGTATTATTACTCCTTGGGTATTATTTCAAAATGTGTTCCATTGGAAAACTGTAAGAGTTCTGTTTAAAATAGCAAAACTGCACCTGTAAAGTTTTGAAAAGATTGTTGGAAATAAAACCAGTTGTGACTGTGAGCAATTTAAAACTTTCCCTTTGACAAGGTCATACATTAGAAAAGAAAAAGTATTCTTTCCCACATAACATATATGTAAGTATGTAACATACAGCTGTTTTCTAATGCTTCTGCAGATCAATTTCTCTCTCTCTCTCTCTCTCTCGCAATGTTTTCATTTTTTTTTCAGTATATTCTTTCTTAAATAGTGAGTTTCCATATTTTTGACTTAATGTTTTTAAACTGTCTCACTGCAGGTAAGTTGTATGTGGGAAAGGGTTAAAGTGACTACATTTAAATAATACTTCTTAGAATTTTATAAGCAGTGCAATTTACATTGAAATAATAATAAATCATCCAATATGGGAAAGGTTTAATGACACATCAAGTAATTCTGATAGATAAAGTAATGTTTGAGACTTTAATAATTGTCTTTCTTCTCTTGTTCCAGTTGAGTTATGTGTAGACAGGAAGGTGTGAGGTTGATCACTTTCCCACAATGCATCTGCAGCAGAGGACTTCGAAATCTTCCTTGCAAAAATATGTAATATCTCTGTAGATGAAAGTATAACAATTGCATAAAGTTGAAAACATTGTGAAAAAGGAATAATTGCTCATTATGAGCAATTTGTCTTTTTGCCATGTTGTGTCCCAAAGTCCTCTGCTGTAGATGCATCAAGTTGCTTCTACATTTCAGTTTATTATATATCAAGTAATGCTGATGGAATGTTTGATCTAATCAAAGTGCCTGGACATGTGGGAAAGGGTTTATTACATATCAAGTAATGCTGATAGACAAAGGAATGTTTGATCTATTAAAATTGCCTCTCCTCTCTTTTACAGTCGATCGCATAGTATTATGTAGACAGGATGAACTGAAGATGATCTGCTGATAAAAGGTGTTTTGGAGACACGGTCGGCCGGACAAGACACAATTGTTATATTTGCAAACATAATTTCATAAATTTAGTTAAAAATCAGTTTATATTTAATGTAGCCATGTCACATGAAAACAGACCATTATTTTTGGTAATGCAACTAAAATCTTGATTTTAACAATACACTCAAACATGTGTTAGGCAGCCACCCAATGGGAGAGTCAAAATGTGGCTACTGAACACAAATGACTGCTTAATACAAGTCAAATATAGAAGAAAAAGTTGTTTTTGTTAATCTTGAAGAGGCTGCATAATACAAGTTGGCTGCTTAACAAAGGTGACTGCTTACACAAGTTTGACAGTAGTGATAACAATTTTCAAACTGAAATAATATGTTTCACAGATCACATAAAGAACCATGAGTGTGAAGTTGTTACCTGAACTAAACTTCTAGAGTCATGTCAGATATTCAATAAGGGCTACGTGGGTATCTGTGTAAACTAACCTGAGCCTTCACTGTTGCATTGAGCATGCTAGCTCAGTGCATTTGAACACCACTAGCTCAGCTTGCAAGGATGAAAACATTACATGTAGGAGAATTTGCTTCAAAGACAACTCGTCCGAAATCGAACTCACTCTATAGCAACTAGCCCCAAATGTTCAGACAACTCGCCACAAAATATTTTTTGTCTTTTGGGCGAGATGGGTGGATACCAAACCTTTTAATCCTGAGTTAACCATCATCTTTTATGATAGCTGATTCAAGTCCTTGTGACCAGCTAACTGATTCATGGGAATGTATGCTATGGTTAGCGTCGGGGATTTCGAGACCGGGTGTCCCGGGTTCGATCCCCAGTAGCGGCACTACGGTCATGGTGGAGTGCCCTTGGGCAAGGCACTTTTTCTAGCCTAGTACTGGTTTGTTTACCCAGGGATCATGAATAAGTGAACTGTCGCCGTGATATAACTGAAATAATGTTGAAAGAGGCGTAAAACCCCAATAAATAAATAAATAAATAAATAAATTAATATTCATTTTGATATTTGTTTCATTAAAACTAGCTTGTGTCTTGGCAAAGCCTTTTTCGGAATGTTGATATTAAATGAACCTTATAGTCAAACTCACAATTTTGTAGAAATGTCAGGATTTTTTATGCATAGAAAATATAGTCAATATTTTAACTATTTTTTTGATTATTTAATTAGGCAGTGTGAATGTTAGTGCTTGTTTTATAAGATATACTACAGCTTCATGTAGGGATAACCATAACATTGTTTATCTTTCATTAATAAAATAAGTTTTTTTTTGTACAACCTCATTACGTGATTAACATCACTGTAACAGGTTTATATATTGCAGCTCCATGTATGTGATAATCGTGACTTAGTTTATCTTTCCTTAATTTAAATCAATGTTTATATATTACAGCTTCATTTACGTGATAACTAACTTTATTTATCTTTCATTACTTTGAAGCAATGTTTATATATTACAGCCTCATTACGTGATAAACATCACTTTGTTTGCCCTTCATTATCAGCTTTATATATAACAGCTTCATTTATGTGATAACCATAACTTTATTTATTCTTCATTAATTTAAAGCATCGTTTATACATGATATCACTGTATCTATCCTTCATTTATTTTTGTGTCACCCTGCGTAGCCTGGTAGGCACTTAGGGATTACCTTTTTTTTTTATCCGGCGTCTGTCTGGCGTCACACTTTTTCGTCACACTTTCAATGAGCAGGTGCAGGTGACACACGTGCTCCGCGAAGCACTCCATTCTAGTTTATCCTTCATTAAGGTAAAGCAATGTTTTATGTATATTACAGCTTCATTTATGTTTATCCTTCCTTATTTCAATCAAAGTACTGTTACATGTATATGTAGATAGAACATTTTTCTCCACAGAATAAGCATCACTTTGTTCGCCCCTCATTTATGTCAAGCTATTGTATATACAGCTTCATTTATGTGATAACCCGTTATTTTATTTAAGTGTATTTTAATTTAAACAAAAATATGACTATTATCTTTTATTTTGTAATGATGTTTACTTTGTTCTAGGTTCATTGATTTATGCAGACTAGCCTATCCATAGTGCTTAACCCTTTCCCTCATACGACAATTCTGCAGCAGCCGACTTTGAACTCATTTTGTCAAAACATAGAAAATCTCCATAATTGAATGGATAACCTATGACAAAAAGTGGAAATCATTGTGGCAAAAGGAGAAATTGCACGTTTTGTGCAATTTCTTCTTTTGTCACTATGTTTTCAAAACGCCGTCTGCTGCAGAGGCGTCAGAAAGTGTCTATATGAGGGAAAGGGTTAAACTTATTCTGAAATATGTACATGTACCGGTAATAGTTTAAGTGTCATTGTTTTCTGTATATTCCACACTTGGTGCTTTTGTTATTTTTTTATTTTGTTATCTTTAACCTGATATACATGTTGTTAAAACTCTTTGTATCTCTGCAGCATACACGTTGAGAAAACATTGCGAAAAATGAGAAATTACCCATAACCAGCAATTTCTACTTTTCTCTAAAGGTTTACAAATCTGTATCAACAATATTTTACAAATTCCCAGATGTTACATTTTATCCAAGCTGTTAGTGAACAGTAATTTAAGCATATCAATGAAAGGTTAATTCTACTGGATTGTGTTCAATCATCCACTGTCCGTTGTATGTCATCTTGTTTTATGAATTGTCAACAATTGATCTATACAATGTTTATCACTGGGCCATTTTAACCCCTTTACCATATACAACATTGGAAATATCTGAACAAAAACATATGAAAAATCTCTATAAATGAAAGTTGAAAACATGATGGCAAAAGATGAAATTGTTCATTATGAGTATAGTTTCTTCTTTTGCCACAATATTTTCAAAAATTAATCTGCTGCAGATGCGTCAAATGCGTTCTTAAGTTGGAAAGGGTTAAACAAGTTAATACAGACTGTTTCTTAGCAACATATGGGACTAGTTTCCTTCAGCCCTCTTCTTTATCCCTTTCACACCTTTAGACACCTTTTGACGCCTCTGCAGCAGACAACCTTTGAAAACATAGTGACTAAAGAAGAAATTGCTCATAATGATTAATTTCTCCTTTTGCCGCAATGTTTACAAGTTTTTTTCAGTAATTATACCTTAATTTTTAGAGTTTCCTTGATTTTTCCTAGATGTTTTCAAGGTCTTCGAGTGCAATTTTGCTGTTTGTAGAAAAGGCCAGAGACATATATACATGTCTCTGGAAAGGCATAAATGATCCTTTTTAATTCAAATGTTTAAAATTCATAGGAAGAAACATAAAAACTTGGAGGAAGAAACATGTTCTTGACATCATTACAGCCAAAGTAGAATGTTTTATTTCTCCTGTTTCCATAATGTTTTTGAAATTCTTTGGTGTATAGTTCACAAAAGTTGTCTGTAGCAGGAACAATGTACATTATATATCTAAGAATTCCATTATTGTGTCCATTCACTGAGGCAAAACATCTAATACAAATACATGTATTTCTAGTCATCATTTCTATGACATTTTAACCCTTTTCCCACATACAACCAATCTGCAGCAGACGACCTTGTAAACATTAAGGCAAACATATGGAAAATCACTCTACTTGAAAGTATAGTGTATAGAACTGAAACCATGGTAACAAAATGAGAAATTGCTCATCATGATCAATTTCTCCGTTTGCCGCAATGTTTTCAAATAGTGTCTGCTGCAGCTGCAGAGGCGTCAGAACGCGCATGTATTTGAGAACGGGTGAATAGTCTTTCTAATTGGAGAAAAATGATGAAATGAAGTTCTATTCTATTGAAGAAGAAACGTTTTAAGACGGAATAGAAAATGTTAGGGAAAAAGGAGAACTTTCTGACAATAAGCAATGTTCAATTTGACATACACAGACGATATGCATTGCCTTACGATGCTTTTATTTTCGATTTTGATAATTTACTTTTAATTGTTTGAATTTTTTTAATTGTGCTCAGCTTGTGAATAAAATTTTGAAATCACATTTATGTCTTGAATTTCTGTTTTTTCTTCACTAACAGTCCAACTTTTATTCTTATTTCGATGTAGAATGATCTTTGTTAATACCGAGCAGATACTTCCAGCTAGGCTTATACAACCTGAAATATGAATCATGTTAGATATCATTCTATTCATTATAAACCATATAAACACTATCTTAATTCATGTGTAAGTGTTTTAGAGAGTGGGCGTGGGGAAGAGATGGGTATTAACATTATTACAATTAGTTCATTTAGAAATGAGAATTCGGGTGTTTTTCTACTGCTGCTATCGCTTGTTCTTCATCTTCTTTAGACACAGATCTATGCCAAAGTATATGTGGGAATGTAGTCAGCTCCTGGTAAGACTGGTATGGACTACCAGTGTTATAACCCCGGTCAGGTCTTTGGCGCTCAGTCTTGCGGGGTGAGCATTACGACTGACTCGCCGATGTCAGGATAAATGGACCAGTAGTATTGGTAACTTACCCAGGACACGCCGTGATATAACTGATTTTTAAAGCCGTGTATAACCTAGTGGGAGAAAGTCAGGAAACACAATTGAGCCGTCCTGCGAGAAAACCAACAGTATGGCCTCTGCGTAATGTATCGACCCAGATCAGACTGATCCGGGCAGACACATTCCGTCTCAGGGGGATAGAGGTATAGATTAATGGTTCCTGAAACAGACAATCCACAGGAGGCGAAACGTGTCTACCCGGGTAAGCTCATGCTTAAGCTGATCCGGGACGATACTTTACGCAGTCCACAATGTTGGTTTTCTCGCGGGACGGCTCAAATTATGTGAATTGCCCGCCGTCATATCACTTAAATACTGTTTAAAAACGTAGGCTAATCCATTAAAAGAGTGTCCCATAAACTACGTAAAGATTGCATTACCTGTAGTAACGAACACCATTCTATATCCACCAAATACCTGGAGTAATAAACCTGAAAGTATAGAACAAATTACTTAAGGTGAAATCATTCTTCTTTTCTTCCCTATAATATGTAGGGATTTATTGGAATTGAACTTTATGATTTCCAAATGAAATATGCAACAAATCAACTTTACAACTCTAAAGGAGAATGTTCACGAATACACAAAATCGACCGTGCGTCTACACATAACAACACACAACAAATGAATAATGATTTCCATAAATATCTTGTATATTGTTTCAAAGCATTTATATCCGTGACATGCAATTAATACATACATGGATGTAAATATATTCATGTAAATGCTTCAAAGTACAGTACCACTGGTTACGGGTAACTGGTCCCCAGTCGCGCCCTCTTGTCATGGTGAAGTTCCCTTGGGCAAGGCACATTTCCTAGCCTAGTACTGGTTTGTTTACCCCGATCATGAAATAAGTGAACTGTCGCAATGATATAACTGAAATAATAATGAAAACGGCGTAAAACCCCAGCAAAACAAACAAGAGCACCGCGTACGGCACAGACGCTCGACTGATAGGGAGAAGAAAAAAATGAGCTAAACAAAAAACCTTAACCGGACGACCACGCCGCCGCCGCCGACGCCGACGACGACGCCAGGGTCATGACACTAGCTCTCTTTTTTTTCAAAAGTCGAGCTAATAAGGGAGACTGGAAAAGTCACATTGACATTACGTTACGACTCCAGTAGGAATTCTAGTTGTTTTATGTTCATTTTTTGTTGTCACATAACATATTAAAAATTACTGCTTTCTGGTACACTTATTCTAATGAAACTAGGCACGACAGTCCTCTATGTTAACTCTTTCACACATGCAGACGAATTTTGACGGAATAGCAGCAGACGACTTTTGAAAACAGTTTGGCCAAAGGTGAAATTGCTCATGATGAGCAATTTCTCCTTTGGCCACAATGTTTTCAACTTTATTTAACAATTACTGTATAAGTGGTAAAGTTCGCGTCGTGGAAATGTTTGCGAAGTTCGCGAATTCACTAAATTCGCAAAAATATCAGCCAGCGAAAGTTACCACGTTCTCAATTATATATTTTACCTATACACCGTTTATTTGACCGACACACCGTTTAGCCGATATTTTGATTCACATCGTATTACCTGAGAATTGTGACTGAATCCAAATGAAAGAGTAACAGACCGATCGAAAGATAACAAACATATTTAATTCAAATTGTGTGTTGTTAAATCTACGTGAACACATTTGCAATATATTTACAGCAATACATTTTACATATTTACAAATTTATCACCGGTCCGGTACGGTATAAAACTCGTAAGACTTATGGCTTTGTTTACTAGTAAATGTGTAAGAAAAGAAAACCGATTGATTATTTTAACAACTAATTGTCAAACAGCAAACGTACAGGTCTCATCAGACAAAGGATCACATTGTATCAAGATCGACACTTTGCTCCTTAATACCGGTGTAGCGTGAAATTTGTTCTCCCGTTGTGAGAGTTCTCATGCGCATGCGCAATGAGACTGAGACCGCATACAACGCCAGTGTGGCGTGAAATTAGTTATCCCGTTGTGGGAGTTCTCATACGCATGCGCACACCGAAATGAGAACTCCTACAACGAGAGAACAAATTTCACACCGGTGGGGTTAAATTTGTTCTCCCGTTGTGGGAGTTCTCATTTGCATGCACAATGGTTGATTGATTGGGGGCGCAATGAGCCTGAAACCGCATACCACGCCGGTGTGGCGTGAAATTAGTTCTCCCGTTGTGGGAGTTCTCATGTAATCATACGCATGCGCATACCGAAATGAGAACTCCCACAACGGGAGAACAAATTTCACACTGGTGTCGTTAAATTTGTTCTCCCGTTGTGGGAGTTCTCATTCGCATTCACAATGGTTGATTGATTGGGGGGCGCAATGAGCCTGAGACCGTATACCACGCCGGTGTGGCGTGAAATTAGTTCTCCCGTTGTGGGAGTTCTCATGTTATCATACGCGCATACCGAAATGAGAACTCCCACAACGGGAGAACACATTTCACCCCACACTGTTGTGGGAGTTCTCATGCGCATGCGCAATGGAAGGGAGAACATTTACAACGGCCCACCAGAACGGAAGCGGAAGTGCAATCATACGTATGCGCACACTGAAATGAGAACAAATTTCACGCCACACCGGCACTACTCTTACTTCCCTTTAATCACTTCAACATTATGTCGTATACAGATGTTAAACACAAATTAACTGAAAACTCGGAGTCAATATTTTCTTCCTTTATTAGTGATCACTTATCTCTACTTACCTGCGGTGTTGAGCTTTATCATACAATAATCGCATAATTACTGACAAATCATGAAATGGTGAGTACTGGTAATTGGTTTAATCCCCAAGTACAAAGCAAACCGTTACATACACATTTTATATCGATAATTAACCGTACATTTTCTCGACGTGTAGATATTATGCATGACTCTGGTGAACTGATATTTATGACGTGAAAAAATTACGACCATATGGTTTTCTATGATTCGCAAACATTTCCGCACGCGAAATGTCTGAAATCGGCAATTCGCAAACTTTTAGACACGCAAATATATCCACTTATACAGTAAGCGATCTTTTATGGAGATTTTTCAAGTTTTTATCACTATGTTTTCAAAGTCGTCTGCTGCAGATTTGCTGTATGTGGGAAAGGGTTAAACGTTCATTTTTTTTTTCATTGACTCTCCGAAATGAAAATGAATATCGCTCGCCGTTTTGCCAAATCGTTCGACCTCCAACTATCTTTTAAACCAATATAATGTATAAGACGTCCCGCGAGAAAACCATCATTATTTGCTCGTTGGTGTCCCTCAGTGGTCATTTTGGATGACATACATTGTATGCCTAGAACGCGATATTCAAATGCATAGAACGCGATATTCAATCTGATGGTATCAGTTTGTTTGGTATTCTTTTCCACAAGTATACTAACAGTTAATTCATGCAAGGCTAGGTAAAACATTCCAGTGGTTTTTAATAACATCACACCTTCAATTGATGTAAATAAATCTACATCTTATAGGTGATAAAACAAAATTGTTATATGGTCAAGGTAACTAAGATCATTATGAATACCAACAAGAAGAGTAAAACGCCTGTCATACATTACTTCATCTGATATATGTATTACACATTGAAATCTCGTTCCTCATGTTTTTTATTGCGACGAGAGCTTTCAATAGAAGTAGGTGCCTTAGAACATGTGTACTGGTGCAAGAAAACACATGTCAATTTGTGATAACATCTCTTAGATATACTGATGAATGATTGTTTGTTTGAGAATCTGATTTACGTCATTTAGGGTCGACTTTCGTAAACAAATATATGTTTTATTTGTCTCAAATTCGTATATTTTGTTTATAAAGATTACAACTGCTCTCTGTTAACAATTGGTACAACACATACTGAAATGTCATTTTCCTTATTTTAACTACAGTATTTCTTTACTTACTTGCTATATTAGGCCCAGACAAAACTCCTAATCCACAGAAGAAAAAGGCAATACCAAATCCTGTTGACATCGATTTAATACCAGCAATAGCCACTACTATAGATGCCATAAACCCTTGTGGGGCCCCTGTTGCGAATCCGGTGACAAATGCGAGAATATGAGCTCCAAACACAAATTCGGAGTACCATGGAAACCCCAAGGAAGTACATCCTGCAACCAACAAGGTAGTTATATATATGTCCAAGCCATCGATAGAACCTTTAATTGATATTAATGCAGATAGGAGTCTTCCAATGGCGCTCCCTATGCCGAATAAGCCCATTATTGTTGCAATTTGTTGACTCAATTCCCTGTGTGTATTCAGATAGCTTGGCAAATGGAGTTGTGTTGTACCAATGACGGCATTCCACGCTGATGTACTGACGAGGAAAAGGATAAAAGCAGGATTCAAAAACGGTTTGCTTTTCGATATAGTGTTTTTTGGCGATCGCACAGCACACTCCTGAAAGTTATAGACATCCATAGTGATATCTACACCGCCGTCTTTAAGGTTATCTACATGTATCTCCTCAACTCCGTCTTTTAATTTATCTACACGTGTCTCAGCATCATCCCTCATTCTAAGTATTTCTATTTCTACACTTGACGGTTTACAGAGTAAACCAAGAGCACAGATATGAAGTGTACATGCACTCAGTATCATATAAGCCCCGTGTATTCCGTATTGGTTAGTTAAGTAAGTTGCAACAGGGGTAGACAGGAACATGCCGATAGCAGTAAATATTGGAACAGATGAAATGGCGAAATCTCGATGACGTTTGAAGTAATATCCAGCGACTAAAAACATGGGTATCCCGGCGATTGAATTACCAACTCCTATGAATAAATAAGTAATAACAATTGATTAAGTACATTTATTTTTCCTTGAAATGTGCGGAGTTTATCTAACTTAGGCTACTTTGTCACTACTTCAACAGTAAATTGCTAGAACTTGCTTGGCAGTCAGTCTTGCTCGGAAAGAAAGTCGTTTCTTTTTTTGGAAACATATACTAAATTTACGATCAAAGTTCGAGATGGTCCTAACATTTCTAGCCTAGTATGTGTAAGTCTTCCTCGAGTTAAATACATGTGAACCACCTATGGCACTACATGGCTACAGAAAAATAAACGTGAACAAGAGTGATGTACAACTGCGTTACATGTTGCAGAATAGCTGGTGAAATACCGAATGAATGTACTTGCGACGTCACCGTCTTGAAAATAGTTGATTAATTTGTAGTAATGTATAACATGACAACATAATGTAAATAAAAATAAAATCACATAACTATCGATTGAAATTGAAATCGGTCGGTAAAGTGATACTAAACTGATACATGTACCTGAAATAATACCAAAGCAAACAATTATGCCGATGATGTTAGGCATGAACGCACTTAGAAGACAGCCTGTTGCAATCAATAAGCCACCACAACAAATAGCAACTCTCGCTGAATACCTGTTCATAACAATGCTAGCAACTGGAGCTGAAAGTATAAGAGTATATATGTTTCTATCAGAGTTGAATGTAAATTAATCTGTTTATATAAGTCTTACTGTCGTATATCAGTTCATGATGCAAATAACATTTTTGTTATCACTTGTTTAAGCATTACATATCTCTTTTCCCTATTCATGGCTAGTTACTCTACCTTTTGTCTACCTTTTGTCTTCTGGGAAACTTTTTAAGCCCTTTAGGCTTATATTTCCCCTCAATTTCATTTCCCAGTTCTCCGGCCCGGTTTGTGCATTAGTAGACCTGGGACAGGTCAAATCTTCTGTCATGCCACAATTTATCCAATTTTGTTTTAAATTGAATCACTGATTTTGAGTTAACCACTTCCGTCGGTAAATTGTTCCACAACTGTATGGTACTCAATACACTTTGTATATTTATATTGTACTTTGTAAGCAACTGTTCAATCACCTAATGGAGAGGAACTATATAAGCTTTTAGCTTTAGTTCCAATCATTTTCGCACTGATTGTCTGTATTGTTGATGTTGTGCCTTACTATATAGAATACAATATATTTAAACTAAACTAAATTAAGTTTATAATAGCTTTTGACCAGTAATTTGAAAACCGGTGACACGGCTAACTGGTGGGTGCATCACCAAAATAAGTTTCAATCAGGGAACAATGCATGAGAAGCGAATACATTTTTTTTCAGTGAAAACTGAAGGGGACGTAGTAGATGTCCATGTATTAGTACAACTAATACCGCACAATGAACGCGACTGTCCCTGTATTGTAGTGAGCGGGGCTTTAAAAGTGCTGGACTCGAGATGGTGATGAACACCTTGAAATGTTGAAACTTCTGCAAATATTGCTAATAGTCTGGTCCGATTTTCTAAAATGCTGCCTAGAAATAACTTCTAACGGCAACTAATTATTATTTGGTCCAGCAAAGATTTTTAACCAAATTTGGGTATACTGAATCCGAAAAAATATGCTGTCCATCGTGAAAACGTCGTTAAGTTGGTCAAAATGGCGATTCAAAATTTCGCAAAATACAGTTTAGATTTAATTTTAGGACATTTATATTATTGATATTAAATAAGTATAATTTTGCTATTAAAAGTACGAAATATATATTATTTAGTTGTTAGATTTCTTGTTATTTAGTACTGAAAATCTTAAAAAAATATCAAAACACACAATAAAACAAAATATCCAGAATGAAATTAATATCATGTGTCAAACCATCGTCTTCAAATTTTCTTTTAATCATTACTGATTATAAGAATCTTTCTTGGCTATGAGGTAAGATAGAGAAAGTTTACCCGAGTGTAAACTGTTTTTGGCACGGTCACGAAGACTGGTTGAGTTACCGACCAAAATAGTTTACACGAGGGTATACTTTCTCTTGCATATTTTCATTAAACGGTGTTAAAATGGTCACAATTACATAGTTTTACCTTCATTTAAAGAAATAGCAGACGACATAACATACAAAACGCATTTTAAAGGTAAACAAAATAGCAGATGATATAACAAAATCATGAAAAGATGACTCGTGACGTTTTAACTTTGTATGACGTAGTCAATGACAAGCTACACCATATTGGTTTAGACAGATAAATACTCTTTAACAATGGCTTCTAATTTGTTGAAGCGCAAAATAATACATGAACCCGATTTTGATTTGTGTATTATATGTCAGGATAGAAAAACTGACACTTTAGAGCATAAACAAAAGCAAACGATCAAAACTCTGATTGAGCGGGCTTTGCGTCGTAAAAAAGTCAGTAATGCTAAATATTACGATGCTATTGAGAGAATAGAGCGATTAGATATTTCTGATAGGGTATTGTGTCATCGAAAATGTCATAGTGATTTTATTCATCCGAAATCTATTAGACTACTTGAATCAAACGTTGGTGTTCTTGAAAATTTGCCAGGGTTAAATAAAGACGAGAAAGAAGGCACATCTACTTCATCGCAAACAGTGAATTTCTCAGAAACAATCCGGTCCTTTAAAAAGAGTACATCTCCTATGAACTGGGACTTATGTATTTTTTTGTCAAGAAAACTGTCGCGATAAGTTATTTAATATAACAACGTTTTCTGTAAGTGATAGAGTTTTACAGAACGCCAAATTCGATAACTTACTGCGGGTTAGATTAGGTAATGTAAGTGATTTGATTGCTGCTGAAGGAAAATACCATTTGAAATGTATGAACGCCTTCAAGTATGATACACAAAAAACTCTCACAGATTGCATGAATTCAGATTTGGCAATGGTATTTCTTGTTCGAGAGCTTGAATATGCAGCAAATAAACATCAAATTCTTCAGCTATCTGATGTTTGGACTAGATATTCTACATTATTAGAAGAAACATCATCTGAAATGCCCCAGTCCTATGTCACACGCAGGTCCACGTTCAAAGAAACTATTCAGAGTAAACTTAAAACCCATTTTCAGTTTTTGCCTCCCCTTAATAGAACAGTGTGTAAGAGAGAAACAATTCTTGTACCCCATGCTTTGTCCAAAAACCACTACGGGCAGTTGCATTATGAGGGGTCTGAGGACAATTTAAAGGACAATTATCTTACAATGCCAAAATATGAACCAACAGACAACTCATTTATGGACCTTGTCCATGTAGCGTTAATGTTACGGTCAGATCTGGAAGGGAAAGGTGGACATGATGGCCTAAACATAAGCGAAGATGATGTAATTGATTGCATACCAGACAGTCTTCTGATGTGTTTAAATGTTCTTAGCATCCGGGACGCTCCAGACAAAAAAAGGTTTTAAGTTTTGCCAAAGATATCGTGTATGGGGTATCACAGCCAGTATTTTCAAAACCAGTTAAACTTGATATTTTCAAAACATATGATAAAGAAAACGAAACCTACAACAAAGCTTTTGCCAAAGATATGGTTTTCCATTTGCAGAAAAATAACAAAGACATTCCAGTAACATGGTCTGCATTTAACCAGTCTGTAGCGTCAACCCTGACCTTACCATTGTTGGCTTTATGCCTATAATTCAAGCGCCTGCTCATGAAATAGACACTCTTAATACAGTTGTGCAGAAGTGCATGCACATATCTGACCGTCTCGGTCAACACCATACGGTCATAACTGTTGACCAAGCTCTCTATTTCAAGTTGATGGACTTCAAATGGTCAGTTCCTGAATATACAAATAAGCTGGTGCCACGGAAGGGGGATTTACACATTGCTATGAATTTCTTGAAGTTCATAGGTGACCATATGAAAAGTTCAGGTTTGTATGAAATATGGGTAGAATCTGAATTACTTGGACCAATTGCTGCCGAGCAAATTGTAGGTGGTAAACATTTTAGTCGTGGTATGAGGGCTCACAAAATCAAGTAATTATTGGAGGATTCTTCTACCAGAGTGTTGTCGTATGTATCAAGGCAAAACGTAGACCAATTGCAGACTTTGACTGATATTGAAAAGGGTGACATTGACATTGAATTAGGCCTGGAAAAAACTAGAAGATAATGCATTCAGAGAATATCTGCCCAGTTTTAAAACAGAGCATTACAATCCAAATGTTTTGTTATGGTTGTCCTACTTGGATTTGGTGCTGAAAAGTTCGAAAAGGGAAGGACTTTGGGACTTGTATTTACATTCGTTTCGTCGCATCCTTCCATGGTTTTTCAAATACGACCACACAAATTACGCAAGGTGAGGAAGTGTTTATCTAGCTGACGCTCATCAGTTACATGGAGAGGTTCTTCAGGAATTTAAACAAGGCAATTTTATCGTTAAAAGGAGTAATGCTAAATTCAATCAAGTTGACCCTGATCAGAGTAAGGAATGGCTTAGTTCTACAGGAAAGAAAGGTGGTGGTATATTTGGAATACTCCATCAGCTCTTAGTAGATTATCCATTTCTTATAACTTAAGATCGCATATTAGTCTTCTGACACGAACATTGTTCAATTGCAATCCAGATGACTTGATGATCCGTAAAGAAGCTTCGAAGAGTCGCCAGTTGATTGATACAAGGAGTGAATATTCAGTATTGGCTGTTATAAGGGGGTTCTGTGTATTTGATCCCACCTACGAAACAGATTATTTAATGAATATTGCAACGAAGGATAAAGCAACAGATTCCATTAGAGAGTCTTCGCTTTCAGCAGAAAATGTGGGTCAAAAGCAGTTGGAGATGTTTGTCAAAGACCGTTTCATTGCTAATGAAGAGTCTGGTAACCGAAATATTCCATTACGCCATGCTCTGAAGAAAAATCATCCTTTGACATTAGCGTCTTTATACCAAGTACAGAATGTTTCAAAGGCAGTCGAAAAGGGGAATAGTATCAAGGCTGATAGAAATACTTTAAACAGGCTCGTTACAGCATATAAAGCTGTAAGGGAAGTTGACATGGAAGCAATACTGAAGCATGAGCTAATGCCTGTGCCCGTCTCAATAGCAGAGACAAGCGGTTCGTTGAAATCGGGAAATAAAGCCGTTATCTTGGAAGACATATTGAAAGACATAGATGTCAGAAAACGGGTTGAGTTTGAAAATGTTTCGTCAGCCTTAGTTATAGATGGACAGGCCATGGTTCAATGCATGAGGACACAAGGGATGAAATCGTTTGGAGATTACGCCGATGAATTTGTTGAGACAGTTCTGCGCAAAGGCAGCAACCAGCACGTTGTTTTTGACCGTTACAGGGTTCAATCGATAAAGTCGGGCACGCGAAAACGTACAACAAAAGGGTTTTTACCAGTTAGAAGGGTCGTAGAAAATAGAGATGTCCCTCTTCCATCTAATTTTGGCAATTTTCTATCTCTGCCTGAAAACAAAACAGATTTGGCGGCCCTTCTATCTAAGGAATTGATACAACAAGCCCCGCACGACAAAATAATTAAGACAGCAGGTGGATACCTAATGCAAGATGAGGTAAGATGTAACGATGAATCGATGGATTTGTCTACATTGATGGCATCTCATGAAGAGGCAGATACAAGAATTGTACTGCATGCTATTCACTGTATCCATGCCTTTGCATGTTCATCACTTGCAGTTTTAGCTTCTGATACTGACGTTCTTCTCTTACTGATTTCCTTTTTTTCTGAAATCAACAATGAGTTGTGGATGCTTGCTGGAACGTCTTCGAGACCCAAGAACATTCCCATTCATGTCATCGTCGATAAGTATTTCTCTTTACCAGCATTACGAAATAACTTGATGTCCTTTCAAGCATTGACAGGCTGCGCCACAACATCGTTTTTCTTTGGTGCTTAAAAAAATCAGCATTTAAAGTCTACAAAAGTTATTTCCAATTACTAGAGGGCTATGGGGAAGGGGAATTGACAGAACAAAAAAACAAAACATTGTGAAAAGTTTGTTTGCAAACTTTATAATCAGAATGACACCGTTTCTGTTGACAAAGCCCGTGATACAATGTTTGGGAAATCAAAGGGTCCAGAAAACTTGCCCCCAACCAGCGATGCTTTGAAATTACATATTAAACGATCCCACTTTCAGGCATTGGTCTGGAGACAAGCACATATCGCTAAACCGACATTACCGTCTCCAACAGAGATGGGATGGAATCTAATTGACGGGCGTCACTACATGTACGTACGTTTTTGCGACAATGATAGTGGGGTTTAAGAAATCACCATTACTTTCTCGTATAAAGTTGTATTCGGATACAATTAACCCCGAACTGTAAGGAATGAAATAATCTGCGTGGTAATATCAATTCCATAAATCTGTAATTGCAATTTACATAACATAATGCAAGTTAAAATGGAAATTTTGTTAGAATATTTTAACAGTAATTGGATTATTTCTAATTGATAACAATACTGATGATACCTAGAAAGCAGATCAACGATGAATTCAGTGTTCCAACCAGTCCAGTTTTAAAATCTCCTTCACCATACGTCTCTAAAAGAATCAGATGAAAATATCCATACGAATATAGATAGATACCGAAAACAATTTCCGCCATCCATAGTGCTACTAATATAACGATAGAATTTTCATTGTCACCATCCGTCTGTTTCTGTTTCCCAGTCATTCTATCCTAAAATAAAAATAAAAAAATGAGCCCTAAATTGATCGCTTAATGTATGTCTCTGTATAGATATAACAGTAAATAACTTGGCATCACCATCAACCAAGTAACACGCGTACGGTTAATTGACCGCCGCGATGTAACTGAGCTTATGCTGAAAAGGTTGTCAACTTGACGATGGCGGATCTAACACAAAAATACATTTACTGCGCAGTCCCATAGTGTTTTGCTAATATTTCCATAATAACTTCTTATTCCTATGCTCCGATTATTTTCACCACGAATTAAACTAAATACAAGTTTTACTTATTGCCAATATACGCATCAACTACTGCATGAGCCAGCCAACTAGTGTAAACCTGGCGCGTGTTTATTAATCACATTATTTTCATATCATCTTAAATAGACTAAGATATAAATCACAGCGCGTATTTTGTCTGAAACTCTTTCTTCTCCAAGACGTTGGTGACAAAAGGATATTTTTCTCCAAAAACACAACATTCTGAGATCACCAAAGATGTCGATATTTTTGGCATTACAAATTTTCCCTGTTTTTGTTTGTTTTCATTTCTCAGTCCGTGATCTCCACACGGAGAGGCGACTAACTCTAGACAAGAGACATATATGTCTCTGTTTAGACCAACTCTAGACAACACGAAACTTTTCTGTTAAACATTGTTAACGAACGAAAATAGGCCCTATTTGAAGCGTCTCTTTAGTCAAACAATATACACTTGATCATGATGTGCGACACGATTTCAGAGGATGATTTCTGACAAATGGCCATGTCGTCGAGTATACAGGATCATAGATATGTAATGCACCAGTACGTTGTTGGAGAGAGGTCGAGATAAAGATGTCTGTACAACAGCTGTTTTCTCCAAAATATCTTTCTTATTATACAACCAAACCATATGATGTGGGTACTTGTCTCAAATTTCTGTACCAAATACCAACTATGTATTTCAGTATATTGACATCCAACACATGTTATACACGAAAACAAACATAAATGTACCGACATAGAAGACTGTCACAAATAATTAACGGCTTCAATACTGAATTAAAAAAATAATAATTGCCCAGCTTTGCATTTGTAAGAGTTTATAGCATGAATGATTGCATGTTTATTGTTTTTTCTCGTGTATCATAATTGTGGATTGAGATAATAAATGTTGTGTTCTGTTCTGTTCTGTTCTATAGCCAATTTAAGTAATACCAAGTCACGTGTTGATTTGGACAGCCAACAGCAAAGAGATACAATTCTATAACCAGCATCGTATGAATAAAATGCACATTGCTGTACTTACTACTTTGAATTTCAATTTCGATAAGCATCCCCTTTCATTAATCTGGACATAATTCGTCCTTGTCGCTAAGGGAAACTGGGATAGCATTACGTCTAGTGGGCTGATGGCATGATAACATTACTGGTAGTCCAGACAACAACGTTAGCAGCAGAAATTATGTTGAAACCAGATCCAAACACCACCCAAACGAACAGGTTTGCTGACTTGGCTTGTTTAAGCTTGTTTTATTTTCACATCCAACACATTAAAAACGTTACAAGGTATTCTGGGTTCTGAAAGTATTGACAGTATATTTTCAATAGTATCACATTTTAAAACAAGTAAGTACGCATACCCTATGTGTAAATTTATTGTATTTATCTGTTGTTGTTATCATTATTATCATCGATATTTTTATTATTCAGACGTAAATGTAGTTTTGCATAAATTGTTTAGTTGTATTAAGCGTTTCTCACATACAGCAAATCTGCAGAAGATTTCCTTTTTTTTTTTTGCAGCAGATGACTTTGAAACAATCTACGTAAACATATGGAAGTATAATTATTTAATTTAGTTGAAACAATTGTGGCAACGTGAGAAAAGGCGTCAACATGTGTATGTATGTGGGATACTGTTTAAAACATGATTTTAATGTAACCGAAGTGTTAGGCAAAAACCCACCTACTCATAAATGAATCATGTCAACATTTAATAACCTATTAAACATAAATGACACTTGGTGTTTTAACCCTTTCCCTCATATAGACGCTTTCTGACGCCTCTACAGCAGACGGCTTTTTGAAAACATAGTGACAAAAGAAGAAATTGCTCAGAACGTGCAATTTCTTCTTTTGTCACAATGTTTTCCACTTTTTGTCATAGGTTATCCATTCAATTATAGAGATTTTCTATTTTTTGACAAAAATACGTTCAAAGTCGTCTGCTGCAGAATTGTCGTATGAGGGAAAGGGTTAAACATAAATGACACTTGATGTTTAATAGAAACTGAATAGGCGCCAATATGTGTATGTATGATTCTAATGTGTTATGCAACAACCACTTACTCATAAAACATAAAACGCCGGTACACACATGAATCATGTCAAATGGCCTATAAAACATACATTACACTCTGTGTTTTATTAAGATTGTTTTTATCCCCCGCTTTTTTGAAAAAAAAAGGGGGGTTATTAATTTCGGTTTGTCCGTCTGTCCGTCTGTCTGTCTGTCTGTCTGTCACACTTCGTTTCCGTGCAATAACTGCCACAAATGGTAACCGTTTTCTTTTCAAACTTGGTAACAAGGTTAAATGCCTTAAGGGCTAGGCCAAGTTCGATCGTCACTTTCGGCGGACTTTATTCGGTGGAGTTATGACCCCTTAATTAACAAAAAATGTCATTTGTTGCTGTTTCCGTGCAATAACTGCCACAAATGTGAACCGTTTTTTTTTCAAACTTGGTAACAAGGTTAAATGCCGTAAGGGCTAGGCTAAGTTCGATCGTCACTTTCGGCGGACTTTATTCGGTGGAGTTATGGCCCCTTATTTAACAAAAAATGTCGTTTGTTGCTGTTTCCGTGCAATAACTGCCACAAATGTGAACCTTTTTTTTTCAAACTTGGTAACAAGGTTAAATGCCTTAAGGGCTAGGCCAAGTGCGATCGTCACATTCGGCGGACTTTATTCGGTGGAATTATGGCCCCTTAATTAACAAAAAATGTCGTTTGTTGCTGTTTCCGTGCAATAGCTGCCACAAATGTGAACCTTTTTTTTTTCAAACTTGGTAACAAGGTTAAATGCCTTAACAGCTAGGCCAAGTTCGATCGTCACTACAATATTTTCTGCAAGCGGGGGATATAAATTTCATGAATTTGCTTGTTTCTTCTGCCAACCGCTTCAATGGTCTAGTTGAAGAGCGCCAACCTCGGTTTTGGTTAGTCGCTGATTCAATCCCCGACCGGGACATATTAAATGCTTTCAAAATGGTAGTAATGGTAGTAATGTTAGTAATGTTAGAACACTTAGGATTGTGGGGTTAGTATCACGTTTGCATTGCTCATGTCAGGATTTACGGACCAATATTAATGGTAACAGGAAACTCCGTGACATAACTGATGAATTGTTGAAAGCGGCATAAAATACCATGCAAATAAATAAACTGTTTTTTTTTCTGCCAAACGTTGCAGTTGTTTCGCAATTCTTCTCCCTGCTGATATAATGTATACCCATATAAACCTGCGCGCCCGCTTATATTAACCCTTTCCCTAATACAGCAAATATACAGCAGACGACTTTGAAAACAAACCCACAAACATATGCAAAATAACTATAAATGAAAGTATGACCATTGAATAGCTTTGAAAATATATTGGCAAATGAAGAAATTGCTAATTTTGCCACTTTGTTTTCAAAAGTCGCCTACTGCAGAGGTGTCAGAAAGCGTTTTTATGTGGGGAAGGGTTAATTCGGTCTTGCGTTATTCCCGTATAAGACAGAAGGTTTTTAGTTTCCCGAAATATCATCGATTGTAGATAATTAATGTTGTTATGCGAAATTCTACAATAGGGCATTTGCAACGGGTGTTACTCCAGATCAACCTGTGCATGCACGTAGTTTAATTCTGTCCCACACCGTTCCCCTGATTGTCTGAGAAGGTTTCGATAAACTTCTGGCAAACACTCCATCTGTCCACTTGGATCTGGCAACTAGATTAAACATAGAAGCAGACGAAAACTTGATATTAATTGAAATCATTATTAAAGTTGTTTTCATGGAGCACTGTTCACATAGAGGTGAGTTCTGTTGGCGCGACAAAATTCTAATACTTTTCATACTTTTCACGAATCAACCTAAAGGCATACTGGCCACGACTGCTGTTAGTTCATAAATATATTAATTTGTAATATATGTATACTATATTCAGTGCATATCGCTTGCAAGAAGAATGCTTCACTTCACAAGTTTAACATTTTACATATATTATTAACATGTCATTGTATAAGTGTAGAGTAAATAATGACGTAAAACAATTTTATTAGGAATTTGGTATCCAACATGTTGTGGTTGTCCGTAATATTAATCAATCATACTGTAATGTTATTTATTCTTGGAAGCTTTGTAGGAATGCTTTGAAATTTAACACAAGGAGATATATAGACCTGTCAGTGTGACCACATATCGGGATTTCTCTATGTCCTTACTAAGTATATTAATTTAAGGTAAATGACTTTTAAAACATCCCTTTCACTCTATATACATGGGTGAGTTTTACAAAATAACAAAAAGGACAAAGGCCGGTATATTAGTTTAATGTATGTACATTTTCATGTTAAGCGAAATTCATACTATATCTAGTCTAAACACTAAAATAGAGAACCATTCTACTAAATTGGTTACCTAATTAGAGGAAGAAGCCAGGGCCCGCATTCACCAAACTTTTTAATTTAGAGGTTTGATTAAACCTAAATCTAAATATTTAGTCCACTTTCTGGATTCTCGGCGTTTTAGATTTAGTCCGTATTCACCAACACTACCGATCTCAATTTAGTCCAGTTTATAAATTTCGTAAGCGGCCGCTCACCGTCTCTGGTTCCCGAATAACGTTAGGAGCTAAAACAAACGACAGTACCATTCATCTATGGCCTTTCATTTTAGCGTTATGTCACATAAATGGCATCTCAATTTTAAATCCTCCTAACTATTCATTTGATTTGTTTTTAATAATCTGACTTTCATGTTCAGTATAATATCTTCCTATTTTACTATGTTGCGTGACGACAACTTCGTCTGTCGCTATTCTATTAGTTGTTTTGTGTCGTTTTCGATCATCTTTCAATTTCATTCATTTATGCATTTTGTTTTTCGCAAATATCGCTGAAAGTTTCGTCTATGATTGCACGTACTTGATTCAAAGTTAACTTTGAGTACAATTGCCATCGCAAAATACAGACATGAAAATATTTAAACCACAGAAATATCTTTTTCAAGATAAATTACGTCGTCTTTTTCGCTGTTGCAGTGTCACTTTCATGAATATCGCGGTAAACACGATTTCAGTGTACTTTGCCTAGCCAACAACATGTTTTATCACGGATGTGATGTGAACTTCCAGAAAACTTAAATGAAATACAATCTTTCTTTTCTTACAAACATGTTTCTGATAAAGAAGTACTGTTATTATTAATCTAAAGTCATGATTTTACAGTTTGATAAATAAATTGAAGTAAATTTTCAAGTACCCTATTATTAATCTAGAGTCATGATTTTACAGTTT
>JASEVX010000003.1:111780704-111800704 GCA_031761405.1 Serripes groenlandicus
TGAAAAGGGAAAAATTTAACTTTTACCTACAAATGACATCTCATCCTTATCCACTGGATACATTTAAAACAAATGTCACAGGTATGTTCTTTTGACGGTCCATTTCTTAACCCTTTCCCTCATATAGACGCTTTCTGACGCCTCTGCAGCAGACGGCGTTTTGAAAACATAGTGACAAAATGAGAAATTGAACAAAACGTGCAATTTCTCCTTTTGCCACAATGTTTTCCACTTTGTGCCATAGGTTATCCATTCAGTTATGGAGATTTTCTATGTTTTGACAAAATACGTTCAAGGTCGTCTGCTGCAGAATTGCCGTATGAGGGAAAGGGTTAATCATGTTCAAAGATATATATTCTATGTAGAACTCTTGTATGAGCGGTAACAGAAAGGGAGTAATATGCCCAATATTTTAAATTCTCCTCATCTACATCCGCTTGTCCGATTCCAATGTTATTAAGTAGAAATGTTCTTTCAGTGACTCTCTGATAAAATTGTTCAAGCCATATTAATGTGTTGAATAAAAGGCAACGATGCGGCATCAGAAAAGGTCAATATGACAACATTTTAAAACTCCATTCTTATGAAAATACTTGTCTGATTTGTTCCTTCAGTGACCCTCTTCATAATTCTTTAAGCCATATTGATTAGTTGAAAGACATAGTTACCAGGTGGCATCAAAAAAGGGTAAATTGAACGTTTTGTTTCAAATGACACCTCATCCTAATCCGCTAGACACATTTCAACAAAACTTCATAGGAGTGTTCCATTGTTCAAAGAAATCAATTCTAAACACAACTTTTGTTGCTGCGGCAGCATGAAGGGAGGGAGTAAAGTGCCGTAACTGTTAAATTCTTCTTCTCTGAATCCGCTTATCAGATTCAAGATAATTAAGTACAGAAATTCCATGAGTGACCTGAGACTACAAGATTTGCTTAGGTCGTATTGATTGGTTGAAAAACATGGCAGCAAGACAGCATCAGTAGTACTGATACTACTATTGGTACTACTACTACTACTACTACTGGCACTACTAATAACACAACTTTTATTAAAATGGTTCCATTTCTATTCAAGTTTCTGTCTGATTTCAAGATACATTTGAAATTCAACGAAAATGTTCCTTTATTGACCCTCAACATACTTGTTTCAAGCCATATTGATTGGTTTGTAAAGAGTGCTGCCATGCTGCATCGTAATAGGGGTAAAATGAACAGTTAGCTTTAAACAAAGTCTCATCCTAAACCATAGGACGGATATCAAGCAAACTTCACGGGAATGTTACTTTGGTGGTCCTCTTACACACTTTTCAAAGATTTAATATCATAACACATGTCATTTATTGATAAGTTTCATTTACAGAGTCCACTTCTAACAGTTGTATTCACACTCTTGATTACATTTTCTCCGTAGATTCAGGGCCACGCTTGCCCTCTGTTTTGGAGATACAAAACTCTTTTGTAAATTATTTTTGGTTTAGGCCTTTTTGTATTAATCTGTTAATTTTTATACAAATTTTTAGTCTAAATAGAAGCTTGCAATCAATTTCATTTAACAGTAACTAAAATAAAGTATAATACTGGAGATGAACCACAAGCAAAGCATTCAAAACACGACAGTTTTGGTAGATTACACTTCTAAGTTTACTGTTGCATTAATAGATTGCATACTCATTGAATTTCAAATGTATTCTTGAAATCAGACAAAAACTTGAATAGTACTCTGAATACATCAATTGGTCAAGTACAGTAAATAAATAGGAGAAACTTTACTGTCATGAATGTTCATGTAGGGATTTACATAGAGCTAGAGTTGGGATCAATTTGTTTTCACAAGACCAACACGAATTTATGATCTTGTATTTTATTCATTGTGGCGTGATGCATCATTACTTGTCTGTCATGCTTGTTTGTTTTTTTAGATAAATATTCTATTTTCACTTCTGCATCTCCTCTTAATTGATCGCAATTTTACCTCTAGTACTTTCAGTACTTTTATTTAAAAAATGACATGACTTAAAGAGGGAGGTGTTCCATTTTCTGTGTATATTTGTCTCAAAAGTAATATTGTTTTATGTTGAAGAAAAGAATCACCAATCAATATAAAGCACTCAAATGAATAACGTTGAAGTCGTAATATTTTTTTTAATTCTTAAAACTAATTGTATTATTACTAAAACAATTGTTTCATGTAGATATTTTCGATTTTCAATGTTTAGATATTTACTATTTAATGATATATTTAAAATAAAAATAAATCATTTAAACAAAAGATTTAAGAAGCGAACGTGTCTTGTCACTGATGCATCGCTAACGAATTTATAGGCCCTCCAACCCAGGAGAAGCAGTAGTTGTAGTAGAAGCAGCAACACTAGTAGTAGCAGCAACATCTGTTACAGCAGTAGAACCAGGAGTAAGAGTTCTAGTGAAATGAGGAGTAAGTAAAGGTATGCGTAGTAATGAGGAGTAGTATTAGTAGTAGTATGAGGAGTAGTAGTAGGAGGAGTAGTAGAAGTAGGAGAAGTAGTAGTAGGAGAAGTAGAATGAGTAGTAGTAGTAGGAAGAGTAGTAGAATGAGGAGAAGTAGTAGTAGGAGAAGTAGAATGAGGAGTAGTAGTAGGAGGAGTAGTAGAATGAGGAGAAGTAGTCGTAGGAGAAGAGGAGGGTAAAGAAGAGTAGCGCAGAGTCGAGTCTATCCAGCGTTGTTTGTATTTGTAATTTCTTCTGCATATAAAGCATTCATGGTCAATGAAGTAGATCAAAACAAGGTTACACATATATGCGCATACAACTCCCGGTCTACAGTGTACACAAATATATCTTTGGTAACGGTGATTTATCTGATATGTCTTATTCTCGTTGCTTAGACTTTCTATGTCGGTTTAATGAACCAAGAGTGTGTTGTTCTTAAAAACGCATTTGCTTGAGACAACATAAGTGTAGCACATAGCAATGGATCAGTAGGGACATGTCCTCTTCATAATCTGTATGTACATTGGAAAGGGTTTTACTTTTTTGATATACCATTATAATATTGAAATAGTGTATGAAACTATTTCAATTTCAAAACCCATAAACGATGTGTACTGTTCATTTAAATTACATCTCAGCTCAAAAAGAAGAAATAAATGCAGCAACTGAAGTAAAATATTTCTGTCCGCCTTAGCATTTGTCACGTGGTATACACACACACTTTATCACATTGTTTCATTTAATTGGAAGTACATGCCGAGAAAGTGTAATAAAGGCAATATAGAGCATTTGAAACTATCCACAGTCGAAACTTTGCTTACTTATGAATGAACGTCTCACACAATCTGCTGTCAGATCAACAAAACATACCAGGTATGATCTGTGATTCAGGAAAACATACCATATGAGCTTTGCGATAACTCAAGATTTAGATCAGAGGTTCGGGCCGGGCCACTCTAGCTCAGTCGTAAACGACGTGGGCTGTCAATCCAGGGGTTTTGGGTTCGAACCCCCGATCAGCTGTCACTGAGACAAGCGTCATTCGTCATTCACCAATGGTTCAACAGTCTATGTGAAAAGGCAGCCAGCTGCTTGGAAAATCTGTTATATGGATAACTGGTATGAGAAAGCCATAATTACTCATGGATAGGTGAACTGGCCGCCGACATTTACTGAAAAATAGTTGAAAACGGCGTTTTACCCAAAATGATCAATCAATCAAATGTTCGGGATGCATTGTTCGCCAATTTAACACATAAATGGTCAAGAGATTTCTGGTAATCGTTTACGGTTTGTTTTCTTTTATTGGGTTTTTACGCCGCTTTCAACATTATTTCAATTATATCACGGCGACAGTTCACTTATTCCTGATCCCTTGGTTTCAAATCCCCGACGCTAACCACTCGATCACATCGGATTCCGGTAATTGTAGTAAACTTGGATGGGATAGCATGGCTGTTTAATCATTCCCATTACTAGACGCGTGTTAACACATTTACAGCAGGCAACATTTGAAAACATTATGGCAAAACGTGAAATTGCTCACCATGAGCAATTTCTCCCTTTTCCACAATGTTTCAAGTATACTCAATGATAATGCTTTCAACTATAGAGATTTTCCATATTTTTGCCAAGATATTTCCAAAGTCGTCTGCTGCAGATTTATTTCATGTGTACAAGGGTTAAACATATTGTAAACTACATTGACCACCAACAGCCTGGTTGATTCCCATGAAGCTCGTGGAAGATATAGAGTATAGAGGTAAAAGATTAGCAATTAAAATCCCGTCTTTATTTCCATGTAAATCAACAAGTAATGGCCCTCAATTATTAAACTTTATTCAATCTTTACAAACACCCTATATCAGTGAAATGATTTACCTCTCAGCTTTAAATTACTGCAAAGACAATTTGGAGGGGGTCGTTGTATTATGCAAGTAAGAAATGACTAGGCGAAGATTTGCCAAAACTGTTTTACCACGTACAAGTACATGTGCTCTATTTTCACTATATCAGACAAGGTCAAAATACTAAAAATGATCGAACCAATCAGTTCCAGTGTATTCTATACATATTTACAAAGAATGAAATCTCATTGTCACGTATTCAATGCAGTATGGTAAAGGTATACAATAATGTCAAGGCAAAAAAAGGGATATTTTGCTACTTGGTAAATGTTGAGAGCAAAACATAGTGCCAACTTCTACAATAGTTATCTCTCTTGTCTGTCATTTGGATAGGCAAATATGATGAGCATTAATTAACCCTTTCCCTCATACGACAATTCTGCAGCAGACGACTTTGAACGTATTTTGTCAAAAATTAGAAAATCTCCATAATTGAATGGATTACCTATGACTAAAAGTGGAAAACATTGTGGCAAAAGGAGAAATTGCACGTTTTGCAGAGGCGTCAGAGAGCGTCTATATGAGGGAAAGGGTTTAAATAGAGAATATTTTTAAAAAATGTGATAATAAGAAAAGAAAAAAGTATTTGAGTTTGACAACCATATGTCGTTGATGCCTTCATATGATCTGATTTTATTGCATACTTTCATATTGTCCCGTTCACTTTGCATTGAAGAAAGTGGTCATGATTTTTCGATCATGACCGTAGATAAGGACGTGCGAAAATTCTGCATAATTAACATGCTAGGGACTACTTTTGTTATGTAAACAAACATAGCTGACCTAAATATCATTGTTAAACCTCACGGGACTTTGTAATGTTCAATTCTCATATACTTACTGTCTCATGCTAACAGTACGTTTTTGACATGAAAATAGTCTAAAACGCGCGTCTAAAATGTTGGTTATGCAAAAATTACGTCACCGTTATAATTCAAACGGCATTTGCACACAAATTACTACTTATGTAAACAAACAGTTTGTTTCTAATTCGGATGCAGATTTATCAATTCTAGATAATAAAAAACCCTCCACAACGTAAAGCAAATAGTTTAAAATATGAAAGTATGCAATAAAAAGGTTATTGACCCTGTACTGTGAAATCATCGTTGGACCTCGTTCTTTGGCGAACGTAGCCTCGCAAGCTCGGCAACGTCAACCAAAGAACTCGGTCCAACGATAATTTCACAGTACAGGGTCAATAACCTATAATATCGCCTTCTTGATTTAATCATCTTTGCACATACAATTGTTTAATTTAATAATATTTGATATTTCTCTACTCAACATAATTTATATTAAATTTGCCAATCAATATGTGGTCGACAAGGGAGATAAGTATTGTAGTTGTGGGAATTATGTATTAACCTTTGTTGACGACCAATAATTGCTGCGACTACTGTAGAGACAATTCAAGTCTAATACAACGTAAAGTCTACTTGGTCTGTGTTTGATTCCCATTTGATTATCCATAGCAAACAATAGGTAGCACAATTCCATAATTATGTAATTTCATTTTATAATTTAGTACGGAAAGGTTAAAGGGGACATTCATTCCTTATTAGATTGGCGACAAGTATATAGTTTGATCAGCCTGTGCAATCACACGAAAATCCCAAAATTTCAAAACTACTTAATGAAGCCTTTTGAAAGTGTTTTCATCACCGGTGTAGATACTGGGGAAGCTGCATGAATTTGACGACTAGTCTGTATCTGCACTGGCTCTTGAACGGATATTTCAATTTCACTGCTCAGGTAACGTCAGAGGAGAAATAGAAAAGAATCCTGTTTAAATCAGAAATACACTATGAACAGAGACATATACATATAAGAATTATTATGTCTCTGCTTTGAACATTTGATACATTGTAAAAAAATGGAAACTTGTTCGGTTTGAACATTTTCTCGTTTTCTCAAAATATTTTAAAATCGGTGTGTAGTAGAGGCGTCAAATGTGGTCTGTAAAGCAGTTTAAAATAACGGGTTAGCTATGAATATTTTGTTAAAAAAAAGTATAGTCTGTTTTTGTATTAAGCGAAAAAAGAAACAGTGGGTAAAACAAGCTTGTCTTTTTATTACGAGATCAATGGAAAGGATGATTTCTTGCTGTCTTTTCGATCTGTTGATGTTGACTCCGAATCGCAATCCGGTTTACATGAACTGGAATGGGAACGACTATTTTTGGTTTGTTTGGGTTGTCATTCGACGGTCGACCATGAACAAGCCCCGCCTTCACGCGCTTCCATTTAGCACGACGGTTCTGAAACCAGATTTTCACTTGAACTTCACTTAGTTTTAAGCAATGCGCAATCTGCGACCGTTCTGTTAGTGAGAGATATTTCTTGCTATGGAATTCTTTTTCAAGCTCTAAAAGTTGTTCGGAGGTGAAGGCCGTTCTTCTGCGCCTCGTTTTTCCGGAAATGTTTGATTTGTTCACTTCATCCTCCATGTCCGATTTGATGATGTCATCGTTATCATGCTCATTTGGGTCTTTCGTGGATTCTGATTGGCTGATTCTTGGTGAGTATGTGACGTCATTATCGTGCATCGAATGGTGTTGTGCGTTTTCGCCCACTCGGTCTGAAAATAGAGAAATGAAAGTATTTTCTAAGACATAGTCGACAATCGGGTGGCACTCTACTATGACGTCCTTGGAACCTATAACCCACCATACTTAACCCTTTCCAATATAAGACAAATCTGAAACCATCGATGTTAAAATATAGAAAATATCTATAAATTGAATAATTAGGGAATTGAGTTGAAAACATTGTGGTAAAAAGGAGAACATGATAATAATGAGCATTTCTCCTTTTGCCACAATGTTTTCCAACGTCGTCTGATGCAGATGTGTCAGAATGCGGGAAAGGGTTAAAAGAAAACTGATTTAGCCTAGAGTACCTCTGATCACGTTGTATAATATATTGCAGAGCTCTGTCATTTATGTATTATGTACATACCCAGCTTCGAAATAAAAAATATTGTATTGTATTGTATTGTATTGAAGGCAGATTGTTCAATTTCTACATCGGCCATACTTTGTTTCACTTGATTTGACGTCTGGTCTGAGACATTAAATCTTTGCCGTGTTTTTTTTTTTTAGTATAGTATTGTATTTTATTGTATTGTATTGTACATATCAAATTCAACTTAATAACCTGTTTATAAAACTATCTTCAGCATATATACTGGCATACCAAATGCTGAATATGCATAACAATTTATTATATAAACCCTTTCCAAAATACAGCAAACCGGCATCCGACGACTTTGAAAACATCAAGGCGAAAATATGTTAATTTCTTTAAATGAAAGTATTATTATTGAATAGACCTTAAAACATTGTGGCAAAAGCAAACTATGAGCAACTCCTCCTTTTGCCACAAGGTTGTCAGAAGTCGTATGCTGCAGAGGATTCAGAAAGTTTATGTTTTTGGAAAAGGGTAAACATTATGGGTGAACATTGACTAATTATCCCTTTTTAAGCATCATTATTGATTATACAGATTTTTCTACTCAAACACTCATTTGCTGCAACTTTGGAACATTGTTAACTGCAGTGTCCATGCAAAGTTTGATGTTGATCGTGTATGGCCGTATAGTCTAGAGGACCGATTGTTCAATGAATGGCACACCATCGTCCACAGTCACATTATGTATCATAATTGATTTGATGTCTAGTTTGATCCTTCAAAACTCAGCCTTTTGTGTTTGTGTTTTTTTTTCCAAATATGCGACTCAGTATAGTTTGGTTATAAATTTTCTTTACCTCTTTCCCATAAACAGTCGCCTTCTTACACCTCTGCAGCAGGCGAATTTGGAAAACATTTTAGAATTGTTTAAGAAGAGCAATTTCTTTTTATGCACATTACTTTGTACTCTTTAACCCTTTCCCTCATACGACAATTCTGCAGCAGACGACTTTGAACATATTTTGTCAAAAAATGGAAAATCTCTATAATTGAATGGACAACCTATGTCTAAAAGTGGAAAACATTGTGACAAAAGGAGAAATTGCACG
The DNA here is from genome assembly GCA_031761405.1 of Serripes groenlandicus. NCBI lineage: Eukaryota > Metazoa > Mollusca > Bivalvia > Cardiida > Cardiidae > Serripes > Serripes groenlandicus. The sequence continues at coordinate 111,789,104 of JASEVX010000003.1, forward strand.
TTTTGTGCAATTTCTTCTTTTGTTACCATGTTTTCAAAAAGCCGTCTGCTGCAGAGGCGTCAGAAAGCGTCTATATGAGGGAACGGGTACAAAAAAAAGTGCTAAAATAGTCTGCTGCAGATTTGTTGTATGTTTAAAAGGTTTAGTTAAGATTAACCCATATTTCTTATTATTAAACTCTCTGCCACATACAACAAATCTGAAGCAAATGACTTTGTTAATATTCATTACAAATATGGACATCCTATATTTATGAGAGAACAATTAGTTAATAAAGTTGAAAATATTCTGACGAAATGTAAATTTTCTCCCCATGAGAGTATATAGCAATTTTTCATTTTGCAGCAATGCTTTCAAAAGTCTTCAGCTGCAGAGGTGTCAGAAAGCGTTTGTATTTGAGAAAGGGTTAAGAAAAACTACTATCTTTCAAAGGTCTGTCGTTATCGCGGCAGTCAAATTATTTATGCAGCACAATCAATGGCAAAGTCCCTATTTTATATGTCGAATTTAAAATGATAGGTTTATTTGAGAGATTATATCATGACTCACCAGTCAATTACTTATTTATTCTCGCAATATATTACTGCAGATTTATCGCTTTCCCACATACAATAAATCTATTGACGACTTTGAAGTCAATTGAGAAAAAAAGTATCGAAAATCACTTCAGATGACAGTTTAATATTATAATATAGTTTAAAACATTGTGGCAAACAGAGAAATTGATATTTATTAGCAATTTGTCCATTCGCCTCACTTTAAATCTTTTCAAAAGACGTCTGCTGAAGAGGCGCCAGAAAGCGCTTGTTTACGGGAAAGGGTTAATGCTCTTTTCGACATTCTGATTAAAATCATTTTAAAACGATTTTCAACAAATAGCACATGAATTATACCCTCTTAAATGTCCTTCATGTTGCTTACGATTGCTTGAATGTACACTCGTGTATGTGGTCGTAATGGTACTCCGGATTTCTTCTTTAATGTTAGAATTAGCACACTGCGAAAGGTGTAGATTATTAACTGTCTGTGAGGGCCGCATACGTTAGTCATAGTCTTCATTTACGGTTAAACCCAAACGGTTGGTTTTCCCAGAGCATGGCTACTTAGTAAGTAAAGGCCAACCTGTGCGGAAGACCACATTGCAACAGCAGTTCCCTGTCTATATCAACCACACTTTAAGTTTCCCCATTACTTATGTTCTGCATAAATGACCCAATGTAAATAAAAAATGAAAACAAAGACCAGATTGTTGTCGTCCCATTTGCGGTCTTTTTACACAGGTTTCACCGTACACGTTTGTGTAGAATGTTAGTTTTTTTTTTATAACACTGAGTCACGCCCAGAAATTTGGGTTCTTAATAGTGAATACCTTGCACAGTGTTCACTGTTTACCTACATGTAAATAAGTCATTACTAAATATTTTGAGTTAGAACTGTAGCCTCATGAGATTTACGCCCATTTACGTGTACAGTCAAACTTGTGGTTGCGGTCACCTCTGTTTTGCAGCCATTTTGTATTAAGCAGCTACTTGAAGATTGGCCAAAGCAATATTTTCTTTGACTTGTATTTAACAGCCACCTTTGTTCAGCAGCCACATTTTGACTTTCCCTTGGGTAACTGCCTAAGACAAGTTTGACTGTATATGACCATGTTACGGAAAGTCCATAACACCCCCCACATCACCAGACTAGTACTATTATCATGTAGTAGTTTTATATTTGGTAGACTTGCGCATGCGCAGAGGCTGCCATAGTCATAGTGAGTTTGAAGTCACGTGATGTATATGCCCTTCACCACCAACAATTAAGTGCAATTTTTGGTTTGACTAATTTACGAATGCTCACAAAAGCAAACATAGAGTAACGAAAAAAAATCCGATTATTCAAGCTTATAATAGAAAATAACAAGTCTTGTAAGAGAAATATCATATTTAAAGTGTACACAATTATTTAGATATCACTACGCCAATATAGCACTGCACCGCGCAATTACCCTTTGTAAATTGTAACCCTTTGCATAAGCGAGTGGAATGAAGGATCGGCTAGTTCGAAATTCTAGGCGCTAGTCCATACATATTCGTTCATGTCCTTATTCATAAAGATAGTATGCATTGCTAAGCCTTTTCTTTCTCTTTCTCTCTATTCCTTCGACAACGATTAACGATGACTTTTGCATTTTGGATAGGTGCTTTTGACAAGGTCCGCGTCTAAAGAAACAAATTTCATCAAATGATTTGAGCGCTTTAAATCCGGTTTACCTAAAAGACGCAATGTAGATTTTTGGGCGAAATGGGCGAAATGTAGAGGAAAAGACGCAATTGCGTACATTGCGTATTTTAGTTAGGTAAACACTTGTTTATAAAGCGTTTAGAATACTTTGATTATAATAGGCAGAACGAATAAATCTTGCAAGAAATCGATCATTTCTTTCGGCCAAAATCAGGTAAATGACCCGCGGATATTGGTTGTTACAACATAATTGATTCATCCTTTTATTCTAAATTTGTATTACACAGTTCAAAATTAGATTTTGACAGTTTGTTCGTTATGATTTTGACGCGATTCAAGATTTTGACGCGATTATTTCGTTCATAGAGTTGATTACTAACAGATGACTAAGTTGATGATGGAAATAAGTTAAGCTAAAACATGCACAGGCAGGCGAGTGTTTCATTAGGATAAGTGCAACACTCAATTCCCAATCCTGCTTGCCCTTTAACAAATCACAACCCACCCCACAATATAAAAACTCTGCAGCAGACGAATTAAAAAAAATCTGAGCAAAGATACAGAAAATCACATTTATTGGAAGTGTAATCATTGAATATAGTTGAAAACATTGTTGCAAAAGGAGAAAGCTTGTTATGAGCAATTTCTTCTTCTGCATCAATGTTTTCAAAAGTCGTCGGCTGCAATTACGTATGCAAGTGGGAAAGGTTTAAATAAGAAACACTTTTTCAAATGATAGTCAGTTGGCTATTCTAGTATATAATGTCCGTCTTAAATAATAATGACAAAACTTTCAAAAAACAAGAAAAAGATTTTTTACAATTTAATTGAAAACATTTAATCAAAGTTGGGAAAGTTGTCCCTTTCCGTGCTTTTTTTATGAGAGTTCAAATCACAAGCAAAACTTATGGGACAGAGTTGACAAATAACACATTGTCACAATTTCAGATTTAGGCTTTGTTTCTGTCAAACTGCTGAAGAAGACAACACTGAGACACACATTTTGATTAAAAGTTTATTTAAAAAAAGGAATACTTTTATTTATGATAAACAACATTACAATGATGTACATACATGTCAACAATACATTTTTCAATTTGTACATTCATTGCACAGACCAAATCTTAGCAAGTTTGAAATTATGGACCTCTCAGCACATTTTTTTCTCAATTCATTACTTCTTGGCAGGATTTTACTGCTAAAATCTATAGATTGGCGATGTCTGTCTCTCCGTCTGTCTGTTCATCAACATTTTCGTTAAAGTTTCAGGTTGAGGCAAAATCTCAGCACTGGAAAGGGTTACACACTTGAAACTTTGCCTGAAGGTAACCAGTAACAAGTTCTATTGATTTATATGGTTACTTTGACCTTGACCTTGGTTTGTCAATTTTCAAGGTCAAATTGCCGACAATCCGGCGTTACAGTCTTCAGCAGTTTCTTGTTAAATATGACATAAGAAAGCCTTCCCTCAACATTTTGAAAACACCCTCAGAAGTCACCAGAATGCATCATGTTGCGTCCAGGATTTCAATTTTCTTTTTAAACATCAAGTCAAGGGTAAAATATGATAACTTAAGTGAAAGTTTCAGTTGTTTCATTGGAGCGCCACAGGGGGACTGTATGTCACCATTTGCACTTCTGTATCTCTTCTTAAACGATCGCAATTCTACCTTCAGTACTTTCAGTACTTTGATTTATTTAAGTGACACTTAATACAAGTAATAAATATATAAAATTGATAAACATAATTCACACTTGCAGGCAATGACTCTGTACATATTTAGGGTACTATCCAGCCATACAAATAGTTCATGAGTCACTAGAAATTATTCAATGTTAGTACTAAAAAGAAGCGATAATAAATGATAATATAATAATATCAATATAAATATATATTAAACTTGATTAGACGGTATAAACTATTTCATGTATTTATTTTTGTTTTAACATGGAAAGCAAAGCAAGATACGTTTTTTACATTGTATTAATAAACCCTTTCCCTCATATAGATGCTTTTTAACGCCTCTGCAGCAGACGGCTTTTTGAAAACATAGTGACAAACGAAGAAATTGCTCAAAGCAAGCAATTTCTCCTTTTGACACAATCTTTTCCATTTTGAATCATAGGTTATCCATTCAATTATAGAGATTTTCTATTTTTTGACAAAATATGTTCAAAGTCGTCTACTGCAGAATTGTCGTATGAGGGAAAGGGTTAAATATGTCAATCACGAGCTCTGACAGTTAAGTTTGTACTTCACATCGATTGTGAAAATGTTCAACCTGTATGTATTACCCTCAATAAATGTGTTAAGAATTCCTCAATGGTGAAAACGTTTTTGATGTCTACTCGTCATATGAGCCGTCTCACGAGAAAACCAACATTATGGACTCTGCGTAAAGTATCGACCCAGATCGGCCTAAGCATGCCGCGCAGGCTAATCCGGATAGACACTTTTCGCCTCCTGTGGATTTTCTGTTTCAGGAATAACTACTCTATACATATATCCCACTAAGACGGAATGTGTCGGCCGGATCAGTCTGCGCGGACAGCGCAGGCTGATCTGGTCGATACATTACGCAGATGTCTATCGCCGCAGCCTCACGAGAAAACCAACATTATGGACTCTGCGTAAAGTATCGACCCAGATCGGCCTAAGCATGCCGCGCAGGCTAATCCGGATAGACACTTTTCGCCTCCTGTGGATTTCCTGTTTCAGGAATAACTACTCTATACATATATCCCACTAAGACGGAATGTGTCGGCCGGATCAGTCCGCGCGGACAGCGCAGGCTGATCTGGTCGATACATTACGCAGATGTCTATCGCCGCAGCCTCACGAGAAAACCAACATTATGGACTCTGCGTAAAGTATCGATCCAGATCGGCCTAAGCATGCCGCGCAGGCTAACCCGGATAGACACTTTTCGCCTCCTGGGGATTTTCTGTTTCAGGAATCATTACTCTATACCTCAATCCCCCATGAGACGGAATGTGTCGGTCCGGATCAGTCTGCGTGGATTGCACAGGCTGATCTGGGTCGATACATATCCGCAGAGGCCATAATGTTGGTTTTCTCGCGGGACGGCTGATATATATTTCTGCTAAGCATTCATATTGCCAGGGACGTAGATAAGAGGGATAAGTAACTAAATTGTATCCTATACTATTACACTTTCCAACATTTGTAGCAAGTAAAAAGTCATGAACATACTATTAGTTACTAGTACTTATACTATATTTAGTTGAAAGGTTAAAGCTTTCAGAAAATGTTTGCTTTAAAGATGTGCTACATATGACTTCAACATTTATTTGTTACAAAATGCAGAACTTTGCAGAATTCTGTTTCTCCACGTGATGTTTTAACCAGCTAACAGATGAACTAAGAGAGCTCTGGTTATCCCTGTAATATACGATCATGATGCTGTTTTCTTTTATTTTAAATAAATAAATGAGTTAGATATTATTGTGTGTCCTTCTCTTGTTTATTATAAACACGTTTACGTGACTGAATTATATATTGACAATCATTTTAGCACCAATTCTGATGATGACCTCATATATTGAGTTCAGTCACTTCAAGAGTTAAACGCATGGCACGTAGGAACAGAAACTGTTTAGTAAACTTTCTATGATTACATTTTACCTTAGATTATATTTTAAGAGTTATGTATTTCGAAATCTTCGGGAGAATGCCATATCAGAATCATGGCTAAATAACTGTTTTCAAAACATTGTGGGAAATGAGAGATTGCTTATTATGTACATTTTTATTTGATAGAGGTGCTCTTTATTGTTTGGTATTTTATTGTAAAAGATGGACATAACATTTCGCTAAAAATATATAACATTTTTAGTAATATATAAGTCTCAACCAAATCGGTGTTTAAGTGATGGTAAAATAGGCGATTAAGTTATTGAAAGTATAAACTTAAATAAACTGATCATGTATGTTTTTTTAGATGAAGCATAAATATTATTTACTCAATTGTAAATGAAAGCAAAACATATTTTAAAATAGTGAACAATTCATCATATAATCCGAAAATGTAAAATAGTGTCAATCTAATGATAGGATATGTGCATATCTGACCATATTTTGTAATTTTATGAGCTGTTAAATGACTCTCAATACCCCATTAAAGTTGAACACTAAGGCGGAAATTTCAATTTAATGTTCACATCTGACCCATCTGTCCACCCGTATTGTTAGTCAGGTTAACTCTTCAATTGGCTAGACCGTGTTCTCGATGTGCTTATGAACACCCCCTACAAGTTAATGGACTAAATCAGCTCTTTCTTTTAGACAACTAATGAATTATTATGTTTCATGTCGGTTTTTATATCGCTAGATGATTTGAAATAGATAATTTTGCGAAATTAAATAGTGACATCTCGTAGGACATGAAATTGGCTCATTATTGAACCCTAAACATGGTAAAATATCGGAACATAAAGACATGATTTGGAAGTTTTGATATCACATACAGTATAAACCGTATTAATAACTTCAACCAATTTTACATAACCAAGGTTAATCACCTCGCCATAAAGTCTTTATAAGCGTTAAATCATTTTTCTTGGTAAACAAAGGAATTTTAGGTGCCATTTCTCGTTCTGAGCAATGGCACCTAAATTTGCATTGTTTACAAAGGGGTCAAAATTGCCCCTTAATCAGGGTTTTCAAAATAGGTTTTTAGTTACAACTGTTTCACGCCAATCCCTCGATACAGTATAAACTGTATTAATAACTTTAACCAATTGTACATACGTGAAAGAGATACGTTTGACCACTAGTGACCTTTACAAAATAAATTTGATTCGTATACAATGATTGACGTATTGAGTTGTTCATGCATAATGTTATTATATTTGTTTGTACTTATGCTGTTATTGTTTTTATTATTAAAATCATCATCATCATCATAATCATCATCATCATCAAACTTGCTCATCACCAAAATAATTGTAAACTATTAACAAGCTACATTTAATGAAAGTTAAATATTGAAAGCATATTCGAGTTTTATTTATAGCCAGAGAATGATAAAATTGTTGCAAATATTGTTATAAAATAATGTATTAACAACAAGTATCCATAATTATTGACGCAAACCAAAGATAATGTTTGTGTAGCTGTCGTGTACAAATAAAATAATATCAAGTTAAGGTTTGGTGTTTTACGCCGCTTTCAAAAAACTATTAAGAAAATGTCTAAATTATAAAAAGAAAATACAATCGGAGTTGAAAGCATTCTACTACCGATGACTAATTTGTATTCAACCTATTCTTTCTAAAAGTGTATTTTATAACGATTCAATAAAGCGTATAACCTTAAGATCGTTAAGTGGAATAATATTTAAAACAACCAGAGTAGTTTGTCTCTCATACATTACGTTGTGTGTATTACAATCATATCACGGCGACAATACACGAATCCATGATTCTTCAATGATGTTCTAGTGCTAGGCTAGGAAATGTGCCTTGTCCAAGTGCTCTAGACCAAGAACGCAGCCGACAGGGTTTGAACGTGTCAAATTCGACAATCTTACCACTCGACCAAGTCGGACCTCTGCGACTCATGTTTACGCTGTGTAAGGTAGAGCGTTGTTGTTATAGTACACTTTAGCAAGGTATCGCGGCATCCAATCAATGTAAGTTTTTGATCGATCAGCAAACCGAGGGCTTGGCGTGAAACGGTTATAACTGAAATTGGTATTTTTTTTACCAAGGTTAATCACCTCGCCATAACGTATTTATAAGCGTTAAATCATTTTTCTTGGTAAACAATGCAAATTCTGAGCAATGGCACCTAAATTTGCATTGTTTACAAAGGGGTCAAAATTGCCCCTAAACCAGGGTTTTCAAAATAGGTTTTTAGTTACAACTGTTTCACACCAAGCCCTCGAAACATACTTGCACAAAGTCCCATTGGTTATAAGCTACTGGCCAAACCATCAAAATGTTCCAGTAAGTACCTGGGAGCCTATGACAACATTAATCATACTGTTAACTGTGTTTAAAGTAGACTCTTCCATGTTCAAAATCGGGCGTCTCCATTTCTCATGTTATTAAGGTTTGGACTATTTTGATAACTAAAAGGCAAACAATTCTGATTTCAGGTGAGACAGCTCGTTACGAGCTGACTCACCTGAATCAGTATTGTTTGCAAAAACCTCAATATTGCCTTTGGCGCTGAAAGAGTTAAAAGCGTGGGTTTTCTCATAGCGTATCTGGAACATTTCCCTTGAGTATTTTCTTTTGCGCATCGCATGTATCTGGGTTCATGTTTACCTGCCATTCTATATGTACCATTCTTAGCTTCATATCAAATAAATCTGAATGGTTACATTATGACATTTTGTTCGTCCACTAACATATTTTATTTGACATAGTGCGAGAATATTAATAGATTGAAGTTTTTGTTCCATATATTTCCTTTATATTTGTTCCAAATGTTAAGTTATTGACTTATCACGTAGAGCTACTTGTATAAATGTGAACCTTTTTTTTCTAATTGTTCTGATTTAGAATTATAACGATCTTGCGTATTAAGTAACTAAAAGTCGCAATACGTTTACTGACAATTTGATTTCGTATGTAATATTTGTTTTATCAGTTTAGAATGTATAACACAAATGAAGGCAGTCACTACTCAAAGCCGTAGCACCTATTTCTTCTTGAAATACGGAATTGTTTGTTTATTTAACATATGACCTCTTACGTAAAACGTAATGTATAACTAATGACAAGAGTACCTATAATGCAAGGTTCAAATGGCGAACGGGGCGTGGATCCGCAGTCTGATCTGGATCAACTCCGGTCGAGAAAGCTGAACAGTTTGTTTTCCTGACAGCAATAAAAAAAAATTATGCGTGAAATGACTTGTATAATAGGAACATTTGCATGATTTTAGACTTTGAGGCATTTTACTTGAATGCTATGATTGTTTAAATGTAAAACACAGTATAAGACGAGAGGTTTGTGAAAAAAGCTAATTTGAGCCGTTCCGTGAGAAAACCAACATGATGGCCTCTGCGTAATGTATCGTCCCAGATCAACCTGCGCAGTCCGCGCAGACTGATCCGGACCGACGCATTCCGTCCGGGGTATAGAGTTATAGAGTAATTATTTCTGAAACAGAAAATCTACAGGAGACGAAGCGTGTCTGTCCAGGTTAGCCTGCGTGGCATGCTTAGACTGATCCGGGTCCATACTTCACGCAGAGTCCAAAATGTTTGTTTTATCGTGGGACGGCTCATTTATGTATAAATCTTTTTACACGGTTATTGTAAAACTAAAAGTTTAATTCGCTATAACAAACGCCGAGATGTCAAGAACCCAGTTGATTTCCGTGCTATCAATTCAGTGGTTTATATTATTTCCCAGTCGTCTGATAAGATTAGACCCTGATCAGACGCCGTTTTGTATACATAAACATATACGTTTAACGTCATTTAAATCTACTATTTTTTTTAAAAGATTGGTCAAATACAAACGTTGTGCTTTTAAGCCAATCTGTTGGTTTGTGAAAATAGTATAAACATGTTTTATACAAAACGGAATGTAATACCTTTTGTGAAATGACATCATTTATGTATGGCTGTAAAATAAGTAATTATGTAACAGTCAAAGTCTAAAAAACATAGAGTTGAAAATACTGTGGCAAAAGGAGAATGTTTTCATTATGAGGAATGTCTCTTTTAACCACACTCTTTTCAAAAGTCATCTGCTGCAGAGGCTTCTGAAAGCGTGTGTACGTGGGAATGGTTCAACTTGATTCTAACCTTTGTGCCAAATATTTATACTCGTATAATATTTTGTTATATAATTTTATGTACATGTATATTCATAAAATATAAAAAGTGTGCTTCATTTATCCCCCAATCAATGCTTCTTTAACTATAATGGCAAATGAAAATGCGTGTACGTTTATCCATTTCCAACGTACGATAAATCTGCAGCAGACAATGTTGAAACCCTCTTATCAAAAATATGGAAATTCTCTATGAATGAAAGATGTTATTGAAAAGAGTTGAAAATCATTTGGTTGAAAGAAAGAGTTGCCACTTATGAGCAATTTCCCCTTGTGTCACAATGTTTTCGAAAATCGTCTGCAGCAGATGCGTCAAAACTCGTCAGCTTTTTATTTGTTCGACTGGGTTTAACGACGTTTTCAATATGATTTCAATTATTTCACGAAGACAGTGCATTTTTATTGATGTTCACTGGCTAAACAAACCAGTACTAGGCTATGATATGTGCCTTGTCCATGGGCACTCCACAATGATCGCCGCACATTGGGATCGCACCGAGACGCCCGTTTCCAAACCCCAACAGCGGATTCCTAAAAGAAATGCGTCTGCAAGTTGAAAACAAATGTTAATATGCATCTTTATACAAAGTCAGGAACATATAAATATAGTTTATAGTACGATAAAACTTTACTGGTAGTTACCTGTGTCTGAATCTTCGCTTCCGGTATCACCATCGTCATGGCTACTTGATGTGGATATCCTCAAATCTTTTGGCTGTGATACATCTTCGTCTATCTCAACATTCAATTTGTGATGTTTTAATTTGTGTCTGTTTGATATTTCTACACCGGACGAAATCACGTCGTCCCGGTGACTGTACTGTAAGTTACTGAAAGCACTTTGCAGACTCCCCGGAAATATCCCTGACGGTGACGTCGGTAACGCAAACCTTGAGTATGGATGGTGAGGGTATCCGAATAACGCTGACGTAAGAGGCGAGTCCGGCGAGTGGCCTCCTGTCGGTGATAAAAGTCCGGTCCCACTGGGTGGTAAATAGACATAGCCACCGTTATAGACCATAGGTCCGAATCGGGCCGACATCGGTGGCGCTATTAACGAATCTATTGAAAAGGAATTACAAAATTGTCGATTCATCTTTAATAATGATTGATTTAACAATGATTGATTTAACAATGATTGATCTATCTATCGTTAGCTATCAGTATATTTGATCAAACACATATATATCACTTATAATGATCCTTCAATAAATAGCTTACATATTTCATAATTGTCTCACTTCTTAATCACTAGTTGAACATCTCCAGCTTCACTCTAAGTGAACCAATTAACAAGTTCGTATGCGATGCTATTTTTACAACGCTATTTTGAAAGACAGAACTATTAGCTGTTTGTTTATGCTGTGTCTTAAATAAACGCAGTAGGCATGCCCTCAATTAGCCAAAGAAAGATCAAGTTTCAAAATAAAAGAAAGTGCGAACAGCTAGAATTGTTCGCTGACGGCTCTATCAACAAATAAAAGTATCATCTCGCTATCTTCTTGCTCACAAAACGCGAGGGTGGTGCCCAAAAACGATCCATCTTTTTCGAGTTC
>JASEVX010000003.1:111805704-112208204 GCA_031761405.1 Serripes groenlandicus
TGAACAAGAAAAATGAATATACAAGAAAATAGACATTGTTTACAAAGAATAAAAAAAGAATTAAAAGCGTTGTATGTGAGAATGCGATTAGCGTCTATAGGCAAACACTTGTATTATGATAACGTAATTGGTCGAATATTTGTGAAATGCCATAGTAGATCACTTACTTCAACTTATTAATCTTTTACAACCAGCGGTCGCAATTCAAATCATATCCAGCAGAAGACTTTTAAAAACACTGTGGCAAAAGGTTAACATGCTAATAATGAGCGATTTCCCCTTTTGCTACAATGTTTTCAACTCTATTCAATGATAAAGTGTTATTTATAGATAATTCCATTGTGTAGTCTAGAAGTTTCATAAGTCGTCTGCTGCGGAATTGTTGTATGTGGGAAAGGGTAAAACTCTCTCCTTATCACGGGCCAGCGCGTGGGGGACCCGATATCATGGGTTTTCGCGAATGTCCTGCTGGTCAAAGTGATACCCCAGAAAGAATTCGTGCAGAAATTAATCCCGTTAATAAAACAGGATGTACGTGTCACAAATTAACCCAGTACATGAATTATCTGTATGGACTCGTCCAAATTCTAAACATTTCGAGACGCAAGCAGATACATTTGCTCAGGTTCAATTAGTGTAGAAAGACTGAGTAGAAACCAGTTCATGAAAAGGAGTTATAACTCGTCACATGTTATTCTTCTTCTCCTGCAAAGACTTCACGCGTCTGTAGATGCAGATACCTTAACGTCGACGGTTTCTGGGTAAGGGTCGACTCATGTTCTTCATTTTATGTGTCATAACCAACAAGCGAAATATTTATCTACTACCAATTTAACCCCACTTGGACGAGCGATTTTGCGAGATTTTCGGCGTGAAGTGGTTGTAAATTTCAATAATTGATTGACGGGTTAAACCCAAGACACTTTATAAATGATCAATTAGTGTTTCGTAACTCTTACACTATAATGGAAGCGTGTAATAAGCTACATAATTTGACGTTATCTATCAGAATTCCGTACGGGATTCCTATAACCCTATCATTTGAACATTAACTACACTGATGATGGCTTGTTCTGCTTTAAAGTCCGTTTCCATGGAGATTCAGTTATGTTACGGCACGTGCTAACAACTTCGTACGTGCACCATGCACAACGTTCTGTCCAGATCATATTCTGGTATTTTTCTTTTACATGTAGATATGAGCCGTTCCACGAGAAAACTAACATTATGGACTATGCGTAATGTATCGATCCAGATCAGCATGCGCAGTCCGCGCATGCTAATCTGGGCCGACACATTCCGTCTTAGAGCGATAGATGTATAGAATGATTCTTGAAACAGAAAATCCACAGGAGGCGAAAAGTGGCTGTCCGGGTTAGCCTGCGCGGCATGCTTAGGCTGATCCGGGTCGATCCATTACGCAGTGTCCAGAATGATGGTTTTCTGTGGAACGGCTCATACATTTGACGGTAGCCGAAAAAAGGTTAATTATAGTAGTCATTAATGGCGTTGGTCGGTGACATTTGTTTTATATGACAAATATGTATTTAGGCCGACGGTCCATAGTACGAAACAATCGATCTTATTAAAATAATAAAGGTGAGACTGATGTCCCTATCATTTTTGTATTAACATTTAAATGAAATAATATGAGTATAGGTGCTACCTATTTCGGGTAAACATTTATTAACTACTGCAGTTAGCCCATTGCTTGCAGCACGATCAGTTATTTACGTCAATTACGAGTCCTTCCGACCTAAGCAAAGAAAATAAAAAAATCATCATCAGGTTAATTTTATATTTAACTTTAAAATATGGCCAAGATTTTAAATCCATGAAATTATGATGACAGGTACAACAAATAATCAACTTGCCCTTCATAAAGTACTTCAAATGAAACGATTCCATATTATGACGTCATATTACGAAAAAAAACCATGAATGGGTTTTTTCGCTTATGGTTAACGGGTGTGAGAATTTTTTTTTTTTTTTTTTTTTTTTTCAATAACCCATGAAGCTTTCTAAAATGAAACTGGCCAAATCCATGGGGGCCGCCATTTTGGGTATGTATAAAATGAGACGAGAAACACGGATTGAAAAAAAATTATTGTCGTCTTTTTAATAACTTTTTTTAAATCGATATTTTGGGTATGTATAAAATGACACGAAAAACACGGATTTTTAAAATTATTGTCGTCTTTTTAATATTTTTTTTTTAAAATCGACATTTAAGATCATTAAAGTGCTGTGTTTTGTGGGGATTAACATTTGTACGAAAAGTTAAAAATAAATGGAACTTTGTAAGAAATATGTTTTTCCGACAGCATTAGACTTCTACGCCCGAAACTAAATTTTGACTGTATCGTAGCCAAAGAAGGACGTGATGTCATTTCCGTAACACTTCATCTTGGCGTAACGTCAATGGAGGGACGTCGTTTCCCGCAAAAAAGTGGTATCAACATGAAATACCCCAAATTCCTATACATGAGCTATTTATCAAACATTGTGGCAAAAGGATAACTTTCTCATAAGGAGTAATTGTTCTTTTAGCGACAATCTTTCCCCAAATCGTCTGTTGCAAAGGCCCCATAAACCGTATCTAATAGGGAAAGGGTTTAGCAGAAATGTGACGCCTTACATCATTTGTTCCAGTCATATTGACTGGTTGAAAAAGGCAGTCGCCAGGTGGCATCAGCAAAGGGCTGATCTTTTTGCTTCTTTACCATAATGCAGGTGATCGATTAAGGATCATCTTGGCCATCATGTTTTAACCTCGTTCATTATAAATGTATTCCTTGATTTTTTGAAAGTCTTTACTTTATTATTTTCTGTTCGTAATAATAGACGACAGCAATACGAATTCCAAATATTTTTTGATAATGCACGAAACATGACATTAACATTAGTATTGTCTAGTCAATTACTTATAAATCCTTTTTTATGGCCAAAGTATGCTCTTTAATTTTTGTTTATAATTATCTTGCGTTTTTTCGTAAATAGGTAGCACCTATAGATATATTACAGGAATTTTGATTTGTAACTTCCGGAAAGTCAGAAAACCCTTATGAGTTTTTATTTGAACTCATTTTAGAAATAGACGACAAGTGTTATTAAACGGAAATTATCACACATAAATTTACTTGACCATTTATCGAGTACGTATTATCATATTTAAATATTTCCTCTAGAAGTTTTTTTTGTTTCGATATTTTCTTTTCATCCAATCAAAACGTAGCAGAATCGTGCATCGAAAAATCCACTCTGGACACAATTTTTGGAAAGACGGTATAGCAAAGTTTTGCAAAGTTCATACACATTACCTATTGGCGGGAAGCATTGCCGTCTATTTGTTTACCCGTATTACATCAGGAGTGTCGTTTTGAGGTATAGAAAAGTCAGTAACGTTGGTGTCGCCTGTATACGAATTAAATAGAAATACTGTTATTATTTCATCAAATGTATGGTACTGAAATAACACACGCAATCATCTAATTCAACAATGTTTTCTTTAACTTTTGAAATATCTCTTATATCTGATGTTGAACTTGTAATTTTGGTCTGAAGGTGTCACCGACTGAATTACTATCATTTCGTTCTAAGGAAAGCCAGTTTGACATAACAGGAATAAGGCCCTGAGATTAAAGTATTATTATCAAATCAGCATGGTATAACAGTCAAACCTGTGCAAAAGACCACATTTGTATAGCAATTCCCTGTCTATAGCAACCATCCTTTTAATTTACCGATTACTAACTGCATAAATGACCGCAAATTGTTCTCTTCCCATGGGTGGTCTTTAAACACAGGTTGGTCTGTACTTCAATATATCTTCTATATCATATTGGATCCGCTTTATTGATTTGGGGTTTAACGCCGTTTTCAACAATTTGTTCAGTCATCGGCGGCCAGTTTACCTTCTAGTGTGTTTCATGGCTTTCGCACATAAGTACTCCACACAACAGACTTTCCAAGCAACTGGCTGCTTTTCCAAATAGGCTGTTAGCCCATTGGTGGGAGACGAATGACGCTTGTCACAGTGACTTTTGTCAAATGTCGGAAAGAATGTTGGCCGAGCTAGGGTTCGAACTCACAACCCCTGGATTGACAGCCCGCTTCGCTACTGGAGCTCGGCTTGATCCGTTTTACAGAGATATCGTTTCAGGTCCAGAGATTCGTCTTGATGTGTGTAGATATTTTATAACGTACAGTCGTAAATGTAAATGTCTCTAACATATTAACCTTATCGTCATGTTTACCGTCTAACACTTCACCACATACAAGATATCGAGGGCTTGGCGTGAAACGGTTGTAACTCAAATTGGTATTTTTTTACCAAGGTTAATTACCTCCCCATAAAGTCTTAATAAGTGTTAAATCATTTTACTTGGTAAACAATGGAAATTTAGGTGCCATTGCTCGTTCTGAGCAATGGCACCTAAATTTGCATTGTTTACAAAAGGGTCAAAATTGACCCTAAACCAGGGTTTTCAAAATAGGTTTTAAGTTACAACCGTTTCACGCCAAGCCCTCGATATAACATGACCGGTGCTCGAAAAAGAAGAAACCTTATCGGCATGTTATTACATTGCCAGTGAGTCCATAGTAAAGGATTAACATTGATGCAGTTTTAAAGAAATTTCTTAAAACATGATCTGGGTCTAGATTGTTCGCAATTTGGCTAATAGTTGTTTTTTGTAGAGCTCCACTGAAATACACGTGTTAACTAATATAGCAATACATGGACGTACTAATATAGCAATACATGGACGTCTATTCTACAAAGTGAAATTATTAGTTTGAATATAATGTCACATTTTATTTTAGCGAAACAGCTAAGAAGGTGATGTTTGAATAGAAATGAGTATTTATTTCCTTACTTTATATTTGGATTACATAAGCTTATTAAATTATAAGTTAAAAACTGATTTTGTAAGTTACGATTTGTATTTGAAATATGGATTGAATATTTCATATTCTTTCTATTTTTTGTGAATTTCTGATCCGAAATACGAACGTTCTTGTCTTAACGAGTTCAAAACATGACTGTATCCTATCAGGATATTCGTAAATTATCGTCGTCAATTAACGTCAATAGATATATTTACTGCGTATTCGTGGTGCAAAAGTTAACCTTATTTATATTCTAAACATAATGTGCTTTTAATCACTATAAAAATATCCCATATTAACTGCATTCATATCTGATTTGTTCACGCTCGATATGCTCAAATATGATAATGTTCCCATATAGGATGATTTGGGCCGCGTAAAACGTAAACGGCCCCTCGAGATATTGCGATCAGCGTAAAGGCAGTCTGATCTGAATCTCCCGTGACCTTCACCCCGTACTGCAAGCATCCGTGTATCATCTAGAGAAAGTTTATTAAACACTTTTCGACTGTATACACGTGTATAATTTAATCGCGATTACCGTTAAGTTCGAAACTTCCGAACACGTTTGTTTGTGCGGCGTGGCTGTTTGTTTTTTACTTCACTGTGGACTCTGTAGGGTGTCCTGTTTGATATCACGGAGTCTACCGGTCAGACTAGACTCTTTTTAATACATCGCATAATGGGTAATTATGGTCCTTTTTGGATTAAAAATATTTTTGGCAAATAATTGGATAAAATTGATAACACAATTTGAGACAGTTAATAAAACAATATGCATTTTCTTTGTTTTTATTCATTCAGGCTTATCAGCAGAAAAAAGCTGTTGGCCTATTTCAATACATAGACATGTACATAAAGAACAAAACATAACAAACCATTTCAATCTCAGTAGTTAATATACAAAAATGATTGATTTCTATATAGGGAATTGTAAGTAATTACATAATGAATGCAACTCAAAATGCAAGTACGAATGAGAAAAAAAGAAGAAAAAAAAGAGGAAAATCATATATACGTTTACATGTTATAATGGGTAGTGGTTAATGGTTAAATGGTTAATGGTTAAATGGGTAGTGGTTAAATGGTTAATGGTTAAATGTGCTGTAGCGCTATATATAGTTACATGTTTCTCTATGCTGTAGGTGTGTTAGACAAGATATTCTATCATGAGAATGGTTGCAGAAAAGACATACTCTGTAAAATGCTCCGGTAGCTAAGTCGGTAACGACGTGGCCTGTCAATTCAGGGGTTGTGGGTTCGAACCCGAGCTCGGCCAACATTCTTTCCGACGTTTGACAAAAGTCACTGTGAAAAGCGTTATTCGTCTTCCACCAATGGGCTATCAGTCTATGTGGAAAAGTAGCCAGTTGCTTGGTAAGAACGTTGTATGAAGTACTGGTGTGAGAAAGCCAAGAAACATATGAGTAGGTGAACTGGCCGCCGTGATATGACTGAACAATTGTTGAAAACGGCGTTAAACCCCAATCAATTGTAAAATGCACATATTTTGTTTTACCCCTTCAACATATTTACCCAAATGTAATAACATCAACTTAACCCTTTCAGCGCCAAAGGCAAAATTGAGGTTTTTGCAAACAATCAGCATTGTTTGCCTTTTAGTTATCAAAATTGTCTAAACTTTGATTACATGAGTAATGGAGACGCCCTAATTTGAATATGGAAGAGTCTAATTTAAACAATTCGGCGCTGAAAGAGTTAAGGATTGCACGCTTATCGTATATTTAATAATATATTCAAATATTCAAGAGATATGGTTCAATAAAGATTTTGAGTCTGTAAATTCAATGTTTATTTTCTTTGCGTTGTTTCATTTTAATACATAGTATGCTATATATAACTGAAATACCTTAAGCATGCATCCTGATCTTTGTCCCTACTGATCACTTTTCAATATGTACAGGCTGTTCTTCATATCAGGGACGTAGATAAGAGGGATAAGTAACTGAAGTATATACTAAAATATTACCCGTGCCAACATTTGTAGCAAGTAAAACTCAAAAAATATTCAAGATATGAAAATAAAAAAAATATTTTCTGGGAGTTTAAACATTCTTCTATTGCAGAAGATAAACATATTTTAATATACTACAGGTGTTGATAATACGTCGTCCTTATGAAAAATGTCAGTCTATTAATTTTTCGAAAAAAAATAATATAATTCAGAAATCCCAATATCTGTGTCTTTTAAACCATTCATTGTTCAAAATACAAAGACATTCTTATCTACGTCCCTGTTCATATGTAGCCTACTGATCGCCAAATGTTTATTTTTCTTATAAAAGGAATTGGTAAGACTATATCACGTTCCCCATTTCAGAGAAAATTAGAGACATTTACATCGATAGAAAACGTATAACTTTATTTTCGCCATTTTAAGTCATCACTCAGAGTATTTAAAGTCACCATTTTAGAGAATGAATTTCTTCCTTGATAGATTGAAACGAGCCTTGTTCTACGAAAACATCCAATTGAGCATTTGATATCTGTGCAGACCCACATTCTGTACATATGCGTATTTTAGTTTGAACATATTATCTCATATATATATATATAAGTAATAACGAACATCATGCTGAAATTGGATTGAGACGATATATTTAACAAATGATGCTCCACTGCACATACAATGTGTACACCATTTCGTACTGCGTATTTTGATCTGGCTCTTCACTTTTCGTCAATAGTCGCTATTCAAGAAATGCGTTCATATACGAGGACCACCTATGGGGGCAGTTGTGTCAGTGTAGTCCCATAACAGCATGCACATCTGCGAAGTTTGATCTATATCTACATTCAGGGGATTTTTTTTATCTGCATTTACAATAAAACGGCAATGCTGATTTTCCTTGAGCATTGCTGAATAACTAAATAAAGTGCTCAATTATATAAAGTATATGTCTATGTTCTGTTGAAATTTTCAATCTACATGGCATTAAATGAAAGAACAATAATTGAATAGCGTTGAAAACATGTTGACAAAGGGAAAAATTGCTCGTTTTGAGCAATTTCCTCTTTTGTCTACATGTTTTAAAAAATCCGTCTGCTGCAGAGGCGTCAGAAAGCGTCTATATACAACAAAAATGCAGCGCAGACGACTTTGAAATATCTAAACAAAAATGTGAAAAATCTCCATAAATGAAAGTATAATTAACTATTGAAAGAAATTGAAAACATCGTGGCAAAAGAAGAATTTGTTTATTATGAGCAATTACTTATTTTTCCACCATGTTTTTTAACCCTTTCCCTCATACGGCAATTCTGCAGCAGACGACTTTGAACGTACTTTGTCAAAAATTAGAAAATCTCCATAATTTAATGGACAAAAAGTGGAAAACATTGTGGCAAAAGGAGAAATTGCACGTTTTGTGCAATTTCTTCTTTTGTCACTATGTTTTCAAAAAGCCGTCTGCTGCAGAGGCGTCAGAAAGCGTCTATATGAGGGAAAGGGTTAAAGTTGAAGAGGCGTCCGTAGGGTGGGAAATGGTTAAAGAAACAGTACCAGTTACAATATGATGTCAATCTATTTAACCCTTTCCCTCATATAGACGCTTTCTAACGCATCTGCAGCAGAAGGCTTTTTGAAAACATAGTGTTTTCCACTATTAGTCATAGGTTATCCATTCAATTATAGAGATTTTCCATTATTTGACAAAATATGTTCAAAGTCGTCTGCTGCAGAATTGTCGTATGATGGAAAGGGTTAAAGAATATTTTCTACGAAAGAAACTGTCACTTTTCATCATTTGCCGATAAGGAAATTGAGGGCACAATTTCCTACTTTCAAAAAAATATTCGCAAAAGGATTTTGGCATTTTTTGACGAAGTGGCAAGTCTAATAAATGCGATCCAAATGACTTCCAATGCTCTTTCAGATATATGAGCCATTCCACGAGAAGACCAACATGATGGACCCTGCGTAATGTATCGACCCGCACAGGCTAGTCCCAGCCGACACATTCTGTCTCATGGGGATAGAGGAATAGAGTAATGATTCCTGAAACAGAAAATCTACAAGAGGCGAAAAGTGTCTGTCCGTGTTAGCCGGCGCAGCATACTTAGGCTGATCCGGTCGATATTTACGCAGAGTCAACAATGTTTGTTTACTCATGGGAGGGCTCTTATGTCGATTGTCTCGAGTGTCGTTGATGTGATCGTAAGAAATAAGCGCGAATACAGATGACTTACTAGACTATATTGACCTGCTCCTGTTCATTATGCACAGATATGTCTTAAAATAACGTACATATATTTTTTCATACATATGTATGCCTTTCCCACTGCAACAAAACCTGCAGCAGACGACTTTGCAAAACATTATAAGCAAAAATATGTAAAATCTCTCCAAATGAAGACATACTTATTGAAAAGAGAAAACAAAATTATTCATCATGAGCATTTCCTCCTTTTGCCGCAGTGTGTTCGAAAATCGTCTGCAGCAGATGCATCAAATGCGTATGTAGGTGGGAAAAGGTTAATGTGAGACTTTTATCGATGAAAGCACACACGTTGATAAAGATGACAGATAATTTAGATCTAACAATAGACGTACATGTCGTCGCTTTAATGTTAACTTCTGGACAAAATGTAAGAATCAGGTCCAACTTGTCCAGGAATACCCAGTATTGAGCCCGTCCAGGAAAACAAATACATGTAGGCAGGGGCGTAGCTCCCTTTAAAATGCCCCGAAATGCAGCTGCGGCGATACACATCTGCGTAATGTATCGACCAGATCAGCCTGCGCTGTCCGCGCAGACTGATCCGGCCGACACATTCCGTCTAAGGGGGATAGATAGAGTAATGATTCCTGAAACAGAAAATCCACAGGAGGCGAAAAGTACGCCTGTTTGGCATGCTTAGGCTGATCCGGGTCGATACTTTACGTAGAGTCCACAATGTTGATTTTCTCACGAGACGGCCTACACATTGATTATTGCAAAGCTACGCCCCTGGTAGGCATTTCTGAACAGTATAGGTTCAGATCAGTCTGTACATCTGCTCCGTTGTATCAGAATCCACACACATTGACAGAAGCTTCTAGCAAGCTTGTGTAAATAATACGGAAACTTTATAGTATATGTAGATCTTGACCAGACTGTGCGGGTACAAACGTCGACGGGGTGTGGCTTAGTTATAGTCTGCAAAACGAGGTAGGAATCCTCCGTGGCCCAGTGGTGTCGGGGAGTTAGATCTAGGCGTATCTGGTTCGATCACAAGTCGCGGTGATCATTTTGTAGTGCCCCTTTGCAACGCTCTTTTTTCTAGCCTTGTACTGGTTTGTTGGCCAAGGGATCATAACTCAATGCCGGGATATAACTGAATTACTGTGGAAACGTGGTAAAACATCGATAAAACAAAACAACACGAGGTACCGTTATTTCAAAGCTTAATCAACACAGGTGTATAACAATCCATTTCTAGATGCTTATCCACAGAACATATCTACAATATAATCGGGATCTGTACCGTTAACTTCCTATCTTTAATTAATTGAACTAAATGCATAGATTGATTGATTGATTGATTGGGATTTAACGCCGTTTTTAACAATTTCTCAGTTATATCACGGCGGCCAGTTCACCTACTCATGCATTTCCTGGTTTTCTCACACCAGTACTCCACACAACAATCTTCCCAAGCAACTGGCTGCTTTTCCACATAGACTAAGCCCATTGGTGGAAGACGATTGATTGATTGATTTGGGTTTAACGACGTTTTTAACAATTTCTCATTTATATCACGGCGGCCAGTTCACCTACTCATGCATTTCCAGGTTTTCTCACACCAGTACTCCACACAACAATCTTCCCAAGCAACTGGCTGCTTTTCCACATAGACTTAGCCCATTGGTGAAAGACGAATTACGCATGTCGCATTGACTTTTGTCAATTGTCGGAAAGAAAGTTGGCCGAGCCGGGATTCGAACTCACAACACCTGGATTGACAGCCCGCGTCGCTACCGGCTGAGCCTATTGCATTAATTGGTAATTCGACCTATATGAGATGGATCATCATGCTCCGTACTGCCCCGTTGGTGTAGTGGTAGAGCGTCAGACTCGGGTGCAGGATGTCTCAGGTGCTATCGCCGGCCGGGTCGAACCATAGTAATGGCTGCCCTCCTAGGTGCTCAGGATTGTGGGTTAACATTACGACTGACCCGCTGCTGCATATGTCAGGATCAATGGGCCAGTAGTATTTGTAACTTACCCGGGAGACGCCGTGATATGACCGAAACAGTGTTGAAAGCGGTGTTACAGACCATGCAAACCAAAAGATAAAGCAATGCCCATTTATCTGATATGCGATGTTTAAAGTTTGTCTTTGAAGTTTCAATCAATGTTATCATTTCCTGAACATTCGATTGCAGATTTATCTCTTGGCGGCTGTGGGGATGGAGAAAGGAGAAGAGTAGAGATATTTTTTTGTATTTCACAAACGTAACAACCATGTCAAATGATGAAATAATATTATATTTAATGATTTCTTCTTTTCGAAAATAATAAGTTTTTCATTCAACAGCAATCATTACGTTTCTTAGTTTGCTTTTGAATCAATAACTCACAGGATCAGATCAACAGCACTATATATGTTAAGGAAGTGATTATTTAAATGCTGATCAAAATGCAAAAAGGAGTCAACGTTTTTTAGCGCAAGTATCCGGGATCGAGGACAAAAGAAGTATGTTTTTCAGTGAATATTCGGAAGTCAACCAATTACCAAGAGTCTTTATCTGACGCAGCCCCTGTAAGTGCTTAAGTAGTTGCTCGTTTTTTTTAAGAAGACGTTAGGACATGGCAAAATAAGCCCATTAGTAATGTAGTAATAAAAAAAACATACTTATGAAATGTTTACTTGTCGTATCACTCGGATGACGTTTTCATTTGAGAAAGTTTTGGATTCTTAAGATGTTTAGAATGTTTGCTTAAGAACATAATACTAGTATTGTTTTAAAAAGTATTCTAATGAATTCAAGTTCCCCCCTGTAGAATTACACATTTTGCAATTGCTTATGCAATTCATTGAAATTAAAATTTCCACTAATGATAAATATGTTACTGCCCGGTATAATTAAACTATGAAACTATTTTCAAAGTCATAACGAAAGTTTATTCAAATTCATGTATTTTTAATCATCGAAAACTAATATGAGAGGATCCAATGTTACGTAGAAACGGTAATTACGTAATATTCATTATCAAAGGTTTATTTATTCAATATGTCACAAGCATTTCGATGCGTTTAACAAAATATTAATTAAACGACGTATTAAACGACGGAGTACTAATAGAACATTGAAGTGCTGGCTGGCATAACAAGTTTACCATCATCCTGCTGAATTCCTGCAATCATAACCAACACCCTCATGTTTACAGGTTCTTACACGTGTATAGACTAGTCTTTGTTCCATACTGATATACGTAGGAGCCGTCCCACGAGAACACGAACAGTATGGACTCTGCGTAATGTATCGATCCAGATCAGCCTGCGCAGTCCGCGCAGGCTAATCCGGACCGACACATTCCGTCTCATGGGAATATATATATATATATAGAGTAATGATTCCTGAAACAGAAAATCCACATGTCTGCTCGGATAAGCCTGCACAATGTTTGTTTTCTCGTGGAACAGCTCATATATGAGTAGCGCTCAAGGAATACCAAGATTAGACCCCACGAACATGCAGACGGATATTGGCCTACGTTGTTTGCAATTATAGTTTATAGTCGTGTATAACATATCTCACAGCATGTTGTTTGAAGTCGCTTATAACGGCATAAGGGTCAAGACAAAGACTAAACCCATTTATTCATGCCGGTTTTCTTATCTGTTATTAATCGTGAACAGAGATTGCTTCAAGAGGTTGTTACCAGTAATTAAACCACAACCTTATAATGATGGCCCTCTTTGTTTATGATCAAACAATAACCCTATTGACATGGGGACAACTGACATGCGACAGTGATCAATTCTTGGTACCTAACATACGATAGGCCCACGTCAGAACCCTTTCTACGGAAAGCTACGAGAGCTCAGTCGGAAATGATTATGGTTATCGACCAAGGAGTAGTTTGTTCGAACATCTAGAAGACCTACTTGGGTAGTTATCAATTATTAGTACTTACTGAACATACTATAGACCCATGTCATAACCCTTTATCCGTATATGGCCTTGATTTAATTGGGGATGGGTTTTACATGTAGGCTGTTGCTTACAGTACATATACTCATATCGTAGCGGTTATACTCTTACCCATCATTTCTGCGTTACACTTAATCACATTGATTTGGTCATTTGATCATATGTTATATGCATTAATACGGCGCATATGTGTTTTGATCAACTTTGAAATGTGTGTCGTTTACCAGTATCCCAACACGTGTTCTTAAGAACAATAAGTCACAGTTTTAATGAAAATAAAAGTACATCATACAAATTTAACCCTTTCCCACATACCGACACTGACTGACGTCCCTGCAACAGACGGTTTAATTAAAGCAGTGTGGCACAAAGAAAACTTTATCATGTGTTCAATGTTTCCTTTTATCATACCGTTTTCCACTGTATTCAATAATTTGTAGACATATTCCATACTTTTGCCAAGACACGTTCAAATTCGTCTCCTGCAGCTTTTGTTGTTTGTGGGAAAGGTTACTTTTTGCACAAATATCTGCTGCAGATTTGATGGATATGGGAAAAGGTAACTTACTCATTAAACATCCAGCAAGTACATGAATTCATGAACTACGTGTAGGCTAGACTGATCTTGTTATATCATGATGCAGTCTTATCACGATCTATTGCTGAATCCATGAACTCACATAAAGTTTAAATAGTCTACTATCGAGCACCAACGACCCACAATGTACCGCTACATGCAAAGATGCTTTCTTTCGAGTATGACCCTTGAAATACGTCAACAAAGAAGCATTTTGTTATATAGACTATCAATTTAATAAGTCGAGAGTTACATTCAATAACCCTTATCTATAATTAAAACCCACTTCTTTGTTTGTATGGTGTACTTATAAATGAAAACCCTTCTCCTTCAGCATTTGCACATCTGGCATTTCGAACTCTTTAATTAATAACATTTCCATTATAAGATCGATGAAAATAAAAGCTGACATGGCTGCAGCTCTGTAGTTGGCAAAAGATGAATTAATGTTTATATTTGATATGTATGCGCATAGTGAGGACTTTGATGGGACTGTAAACATGATTTGTTTGGTGTTGAATGGCTTTCAATACTAGTTCAGTTAACCCTTTCCCTCATACAACAATTCTGCAGCAGACGACTTTGAACATATTTTGTCAAAAAAGGGAAAATCTCTATAATTGAATGGATAATTTAAAGTGGACAACATCGTGTCAAAAGGTGAAATTGCTAGTTTTGTGCAATTTATTCTTTTGTCACTATGTTTTCAAAAAGCCGTCTGCTGCAGAAGCGTCATAAAGCGTCTACTCGCGTCGTTCTCACTCGAGTCATGTCCATGACTTTAGGATAACCAGGCCGACGCTTACGCAAAATATACATGGTATATCATCGTGAATAAAGTTGTATTATTGGCAATCGAACTCAGAACAACCCATCAAGCAGAATACTTGTAGGTTTCCCATTTGAATAAGGATAACCCTTTCCCACATACAACACATCAAGCAGAATACTTGTAGGTTTCCCATTTGAATAAGGATAACCCTTTCCCACATACAACACATCTTTCCCACATACAACACATCTTTCCCACATACAACTCATCTTTCCCACATACAACACATCTTTCCCACATACAACACATCTTTCCCACATACAACACATCTTTCCCACATACAACACATCTTTCCCACATACAACACATCTGTAGTCCCACATACAACACATCTGTAGTCCCACATACAACACATCTGTAGTCCCACATACAACACATCTGTAGTCCCACATACAACACATCTGTAGTCCCACATACAACACATCTGTAGCAGAAGAGTTTAATGATAATACTCACAACAATAAGTAACATATCTTTAACCCTTTACCTCATATATACGCGTTCTGAAGCCTCTGCAGCAGACGGCGTTTTGAAAATATAGAAATTGCTCCAAACGAGCAATTTATCCGTTTGCCACAATGTTTTCCACTATTAGTCCTACGTTATCAATTGAATTTTAGAGATTTTCTATTTTTTGACAAAATATGTTCAAAGTCGTCTGCTGCAGATTTGGCGTATGAAAGCATACTTATTGAAAAAAGCTGAACACATTGTTTTCAAACGTGGTCTGCTACAGATGCATCAGAAAGTGTTTGTCTATGGTACAGAGTTCAGCTTATGCAGATGCATCAGAAAGTGTTTGTCTATGGTACAGAGTTCAGCTTATACAGATGCATCAGAAAGTGTTTGTCTATGGTACAAAGTTCAGCTTATGCAGATGCATCAGAAAGTGTTTGTCTATGGTACAGAGTTCAGCTTATGCAGATGCATCAGTAAATGTTTGTCTATGGTACAGAGTTCAGCTTATATAGATGCATCCGAAAGTGTTTGTCTATGGTACAAAGTTCAGCTTATACAGATGCATCAGTAAATGTTTGTCTATGGTACAGAGTTCAGCTTATGCAGATGCATCAGTAAATGTTTGTCTTTGGTACAGAGTTCAGCTTATGCAGATGCATCAGTAAATGTTTGTCTATAGTACAGAGTTCAGCTTATACAGATGCATCAGAAAGTGTTTGTCTATGGTACAAAGTTAAGCTTATACAGATGCATCAGTAAATGTTTGTCTATGGTACAGAGTTCAGCTTATGCAGATGCATCAGTAAATGTTTGTCTATGGTACAGAGTTCAGCTTATGCAGATGCATCAGAAAGTGTTTGTCTATGGTACAGAGTTCAACTTATACAAATGCATCAGAAAGTGTTTGTCTATGGTACAGAGTTCAACTTATGCAGATACATCAGTAAATGTTTGTCTATGGTACAGAGTTCAGCTTATACAGATGCATCAGTAAATGTTTGTCTATGGTACAGAGTTCAACTTATGCAGATGCATCAGAAAGTGTTTGTCTATGGTACAGAGTTCAGCTTATACAGATGCATCAGTAAATGTTTGTCTATGGTACAGAGTTCAGCTTATGCAGATGCATCAGAAAATGTTTGTTTATGGTACAGAGTTCAACTTATGCAGATGCATCAGAAAGTGTTTGTCTATGGTACAGAGTTCAACTTATACAAATGCATCAGAAAGTGTTTGTCTATGGTACAAAGTTCAGCTTATACAGATGCATCAGTAAATGTTTTTATATGGTACAGAGTTCAGCTTATGCAGATGCATCAGTAAATGTTTGTCTTTGGTACAGAGTTCAGCTTATGCAGATGCATCAGTAAATGTTTGTCTATAGTACAGAGTTCAGCTTATACAGATGCATCAGAAAGTGTTTGTCTATGGTACAAAGTTCAGCTTATACAGATGCATCAGTAAATGTTTGTCTATGGTACAGAGTTCAGCTTATGCAGATGCATCAGTAAATGTTTGTCTATGGTACAGAGTTCAGCTTATGCAGATGCATCAGAAAGTGTTTGTCTATGGTACAGAGTTCAACTTATACAAATGCATCAGAAAGTGTTTGTCTATGGTACAGAGTTCAACTTATGCAGATGCATCAGAAAATGTTTGTCTATGGTACAGAGTTCAGCTTATACAGATGCATCAGTAAATGTTTGTCTATGGTACAGAGTTCAGCTTATGCAGATGCATCAGAAAATGTTTGTTTATGGTACAGAGTTCAACTTATGCAGATGCATCAGAAAGTGTTTGTCTATGGTACAGAGTTCAACTTATACAAATGCATCAGAAAGTGTTTGTCTATGGTACAGAGTTCAACTTATGCAGATGCATCAGAAAATGTTTGTCTATGGTACAGAGTTCAGCTTATACAGATGCATCAGTAAATGTTTGTCTAGGGTACAGAGTTCAACTTATGCAGATGCATCAGAAAGTGTTTGTCTATGGTACAGAGTTCAGCTTATGCATATGCATCAGAAAATGTTTGTCTATGGTACAGAGTTGCATCAGAAAATGTTAGTCTATGGGACAGAGTTCAACTTATGCAGATGCATCAGAAAATGTTTGTTTATGGTACAGAGTTCAACTTATACAGATGCATCAGAAAATGTTTGTCTATGGTACAGAGTTCAGCTTATGCAGATGCATCAGAAAATGTTTGTCTATGGTACAGAGTTCAGCTTATACAGATGCATCAGTAAATGTTTGTTTATGGTACAGAGTTCAAATTATGCAGATGCATCAGAAAATGTTTGTTTATGGTACAGAGTTCAACTTATGCAGATGCATCAGAAAATGTTTGTCTATGGTACAGAGTTCAGCTTATACAGATGCATCAGTAAATGTTTGTTTATGGTACAGAGTTCAACTTATGCAGATGCATCAGAAAATGTTTGTTTATGGTACAGAGTTCAACTTATGCAGATGCATCAGAAAGTGTTTGTCTATGGTACAGAGTTCAGCTTATGCAGATGCATCAGAAAATGTTAGTCTATGGTACAGAGTTGCATCAGAAAATGTTAGTCTATGGGACAGAGTTCAACTTAAACAGATGCATCAGAAAGTGTTTGTCTATGGTACAGTGTTCAACTTATACAGATGCATCAGTAAATGTTTGTCTATGGTACAGAGTTCAACTTATGCAGATGCATCAGAAAATGTTTGTTTATGGTACAGAGTTCAACTTATGCAGATGCATCAGAAAGTGTTTGTCTATGGTACAGAGTTCAGCTTATGCAGATGCATCAGAAAATGTTTGTCTATGGTACAGAGTTGCATCAGAAAATGTTAGTCTATGGTACAGAGTTGCATCAGAAAATGTTAGTCTATGGGACAGAGTTCAACTTAAACAGATGCATCAGAAAGTGTTTGTCTATGGTACAGTGTTCAACTTATACAGATGCACCAGAAAGTGTTTGTCAATGGTACAGAGTTCAACTGTTACAGCTGCATCAGAAAGTGTTTGTCTATGGTAGAGTTCAACTTACAAAGATGCAGCAGAAAGTGTGTGTCTATGGTACAGAGTTCAACTTATAGATATGCATCAGAACGTGTTTGTCTATGGTACAGAGTTCAACATATACAGATAATTCCCTGCTGCCGTAAGAATCGTGATTTACACAATGTGTCTTAAGAATGAATCCAACAAGAAAACTCCCAATAAAGAGTTTGGAACAGGATTAGGCTCCATATGTATAAAACCATTCTCCATTGACAAACTTTGTGCTCGATAACTATTTGTCAGAAGCATATTCATTCTCGAAATAGACGGAGCACAAGTTCATTCCCGAGCACAGAGGTCGATTTCAAAGTTGAATGCATTGTGTAGTTTCGGATCCGGCATATTAAGACAATTATAATAATAATGTAAGGTAGGCATCTGAATAGTTGGTTATCATGGAAAAATCACAGAAGTCAGCTATTGAATTGGAATTTGACAGTGAACAACAGTGGCTAAAAAGTAGGATAAACGATATAACAAAAAACATCCATGTTCATGGACGATTCTAAAATAGCTAGATATTAGTTGCGTTGTTCTCAAAGCCCGAAAATAATGAATATGATAACACTCTTTTTCCTGGAGTGGTAAGTTATCATTTGTGTTCTTTGCAAAGAAGAATAAAGTTTCAGAAAATATTGGCAGGGGCTAAACCGACTATTTGCAAATATTAGACGTTCTTATCTGACAACTGTTTGCAAGTCATAAACATTGATAAACCGGCAGAATGTAGAGCATTGGATTCTTCTACAAGAACAATTACTTTTAACGGCAATATGCCAGATATATGCACAAAACTGTTATTTGTCAAACAGACAATCAGTAAAACATATAATATTTTACCCACTATTTATTCAGAACTGAAGGTCTTAGATACAATCTTATTTGTTTGTAATATGTTTGTTTTTGTTTAGTCAACAGTGATTTAAATAAGCGTTTGTCGTAAACCACTACACCACACCCACTTTCTCTACACTAGAACAGTAGAACATCTTGTTGTTTCTTAAATCAGTAGATACAATTTATTGATTCATAAAGGTTGGTTTTTTCAAACATATTATAGACTTTTTCTTTACAATAATAATGTTGGTTGCTCCCTATTCAATTACAGGGGCGTAGCTCCCTTTAGGCACTGTAGGCACGTGTCTACACATTTTTTCTAAAAATGCCCCCAAAATGCAGCTGCGGCGATACACATCTGCGTAATGTATCGACCAGATCAGCCTGCGCTATCCGCGCAGACTGATCCGGCCGACACATTCCGTCTAAGGGGGGATAGATTATAAGTTATTGGGTTTGTTACTGACCCACTACGGAAATATAGGGGGTATGTAGGATTAATAGGGGGCGAGGCGATAGCCGAGTTAGGGTTAGGGTTAGGGTTATATTTCCGTAGTGGGTCAGTAACAAACCCAATAATGTAAATGTATTTCGTCGACCACTTTAAACTGAACTATACTGTAAATTGTTGATATGTGTTGGTAGCATAATATGACGTCATGAGTAAAAGATCTATCAATATTGATTAAAGAATTGGAATAAATATATTATTTAAACAAATACACCGGTTCAACATGAACATATTTATTTCAGTTCATTTCATTTCTTTCTGGTGAATCTGGTAACATTTGAGAGCCACTTTACGAAAACCCACCTTTGAACTCACTTTTTTACTTTACTAACCCCCTATGGAATTTACTCACCCTCTAGGTGAACATAGGGGGTCTGCACGTGACACGCTTTAACCAATGAAATTGCTAGAATTTCGTGGGAGGCGAAATAAAGAGTAGTGATTTCTGAAACAGAAAATCCACAGGGGGCGAAAAGTGTAAATCCGGGTACGCCTGTGTGGCATGTTTAGGCTGATCCGGGTCGATACTTTACGCAGAGTCCACAGTGTTGATTTTCTCACGAGACGGCCTACACATTGATTATTGCCAAGCTACGCCCCTGAATTACACAACCCCATGGTACAACATTAAAACCTTTTCAATACTGACACCGTGTTTCCACGCGGCGTCAATAAATATATTGATCATGACGATTCATCGAATGTCCATGACTTTATTTGTTGACAGCGTAGAATTACATTTTTCATGTTCAATACTGTAATTCTTATATCTCGACAGCTCATTTCTTTGGAGTTCTTTCTATTGCGAAAGTGATGTCAAATAACATTCATTTTCCGGTTGGTATCAAAACAAATTACCGCATTTTTTCTGTCTATTGACGAACTTATTGAAGACATTACTAAACTGGAACCAGTCCATTCATTAAAAACGAATATCAAGACATCTCTCTGAACCCGAAAGGGTGTTCAGTAATGGAAAGCTACTGTAGAAAGAGATATTTGAAGTAATTCATTACCGATGTTGTTATAAGACTTTAACAACAGGGACTGATTCAAGTCTCGATTTCGATGAGTGTTTTCGGAATTCGCCTACTACAGCAATTGGCTCTAAAGAGCTACTTGCTAAAAACTACACTGAATCGATATGCGTATTTAGAACGTCCTAACACACCGAACACTCAGATATGTGTTATCCGAATCAACCAATTAAGTTACAGCTGTTCACTTGCACTCATCGAGCACTCGTTGTGCCAATACACTCGTAGTCTACCCCTGGGTGATGTATTAAAGATAAATTCCTCTGTGAAAGTGAGGTAGCAATAAGTGTGATCATCCTTGATATACTTGAAGCAGTCGGACAGAGCCTTGTTTGATCTCAATAACCTATAGTGTGGGTACTCAAAAGAACCGTCTCTGTGACACGATTTGCTTGAAAACCAAAAGCAAAGTGTTAAATGAGCAATAAGGGAAATATAGTAGAGCATAGAGCTGTATACTACTCCTTACCTAGGCCTCTGATGTCCCCAAACTTAATAACTCAGGCTTTCCGATCTCTATCTATTAATATTCATACTTATCATTCAAATCTCTAACAGGGGCGTAGCTTTGCAATAATCAATGTGTAGGCCGTCTCGTGAGAAAATTAACATTGTGGACTCTGCGTAAAGTAACGACCCGGATCAGCCTAAGCATGCCATACATGCCTACCCGAATAGACACTTTTCGCCTTCTGTGGATTTTCTGTTTCAGGAATAACTACTCTATACATCTATCCCCCTAAGACGGAATGTGTCGGCCGGATCAGTCTGCGCGGACAGCGCAGGCTGATCTGGTCGATACATTACGCAGATGTATATCGCTGCAGCTGCATTTTGGGGCATTTTGAGAAAAAATGTGTAGGCACGTTCCTACAGTGCCTAAAGGGAGCTACGCCCCTGCTTATGATTCAAATCTCTAAGGCAGCAGAAATCCTCATTTACATTTTCTATATTGCGATCAAACTAAGAATATGTTTCTTACAAAAAAAATATATATATATTGATGGACTCCATTCAACACCCTTGAGAGCAGACTGCATTTAATCAGCGTTTTTTTAAAACTTTTATAGTTCATAGCTATTTAAATAATATATCGGCTCATTCAATACTTAGTTTAATCAAGTAAATAGTTGAATCATCGTTATAGCGATATAGAAATAAATAAACTTTGCGGCGTATCTGAGAGTCTAAGTATAATTTGATCCATCAGGTATCAAGAATGTCACCGTCAAACCTGTTTGTATGTGCAGCGTGTTTGTAAAGTATTTTAAAACGTTTAAACCTAGAATTAAAGAATATTTAATTGAGCTTCAAATATACGAAGATCAAAACGATTTTCTATACGGATGCGATTGCAATATTTCACGGGCGGCCGCTATTTTAACATATTAGCTACGGCATAGGACAACTGACAATGGCGAATGTTCAACAAGCGAAGACCGAAATCAGCCTGGACCAACGCATTGAATGGCAAGTTTCACGTGTCACACTGCTTCACCGGCAAGACATTCATATATTCTAGGAGAAAAGCTTTGGCAATATGATAACTACATGTACCACGTAAACAGAATTATCTTAATCGTTACTAACTTGTATAATTATAGCAAGGCAGAAGGTCTATTATCGC
Source organism: Serripes groenlandicus (assembly GCA_031761405.1). Taxonomy (NCBI): domain Eukaryota; kingdom Metazoa; phylum Mollusca; class Bivalvia; order Cardiida; family Cardiidae; genus Serripes; species Serripes groenlandicus. The sequence goes on from JASEVX010000003.1 coordinate 111,827,685, forward strand.
ATGGTGCGGCTTATGATTTCGAACGTGAATCCAAGCGTAATGGCAGTTAAGTGACTGAGCCATTGAATAACAGTCGGTGTTTTACAATTTTGACGGAAAAACGCTCAGAAGTCTGCTCTATCGGAAAATTGCTCCATACGGGGCGACACAATGAGAACTTGTGAGAGACTAAATGAGGCCTAACACTAGAAAATGTATCGAGGATACAACTATCGCTGTCATCATACATTTGTAAGTCACACCTTGGCCAGCATTCTATACTTATCAAACAATATACTATTCTTCTACGTTCACAAAGTAAAACTTTTTTTTATTGGCTATAATTTAGCAATTAAAAAAGTGTTTTACTTTGAAAATGAGAATATCCTTCAAATGAACAATTATGCTTGAAAGTTAAGTATGGTTAGTGCATATATATGGGCTCAGGTTCGAACCGCAACACTATGATGACACTTTTGGTCTACCTGTGTTATCTAATCAGCGATAAAAATCCTGGATAGCCACTTGGTAATCATATACATGTTCACACTGTAAAACTACTAAATATAGATATAAACTATAATTAATTTAGTGTAAGCTTCCTTTCACATGGAGACAGAAAGGCACATTTTGTGCTGGCCTTAATTGATTCATAAATATAAATGGCTCTATTACAGAATTTGATAAAAAGAAATCATATCGATCACGTGACACATGATTAACTGATTTATTGGAGATTATTCTTCGTGTATCAAAGCGTTAATTAATGTAATAAGCATCCTTTATCCTGCAGTATTGATTGTCGATTTGTGTTATTGTTTTGATTGACATTCGACTCATTTGAAAATATAACAGTTGATGATATCTTTTGCTACATATATTAATGCTCATTTTTGATATTGTATTATACCATTACAATTGATGAAGTATATAGATGTTATAGTTAAAATATGTTATCGTTATGGTACATGTATATGCGGATGAATGTTTATAGCTCATTCATGACATATTTAATATATTTATCTAGCTATTTGTATTTAACCCTTTCCCTCATATAGACGCCTTCTGACGCCTCTACAGCAGAAGGCTTTTTGAAAACATAGTGACAAAAGAAGAAATTGCACAAAACGTGCAATTTCTCCTTTTGCCACAATGTTTTCCACTTTTTGTCATAGGTTATCCATTCAATTATAGAGATTTTCTAATTTTTGACAAAATATGTTCAAAGTCGTCTGCTGCAGAATTGTCGTATGAGGGAAAGGGTTAACTAGTTAACGTTACTAAATAAAGAAAATCTATGTTGTATGCATCGTGTTTCATATACGTCATGACTATTCTATGGAAAAGCAGCCAGTTTCTTGGATATACCATTGTGTGAAGTACTGGTTTGAGAAAGCCAGGACGCACATATGGCTAGGTGAACGGACCACCGTGATATGACTGAAAACTTTCCGTTTGTGAAACGTATTCCCAGTTGAGTGTAACGCCATTTCATCAGTTATTTCAGTTAAATCACGACGGGCAGTCCACTTCCAATGTATTTCCTGGCGTTGTCGTACAAGTACGCCACTAAACATTTCCATTCCTTTCACTAAGAGTTCCTATACCACTGGTGGACGTCGATTGACACGATGACTTTTGTATGTCATTTCAAGATTGCCGGTTCTCGCAATGCTTTCAAAATGAGCATGTTGCAGCAGGAACGTAGATACATCACTGATTGCAAAGGTAGCAGACGGTGTTTGTATTAGATAAAGGACTTAACTATTACAATTTCCGTGTTTGCAGGCATACGTTTGATCAGGTTACTCATCGTGGTATTCATATGGTACATGCAGTCAAATAGTTGTTTGTTTCCGAAATATATATAAATGGCTGGAATGTACGCCCCTGTTCCAAGAACAATTTATCTATATCACGGTATCAGTATATTCACCAGAGCGTTTTGGATGATTACTATAACTATGCTAGGAAATGTGTCTTGTCGCAAGAGCCTTCCACCATGACCGACACGAGCAGATCTGAACTAAGTCTCAAATCATGTGAGCGTACCATTTGACTTACTACCTAGCTTACCATTTGGCTTACCACCTAGCTTACCATTTGTCATACTACCTAGCTTACCATTTGGCTTACTACCTAGCTTACCATTTGGCATACTACCTGGCTTACCATTTGGCTTACCACCTAGCTTACCATTTGTCATACAACCTAGCTTACCATTTGGCTTACCACCTAGCTTACCATTTGTCATACTACCTAGCTTATCATTTGGCTTACTACCTAGCTTACCATTTGGCTTACTACGTAGCTTACCATTTGGCATACTACCTAGCTTACCATTTGGCATACTACATAGCTTACCATTTGGCATACTACCTAGCTTACCATTTGGCTTACTATCAAACTTACCATTTGGCTTACTACCTAGCTTACCATTTAGCTTACTACCTAGATTACCATTTGGCTTACAAACTAGCTTACCATTTGGCTTACCACTTGGCATACAACTCGGCCATTTCCAAATAATTACGATAAAAACGTAGACTGAGTTCTACAAAGTCAGCTTTGATTTAAAGCAAAGGTTGTTAGCGCATTACTCAAATTTGTGTGAACTTTCATAACCATGCTCCTGTTTAATTCCTGCTAATGGTATCATCATTACAGTTTACCTGAAGCAATTTGTTCTACAAACAATATAAACGTATCATTTACGTTTACAATTCCATGTTCACTTTTGCTTTTTGATAGAACTAGATCATGTTTTACCAACAGACAACCCAATGTTGTTTACGAATTGATTTTAAATTACTTGAAATAAGTCAACGTGGTTCTTAAGCATAGGATGTTAATATATAATTTGAACTATACGCTCATATAACAATTTCTAGTTTTATATTACCTAAATATCTGGGTCCTGTTCAGCAAACGACAAGTTCTCTTTCAGAATTGACGCTAGTTCAAGTCCTTATTTACCTGGCTTCCCCTTATTATGATTGCATTGTTTTGTAAGTCAGGTAAAATAGGAGATAAATGTACATAAAGTGCGAGCCAATGGACATGTATGACATAGTTAACGTCATTGACAAACACACGAAGTATATCACATAAAGAACAACAGACGCCGCTTGAGCACAGGGTCCAATTGTACCAACCACTTAAAAGCTTATTTCACCATGTTTGTTTCACTAATATTTTGTTAAACATTCATGTTGGTATGTATTTAATTGGAAGACCTAGTAAAGATGACATAAGTGTGTTAACTTGCTGACTAACAAAACTTGGTAAGAAATTAAATATTTTGGCATTTTTATTAGGAAAACAAAAAACTTTCGCGGCCGACTTATGATTTTACTGAAGTACTTTTAAAAGTATTACTTAGCGCTAAGTAAGGTTGGCGGAATTGGACCCAGGTGTGAAAAGCTTAACCCGATGCTTTTACAAACTGATAATATGCCAATCGCTTCCTGGTAATTACTACAGCTTCACACACACACACACACACTTACCCTGGAAACGCCGTGATATAACTGAACAAATATTAAAAGCGGCGTTAAACACCAAAAAAAAATCAATCTAATGCCTCTGCAGCAGACGACATTTGAAAACATCCCAGCAAAAGGGGAAATTGCTCATAATGAGAATTTCTCCATTTGCCTCAATTGTTTCAGCTATATTTAATAAGTTTACTTCCATTTACAGAGATATCCCCTATTTCTTACTTGATATTTTCAAAGTCGTCTGCTGCTGATTTGGTGTATGTTAGAAAGGGTTAAACCTGACAGGAAAGGGTATATAATAAGGTTTCTTTGTTGTACCAGCTACGAACGTTTATAGTTATGAATATTACAAACTGGAAGCTAGTTATTTTTTTTACTAATGTTCACAGGATTTTAAATTAACAGCAATTTCTCGCGTGAATTGTTTCACATACAGGAACGCAGGAAGCGCGCAGAAATGTATATTGGGAAATTGTCGGTCCATTAATCGCTAATCTAATCGACCCTGGTTAATAAAACGTTAATAGTCCAGTAATTAAACTGTTCTACGCATACACACTGGTTGAAATCATTTCTGGGCCATTTACCGCGGGAATATGTCCTGCAGTGAAGGTTTAATATTTATAATAAAAAGAATGTTTGGAAGTGGCTCACGACAAAACGTTACTATTTGTATGAGTTTTATAGATTGTATTTATGATATCTAAATGTCTTTGTATGGTATGCAAAGTGAACCAATATGCCTCATATTCGAAAGCTAACCGTGGGTGGTTATATTGAAAGAGTTTCAAATGTAATCACGGTTCTAATTGGTTTACTGAATGTTTCTATGATATCGTTATGACTGATATGCACACTGTTTCTCACTAATGAGATAACAAGACAAACTAGAAAAGACATGCATCTTATTCGAGAATTCGTTTTGAAGTAATTGTCCAAATCTTTCCAGAAACTTGGTAGAAAATACTTGTCTTTTGCATATACACGTATCAACATATCAAAAGTGTCACTGTTTTTGTCATGCAGAGTCAGTACTCTCGTGGATTGGAGTGTTTTCCTAGACATATGTTTCATAATAAACACTTTTTTCCTCAACCAAGAATATTTAAGTTGATAAGTGTTCAATTTGCCAGATGCAAACACAAAAAAGATAATCTTGCAACATCAAAATCGCAAGGCTATGAAATAATCTGTTCTCAGATTTGGTACTCAAGAATTGTATTGATGAGAAGCAAACTCTTCTTGAAATTGACCAATTCGATGTGTGAATTGGAGCATGGAGTTCATTTCTGAGCACAGACTGTACTGAGTATTCGGACAGAAGGGACAGAAGGGTACAATTGATTTGGTGACTAGCCGGGACTTGTCTAGGACATGTACCTTCCTTAAAGCGACCCATCATAACCGCCCCGAGGAGGGAACGAACACGGTACGAACGGTCTAAAATTCCCAACGCTAACCACTCCACTGGGTTGGATTCCTCATTAAGCGTATACCGGACATTTAGAGTTGACTGCTCTGCAAGCAGTTTTTTCAGGATTTTTTTATCGGGAACACATATTAAAACCGAAATCTTGAAGACTATTTTTTTTTATACAAACTTGAAATCGTTTGAGTCTATGTAAACTGCTGGTTTCCCAACATATTTAGAAAAAGTCGTCCGATGTAAAGGCATCAAAATGGTCTGTAGCAGGGAATGGATTCAACTCGTAATATCCCGTATAACGTCACACCAATCAAGTCTCACCGGAACCCGTAGAACTACATAACATCCTATAAGCGTGTTTGTCGACGGTAATATATATGGGACGTATAATTGCTTCTTTAATCCTTTCCTACCTGTAGACGCATATTGACGCATCGGCAGCAGGCGACATTTGTAAACATTGTGGCAAAATGAGAAATTGCTCACAATGAGTAATTTTCTCGTTTTGCCACAATGTTTTTAATCGTATTCAATTATAACGCTTTTATTTATAAAACATCTCCGTAGTTTTGCCTAGATGTTCCCGAAGAAGTCTGCTGCGTTTTTCTTATAAGGTTAAGTTCAACTGATTCTAAATAAATAAGTTTGAACGATACTATCCTGGAAAGTTTTTCACAATCGTGACTTTGAATTATCGTAATTGTTTTTATATAAACTTGGCTAGGAGATATAGTGATCATTCCGTTATACAAAGACTTTCTATATTTTCTTTGGAATATATGTATATACGTAATGATATTTGACAGTCTCACTGAAATCAGACCAGAATGCCTCGCTCTAAATATAGATTGGATCTGACGACACCGCAGAATAAAGTTGTCTCCAATTGACATCAAACATTTGGATATACCATACATTCGGCAATCGTCGCTTCTGTATCTCGTATATTTATGTGGGTTATCTCCACTGTTGATACCTATACATTGACCATATTCATTCAAATTATATGAGTATATGTGCTTCCTATTTCGGGTAATCAAACAAATCTTAAATCATGACCTATAGAGATATTATTTGTTTTGATCGAATCGTTATTTAATAACGTCATAAAAGTTGCGTAATTATGACGTCGTAGAACTGTTAAAAGGCGTACACCGCTACATAAGGTCAAAGGTCACTTTTGATTGGTGTTTACGCCGCTTTCAACAATTGTTCAGTTATATCACGGCGTTTCCTGTGTAAAATAAAAGGTACTACCGGTCCATTTATCCTAACACCAGCCAGTCAGTCGTAATGCTTATCCCGCAACCCTGAGCGCCAAGGAGGGCAACCGTGAAGTCGTACGATACGACCAACGCTTGGCAAGGCATACTCCAATAAAAGGCTACAAATAAAAACTTTTTGTGGAAAGAAAATATAAAATGTTTGCAACTAGCCGCTGTCGAAACTTTATTTACATTCTGATAGGGGGCGTATTTGTGTGCGAGAGCAAGAAAACACATGCTTATGTGAACAAATATCTGTTTTATAACTGATACAGTTGAAAACGGCCTGAAATTTTAATTAATGAAACAATATTCAGTCAAATCAAGCAAATCAGTACAATGAGAAGCTATACAATAACAGTTACGCATGAGTCATAGACCTATGCTCGCCACCAAGAGACACAATTAGCCTGTACCGCTATTTATACCTTTTTTATTTGTTCATAATCAGGTTCGAATCCGCATCATCTCACCCAAGAAGCACTGTAGAGTTACACCACTTATGCAGATTACAATATCTGAACAATACGTCCGATGGGCAGTCAGTAAGGGACATTCAAGACATGTCTGACTAGCACTACCTATTTGGATTCACAGGTTGATCTTTATCAACACTTGCTATAGATTATATTTTAATGATGGTTTTCTTAAAAATACCGCTAGTACACACGAGGTCTGCCGCTGTATGACACTGAGCGTCATTTACACATTTAAAGTCATTGTCATTGAAATTAAGAGACTTGATGAAATGCAGCTAAAACAGTATTATGACAGGCTAACTTTTTAAATTATTAGGTTAGATTATTAGGTTAGATTATTAGTATGATGCCGGTCGACGCGCTTCATGGTCGACTGGTCGCGATAGAATTGTTAATTATTCGCCAGTAATTCCCGCATAATCGGATTGATGAACCATAATTCAATTAATATAAACGATAGAGTTGATTGTCAAACAATTCATAATAATTTCAATAAATTAATTAAACACTGTTGTGATTTTATCCTGTTATGATAATGGCATGTGAAGAATCACATATTTCATGTAATGAGGGTCTATGATGGTATCTAAGTAAGGTATCAATATTTGATTCGTCTCGCGAGAAAAAACCAACATTATGGCCTTTGCGTAATGTATCGACCCAGATCAGCCTGCGCAGTCCGCGCAGACTGATCCGGGCCGACACATTCCGTCTTAGGGGGGGATAGAGGTATAGAGTAATGATTCCTGAAACAGAAAATCTACAGGAGGGTAAAGGTGTCTATCCGGTAAGCCTGCGCAGCATGCTTAGGCTGATGATCCGGGTCGATACTTTACGTAGAGTCCACAATGTTGGTTTTCTAGCGGGACGGCTCATTTTAGTTCGTCGCAATCGCAATTCGGATAGGAATATATCAGTGGTGTTTTTGTTTTGTTATTGTTAACTTTAACAGATACATTTAAAGTACAGAGTATCTCTGTATTGTATATATGTCTCTGGTTTTAATTCCAGATTGTCTTCCGACTTACCCTGCTGAATTCTTGACGTTAACCAATCCCATTTTCGACTTAAGACAATACGTATCTATGTCAATTTGTTTATAACTGTATCTGTTAGCTCAGTCGGTAGCGACGCGAGCTGTCAATCTAGGGGTTGTGAGTTCGAACCCAAGCTCGGTCAACATTCTTTCCGACGTTCGACAAAAGTCACTGTGACAAGCGTCATTTGTCTTCCACCTATGGACTAACAGTCTATGTTGAAAAGCAGCCAGTTTATTGTGTCGTGTAATGGTGTGAGAAAGTCAGGAAACACATGAGAAAGTGAACTGGCCGCCGTGATATGACTGAAAAGTTGTTAACAAAGGCGTTAAACCCAATATATGTATCATTATTGTTGTTATTGCAACTGTATGATACTATTTTGGTTTGTATGAGTTCTTTCGGCGGAATTGTCCGAGCTTGTTTAAATTCAGCGTCTTTTTGGATCTGAAGAGAATGTTTAAGTAAATCGAGAAATCGTTTTGAGTTGGACGAACGAAATGATCAGTAATTATAAGAGTTATCTCCCTTGATTATGATGGCATTGTCACATGATGTTACACGTTCATTCATACATTTAGTCTGGTACCCGGCGTAAAATAGTTAATAAGTGCAATAGTGAAATGGTAGGGGCAAGCAAATTCAGACAACATAAACTCCGTTACTAAGAGATGGATTTGAGTTATGTCATATTATTTAAATCATGACAACGTGCGATGATTTCTAAGAAATAAGTGAACGCGAACACTTAGATAGGTTATTGGGATCACTGAATTCGTAATTTGCAGATCTTCATATAACGTTATAACGTGAATTTTCGTTTGATCCGTAAACCTGTTCAACATATAAGTACACTGTCTTTTTTAGTGTGGTAAACCTATGGAAAGGAACGATTTGAGGTCGGTAGTGCCCGATAATGAAATATTTGAGGTCGGTAGTGCGTGGAAATGAACGGTTTGAGGTCGGTAGTGCACGGAAATTAACGATTTGTGATCGGCAGTACTGATCTGACTGTCTACGCGTGCAGTGTTTCAAATAATATATTAAAGTATGCCTGTTTTTCCACAATGAATTGATTGTACATGTACACGTATGTGCATACAAAGGCTTTTCTATAGAAGCAATTTAACCACGTCAACTATACTGCCAGGGGTTGTAACGGGTTGCATTGTTTACGCTACCTTGAATTCTTTGTTTCACTACAGAATTAAGAGCCATTTGAACGGTCGGGCGTTATAATAGTTTTCTTAATTGTGGGATTTCAGTTTATATGTGCTAGTGGAAAGATAGTTAACGCTTTCCCACATAGAGACGCATCATGACGCATCCACAGCAGAAAGCTATTGAAAACATTGTGACAAGAGAAGAAATTGGTCATGATGTGGGAAAGAGTTAATAGAAACTTATCGGTCAAAGCTGCAAAACATGTATTGATAAACTGTAACTATGTTACATCATACTCACTCAAAATGCCAACTCTGCTGAACTGTAGAATACCGGCACTTCTAGTGAACAATTAACTTTAGAATTCCAGCACTTATGGTGAACAAACAACTTTAGAATACCGGCACTTCTAGTGAACAAACAACTTTAGAATTCCAGCACTTATGGTGAACAAACAACTCAAAATAACGGCATCTATGGTGAAGAAACAACTTAAGAATACCGGCATTTCTGGTGAACAAACAACTTAAGAATATAGGCACTTCTAGTGAACAAACAACTTTAGAATACCGGCATTTCTGGTGAACAAACAACTTAAGAATACCGGCACTTCTATTGAACAAACATATTTAGAATATAGGCACTTCTGGTAAACAAACAGCTTTAGAATACCGGCACTACTGGTGAACAAACAACTTGAGAATATCGGCACTTCTGGTGAACAAACAACTTTAGAATACTGGCACTTCTGGTGGACAAATAACTTTAGAATTCCGGAAATACTGGTGAACAAACAACTTTATAATACCGGCACTACTGGTGAACAAACAACTTTAGAATACCGGCCCTCCTGGTGAACAAACTACTTGAGAATATCGGCACTTCTGGTGAACAAACAACTTGAGAATACCGGCACTTCTGGTGGACAAATAACTTTAAAAGTCCGGCAATACTGGTGAACAAACAACTTTAGAATACCGGCAATGCTGGTGAACAAACAACTGTAGAATACAGGCACATCTGGTGAACAAACAACTTTAGAATACCGGCACTACTGGTGAACAAACAACTTTAGAATACCGGCCCTCCTGGTGAACAAACAACTTGAGAATATCGGCACTTCTGGTGAACAAACAACTTTAGAATACCGTCACTTCTGGTGAACAAACAACTTTAGAATTCCGGCACTACTGGTGAACAAATAACTTTAGAATACCGGCAATGCTGGTGAACAAACAACTTTAGAATACCGACACTTCTGGTGAACAAACAACTTTAGAATATCGGCCCACCTGGTGAACCAACAACTTTAGAATACCGGCCCACATGGTGAACAAACAACATGAGAATATCGGCACTTCTGGTGAACAAACAAATTAAGAATACCGGAACTTCTGGGGAACAATTATTTTAGATTACAGGCATTTCTGGTGAACAAACAACTTTAGAATACCGGCACTTCTAATGAAAAAACAACTTTAGAATAACCTATCAGTTGTTTTTTTAACATATATATATAAAGTCAATACCAAATACGGTCACTTCTGTAGCAATCTACCTTAAAAATACGGGTTAAAAATGGACAACAACTTCTCGGAATGAGCACATTCCCACTTTCACATGACTTAAATTCTGTAACCTTCTAATTTCAATATGTAATTTATCTAACCATTAGTGTCTACATCTTTTATCAAAGTTGGTGGCTCTGAAAATGAAAACTAAATGATAAATGAAATAATGCATTTGTTAAGTAAAGAGAAACTAGATGAAAGACAAAATAAGATAAATTTAGCAAAAATAGATTTCTAGATTAGGGGCTATTTTATAATTGTATTAATACTTTAAACAGCTGTAAAAAGCCTATGTTTTGAGTACCCAAATAAATCATAGAACAGAATTTTTGTAATCATATCTGTAGGATGTTTATTTCGAGTCCAACAACATATAATTTTACTCTTTCAGAGCCGATGACAATGTTGAGGTTTTTGCAAACAATACAGAGTCAGATGAGTGAGCTCAGGACGAATTGTCTCAACTGAAATCACCATTGTTTGCCTATTTGTTTATATTCCAAAACTCTTATTTCATGAAATAATGGAGTCGCACGATTTTTGAACATGAAAGAGTTCACGTATGGGAATTAAGCGCTGAAAGAGTTTCAGTCCGTAATAAGAGAAATACAGTGGAGAAGATCCCCATTTACATGTACTTACCTTGGCTTCTGAAAAAAACCAACATTGTGGATATTGCATAAAGTATCGACCCGGATCAGCCAAAGCATGCCACACAGGCTAAACTCGGACATACACGTTTCGCCTCCTGTAGATTATCTGTTTCAGGAAACATCATTCTATACCTCTTTACCCCTGAAACGGAATGTGTCGGCCCGGATTAGCCTGCGCGGACTGCGCAAGCTGACCTGGGTCGATACATTACGCAGAGTCCATACTCGCGGAACGGCTCATGTTATCATACACCTGGCCGGCTGCTTGTTTGATGAAACTGGCCCTACCTGAGGCTAATTTTCATGTGCCATATTGGACACTTTTAATCAACAGTTAATGTTAAATCAATGTTCGCTTCACATACAACTCAATAAGGCTGTGACCATACAAATTATTCAAATGGGCATATTAAACACGCCCACTCTCAATACGTTACCAAGGTAATATAAAAGTGATAACGATTTGATCTCGATTTTAAAGAAGTGTTTTATACACGACAATTGTGTCCAAACGCATTCAGCCGATGCGCTTTGGAGCCTGGTCCCAATAAATGGCGACAGTTTCAATGCATTAAGGGAGGGGCTAAAGTCCGCTTCAGTTGGATACAAAAATCACTAAAACCGGCAATGTTATGTCTGGTGTGAAATTGTAAGCAGTAATCGCCTCGGCATTTAAATATAAAATACATTAGTGTGTAAATTAAATCCCTTAATGGGAGGTATATTAGTTTGGTGTTGAGGAGAAGAAAGGCGTGCTCACAGCTTTTTCTCTTTATATGTACATGTATAGTATAACTGTTTTGCTGATAGAACCGGCCTAAGACGAGACGACGAGATTTTTTAAAAACATTTCAAGGGCTTGGCGTGAAACAGTTGTAACTAAAAACCTATTTTGTAAACCCTGGTTTAGGGGCAAGTTTGACCCTTTTGTAAACAATGCAAATTTATGTGCCATTGCTCAAAATGAGCAATGGCACCTAAATGTCCATTGTTTACCAAGAAAAATGATTTAACGCTTATATAGACTTTATGGCGAGGTATTTAACCTTGGTAAAAAAAATACCAATTTTTAGTTACAACCATTTTACGCCAAGCGCTCGATTTTTAGTAAAGGAAAAAACTGGTCGTAATGAGCTTGTGCTCCTATTTTCAATCTATGTCAATTTTAGCCTAAGATTTCGTCCAGCTTTTTCTAAAAAGGTATATCATCTTTCCTTTTCAATTTCATTTTCGACCCTTGGTTATTCGATGAGTAACACTTTGATATCATATGTGCCTGGAAAATGGTATCGTTTACAACGATTGACCTCTTGGACAACCAATATCTTCACACAGAAGAGTCCATATGTATATATTATATATATATATACAAAAAACAATACATATTTACGAAATCGATTAACACAACGTGTTTTAAATTGGATATTATATTTGACTTTGTATCGAAAGTCTATATTAAGAACTCCACATCTCGAGCACTAATGAGGGCCATGTTAACATTTCGAGGGCTTGGCGTGAAACCTATTTTGAAAACCCCAGTTTAGGGGCAATTTTCACACTTTTGTAAACAATGCAAATTTAGGTGCCATTGCGGTGCCATTGCTCAGACCGAGCAATGGCACCAAAATTTCCATTGTTTACCAAGACAAATGATTTAACGCTTATAAAGACTTCATGGTGAGGTGATTAATCTTGGTAAAAATACCAAATTTAGTTACAACCGTTTCACGCAAATCCCTCGATGTGTGTGTTTATAAACGAGTCAGCCACAAGGCAATCTTATTAATATTGTCTTTGTCTACAGCGACAGCATTGTATCTCTTCCGTTTATTACTTTTTTCTCGATATAAATAAGGCCCAAGTTATTTGACAATTACCAAAGGTCTGTCTGTACACTTCAAAGAAAAGAGAAAAAGGCTGTATCCATGCTTCATTTCAATTTCAATTATAACCTGAAATGTTCCCAGATGTAGAGGTAGGTACGGAAACTTGAAGCACACATATATCTTATATGATTCCGTCCATCGGACAAGGTACACGTTGGCATTCCTGAACTGTTAAGGATCAGATCAGCCTTTACACCTGATCCGATCCGTCTTATCAGAATATACACGTGTTGACAGAAGCGTCTTAAAAGCGAATGTTCGTAATTTGAGCCGTCCCGCGAGAAAACCAACATTATGGCCTCTGCGTAATGTATCGACCACGATCAGCCTGCGCAATCCGCGCAGACTGGTCCGGGCTGACACATTCCGTCTCAGGGGGATAGAGGTATAAATTAATGATCCACAAGAGGCGAAGAGTGACTGTCCGGGTAAGCCTGCGCGGCATGCTTAGGCTGATCCGTGTCGTTTCTTTAGGCAGAGTCCATACTGTTTGTAATGACGGCTCATTTGAACGGACAGTGAAAAGTCTGGATAATAAAGCTTAGAGATGTTGTTGATAATAATACAATTAATAATTATGAATATTGTTTCTTATTTCTTATAGTTATTTTTAAAAAACATGCTGAACTGCTTAAAAACACTTTTTGTTATTGATTCATGTGTCTATAAAATATGTTTAGGCCCTACGTGTAGCACAAAGAAACGTAAAGATTACGTGGTATTAACATATATAATGTTCTATATATACAATCGCAATCATTGTTTTTGAAAATAATTATTGGAATTATAATTGTACTTTACATGTATACCTTTAGCCCCGTTTCTATGTAGACAGGTAGCGGATGTGAGAATGTAATGGGTGAAGCAAAGCTACCACGACTTGCCTAGATGATGGTTATAGAATATGCATGATTTGTACAGAGTAAAAGATGGCATTGTATAAAATAGTACTGGCTTATTATTGTCCCGTCTTACACAACTATGCTTTTTCACATAGACTATTAGTCCAGTAATGAAATATGAATAACGCTTGGCACAATTATTTTTGTCAAACGTCGGAAATAATGTCAGCCGAGCTGGGTTTCGAACTCACAACTCATTGATTGAAAGCCCGCGTCGCTATCGACTGAGCTACCGGGGCTCGGCTTTAGAACAACTGGACTCAATCCCATCGACTAGACATGAAACACGGTCATGAAAAACTTTAAAACGCATTTGTGAACTCTTTATACAAAGATAAGCCCACACGTCCATGCAACCCAACCTTGGTCTACATTATTCGCTAATTAAAACATCAATATGGCTAAGATACGACTCTTTAAATGTGTAAGAACTTAATAAATATGAGCCGTTCCACGAGAAAACCAACATTATTGGATCTGCGTAATGTATCGACCCAGATCAGCGCAGGCTAATCCGGGCTGACACATTCCGTCTCAGGGGGATAGAGGTATAGAGTAATGATTACTGAAACAGAAAATCTACAGAAGGCGAAAGGTTTCTGTCTGGGTTAGCCTGCGCGGCATGCTTAGGCTGATCCGGGTCGATACTTTACGCAGAGTCAACAATGTTGGTTTTCTCGTGGGAGGGCTCATATCAATGGTGGTGATACCAGTTTCAGAAATTCAGCGGGATAAGGGATTAACAAAACCCATCTACTGTGCCATGTACCATTGGACATATCTTGTTCCAAGCAAATGTACATGTTAAGCTTGATTTGCCGTTTAACGGCCTTTCCCACACGCATCAAATCTGCTGCAAACTCCCTTGAAAACACAAACTAATACGTTTTTAAACTCTCTATCAACAAATGAGTGACAATATAAATATTGATAAGGGCTGAAAACATTTTGACAACGGCTGAATGCTTTCCTCTCGAGTAATCCATATTTTGCCACAATATTTGCCCGCTGTTGATTCGACAAAATGGTTCCGCATGTGTGAAAGGATTAATCAACATCTACTGCGATTTATTTTTACACAAACTATTAAACGAAATACTTAGCTAAGTAAACTAAATAATATTAAGATCATTTTTGTAGAATACAAATAACTGTTAAACTTACTTAAGTCAAAATACTTTATTTAAGTTAAGTAACTGTATTTGGAAACAGGGCCAGGTATTTGCTTGCAAGACTTTCAACGGAAGGTGACCCAGACGTCTAGGTGAGTAGAGTCTGATTGATCTACCAATAGCAGAGCTTAACCCTTTCCCTCATATAGACGCTTTCTACCGCCTCTGCAGCAGACGGCTTTTTGAAAACATAGTGACAAAAATAGAAATTGCACAAAACGTGCAATTTCTCCTTTTGCCACAATGTTTTCCACATTTTGTCATAGGTTATCCATTCAATTATGGAGATTTTCTATGTTTTGAGAAAATACGTTCAAAGTCGTCTGCTGCAGAATTGTCGTATGAGGGAAAGAGTTAACACGGTACTCTTATTTGAAAAAGTGATTAACAGAATCGCATATCGTACTACTGATATAATACAATAATACGTACGCATTTTACTACATTCAACAGTTTTAATTTCTTTAGAACAGCCAGGCCCCGGCAGCTCAGTCAGTAGCGACGCTGGCTGTCAATCCAGAGATTGTGAGGTCGAACCCCAGCTCGGCCAACATTCTTTCCGACGTGTGATGCGACAAGGGTCATTCCTCTTCCACCAATGGAATAACAGTCTATGTTGAAAAGCAACCAGTTGCTTGGAAAGATTGTTGTGTGAAGTACTGGTGTGAGAAAACCAGGAAACACATGGGTAGGTGAACTGGCCGACGTAGTATGACTGAAAAATTGTTTAAAACGGCTTTAATCAATCATAAAACATCTACGGTAAATTCACCGGTGTGCACGAAAGATCTAATTATGTACGAATGCAGAGATAATGTCCTCATCCTTGCAAGTCTAAGCATCTATGCATTGAAAGAGAAGACAATCATTGCCTGGGATATGGCATAGTTAAGATCCATATTTACTCTATCCCACATACTTGCTTTCTGACGCTTCTGCATCAGACCACTTTTGCAAAAACATAATGAGCATTTCCTCTTTTAGCCAGAATAATTATAACTTTATTCCCTTTTTTTTTTTTTTAAGTTTTAGAATATTTCCATATTTTTGCCTATATGTTTTCAAAGGCGTCTACTGCCGATTTGTTGCATGTGGGAAAGGGTTAAAGACAGTTAATGACAAGCTTGGGATTCTCCTTTAAAAATGCAATGGACACATTTTCAGTATCAGTAATTTGACCTTTGACATCTCAATGTCGGATAATTACAGCAAATAATTTATACAGCATACACCTTTCTCAGTCGGTAGCGACGCGGGCTGTCAATCCAGGGATTGTGAGTTCAAATCCCGGCTCGGCCAACTTTCTTTTCGACGATTGACAAAAGTCTATGCGACATGCGTCATTCGTCTTCCACCAATGGGCTAAGTGTATGTGGAAAAGCAGCAAGTTGCTTGGGAAGATTGTTGTGTGGAGTACTGGTGTGAGAAAACCAGGAAACGCATGAGTAGGTGAACTGGCCGCCCTGATATAACTGAGAAATTGATTGTTAAAAACGGCGTTAAACCCAAGTCAATCAATCAATCAACCTTTCTCACTTACAGTAAAAACTGCAGCAGACGATTTTGAAAAAAAAAAATTAAAAAAGGGAAATTCTGTATTAATGAAAGAACACTCATTTGGTGAAGTTGAAAACATAGCAGCAAAAGGAGAACTTGCTCATCATGCTTATTTTGACATAACGTTATCAAAGTTCGTCTGCTGCAGTGGCGTCAGAATGCATCTGTATGTTTGAAATGGTTAACTGTTTACATGATATAGTTCAAAAGTTGCCAGCTCTGAAGACTTCTTAAGGAAATGTTAACTCTTTGGAAATTTAAAAAATCAATAAAGCCGTCCCGCGAGAAAACCAACATTGTAGCATCTGCGTAATGTATCGATCAAGATCAGCCTGCGCAGTCCGCGCAGACTGATCCGGGCCGACACATTCCGTCTTAGGGGGATAGAGGTATAGAGTAATGATTCCTGAAACAGAAAATCCACAGGAGGCGAAAAGTGTCTATCCGGGTAAGCCTGTGCGGCATGCGCAGGCTGATCCGGGTCGATATTTTACGCAGAGTCCACAATGTTGGTTTTATCGCGGGACGGCTCAATTGTATTGCAGAGTTGAACACTGTGGGAAAGGGAGAATTTGTCGAAATTTCTTTTTTCCAGCAAAAGTGTCATCTTCAAAGATGTCAAATGCTGTCTGTTTAAGTGAAATTGCTAATTATGTTTTAAGGGTTTAAAAAGGAAACTTCAAACTGATAAATGTTGTCGGTGTGGGGTTTCAGTGACAAGTGAAAAACGTCATAATATCGACGCCGTTCTATATGTCGGTAACGTTTTGCCCCTAATCAAAACCCACTTGACTTAGCTTGTCAAGTCGGATTAATTTAATCAACACTATTTCCTATTTTTATAACAGCCAGGACCCGCAATCACCGCGCGTTTCCATCTTACAAATTGGGTACGGACTAAATCCCGCGCACCAATTTATCCCGTAGACCGTTAAAAGATCATATAATTTGTGAGCGTTAATTTGACAAATCTCCTGAATTGTCTTACCAATTATTCTGGATTCCCTCTCTCAATCGTCTCTCAATTTTCTTAATTCATTCACACTTTCAATTCATCCAATTACCATTAATATCATCGGAAATCATTTGGAACTCGATAGATCCATCTATCCAACAGAACAAAAATGCTGCAAAATAGTTGCGAGTTCACAGCATCACAAATACAAATGAAACGAGTTGACTCATGTGAATCTATATTGTTTTCACACAAAATATATCAATATTGCCTTTGAGGCTGAAAGATTTTTGACAATGAAATAATAGGAAAATTGTAATTAATTGAGTCTTATATTAGACATTAAAACTTCAGTTATTTCGAAACGCCCGGCCGTACTCCTCGCCTTGCTACATCTGTACTATAACGAGTTGAGCCGCGTCTAGCGAGTTGGGGTCTTAATGGATCTACGAACAGCGAAGACTTGGGTGTACCTATGCATCCATCCGAACGGTCCCACAAGAGCCTTCACTGTCCGGATACATGTAATTTATTATTGCATCATTTTGTTGATAAAAGATTAGAACAGTATCCCATTTAGTATTTTTAGTCAATTTGCCGTACAGTCTCACAATACTCTTTAATGTTCGGCTACATATAACTTAGTCCTCCAGTATTTATATTGACAAAAGATTAGAACTGTAACCAATGTAGATGTTTTAAGTCAATCTGCCGTACGGTCTCACAAGAACATTCACTGTCCGACTACATATAATTTAGTCATTGAAGCATTTTCTTGACAAAAGATTAGAACTGTAGCCAATTCAGGCTTTTTTAGTCAATGGTCCATACAGTCTGAGAAGAACCTTCACTGTACGGTCACATGTAATTTAACAATGAAGCATTTTCTTGACAAAATATTAGAATAATAGCCTATTTATGTTTCTACAGTCAATGTACCGTACAGTCTCACAAGAACCATCACTGTCCGGTTACATGTAATTAAGACATTGAATGATTTCATTGACAAAATATTGCAACTGTAACCTTTCAGTTTCTTTAGTCAATTTGCCTAACAGTCTCACAAGAACCTTCATTGTTTGGCTACATGTAATTTAGTCCTTCAGTATTTATATTGACAACAGATTACAACTATAGCTTATTTTGTTTCTTTAGTCAAATTCCGTATAGTCTCACACGAACCTTCACTGTACTGCTAGATATTATAAAGTTATTGAAGCAATTAGCTAACAAAAGATTACAACAAGAACACGTTTATTCAAGTAATTTTTCCCGCACAGTCTCACAAGAACCTTTATTGTCCGGCTACATGTAATTTAGTCGTTGAAGCATTTTATTGACAAAATATTCGAACTGTAGCTCATTTAGAGTTTTTTAATCAATTTACCGTACAGTCTCAAAGGAACCTTCACTGTCTGGCTACGTGTAATTAAGTCTTTGAAGAATTGTCTTGACAATAGATTAGAACATTAGCCCATTAAATGTTTTAGTCAATTTACCGTACAGTCTCACAATAACCTCCACTGTCCGGCTACATGTAATTAAGACATTGAATCATTTCATTGACAAAAGATAAAAACTGTAGCTCATGTAGTTTTTTAAGTCAATGTACCTTTATATGACTCACAGATGCTAAATAGGGCAAATAGTGGAAATGTCACTACAAAGTCACTTCCAAGTTGAACGCAAGTGTATTGATCCTCGAAATAAAGATTTCACCCATCCATCAAACTAGAAAATTTTGATTTTTGAAATCAATTATATCAAAAGTGTATATCTTAAGTTTCCAAGAAGCTGAAACTTTATTCTCACATCTTTTTCCAAATCATGTCACCCTGCTGCAACATAGCTTATCAGAGACATACTATGCATACGTTGCTTATAATAACTTTTAGTTCGAACCTCAGCTCGGCTAACCATTCTTTCCGACGTTCAACGAAAC
This sequence comes from Serripes groenlandicus, assembly GCA_031761405.1. Taxonomy (NCBI): domain Eukaryota; kingdom Metazoa; phylum Mollusca; class Bivalvia; order Cardiida; family Cardiidae; genus Serripes; species Serripes groenlandicus. Next base: position 111,847,173 of record JASEVX010000003.1, read on the forward strand.
AAGCGTCATTAATATGAATCTACCACTGGGCTAGCAGTATATCGAGGGCTTGGCGTGAAACGGTTGTAACTAAAATTGGTATTTTTTTACCAAGGTTAATCACCTCACCATAAAGTCTTTATAAGCGTTAAATAAATTTTCTTGGTAAACAATGTAAATTTAGGTGCCATTGCTCGTTCTGAGCAATGGCACCTAAATTTGCATTGTTTACAAAGGGGTCAAAATTGCCCCTAAACCAGGGTTTTCAAAATAGGTTTTTAGTTACAACTGTTTCACGCCAAGCCCTCGATATGTGGAAAAGCAGTCCGTGTGTTGGAAAGACTGCTGTGTGAAGTACTAGTGTGAGAAAACCAGAACACACACGGTAGGTGAACTGTGATATACATTTAATTCGGAATACTTCTTCTACTGATTCTGTGGTCGATTGTTTTCACGACTGCAACAAACACGTAACCACCGTTTCAATGTTGCAGTCATTTTGTCCTTGTGTATAAGTCATTTGTTTTTCAGTCTCCCCATCCCTGTAAGGTGGAACTCACTGATTGACGTTATCCAATCAAATTGCGCTTTTAGAGTGTATTAATTTCTGCGCGTGTTCTACTGTAATTGAGCGCGCGCTCTCTAAGGTTAATTTCGTAAATTGTTTTCTCTTGTTAGTGTGTCATCCTTCTTTGCGGAAAATAGTTAGAGAAGGCACTTTGTCGCTTTATCAAATGTGTATTTATTTCAAACGTTTTCCCGATGGGTTTGGTAACATTTAGGCAATTGCAACTCGAAAAATCAATTGTAAGTACGAGTGAAAGCTGCATCTGTATTTTGCAAAGAATTGCAGTGAAGAAAATGTTAGTCAAGCCATACAAAAACTGACCCTCTGCTGTTTTGAAGATTATGATGAAAGTGCTTATGTTTGCCGAGTAAATCCTAGGTCATATTAGTTCTTACCTTCTCCCATATGCAACACATCTTTGACATACGCTTTTTAAATATGTAGGCAAAAGAATGGACAAATCTGTATAAACTTTGAATATTGCTCGTTATAAGCTATTTCTCCTTTTGACACAATGTTTTCAAATTACATGTGTTGCAGATACTTCAAAATGCGTCTGCATGACAGAAAGAGTTGAGAAGCTTCATTGATGATTATATCACCATATGCGATCGCTATGTACAGTGAACAGGGAAGACATTGATAAGACGGTCTTGTGTTATATGCTGATCTGAATATTCACTGATCTCACCAGTCGAAAGTCCGGTTTTCTTATTGCAATGCACAAATAAAAATGGATCTATTTGCTTAAACGATTGTAAAAGTAAAATAGCATTGCTCACGACTTATTCATTTATATTATGAAAGTATGTTGAGCGCATTTTTGCTGTCAAGGTAGTGCCAAAGCTGTATTTCATTAACCCATTCAGCATACAGCAAATCACGGGACGACTTAAGAAACATATTGAGGCAAATATATGAAAACTTTTTATAAGTCAAAGAGCAATAATTGAATAAAGTTGGAAACATTTTGGCAAAAGGTGAAATTGCTCATTATAAGCAATTTTCCTTTTGTCACGGTGTTTTCAAACGTCTTCTGCTGCAGATTAATGAAATACGAGAAAAATGATTTTTCGCGCACATTCTACCATTTTCCTGATGAGTTGTTTTCATCTATAAATTAAACCTACACAATTTCATTGCGATACTACTTAAAAACAGCAATAATTGTGTCAAGTGAACCAGAAAATAGTACGGCTATTATCCACAACTAGTTGAGCCTCGTTAAAATCGACATTCGGTACTTTTCCACCAGTGAAGGAGCAGATCGGCGTGTGCCTACAAACGTAATATTGTCTGTCTCTATCTAATCGTACATACTTCTCTGAATCATCTTTTAAACGGGTATGACCAAAGTCCAGCTAACCAAGTGACCAAAATTTAATTGTAAGTATATGTATCAATACATTCAAACCTTTCGAATGTTCAGTTTTCTGTTCAGTTGTTTCATATGAACCCCGGTAGCTCAGTCGGTAACGACGCGGGCAGTCAATCCAGGGGTTGTGGGTTCGAACCCAGCCCGCCCAATATTTTCTTCGGCGTTTAACAAAAGTTAATGCGACAAGCGACATTCGTATTCCATCGATGGACATACAGACTATGGGGAAAAACAGCCTGTTGTGTGGGTACAGGTGTGAGAAAAACATGGATAGGTGAACTGGCCGCCGTAATATGACTGACAAATTGTTGAAAACTCCATTAAAACCTGATCAATCCATTCTAAGGATCCGCTCACTACGTTCCGTATCTATACACAAATAAAAAAAATACGGTCATTATGATAGCTTCCTTGAAAGAAAAAATGTGTTCGATCCCTTAAATGCTTTGTAATACAGCAAAATCACGATAACTACAAACATTAAAATACACTATTAAAGTATAAAATGATTAATTATCCAGAAAGTAGAACTGTTGCACTCGCTTAACGTGGGTGGTGCCATAGTTGTCGTGCAAAGGTGGCAATCAGCAGATTAAAGATCGTAAGTTTCGTGGTATAAATGCCAGTTCGAGGCCAAACTGCTCTCATTGACCAATTAAACTCTGACGTGGGTCCGCGAGTACTAATTCCGGATAATTAGCCCGTATATTCGTTCATTTGTCCTTCGTTTTTTCCCTACAGTAGAAACATGTTCCTTCTTACCTAGCATTGAATTGAACTATTCTTTCTTCAATTCATCTATCTATTCATTCTTTCGAGCATTTAATCGTTTGTGCCTTTGGTCGTTTTTTACACTATTTCGCTCGCTCACTCGCTCGTTCTTATGTATTTGAAATACAGTGGATTACTGGAATTTTGCTCATTTCATTTATGTTCTGTCATCTTTGTTCCAGTCGGAAGTCGTAAGCGAACGGCATTGTTCATGAACGTGTCGATCATACCATGCGCAAATGACCTGCAAGCCAATCTCTAACGACTTCATACGAACATTACCAAGCCCATTAGGCATTTGCGTATGACCTCTGTATTTACGAACAGTACAATGGCTCGGCGATTTCCGACCGAAGTCGTAAGAGGTCGACATTGTTCTTGAAAGTGTCGTACATGTCGGTGTAATTGACCGGCAAGGCCACAAAAAGTATCTTACGATTCCATACGGAAATTTCTGAGGGGTGTTCGATGTATATGTATATTGCCTTTTATAGTATTGAAGTTGTACATGTTCATGTAGTTTACAATGGGACATAAATATTGTATTTTCCGAACATGTTTTACAAATAAGATTGACAGAGTTGTCCTTTTGAGTAATACGATAAAGCTGCATGTAAACAAACACATCTTTGTTATTGTGATTCCGGTTCATTAAAAAAATAACTAGCCTGTTTCACATCCCCTTAAGGAGTAGCATTGCATTCGTGGTTGACTTTGGCAATGGCGATTAATAGTTTCTGAATAGGATTTTCCCTGACTCCTGATGTTCATAGTTGTTTAGTGTGAGTATGGCTGGTCAACGATTAGACTAGTGTTTTGTAACGAAGGTTTGATCAAACATAAAATACTCGCCTCAAGATCGAAGGGTCACTAGTTCAAGTATGCCTTGATTATACAGGATGTCAATCCAGAATAGCCTCCATAAGACTGTCTAGTTAACCGTGTACAAACAATGGGGACGCCCGATTTTGAACATGGAATAGTCTACTTTAAACAATTCGGCGCTGAAAGAGTTAAACGCTCCAACCTGACCCGAACCATGGAATGAAGCTCTTGGTCCTGCGGCAAAAAATATATTAAATCTTGGACATAATCATTGATACTATAGTAGTGATGATAAAACGCGTAATGATTTTCTTAAATGTGAATTTTCTTATTATGGTTTTTCCAGCATCGATATTCTTGTTTTATATTACGATTTAGAGACTTTATATGGATAAACAACTTTCCAGTACAATAAATTATTTATCGTTTATGCTTCATTTTTACTGGGTAAACATACCCAATTAGCCAAATTTTGTACATTTTCATGACTTTCAATTGACTGTTTTTCAACATTTACTGCCAAAATAGTTTTGAACTACTTATTACTTACTTTGTTGTTACTATAAGCAATATTTGCAGAAGGTTGGAACAATGGAAACTTAGGTGCTATTGCTCGTTCTGAGTTACAACGGGGTCAAAATTGCCACTAAACTAGGGTTTTCAAAATAGGTTTTTAGTTACAACCGTTTCACGCCAAGCCCACGATTTGTGTTTTCTCTACTTAATGGCGAGTGATTTTTTTTTACTATGGCCATTAGTTTGGTTATAAATCGTTGTCAAATAAACAATTTGAGGAATAATAATTTTACAAGATTGTACCGGTTTAAACTGAATATATATTTCAAATATACGCCGACAAAAAAATAACGAAAATGTGCATGACATTAATTTGTTGTTATGTTGTTCTAATTCCAAAGTTCAATGTTGTTGTCCCATGATAACCAACAATAAAAAAGTTGCTTAGCGACGTGCAAAACCTCACCTACCAAATGACGTCAAATGAAAAGTTGAAAATGTGCTTTATAGTAAAACCATATCACAACGTAGATAAAAATCTAAATTATCTTTGGAAATGATAATTCAGTGGAGTCAATGAGTCACTAGTGATGTATACATACATTATTTGTATGGTTGGAGGAGAGAAACACATGGGAAACTTAAAGAGAGAGTTAGATATGACGTTGAAAAGTCAGTGCCAATATCGTTTTTCACCGCAAGAGAATTGTTATTGGTTTCACTTCATTTGTTTACGCATTTCTGTGATAAGCGATTATGGAATATCGTTTAGCAATGTCTAATGGGGACGTCAGAATGACGTTTCTACCGTGGCCCACCCCCATAGTACTTACAATTTTACAATCTCACAGAAGTTATTTTTGTAAACCAATTATTGTCATATATGTAAGAGAAATGTGGACTTCTGATAAAATCAGGTGTATTGTCTACAAGTTTGATTAGTGTCGCAAATTTACTTAAAAGTCCTATTACTTTCGGACCACCCCCGTATAAACCTGTTACATCGAAAAGTCTTTACGAATGTTTCGGCATTGTCTATACAGATTTGAACTGCCGTAAACCGTCTTGCAGAACGATTTTCGCATATTCGTACACAATTTCAGCTGATTCGGTTCAAAAGTTCGGAAAATATAGGTTTTATAACCTAACTTTGTTTCACAAAGAAGCAGAACTGTGTTTCCTGGTACAAATGCCCCAGTCACGTTTTGGCCTCGCCGTTGTGCCCCGTTTCTGACAACCACGATTTAGCAAATTTCAGCCGGGTGCCACGATGTGCCACGATCTAGCCACGCTGTCGCCTCGTTGTATTTTCGTTGTAACATAATTTAAAGGTGACAAAGAATATCAAAGTCGGGCTATGTCTCGCTGCCGCCACGCTGTCACCTCGTTGTCGCTACGTTGTTCTACGCTGGGCTTCGTTTTGCTTCCACGTTCAGTTAAAACGCGTCACGCATTGATGACCCTCTACCAAAACTGGTGAAATAATGATAATCCATTGACGCGACAGAGCGTATCATATAGAGTGTACTCTACGTACCAAACCGTAGCACAACATAGCAGAAACGTAGCAGAACGTCGTACAACGTAAAACACCGTAGCATAACGCAGCTCATAACGTAGTACAACCGGTTACAGCGTATCAAAGCGTGACACAGCGTGGCATAACGAGGCACTAGGAAGCAACAAGACGACAACGTAGCATAGCGCAGCACAACGTGTCAGTAAACGCAGCAGAACGTATCAACAGGCGGGATGCGATATGTTCACGTTCTATTACGTTTTGGCTACGTTTATGTTTTGTTATACTACGCTGTACCACGTTCTCGCCACGTTGTAGTATGTTGTGGGGGAAACGTGAGCGAATTTGGAACATGTTTCCACTTCACGTTTTGTCACGTTTGGTCACGTTTTATCCACGTTGTTCTACGTTTGCCTACCTTGTAGCCACGTTTCCCAACGTGGCTAAACGTGGCGGCCAAAACGCAACACTGTTATACAAAACTTATCACCCTTTGCTTACATAACATGAAAGACGAACGCTACTGTTGTAACAATGTTTCATTTGATAGTACGGAAGCCTCTTGGACAAGTTTAAGCATTCGAAAAACAGAACAATGGAAGAAAAAACACAATTTCTGAGCAAAATAACGTGAAAAAGGCGGATTTGAACGGTGCAGTTTCTGCCAGATGTTCTGCCACAGCAGTCAAATGACAAAGTAAATCATATATAAGACATTGTCATATTAAATGCATGTACTTTGACATCATTAAGCCAAAATGAAATGGAAAAGGCCTGTTTTGGCAAGAAATGGAGGTAATAATGTTTATACATGTATAAGTTAAAATCTGCATGGCTTCTGAGCACTACAACGGTAGACTTAAACTATTTCAAGATCCTTTTGCGTATTAATTTGTTACGTCTGATCCAGAGAAGGGTTGAGAACCTGGCTTGACATGTTTTCAAATGGGATTGTAAACAGCATTTCTGGCAGGTTAAATGAGCTATTGTTTGTTTCTGGAAATTTTCATATGAAATTCCCTGGGCAAGGTGTATGCCAGAAACGTTTTAGTTTGCATTGCATTTAGATTGTTACGAGTATTCTGATTGTTTCAAACTTTCGAACAAAACAAACAGGCTTATAACGTCGGTAAACATTAATTCTCAATCAAACGCACCTCAAAAATTGACCTCCGTATTAAAAGGATAGATGTAAATTTATGATAAGTTCTTATTTCGAGCATATCTAGACAAACTATAGATGGCATCAAAATTAGCTGAAGTTATGCAAGTGGAATTAGGGGGTAAGCAGTACGGTGACAATGTATATTGTCTTTTATGCCGTGTTGTCATGGGTTTTCGCGAATCTTTATTTCCAGACGATTGATGACGATCATCTCGTCTACTAAGGATGTACTCTAACGTGATTATAGACGCTACCTATTTCGTGTAGACAATTAAATGTTTCTTGTGATGCTGCTTTCTTAACCCTTTCCCACATACAACAAAACTGCAGCAGACTTTAAAAACATCTTTCCAAAAATGTAAAAAATCTTCATTTATTAAATTGAGGTGAGAACATTGTAGCAAATGGGGATATTGCTCATTATGAGCAGCTTCTCCTTTGCTACATGCTTGGCAAAAACCGACTGCTGCAGAGGTGTCAGAAAGTGTCTATATGATTACGAGGGAAAGGGTTAAAAGTTTAACATTGTCTTAATTATGCAAATTGACAATAGCCCCCATAAGACTGAATTTCACTATGCACAACGATGAATGTAGCCAAAGACCTAATAATACATTATTAGGTCTTTGATGTAGCGCATTCGATTTCTATACAAATTAAATGTTCCTTCAGTGACCCTACATACTTTTTACAAGACACATTGAATTGTGGATAAACATAACCACCAGGAGCATCAAAATGATTTTCTCATTTCCACACATTAGTGCATTGTAGAAGTTTCAGGTATTCTGGACAAAAGCCATGTTAACACTTTCCTAAAGATATAAAACCTAGTATGACATGTTTCTGATTCTGTTTTATTTGTGCTTGAAATTAATTGGCCACTTGGAGTTGGACCGAACTCACATACTGATTACTCATACCATTTAATTTCCATTTCACCTTTTAATTTTCATTGCACCTTTTTATTTTGCCACATGTGCAGTGCCAGCAACACATTTTTTAGCTCACTTTAGGACTAAGTCCTCAAGGTGAGCTATTTTGATTGCCTTTTGTTTGTCGTGGGCAGTCATTAATTTGCTTGTTAACATAAACAATTAATAACACTATAGAGTCCACTGTCTTCATCCAATCTTCATGATTTTTTATTTCAGTTTATCTTAATAACTAGGTCAAGTTTGAATATGGGTTATGTAGTTTTTCAACTCTGTATAAATTTAACCCTTTCAATTTTCCAGAGACAACATAAAAAATATAATATCCAATAAAACAGTTGATATAGTTGATTATATTTTTTATGGAAGAAGCCATCATTTTATCAGGGATCTTTTGTTTTTCAGCTACAGAGAGGTGGCCTGATGATGTTAAGCTGTTTCAACCTTATCAGGGTGAGTTTTTCCGTATAACCCTTTCCCACTTACCACACACCATCAACAGATGACTTTTGAGACATCAAGGCAAACATATGAAAAATATTTAAGGAATGGACAGCCTTTTTTTCGTGTTCATGGGTGTATGAACAAAAAAAACTGATCACGCGCTATGAAACCGCGAAGCGGTTTCATAGAATGTGTGATCAGGTTTTTTTGTTCATACCCCCATGAACACGAAAAAAAGGCTGTCCATTCCTTATATTTTAGCATAAATATGGCTATTACCGTTGGTAATAACACATAATAGTATTTAACAACTTTATTTTCCATAATATAGCACGTCAAACATTAGTCCAATTTGGCGCCAAAAGTAATAACGTTATGACGTGACGTCACTTTCTTAGTATTCGGTCGCTTTTTCCAAGAATCCAAGGAAAATTTTCTTCATGGGGTTATGAACAAAATATTTCAGCCAATCACAGACAAGCAAAAGTCATGAACACAAAAAAAACTAAAATATCTACAAATGAAAATGAAATTATTATAAGAGACTTCGAGTTTAAAACATTATTTCAAAAGTAATCTAGTGAGACAATCATTCGAGTACCCATAGCACAGGGTTTAACCCTTTCCCTCATACGGCATTTCTGCAGAAGACGACTTTGAACATATTTTGCCAAAAGATAGAAAATCTCTAATTGAATGGATAACCTATGACTTAAGGTCGAAAATATTGTGGCAAAATGAGAAATTGCTTGTTTTGAGCAATTTCTTCTTTTGTCACTATGTTTTCAAAAAGCCGTCTGCTGTAGAGGCGTCAGAAAGCGTCTATATGAGGGAAAGGGTTAAAACAAAATTTTAGAATATTAATTAATCCTTTGATTTAGAGCTTTAATAGATGAAACTATACATTAATGTCACTTATTGTGGTGTGTGATCAATGGTACCATAAGGGTGGTTTTGACAACATCTCAATGTGAAATCATTCATGTTGAATCAAAGTAAAACATCACTAAAACTTTGTTTTAATGAAATATTGTCAATTCAGCATGAAGTTTACATGATATTTTTTCCAATATGTATACCAAGATAACACAGAACATATTGTGTGTGCTAATCTTTGTCCATGTTATTTTCTAATTTGGAAAAATACTTTGAATGAAATAGGTCAAAACTTTCTGTATAAACAATGTATTGATTTGATGTTTCCATTCTAGCTGAACAAAAAACTTTTCAAAATATGCCCTAACAATACGTGACTTAACAATATTTTGCATCTTCTATTAATTTGTAATCAGGTAAGAATTACTTTAATCCTATAGCCAGATTTAGGATTCAGCCAAATTGAGAGTACCTGAAGAAACGCTTAAATTAACAGAATTTGTATGGATTTCTTTCTTTCTAGCGGAACAGATAACATTCCCAGATTATGCAGCATGCTTGAGTGTGAAAACCTATCTAAATATGTGTGGTCTGACATTTACAACTGAACCAAAAATAAATGCAGAGGCCATGTCACCTTCAGGCAAGTTAATTTGGAAAACTAGTGTATGAGAATGAGATACTTCTGTTTAAATGCCATGTGATCATGTTGTCCAGATATAATTATTGAATACTGTTGAAAACATTGTGGTAAAAGTTGTCTTCTTCAGATGCGACAAAATGTGTCTGTTTGTTAAGTTCTTAACCTTTTCCCACATACAACAAATCTGCAGCAGACGACTTTGAAAACAATTGAGGGAAAAAAAAGAAAACCACTACAGATGACAGTTTAATTTTAATATATAGAGTAGAAAACATTGTGGCAATTTATACATTTACCACAATGTTTTCAAAAGTCGTCTGAAAGCGTCCATATGAGGGAAAGGGTTACGGGGAGCTCTTTTGGATTGATCTCTGTCTGTCATGATAATGTGTGTGTCAACATCATTTAGCTTTTGAACACTTTACAGAGCACATTTTTTCATCCAATCCTCATAAAACTTCCAAGTTTTGGCCTAGTTTGAAACTGAATTGTAAACATTGGATCAAAATATTTGACATTTTTAAAACCTTTTGTCTCCCATCATTTCCACAGTCATATACTGTAGAAAACAAACAATATTTGCACCAAATGGCAACACATCATGGACTTCAATGCTCACTTAAAACTTTCCTGCATACAGCAAAGCTATAGCAGATGACCTTGAAAAATTGGGAAACTCTCTTTTAATTTGAAAATGTAACTATTTAACAGTCAGTAAACATAGTGCCAAAAGGAGAAATTGCTCACAATGTTTTGAAAAGAAGTCTGCTTCAAATGCATGTTCGTGGGAAAGTGTTAACCCTTTCCCTCATATAGACGCTTTCTGACGCCTCTGCAGCAGGCAGCTTTTTGAAAACATAGTGACAAAAGAAGAAATTGCTCAAAACAAGCAATTTCTCCTTTTGCCACAATGTCAATCCAGGGGTTATAAGTTCGAATCCCGGCTCGGCCAACTTTCTTTCCGACGTTTGACAAAAGTCATTGCGACATGCATCATTCGTCTTTCACCGAAAGGCTAAGTCTATCTGGGAAAGCAGCCAGTTGCTTGGGAAGATTGTTGTGTGGAGTACTGGTGTGAGAAAACCAGGAAACACATGAGTAGGTGAACTGGCCGGCGTGATATGACTGAGATATTGTTAAAAACGGCGTTAAACCCCAATCAATCAATCAATCAATCTTTTGCCACAATGTTTTCCACTTTTGGTCATAGGTTATCCATTCAATTATAGAGATTTTCTATTTTTTGACAAAATATGTTCAAAGTCGTCTGCTGCAGAATTGTCGTATGAGGGAGAGGGTTAAAGGGAAATGTCTCTCCCATACCATCCTATATTGATGTCGAGCTGTGATAGCTGTCTGTAATGAAGAGTGCTATTAATCCTTTGGTCATGAGTTTGAACCCTGATTTGGATATTTTCTTTCTGGTGATCTACAAAATTCATTGTGATAAGCGTTGTTCTTCTCCCATCAATGCAGGGGTTGTGAGTTCGACTCCCGGCTCGGCCAACTTTCTTTCCGAGGATTGACAAAAGTCAATGTGACATGCGTCATTCGTCTTCCACCAATTGGCTAAGTCTATGTGGAAAAGCAGCCAGTTGCTTGGGAAGATTGTTGTGTGGAGTACTGGTGTGAGAAAACCAGGAAATGCATGAGTAGGTGAACTGGCCGCCATGATATAACTGAAAATTGTTAAAAACGGCGTTAAACCCCAATCAATCAATCAATCAATCTCCCATCAATGGTCTAAAAAGGCTTTGTTGTAAAGTAGCCAGTTGCTTGTTTTAAGAAACATGAAACAAATGAATAAAAAAAGGCTTATAATATAATTTGTAAAGATTATAAGATAAATAATAACTATTTTAAAATGAAAATTTGCATCATAAGTAAATGTCTATGATAAATCCTATTTATAATCGAAGGTTAACTCTTTTGGCGCCAAAGGCAATATCGACGTTTTTGCAAACAATGCAGATTCAGGTGAGCCAGCTCGTGACGAGTACTTTAAACAATTTGGCGCTGAAAGAGTTAACTAAGTATTGTAACATAACAAAATTGCTATTCCACAGGTCGTGTTCCTTTCATCAAGCTGGGGCCATTTTTGGTGGCAGAAATGGAGCCGATAATTGCTAGTGTTCAACTTAGGGTGAGTTTTTGTTTTTGTTTATTCAGAAATTGCTATGTTTGTGTATGTGTGTTCGTCTGTCTAATTTTAGTGGCAAGGCTATTTCTCACTGCCGACTGGTATTCAATAAACCTTTATGGGATAATTCAGAGGAGATGAGCATATATTATTAGTTTCATATTAATGTAAAGAGTTGAAACATTGCTCGTTTTGCACAATGTTTTTAAAAGTATTCTGCTGCATAGGTGTCAGAAAGCGTCAGGTTAACTCTATATAATGGAGTGTACTGTGAGACCTCATCAAAATCGTCGCTATAACTCGTACATTATAGGAGGAAAACGTTGAAACATCTCTTGAACTCCACTTTCATCTGGTAGATAGAATTATTCATATTTAAATGGGATATCTGGAAGTACCGGTAGTTAATTTAATACCAGTTACATATTTTTTGACTATCATACACTTGAAGGTTCATTTGAAATGTGTGTTCATTATAAATGACAAAACTAAAATCCGCCCCAAAGAGTGAAAAAATAATCCTCTACAAATAACAGCCTCCTCAGGAAGTACTAGATGTAAAGTCATATTTTCACATGAGGCTAAGGCAAGAAAGTTATCATAATGTTAAACGTAAATTAACCCTTTCCCTCATATAAACACTTTCGGACGCCTCTGCAGCAGACGGCTTTTTGAAAACATAGTGACAAAAGAAGAAATAGCACAAAACGTGCAATTTCTCCTTTTGCCACAATGTTTTCCACTTTTAGTCATAGGTTATCCATTCAATTATGGAGATTTTCTATGTTTTGACAAAATACGTTCAAAGTGGTCTGCTGCAGAATTGTCGTATGAGGGAAAGGGTTAACCGCGAGAATATCAAAACTTGAATTGATAGATTGCTCGGTGTATGCTACGGGTGGATCTCGCCAACCATTAATATGACCTATGCAAACAGTTTGGATCCAGGTCAAGCCCCACGAAACAAGGGGCCTGAAATAGGATTCAAGTGTTTGCTACTCAGATTCTATTTCTGACAGCAAAATTTGAAAGAAAAGTTGTATTTTTCAAGTGTTGCAGATGATAAATACCTGGAAGTATCTGTCAAAGAAGTTCACTTTGAATGTTGAAAATATGGCTTGGAATGAAAATGATTTATTTTTTTTGTTTTAGGGGTTTAATCTCAGTGAGTCTTTAACAGATATACAGAAATCAGAGCTGAGAGCTTATATGGCTCTAATAGGAAATTCTCTTGTAAATGCAGAACATTATCTTGCTTGGCTGTTGGACGAGGTCGTAGAGCAGGTATGTTACACTTCCAATTGCAGATGTTTTTTATGTATATGCATCATAATGAGCAACTTCTCCTTTTTTGCCACAATGTTTTCACCTATTCCATCATGATCATGGAATTTCCTTCTAAAGACATTTTATATATTTTACCAAGATGTTTTTAAGTTGTCTGCCGAAGACTTATGTTGGAGAGGGGGGGTAACCCTTTACTCTTAGTGATATCTTTAAGATAATAAAATTTGGTTTCAAGAAAATATTAGATATCTGGAACATGCTTACAATTGACCTAACTTGAAATTTCAAGAACCATCTGCTTTGGAAAAAGCTGTCAGATGTAAAATTTTCTACCAGGAAAATTGGAAGCATAAATGAGCCATTTCTCCTTTTCCCACAATGTTTTCAAAAGGCGTCTGTTGTAGAGGTATCAATTTTCTGTACCAGGAAAGGGGTTAAGAAATTTTTATTATTTTTATAAGTATCTCTGAATCTTTTGTAGGTCTCTAAGCCAAGATATGGCGCTATGTACCCATGGCCATTAAATCAGATTTTACCACTATTAAAGCAAAGGGAGGTTAGAGGTCGTTTACACAGTTTGGAATGGAGCAGTAAATCATTTGAAGAGGTAATGGTGTCAAGATGGATATTGGTTTGTGAATATTTCACAGACGGCATGGTTATTGATATTCCTTTAACCATTTCCCAAATACAGCAAATTTGTAGAAGACTACTTTGAAAGCATCTATTCATGAATAGGAAACATATCTTGACATAAATATGTTATTATTGAAAAAGTGTCTACATGTGGCAATGGGTTAACCCTTTCCCTCATATAGACGCTTTTTGACGCCTCTGCAGCAGACAGCGTTTTGAAAACATAGTGACAAAAGAAGAAATTGCACAAAACGTGCAATTTCTCCTTTTGTCACAATGTTTTCCACTTTTCGTCATAGGTTATCCATTCAATTATGGAGATTTTCCATATTTTGACAACGTTTGTTCAAAGTCGTCTGCTGCAGAATTGCTCTATGTGGGAAAGGGTTAAGAGCTGACATCCGTATTGTGTCATCAGCAATAATTTCTTTAAACAACATCTCCTTGTAAGCCTTAGGGCCAATTTCAACCAAACATCAAAGAATAGTTCCATAGATTATTCAAAGAATTAAATTCAATGAAGAATTCTGGTAGCTGCCGCATCAGAAACATGGGTTAAACGCTTTCTGATGCTTTTGCAGCAGATGACTTTTGAAAACATAGTGGCAAAAGGTGAAATTGCTAATATTTATCATTTCTCTTTTTTCCACAGTATTTTCAATTATTATCAAGTATTACACATTAATTTTTAGAGGTTTTCCATAGATGTTTTCAAAGTCGTCTGCTACAGTTTTGTTGTATGTAAGGAAGGGTTATCTTTATCCCTGCAGCAGAAGACTTATAACATATTTTGAAAAAAATATAAAATCTCTATACATGTAATTGAATGGATAACTTATGACTAAAAGTGGAAAACATTGTGGCAAAAGGAGAAATTGCTCATTTTTAGCAAATTTCTTCTTTTGTCACTATGTTTTCAAAAAGCTGTCTGCTGCAGAGGCGTCAAAAAGCGTCTATATGAGGGAAAGGGTTAAGACAGTTTTAATGCAATATTCTTTAAAGATAACAACACAATGAAAGAAAAGGCTTATTTATCCTTTCCCAGATACAGCAAATGTGCAGCAGATGTATTTGAAAACACCCATGCAAAAGATATGGGATGTTGAAAAGAAAATATTTAGGAATAAGGAGAGATTGCTTATTATGTTTACAAAAGATGTTTGCTGCATGTGGTAAAATTTCAACCTGGAAGTTTTCTATTATTAAAGGTTTTAGATGAGATTAACACTTGCTGCCAGGCTTTATCTGAACGGTTAGAAAAACAAGAACATTTTTTTGGAGAAAAGTAAGTATACAATGCTTCCTAGTCTTATTACAGTGCCCTACAAAATGTACATGTCCATGGCACATCAGATGAACAATTTCGGTTTTTCCTACAATTTGAGATTCGGTGGTTCAGAGGTGGAGGGTCAGCTCTGTTATCAGAATATCCCGCTTTCAGAATCAGTGTAAAATACACAAGTTTAACCCTTTCCCTCATACGACAATTCTGCAGCAGACGACTTTGAACGTATTTTGTCAAAACATAGAAAATCTCCATAATGTCACTATGTTTTCAAAAAGCCGTCTGCTGCAGAGGCGTCAGAAAGCGTCTATATGAGGGAAAGGGTTAAACCAACCAACCACAAATTGTCAACTGTAGACTCTTAAAAAGGCAGATCAACAAAACATTGATAAAAAATAAAAGAACATTTCTCCACAATCCATCAGATTGAGCCTGAAAACGTTTAAGAAATTACTCAGATTGAGTAATTGATAACTTCTATCTAAAAAAAATAGAAGAGGCATAATGGAGTAACTGTTTATTTCTGTCTTTTCATTGTAATAGGGTTTTTGTGCTCATTTTATTCATAATGCATGCCAATGTTTCAATGATATTTAATTGGGTAGTTTATTATAACAAAGGAATGGTGGCCTCAGTTTATCATAAACATTTCACACTTACAGATCATGTAGATGACTTTTGAAAACACTGTGGCAGAAAGAGAAATTGCTCAAAATGAGCAATCTCTATTTACCATAATGTTTTCAACTCAATTAGCTTAACCCTTTCCCACGTACATCTCCATAAATGAAAGTTTGATTATTGAAAAGCATTGAAAACAGTTTGACTAGAAAGAATAAATAATGAATTGAGAGCCTTTAGACTTTGAAAATGTGATTTCTGTGCATTGTATACAGATATTTCATTAATGTTCTATTGATTGTTTGTTATGACAGGACACACATCATGTTGAACTCTTCTAAGTAGAGTTACTGCCCTTTGACATTGAACATTTGATAGAATTATACACTGCACAATTTACAATTCGTCTGCTAGTAGGACATTCTTATATTGCAGGCGTGTTTCTAGTTTCTTGTTAGAATTATGTCTGGACCTCTGTAGAATTAACACGACATTGAAAACTTGATCTTATTGAAATAATAAGTCTTTAAGTGTTTAGCCCTTTCCAATTGCATTTTGACCCATCTGCACAGATGACTTTTTAACCCTTTCCTACATATAGAGGCTTTTTGATGCTTCTGCAGCAGACGACTTTTGAATAGCAATTTCTCCATTTTGCCACCATGATTTCAACTCAATCCAATAATCATACTATCATTTATAAAGATTTTATATATTTTGGACTTGATGTTTTTAAAGTCGTCTGCTGCAGATTTGTCGTGTTTGGGCAAGGGTTAAAATATTATTTCAAAAGGAGAAATTACTCATAATGACAATGTTTTCAAGTCTAATCAATAGATACATTTTCATTTATGCCGATATTCCATAATTTAGTCCAGATGTTTGGGTGTGGTAAAGGGTTAACACTTTCCCACATTCAACAAATCTGCAACAGACGACTTTGAAATCCTCTGAGCAAAAAAACAGAAATTCTCTTTAATTGAAGTTAAAGTCTGAAAAAAAAGTAGAAAACATTGTAATAAAAGGAGAAATTGTTCGTTTTGAGCAATTTCTCCTTTTGTCACAGTGTTTTCTCAATTCGTCTGCAGCGTGGGAAAGGGTTAAAGTGTAAAATTGTCTTTTCATTGTAGGCCCACAGAACTAGACGCCCTGGTATTCGGACACCTGTACACACTATTAACAACAGACTTACCAGTGGATAACTTTGCACAGACTATTAGGAAATACCCCAATCTAGTTGAATTTTGTGATAGAGTCGACAAAAAATATTATCAAGGTGGCAAAAACATGTACTAAAATGTTACTCTATACAGAGGACTTTTTCATGCCTTTGCAAAAGATAATGTGTGAAAACAATTGTGGAAAAGGAAAAATTGTTAAGGAATGATCAAATTATCCTTTTCCATTATTTTTCATCAAAATTCTACTTCAAAATTGTCAGACAATATTATATCTGTTTACTCAGATGATATCAAAAGAAGTACATGTAGTATGAAAATGAAACACATGGTAGTGGATTTAACACTTTTCGACATACAGATCATTTCTGACGCCTCTGTGGCAGGCAAGTTGTGAAAACATTTTGGCAAATGGAAAAAAAGCTATTTGTCCTTTTACTAGTATGTTTTCAAATCTTTTAAAAAGCTACACAGGTACATTCATCTATAGATATTTTCCATATTTTGTCTAGATGTTTTTAAAGTGGGAAAGGGTTAATAAATCAACTTGGTTTTTAACAGATAACCCTAATGTGTTGGCCAAATTACATTTCATTTTTTGTAGTTTTATTTATTATTATTTGCACATAACTGCAAGTAAATTAGGTGTTACTTACATGTCCTGAATGCCCTTCTTTTAAAAAAGAAATAGGTTTTGCAAATCATATTTTAAATATTTTTTGCATGAATGTAGATAAGAGGGCTCTTACCTACGTCCCTGATGCCTAGTTTATCAAAATAGATAGATACAGTATATACGTGTATGAATATTTTTTTTTTGCAAACTGCTGTTTGAATGCCTGTTATCTGCAGCAGACGACTTATGATAGCAATTTCTATTTTTGTCACAGGGTTTTCAACTCTATTCAGTTATAATTATACTTTCATTTGTAGAGATTTTCAATTGCAGAATTATTATATGTGGGAAAGGATTTTTCATCATGTATTTTATAATTTCATAAAGGTTGTAATGTGACTTTATGCAAGAGTAAATTCAAGTTTCATCATCTTTTATCCCGAATACTTAGGGCTTGGGACATTTGGAAACGGTGTGGGAAAACAGTTTCCCCAGACTTTCTCCATTTCAGTAGTTATAACTTTAATTTTCTTACACTTTATCCCCTTCATGTTGTGCAGTAAGGAAAGGCAGAAATCTTTAACATTAACAATGCATTCTTATCTTGGTTATTAGTTTTGCCGTTAATTGACAGTGTTGGATAAAGGATTATTAAAGTTTCCATTGTATCGATCCTCATTGGGAACAGTTTGGTGCCATGGTAACTCAGTCAGTAATGATCACTTTGTATGTTTGGACAGGAATACAATATAAAAGAGATATACATACTGTGGTATCCCTGCAGAGCCTTTTTGTGACCATTTACCACACATGCAGCAAATCTGCTGCAGAGAACCTTACTTTAAGAGCTTCTTGGCAAAAAATGATAAATGAAAGCTTACTTGTTGACTAGAGTTGAAAATATTACAATAAAAGTCATCTGCTGCAGATATATCTGCATGTTTGAAAAAGTTAACCCTTTCCAACATATAACTTATCGGCAGCAAAGGACTATGGAAACCCCCTTGGAAAAATATTGAAAATCTTCGAAAGTGAGTAATTATTACATAGAGTTGAGAACATTGTGGCAAAAGGAGAAATTGCTTATTATGAGCAATTTCTCCTTTTGCTAAAATATTTTCAAGTCGTCTGCTGCAGAGGCATCAGAAAGCGTCTATTAGTGGGAAAGGGTTAACAAAAGCCAATGTGATCAGGATAGATCTTATTTCACCCTACAGGTTTAAAATTCTTTGTTGGCAGTAAATTGCCAAGGAAGAATATTATGTGAAGTATATAACTTACATATAACTAGACCTTTTGGATAACCATATTTATTACAATGTGAATAAATCAACTTAAAGATGGAAAGAAATGATCTTAACATCTATATTTTTACCGTCTTTGCTAATTCTCACAAATGGCTGGCTAGAAATCGATAATTTTTTATGGGATTTTTAAGAACCAAGAAGAGATAAGCATATTATAAGCTTGTTCAGATTCAATGTTTTTAACCGATTCACTCATTTTAGGAACATTAATCTGTTTGACTGTTTTTCTTGTGTTTTTGTGCAATCGCTTGAAGCTAGATGTAGTGTTCTATGTTGTTCTATGTAAGAGATATCATGTTAATGTGTTCTGTTTTATTGACAAACTAGAAAATGGGTGTGATTTAAGTCAAACTTGGACCAAATACATTGTGTTGCAGGATATCTAACCACAAGAGAGTGCATGAACAAATGTGTGATCTGCCTATATGTCAGTAAGTGTATTTCAGGCGAAAAGAAGGGATCACTATGTATTTCAATGCCAAGGTTGGCAACACGAAAATTATATAAACAGTCCAACCTGTGTTTGAAGACCACCCATGGGAAGAAAACAATATGGTCTTTATCCACAGGTGGTCTTTAATTGCAAGGTCATTTTGCAGAAAATGAGTAATTGTGAAATTAAAAGTGTGATTGGTATAAGACGGGGAGTTACTATATAAAGGTGGTCTGAAGCACAGGTTTGACTGTATATCGATGGTCAGTTTGGATCAGATCGCCATGTCTGATCAGGACTTGTACTGTTAACCCTTTCCCACCTGCAGATAGATGCTTTCTGATGCCTCTGCAGCAGACGACTTTTGAAAACATTGTGGCCAAAGGTGAAATTGCTCATGATGAGCAATTTCCCCTTTGGACACAATGTTTTAAACTTTATTTAACAATAAAGCTACCTTTTATGGAGATTTTTCAGATTGTTGTCACTATGTTTTCAAAGTCGTCTGCTGCAGATTGTGGTGTGTGGGAAAGGGTTAACTCTTCATCACATGCAAACATCTGAAATATACATTTTCTCATCTAGGAAAAGATGTGAAAATTCTTATGATAATGAGCAATATTTTCAACTCTTATTTAATTATTAAAATATTCATTTAAACAGAATTTCCATATCGGCTGCATTTTTGTTGTATTTGGCAGAGAAAAAAAAATAACACTTTGTATAATGGATCGGTAGGCACATGCAAACTTTTACCTGTATTTGTCCCGAAATAGGGCATGGTTGTTTCTCCTGCAGCATGTGATAAATGGTCAACTCTAAACATGACCACTGATATCAGATAGATAGAAATAATAAAAAATATTGAAAAATTGTTGAACTCAATAATTGAAAGTATGATTAATGAATACAGTTTAAAACATTGTGGCAAAAAGAGAAATTGTTCATTTTTGCTACAATCATGTTTGCTTTAGGCACAAATAATGCACTGATCGCACATTTATCTCAGATATGTCACAATTGGTCCTTGCCGGTATTGTTGGCAAAGCAATAAAATTGTGTTTATAAACCCCTTGTTTCTTTAGCCTTTCTCTAATATAGACAATATTTGAGACCTATACAGAAGACAACTTTTAAAATCATGGAGGGAAATGAGAAACAATGTTTTCAACTCTGTATCAAAGTAATAGTTTTCTAGATACAGTACAATATCTTCCACCAAAGTGTTTTGAAACTCATAACGATTTCCCTTACTAATCTGCAGGAGAACATACCAAAATGCAACTAATTTGATCACCCGAGTGATGGTATGGTAGCAAAATGTGTAACTGCTAAAATTTGATCAAGAGAGGGATTGAAACAGCTTATTAGCAAAGCTTATTATCAAAGGACATTAGTAATAAGGCATTAAACCTTTGAACATTAGAAAGAGGACCACCAAAACTGATGAACATTCCAGTTAAGTTTGGTTGATATTGGTCCCATGGTTTTGGAGCTGAAAGTTTATTTTACCCCTTTTCTGATGTCATCTGGTTGCTGTTTAAAGCTCAAGATGAGTTTTGTGATCACCCTTTGTTTGGCGTGCATCACACGTCAACATTTTTTTCTCTGTAACCAGTAGGTCAAAACTTCAATGAAAGCACCCTCTGTGTCCTTAAAAAAATTCCTTCAAATTTATTTGATCCATGCAGAATTCTAGTTTCCATGGCAATCAAAAAAAAAATATTAAAAAAGAATCTCCTCCAAATCTGATTGGCCGATTTTCAAATAATTTTGTAGAAATGTTCCTCGAGTTTCCTTCAAACCATGTTGATTGGGTCGAAAACAAGTGGGCAGAGGGCCGTTTTGCCGTATATGGCTATGCTGAACATTTAAAAATCTTGTTCTCCAAAAGTATCTTTTTAGTTACCAAATCATACTGTAGAAATGTATGAATAAAGGTCATGTCTGGTCAAAAACTAGGTCACTAGGCCAAATTGAAGAGAAATATTCTTAAAACTAGACTGAATTTCTGGCTACAGCAGCTTCTAACTTGTAATGTGTGTATTGATTATATTTAGGCCAAGTTTAAATATGGGTAATAAACTAGGTCACTTGATCAAATTGATGGAAAATCTTGATAATGCTCTGGAAACTCGAGCATGTTGAAACTTTTGCAGAATAATTGTATTAATGATATCTTATCCAAGTTCCAATAAAGATCATGTCCTACTCACCTTGGCGTTGGCGTCACACCTTGGTTTAGTTTTTCGTACCACCCCACTTTTTTTCAAAACCATTCAAGAAAGTAGCTTATACAGTTACAATACTTATTTACCATTATTACCTTCATCAACAGACAAGAGTACATAACTCTGTCAAGGTTTTTGTAAGAATACTTGTTCAACATCATCAACCCCATCTGTGGACAAGAGAAGGTAACTGTCAAAAATGATTTTTGTTTTGCCCTTTAATGCAAAAAGTTTTGTTTTATTGTCAAGCACTAAAATACCTCAGAAAGAACAATTCTGGACAGATCAAATCAACAAAACCATGACGGTCACAATACTTACATATATATAAGGAAAACTAGCCCTACCCCTTAGTGGCTATGTTTTGAAACGGATTGGAATTATTTAATCAATCTATAGAAAACTTTGAGCCAATTCATTTTCAAATAGGGCTAGTGCATTTATACAAGAGGATTTTTCACTTTAAATATGTATATGGAAAAGAAGCCCGCCTTCTAATGGCCATGTTTTCAACTGATCAGAATAATTTCAACAATCCTGGTAGAGGGTCACCCAAAGAAAAATTTGACGTTTTGTTCTCTTTCTAATGCCACAGCAGCCAAAGTTCCTTTAACATCTTTGAAAGACGACCATCTAAGGTACTTTCCTGTGATATTTTTGAAATTGGTCCGTTCCTTTGGGAGGAAAATTTGTTTGAAGGAGAATGTGAACAGACAGATGCTGCTGCGGGACAACGAGTGATTACAATAGCTCATCCCACATTTCGTACTTGGGTAAGGTAAAAACGTTTTGGACTTGAAGAAGATTCATCACAGACAGCCCCTGTACTTATTGAGAAGAAGTTGTAAAAGCACATGTATAACAAAGTTATCACCACAACATATTTAAATATTATGGGCTTATAAGCTTAAATGGCCAATGAAGCTAACAAATCGGCCCCATTACTTCTTGGAATCAATCAACTTGATTTAGTGAAGAATCTTAAAAGTATGTCATTTTGCTCCTTAGCCATGATTTTAATCATTATGGCTCCTTTTTTTTTTTGTAAAGGGTCCCCTAAGGAACATCTGTCAAATTATCATACAAGCAGAAGGCGGCCGCCTGCATGGCTATCATGAATTTCAACTAGTGAATATTGCTTTTGGACATGTAGAACCGGAGAAGAATTTTAAAGTTTTGAGAAGGAAAATGAGAGAACCATAATATGAGTGATTACAATAGCTCATCCCACATTTCGTAGTTGGGTAAGGTAAAAACTTTTTGGACTTGAAGAAGATTCATCACAGACAGCCCTATAATTATTGAGAAGAAGTTGTAAAAGCACATAACAAAGTTATCACCACAACATATTTAAATATTATGGGCTTATAAGCTTAACCCTTTCCCTCATACGACAATTCTGCAGCAGACGACTTTGAACATATTTTGTCAAAAAATGGAAAATCTCTACAATTGAATGGATAACCTATGACAAAAAGTGGAAAACATTGTGGCAAAAGGAGAAATTGCACGTTTTGTGCAATTTCTTCTTTTGTCACTGTTTTCAAAAAGCCGTCTGCTGCATAGGCATCCGAAAGCGTTTATATGAGGGAAAGGGTTAAATGGCCAATGAAGCTAACAAATCAGCCCCATTACTTCGTGGAATCAATTGACTTGATTTAGTGAAGAATCTTAAAAGTATGTCATTTTGCTCCTTAGCCATGATTTTAATCAATCATTATGGCTCGTTTTTTGTTTTTTTTGTAAAGGGTCACCTAAGGAACATCTGTCAAATTATCATGGAATCATACAAGCAGAAGGCAGCCGCCTGCACGGCTATCATGTATTTCAACTAGTGAATATTGCTTTGGCAATTTTTGTAGAAGGACACCAATTCATCGTTTCTACCACATTTGGACATGTATGCAGAACCGGAGAAGAATTTTAAAGTTCTGAGAAGGAAAATGAGAGAACCATAATATGGCCCTCGATATAACTTGATCCTATCTTGTGCAGCAGAGACAAACTGTATGAACAATTTTAATAGAGGATAAGCAAATTCATGTGAAAATATTTTTTAAATTGGACCCGTGGTTTAGATGTTGTTTAAAGATTTTCTATTTTTAACTCTATCAGTCATCTTATGCAGCAGAGCATTACGATTTTAACAATTCCACACGAGGACCACCAAGGGAACATTTCATGTGAAATTTCAGACAAGTACTTTGAGAGCAGATTCAAATGAATGACAATAGCCAAGTTAAGCTTAAAGTACGATCAGCTGCTTTTTCATGATGAACCCACACTTAAAATTTCAGGACTCTACCATAAGCTGTGCATAAGTTATGACATGTTTATTAGAAGCGTGATAATCAAGCGCCAGTAACTCAGTCTGTAGAGACAAAGGCTGTCAATCGGGAGGTTAAGAGTCCGAACCCCAGCTTAGCCAATGTTCTTTCTGATGTTTGACAAGTGACATTTCCTTCCATCAATGAGCTAACAGTCTATGTGTAAAGGCAGCCAATTGCTTCGGAAGACTGGTGTGAGAAACACAGGTAAGTGACCTGGCTAACGTGATATGACAATCAAGCCAGCAAACAAATGGATACCTAGCCAAATGCCTACCAATAAAGTAGGGGGGGGGGGTCATAAAAATACTAGGTCAGTCTTCTTACTGATACTTGTTCATTAACCCTTTCCCTCATACAACAAAACTGCAGCAGACGACTTCGAACATATTTTGTCAAAAACTAGAATTGAGTGCTCCGCGGAGCACGGTGTGTCACCTGCACCTGCTCATTGAAAAAGTGTGACGGACAGACAGACAGACGCTGGACAAAAAAAAAAGTAATCCCCAAGTGCCTACTATGCTACGCAGGGTGACACAATTAGAAAATCTCTTCCCTCATACAACAAAACAGCAGCATTTGACTAAACATATTTTGTCAAAATTAAAAAAATCTTTATAATTGAATGGATAACCTATGACTAAAAGTGGAAAATATTGTTGCAAAAGGAGAAACCGTTTTGAGCAATGTCTTCTTTTGTCACTGTTTTCAAATAGCCGTCTGCTGCAGAGGCATCAGAAAGCGTCTATATGAGGGAAAGGGTTAATACTGTATTACAAGATTATTCCAAATTATATAGGAATCAGACATGGTGACGATCAAGGTATATATGGGAGCTGGCATCCCAGCTTCCATCCCTGAAAGTGTAGAGTACCCTAGGCACCTTCTCTAGCCTTATACTGGTGTGTCACCAAGGACTCATTATTATGTGCTCTGCTGCCTTTATATAATTGAACAAGAGGCCCATGAGGGCCTATGCTCTACTGGCATTGATCTGGCTTGTTTCAAAAGGAACCAATATGTCATCAATATTCAAATACCATCTAAGTTTGGTGAAGATCAGATATTAAATGGAAGCTCTATTGTGTTCACAAGCTGTATTATAGCAATTTTGACAATTTCAAGGGCCATAATCCAGCCATGCATGGGTAGATCTGGCCGTTTTTTAGAAATGAACCAAACTCTCATGGATATCTAACTACTGTATAAGTTTGATTGAGATACAATCAAAAATAAGGACTGTATCATGTTAACAAGTCCTATTATAGCAATTTTGTCAATTTCAAGGGCCATAATTCAGTCATGCATCGGGCGGATCTGGCTTGCTTTCGAAAGGAATCAAGTTCTCATGGATATCTAACTACTGTATAAGTTTGGTTGAGATACAATAAAAAATAAAGACTCGTGTTAACAAGCTCTATTATAGCAATTTTGACCATTTCAAGGGCCATAATCCAGTCATGCATGGGCAGATCTGGCTGGTTTTAGAAAGGAACCGAGCTCTCATGGATATCTAACTAATGTATAAGTTTGGTTGAGATACAATCAAAAGTGAAGACTGTATCGTGTTAACAAGCTCTTTCATAGAAATTTTGACCATTTCAAGGGCCATAATCCAGTCATGCATGGGCGGATCTGTGGCTGGTTTTTCGAAAGGAACCGAGCTCTTATAGATATCTAACTACTGTATAAGTTTGGTTGAGATACAATCAAAAGTAAAGACTGTATCGTGTTAACAAGAAATTGTTTACGGACGGACGGACGCACGCATGACGGACAAATCGCCACGACATAAGCCCTTCTGGCCTTTGGCCAGTAGAGCTAAAAACTGCTGAAAATGGTGTTAAACCCAAATAGAACAAACACATCATTTATACAAAATTTAAGACAAGTAAATACAATAAAGTGACATCATGATCAATTTACAAATACTCTTTTGTAATTACATCTGAACTTGACCCATTATCCTCTTCTATGCAACTTTAAACAGTTTGTGCAAATACGGCTTTTTGAAAACATAGTGACAAAAGAAGAAATTGCTCAAAAAGAGCAATTTCTCCTTTTGCCACAATGTTTTCCACTTTAAGTCTATTCAATTATAGAGATTCTCTATCTTTTGACAAAATATGTACAAAGTCGTCTGCTGCAGAATTGTCGTATGAGGGAAAGGGTTTAAATCTTGTAAGATGCCCAACAGTAAATGGGAATACTCCTAGTATGCAATGTTCACTTCATCAATATTGTAAATATAATGGTGGATCCACAAATAATTTGACTTTCACTTTTCAACAGTATATAATCATGACGTGTTATTGCTTTTCTGGTCTGGTTCTGCATCATCAATCCGAACATCAAATTCAGGTCCAAGTTTCTCTTGTTTTAATGAATTAATGGTCCAAAGATCTGTTGCTTTAGTCAAGGAAAAACTCGAGATCGTTTTATTTGTAGATGGTCTAAAAATTTAAAGTATAAAGGAAAGTTTTTGTTGAAAAATGGATAAGATGATAAGTAATGATTGAAAATGTGAAACTGCTATTAACCCTTTCCCTCATACGACAATTCTGCAGCAGACGACTTCGAATGTATTTTGTCAAAACATAGAAAATCTCTATAATTGAATGGATAACCAACCTATGACAAATAGTGGAAAACAATGTGGCAAAATGAGAAATTGCACGTTTTGTGCAATTTCTTCTTTTGTCACTATGTTTTCAAAAAGCTGTCCGCTGCAGAGGCGTCCGAAAGCGTTTATATGAGAGAAAGGGTTAAGGGGAAAAACTTTATCAAGGTTTCGAAAATGATTTCAAGGAGTAAACAACTGTTAAAACAACAGCAATCAATTAAGGACAATTGTAATTAGCATTCTAAACAAAATGCAGACAGCCATAAGTGGCAAGCAATTAGACAGTAGTAAAAGAACCTAACAAGGGCAGCCACTGGCTGCCATGCTTTCACCAAATTAATGTCGAGTCCCGGTAGCTCAGTCGTTAACGACTCGGGCTGTCAATCTAGGAGTTCAGGAGTTGTGAGTTCGAATCCCGGCTCGGCCAACAATTCTTTCCGACGTTTGACAAAAGTCATTGCGACATGCGTCACTCGTCTTCCACCAATGGGCTCTGTCTATGTGGAAAAGCAGCCAGTTGCTTGGGAAGATTGTTGTGTGGAGTACTGATGTGAGAAAACCAGGAAACACATGTGTAGGTGAACTGGCCGCCGTGATATGACTGAGAAATTGTTAAAAACGGCATTAAACCCCAATCAATCAATCAATTCACCAAATTAATATCATATTATATGGGTAGAGTTATCTTGAAAACAGACTAACAGGTTCTGAGGAAAGATTTTTTCAATTAACCCCTTATCAATATAGCTTTATTAGATAGTTTTCAAAATTGTTTAACCTTTCCGAGGGGAATTTATATTTTTAGGGGAAAAACTATGCTTATTTTCCGAGGGGAATGGGCCGTTATATAAGGTAAAAATAAACTGTGTTTAAAGTAGCAGGGTAAAGGGGTTTTAGTAGTTGTAATTTAACTACTAACTAGACTCAGGGTGAGTGTAATGAAGGGTGAAGTCTCTTGACCAAACTCTCATTTATCCTGTCTCCCGAGAGCGTCCGAGATATTGCGATTTTACAAGTTACAAAAATACCGGAGACTGGATCATTTTACACGCTTCGTTATTTCTATTGTTACAGACAATTCAGTCGTAATCAAACCTAATGAAATATATACGAGGACAAGTAAGTACTTAAATACTTATACAGCTACACAAAATTTTAAAATAATCTGTAATAGTTCGTATTTACACGTTTCAATAATTGTGATGATCAGCGTCTGTAAAATGTCGTCTCTTCGAAACAGCGAATTTCAAGTGAAAATCGCCAATCGTGTGTGGACTTTGTCTAAATATTGACAAAACGGTAATACTGTTTGATTTAAAATTACGATCGATGTAATGTGCATGAATCGTTTGATTATCAGATTATATTTTAAAATTATTTGATTAAATATAAAGTATATTTTTTTGGTCACAAACTTTGCTCTTTTTGAAGATTTTAGTGAAAATTGGTTTATAATTAATTTTCTTCCATATCAATTTGCGAGATTTGCTAATAAAGTCCGGATTTTTAGAAGTTATGTTTAAGCATTTTAGTGTAAATAAACAATTTTGCTAACACCAGAGATATTTTTTTACCTGATAATACGATTACAGAAGAAGTTACAGACATTTCATTTTGACTCATTTTTTGCCATTTTGGAGAATTACTTAGTAGAATATTTGTTATATTATCAATATTTGTGTAATGATTTAGTCATGTTTAGGTATACATTTGCTCTTATACTTCAATACATGTTTTTTTATCGGCAAATAGAAAACATGATTTTAATTCCAAAATATAAATGTTTATTTCAATAAAAAAGTGGTATTTAGTGCTAAAAGGTTCTAACCCGTTCTGTACTCATTGTTTTACAAATAACATTCTCTAATCTTTGCTTCAGATTATAACTTAGAGCAGCTGCTGATCATTGTAAAATGTTGCTGTTCTGTATAACTTGAAATTATGTTGAAAACGCGTAAAACTAATTGTCTTCACTTTATGTTTACAGGGACCATGCAAAATATATAACCACGAATTGTCTTCACTTTATGTTTACAGGGACCATGCAAAATATATAACCACGCCTAGAGTGAGGAACTCGAAAAGAATAGGACCAAGAAGAAATCAAAAACAGCTCAGAAAAAAATACGTAAAAAGTCGTGGGCTGCAGAATTGTCTTATTATGGAAAGTGTTAAGGTTTTCATGTAAACAAATATATATGTTAACTTTCAAAAATAAAGTATTTATAAACGGTATATATCTTTTCTTTCTGGTCCTTAATTTATACTCCGTTGCCTGACCCGTTAGGATTTTTGAAAACATTTAGCATTATATCCTGTGTTTCTATATGCCGGTGGTTTTAAGGTTACTCCCAGCCATAAGTCGGGGGTCGACTTTTTAAAAATTTCGGCCAAAAAAAAAAACATGGTTCTCATGTAAAACTGGATAATGATACATTAAGATAATAATGCACTCACCCTGCTAGACTACAGAGCTCTTTCAAACTTAACTCCAAGGTCAAATTTGAAAAAGAGCAATAAAACAAATTTAATAACGACGATGGAAGCAACCTGTCTGTTACCACAGGCCTATAATAATCGATTCCTTTACAGAAACATTCACTAACTATAAAGGATACACGACGATACCGATACAACAAACAAGAAGACAGCGACTCTTGACGCAAATCTTTGACGTCGGACGAAATCATCCGATCTCGCTATGTTGAATTGCTCGCTTAGTCCGACATGGATCCTTTGGGCAGGATGAAGTTCATTCGCAATTTGATCTTTTGACAGTTCCTTTAATCGGTATGTCTTCGGTGGAATCATTCCTAGCAAGTTGCCCATCTTGCGTAATTTAGTTTTGATTTGACCGGATATTCACTGCCGGTGTTGTCAGAGAAGAAATATAATGTGCAAACCATTAACACGAATTCCACCGGTGTCAGAGTACACATTTCACCACCGAAACGCCAAGAGGCCAAAGTACACTAAATAAATCCGCGACAAAGTCTGATCGTCAAAAATGTGACAATGGGTTTAAATCATTGATAATATGTCAAAGATGCATTAGAACGGTTTGATTGTGTGCATAATGATGGGAACCATCTTGGCAGAGCTATTTTTTACGGAATCCTGTTTGGCTCATGTCGTCCGTCGTCCGTCGTGCCTTAGGTCGACGCGCGACAAAGCGACACGACGCACGATAAAGCGACACGACGCACGACAAAGCGACACGACGCACGACAAAGCGACACGACGGCCGACAAAGCGACACAACGGAATGTCGTTATGTCGTGTCGCTGTGTCGCGATGTCGTGTCGCTTTGTCGTCCGTCGTGTCGCTTTGTCGCGATGTCGTGTCGCTTTGTCGTCCGTCGTGTCGCTTTGTCGTGCGTCGTGTCGCTTTGTCGTCCGTCGTGTCGCTTTGTCGAGCGTCGTGTCGCTTTGTCGTCCGTCGTGTCGCATTATCGTGTTGTAAATTATTTAGGCAAAAGCGACACGACGGACGCATCGTAATGTCGTGCGTGACAATGCGACACGACGCACGACCAACCGACACGACGCACGACAGTACAAGGGCGACGTTCGACGGACGACATAATGTCCCTTCCGTCGTGTCGCTTTGTCGTGCGTCGTGTCGCTTTATCGTGCGTCGTTTCGCTTTGTCGTGTCGCTTTGTCGTGCGTCGTGTCGCTTTGTCGCGCGTCGACCTAAGGCACGACGGACGACGGACGACATGAGCCAAACAGGATTATAGATTGATCGTGAGTTCGAGCCCATATTCTTTCCGATGATTGACAAACTCATTGTGAATAGAATTACTCGTCTTCCACCAAAGGGCTAAATTACGGAATCCTGTTTGGCTCCTGTTTGGCTCATGTCGTCCGTCGTGCCTTAGGTCGACGCGACACGACACACGACAAAGCGACACGACGGAAGGGACATTATGTCGTCCGTCGAGCGTCGCCCTTGTACTGTCGTGCATCGTGTCGCATTGTCGTGCGTCGTGTCGCAGTGCCGTGTGTCGTGTCACAGTGTCGTGTCGCAGTGTCGTGTCGCAGTGTCGTGCGTCGTGTCGCTTTGTCGCACGTCGACTTGGAACAGTAGAAGGTCGACGGACGACGCACGACATTACGATGCGTCCGTCGTGTCGCTTTGTCGTGTCGCAATGTCGTCCGTCGTGTCGCATTGTCGTGCGTCGACCTAAATAATTTACAACACGATAATGCGACACGACGGACGACAAAGCGACATGATGCTCGACAAAGCGACACGAGGGCCGACAAAGCGACACGACGCACGACAAAGCGACACGACGGACGACAAAGCGACACGACGGACGCATCGTAATGTCGTGCGTCGTCCGTGGATTGTCGCGATGTCGTGTCGCTTTGTCGTCCGTCGTGTCGCTTTGTCGTCCGTCGTGTCGCTTTGTCGTCCGTCGTGTCGCTTTGTCGTGCGTCGTCCGTCGAACGCTGTAGTATTATGTTTTTATCCATACACGGTGAACATGTGACTGCCATCATTTCTTAAAATGGAGAACAACTTGGATGATTTATTAAGAACTTATTATAATTCAGGCTACTCATATATTGAAATTCAAGTGATTTTGGCATTAGAGAAGGAAACATACATAAGGTATTTACAAAACGATGTACGGTGTATTACTACACTTCCAAATACACCGTCACGGTGTCTATGATAAAAAGCTACTTCTACACCGGTCGACAGACGACGGACGACAAAGCGACAAGACATCGCGACAAAGCGACACGACATAACGACATTCCGTCGTGTCGCTTTGTCGTCCGTCGTGTTGCTTTGTCGTGCGTCGTGTCGCTTTGTCGCGCGTCGACCTAAGGCACGACGGACGACGCACGACATGAGCCAAACAAGATTCCGTACTAAATAGTATATGTGAAAATGCAGTCAGTTACTTTGGCGTAAAGGTAACACACTTAAGGTGAATATTACTGAAATACCGGAAACATTGGAGTTAAGATTAAATCAAATACTTGTTTATTAAAACAACCAAATTATGCGGTGTCACTTAACATACTCGTATAGAGTCTGGAGAAAAAAAAGATTATGCTTGTTTCTTGTAATAAATGCTATTGAAATGAGTATATTTTATCATAGGAATACAAATATTGAATGTATTGGCATATGTTATCCATTTTTCACAACTTCACAATCCTCTCAATGACCTCACCAGAATTCCTTCAATGTTTTGGGAATCCATGCAGATTTTCCATGGCAACGAGCGGAAAAAAACTTTAAATTTGTTCTTCTCCCAAACTGGTTGGCGGATTTTCAAATAATGTTGTAGAATTGTTTCTTGGATGACCCTCTATCAGATTCCTTCAGAACATGTTGATTGGTAAAAAGACATGGCCGCCAGGGGACGGGGCTTTTTGGCCTTATTTGGCTATAGTGGAAGATTAAAAAATCTTCTCCTCCGAAAGTGAAAGGCCCATTTTCAAATAATGTTATAGAAATGGTCCTTGGTTGATTCTCTATCAGATTCCTTCAAACCATGTTGATTGGAATAAAAATATGGCTGCCAGGGGGCGGGGCTGTTTTGTATTATATGGTTATAGTGGAAACTTTATAAATCCTCTCCTCCGAAAATGTCAAGCCAATTTTGTAGAAATGTACCTTGGCTGACCTTCTATCAGCATTTTGATTGGTCAAAAAAATTTGCAACCAGGGGGCGGGGCTGTTTTTTTTGAAAATAATTTTGTAGAAATGTTTCTTGGGTTTTCTTTTAGATTCTTTCAAGCCATGTTGATTCGTCAAAAAACATGGCCCCTTGGGTGCGGGGCTGTTTTGCCTTATATATATATATATGGTCAAAACTTTAAAGAAAATCTTCTCCTTCCAAAGTGTCTGGCAGATTTTTGAATAATTTTGTAGAACATTTTAATGTTCCTTGGATGACCCTCTTTGCGATTCCTTCCAGCCATGGTTATTGGTAAAAAAAAAAACATGGCCGCCAGGAGGCAGGGCTGTTTAGCCTTATATGGCTAAAGTAAATAAAAAAAAGTGAGGCATCTATCATGACCCTTGTGCTCATTGCATATAGCAACGAGGTTTCCGTTTACACGGACACTGTAAACTTTAGAATCTGGTCATGACTGGGAAAACACTATGATGTTTAATTTGATTTATTTTCTCAGTTATAAAAAAGTTGATTTTCATTTGTCATATCGTTAAACAGATGTCTTATACAAGCTCAAGAGATAACAACACACTCATACATAAATTAATTACTAGCGGTGCCCTGATGAGTAGAATAAACGAAACCGGTTGGCACGTTTAAAACTAATACCCTCGTCAGACCGGGGTGGCGTCGTTACTGCGCTGCTACGGCGATGTAAAAGGGGCCCGGAACGCGTCAAGGTAGCCATAAGCGTTGTATAGGTGTGGTAGAAACGCCAGACATCTTGGTGTGGACGCCATGGTCGCCAATGATCGCCGAGTCACGGTGTATGTTTTGAGCATGGTCAAAACAAACGCCAAGGTTCGGAGATCTGACCTGAAACGCAGTGGGGTCGCTTAGGTCGCGAGACAAGCGTCGTAACATCTCCAAGAACGTAGTACACGCGTGGCAAATACGCTGCGAAAATGCTACATTTACTACAGCGACATCCAGTCGTTCTGACAACGACCCTCGCGTGACTGCCACGACCCCACCATGCGTTCGGAGTCAATAATAATGGCGTTGTCCGGGCGACGTGACGTTGATTTCACCACCATTGCGCGATTGCACCACGTACGCATGTGGCTCCCAGTGTGCCTTTGGGGTTCTTTTAGGGTTCCCAATGCGTTAATTGAGTTCTTAATACGACCATGGCGTGGTTACATATCTTGCACTAAGCCCCTATGGC
Organism: Serripes groenlandicus; assembly: GCA_031761405.1. Classification (NCBI taxonomy): domain Eukaryota; kingdom Metazoa; phylum Mollusca; class Bivalvia; order Cardiida; family Cardiidae; genus Serripes; species Serripes groenlandicus. Next base: position 111,880,350 of record JASEVX010000003.1, read on the forward strand.
GACCATGATTTCCATGTGCGACCGGCTATAAGAACTGGTGTTCAGACATCAGGAATTTCTGAAAATCTGACCAGATTTTATAGTCGCCGTGATCACGTGGTAACAACGCCGTGCAGTCGCGTCACACGTAGAAGACGCGTGGTTAGAAACCCATAAGCGTGGTAAGAGCGCCGCGAGATCGCCAGTGATCGCCGTTGCCATGCCCATATATCTCAATAAAATCGCCATAAGCGCGGAAAGGAGATCGGATCGGGGAAGCCGTGAGAACGCGTTATGATCACACGGGTTGCGGTTAGAACGCGGCTTTTTTCAAGTTTGTAATTTTGTTTCGCATTTTGTTTACGTTTGCCGGCGACCTTGTACATTATTTGGTCGTTGTGAAGTCGCGGATGGTCTGATGGGTCTTTATGTAGTGTCTGTTTTCTTGTTCCGGTATATTTCTTCGTTTTATAATACTATATATAATATATATCAAATAAACTGTTGACAACTTATAATTCGTATAAACTGTTGTCTTTACTGCCCATTTAAACGATCACTCGTCCATTTGATATGTTTGCTTCGAATAATGTATCATTTGCCTATTATTCTACTGTTAATCATTTAAATTTTTGAACCTTTCTTGAGAAACCCAACATTATGAACTCTGCGTAATGTATCGATCAGTATCAGCCTGCGCAGTCCTAGCAGGCTAATCCGGGCCGTCTCATTCCGTCTCAATGTGATAGAGGTATAGAGTAATGATTCCTGAAACAGAAAATCCACAGGAGGCGAAACGTGTCTGTCCGGGTTAGCCTGCGCGGCATGCTTATGCTGATCCGGGTCTATATTTAACGCAGAGTCCACACTCTTGGTTTTCTCGTCGAATGGCTCATTGATGTGCATTTGATGTCTCATGCCAGTTTATTTACCCTATCCCCGAAAGAATGTCAGATAGCTGGCACTTGTGTAGCAATCGACAATTTTAAAGTATTGGTAACCAATTTCTCGTAATTGCAAATAACAAAGCAGAATAGCTTAAACATACACTCTCAGGTGAAACCTTAAGCTTTTCCTACAATGAAATCGACACAAATATGGAAATTCACTATATGTGTGAAATAAGTTGATGTATAGAAGGGAAACCATTTTAGCAAACAGCCATAGCTCATTATGAACACTTTCTCTCTTGACCACAATTTTCAAGTCGTCAACTTCAGATGCGTCAGGATGCGTCCGCAGATGAAAAAAGATTGAATAGCTTAAACTGTTTGTCTGTGGTACGACTTCTCTACTGCCGTCTGCTTTAATAACATCGAATCAAAGTGTATCGACTGTGAACTTTTGTTTAAAACGCATCTGTAAAAAGCGGTACAGTTTCAATATAAGCTGAAGTCTGACTTTATATTATAACTTATGATGCTTTATAACTCAGAACGACTGGGTCATACCATACATTTTAAAGCGGGTAGTAATGACATCCCTTTCTCGGGATTGTGGGGTAAAAATACCCACTGTGTCGCTGATGTCGGGTTAGATGGACCAGTAGTACTGTTAACTTACCAAGGCAACGACGTGATATGAATGGAAAAGTGTTGAAAGCTGCGTTAAACAGCATAAGCTATTTGATCAATAAGTATGCGAACCTGATCTTCCATCCTTTGCGCTAAGGATTGTGGGGTTAACATTACAACTAACTCGCTGCAGAGCTCTAGATAAGGGCGTTTTGCATATTCTAAAATCTTTATTTGACCCTCTAACCCTATGTTGTGGGTACTCACACCATAGGGTTTGCTTTAATAGTAAGAGAGAAATTGTGTGAAAAAGAGCTGAATACCCCTCCATATCCGGACCTCTGTCTCTGGTATCGAGATGAACCAGCCGGTAGTAACACATCTCTAGAGGATAAGCTGCACTGCATTAATTTGAATTTGTAAACTCTTTCCCACATACAACAAATCTGCAGATGATGACTTCGAAATAATCTAGACGTTCGTTCGTTCTCTGGGATTATTTACCCCAAGCAATCGGCGATATAGTAATCTGGCGAGCAGAATCATCTAGACAAAAATGTAAACAGTTGAAGGTGTTATTATTGAATAGAGTTGACAACATTGTGAAAAAGAGGAGAAATTGACCTGATTTTGCCGCAATGTTTTCAAAAAGCGTCTGCTGCAGAGGCGTCAGAAAGCGTCTGTATGTTGGAAATGGTTAAATGAAAGCTTGAATCACATGAAAGTAGATGTATAATGTGTATACATAGTCAAGTTCAAATTTTGCGTGAAATTTCTCTTGATTTCTTTCATCACCAAAAGCATGATCATCCTCAGCAGCATCTGCATCATCATCATCATCATCATCCTCGCTCCCCACCACACACAAACACAAACACCAACATTATCATTTTCGTCATCATCAGCGGCTATCGTTGTAATAACATACCCAGTGGTGTTTTATCGATATAATTATATTTTATTGCGTAATTCATGTTAATATTCAGTACAATCTGACAGCAAACTATATTCTCTCTTTGATACGAACAACGGTTGATGCGACTGCTGCAAATATCTTGTTGAACATTATCAGAGAAAGAGAAGCTGTTCATAGTGCGAAATTTCTAAATAAAAAAATCTCAATGACTTCTAATCATTTGTCTTCTTCTTTTTCCTTTAATAAAAAAGAATCCTTTTCTCCAGATGATTTTAAACATTTGAAGAGTCTCGAACTATCATTTCAGAAAAAGGGTTAAGGAATTAACTTATCTAGGATTAGTATTAATCGTTATAAACATCTGCCTGACTCGTACATTCATTTAAGAACCCGGATGTCGTGAATGAATACAATTCGTAGTCCATATATACATGTAAAGTTAATTGTTTTTTCCGCTGGCAGCAAGTTCCAAAATAGTAACCATGTCCACTGAATAATATCCGAAAGTATCTTCATGAATTACATGCGTGCGTTATTGGATTTGACCGGAAGAGCAGCCAATTTACACTGCATGAGTAGTGTTCCAATGGCTAGCTGTTACTCTACTGTCGTGCATTCAGTTTATTTTTTGCAACGGCTAACGGTAGAAAATCAACCAATCAAAGTACAGCTAGCTGTAAAGCCGTAACGCATAATTTCACTAAATTTACCGTAAATAGTCGAGTAGGTCCCGATCGATTGAAGATATTAGCCAATCTGAACTATTCGGCTAAAATCGTGAACTGAGCGGAACCCGATCGGAGATTCATATGCACATTTGGTTAATACGCGACTTTCGTAGCCTTGGTTTTCAACTTTCGTTTAGGTTTTTTACTTCCAGGTTCAGATAAAACCACAGGAGAAGAAAATCTCACAGATTTATCATGTTCAATGTCAAATAGAAGGGGGCTTGCCGTGTTTTCTAACGCGAACAAAGGACTTTTGGCTGTTTTCACGTGTATTTCTCCCATTGTCTGTTCTCTTCTTGGCGAATTTCGCTTTTTTCGAACATCTGCCATTTGCGTTATAAAAGGAGTTAGTTCTTCATCAAGATCACTCTCGCCACTCTCGGCAGTCTGCTTAACATTTCGTTTGGCTGATCTTGATTTCTTTTCTCGTTCATGACCGGAAGTAGCATCGTTTTCAAGACGAGGCTTGTGAAAATCGTATCCTTTCTGCAAATCAGATGCTTCTCGTCTAGTTAATTTTGCATACGGTCTTACAGTGCTTAGAAATTGCGGAGGTTCCTTGTCTGCAACCGCCCCCTCCCAAACATTTTTCTTTTTACTGCTTTTCACAACGAAAGCATCGATTGTGGTCAACGTTGAAGGGGTTCGCGTTTTCGATCGCAATTGTTGCATATAGCTCGGTTTGTTTGCATCCTCAACCGGAAACTCCGAACTTCCGTCATATTCAGCCAATGATTTCGCTCGCTTCACAACATTCGGTGATGCAGGTCGTTCTACAAGTATCATGGGATCGTGATTCAGAACAGCGCTATTTTTCACGAAATGCTTCATTTTTTGGTTGATTCGAATTTCCATGCGTCTGATCTCAGAATTTATCCGTCTGATGTTTGTATTGTGGATCTTGTCGGTTTTAGCGTTAATATTTACAAGACAATCTCCGAATTTACTGACGCCTGGATTTCGTGCAGCTTCCATTGCCTTTTCGCGCTCCATAAGAGACCGTCTTGACGTGATTGTACCCAACCGCATCTGTCGTTCAAGTTTCCTGTAAAATAAAATAACAATTAGCCATTGTTCCCTTATAAATATGACTGGGGAAAAAACCTTTAAAGGCCGGGAAAAGCCGGGAAGTGTAAGCCGGGTAAAACATTTCAGTTTATCATCAGTGTTTTAGAAAGAGAGCTGCTGCAAACTGTATACAAGAAAAAAAAAATCTAGACTAAAAAAGAAAATGAAATAAATGAAAGCACTATTAAAAATAATTGAAAACAATGGAAAATGTAGAATTTGCTCATTATGAACAATTTCTACTCTAACCATACTGTCTTATAGAGTCGTCTGATGTAATATGCATAAAACATGCGTTTGCATGTGGGAAAGAATTACATTAAAGTCTAACGACGACGATCCAGACGGTCGACGATTTAGATACACATTCATTTTAACTAAATCTGCACCATATAATTTTGAAAACATCGAGGCAGATGTTTAAGAAAGTCTATAAAATTAAAGTATAACTATTGAAAAGAGTTGAAACATTGTTCATTTACGGAGCCCCGTATTACAGAGTTTCCACATGGTTGTCTGATGGTTTTGATTGATTGGTGTTTAATGCCGTTTTCAACAATCAACTTTTCAGTCATATCACGGCAGCCAGTTCACCTAATCATATGTTTCCTGTTTTTTCATACCAGTACTCAACACAACATACTTTGTCAGCCCCGGTAGCTCAGTCGGTAGTCGTAAAAACGAAATAAATATCCGATACTTTTTTTTAATATGCAAATTAGCTGTTTTATTTGCATACTAAAACAATATATTGAATGTCACTTTAGGGGCTCCGTATTCATTAAGAGAAATATCCTCTTTTGCTACATTTCTTTCAGATGCCGTCTTGTGCATTCGTGTCAAATTGCGTCTGCAAGTGGGAAAGGGTTAAAGCTGATGATAAATGATTCTCTAAATTCTACCATACTCATATAACTTAGACCAGATAATGACCGTTACATGTAATCGTTACAGCTGTCTTAACATTCACACGTTCTCGTACATAAACACAGATGACATCGGTTTCTAACTGGAATATGTGATAATTCGAATAGATCTTTTAACTCGAGATTTTCCTTGAACGAATCTGTAACTTATGGATCGACTTCGAGTTAGAGAGAGTCTACTGCAGTTTCATCAAATTTAAACCGAGGAACTTTTTATCTCACCATGAATGTCTTCCAATATCATTAACTCTTTCAGCACCAAAGGCAATATTGAACTTTTTGCAAACAATACAGATTCAGGTGAGTCAGCTCGTAACGAGCTGTCTCACCTGAAATCTGCATTGTTTGGCTGTGAGTTATAAAAATATTCCAAAAATCCTATAACATGAAAATAGAGTCGTCCGAGTTTGACCATGGAAGGGTCTACTTTAAACAATTCGGCGCTGAAAGGGTTAAAACCAGACATAAATCTCGTCCGCTCGTATATAACTATATAATATACTTACAGCACAGTTGTTGGGTCTGATTTCAATGAGATTGAATGTCTTTATAATAAAACACAAAATTTACAAAAAAAACAACAACAAATAACAAAAAACATGTGCGTCATAAAAATACGGTAAATATGGAATCCTATTAGGGCCACCATAGTCCTATAGCCAGGCGACAATGCGATAATTGGATCTATTTCACTTAGTTTTCCGTAAATAGCTTAGCCCCTGACGACTGTTTTAACACGATGAGTTCGGTGTGGGTTTTCGCAGATCTCACAGGTTGTGTTTCGCATGCCGTGATCCAGTTTACTATTTATTGAACCCCTGACCCCCAACCCGCCCAAAAGAAACCCCGATGATCACGGTGGCCCGAATAAGATTTCATAGTTTTACACACATTGTTAGCAGTTACCCAACATTTATTTCTCTAATTGACATGTACATTACAATTATTTGCTGCAGGAACACTTCAATCTAAATTTAAATATATTGCACTAGATCTACTCGGTTCGTTATGAAACTCGCTTTTTGGGAATTTCCAGATTCGCACATAATACTTCAGCAGTGTGTATACAGCATACCACTTTTACAAATTTCGTACATTCGGACATCATTTCTCCTTTTGCCACATTGCTTTTTTCAATTCTATGCAATAATTTAACTTTCATTTTTAGAGATTTTCTAAATTTTGGCAAAGACATTTTCAAAGTTGTCTGCTAAAGCTTTGTTGTATGTAAGAAAGGGTATCGCCTGCCTGCTAGTCTAATGCCTGCATGCTCTTCCATTGTAAAAAATCCAAAAAAGATACTGATTTACAGACGATTCTAGGAACCTTCTCTGACTAATTGGTGAACAGTGAATGGCAAGATCAGACTACTAGTAAGCAATTGTTGATCTCGACAAACGTTGGTCGTAAATGCCTAAGAGTTGGTTTTTGCAGAGGGCTCACTGATCGCAGATGCAATACGAATACTTATCTACAATCACGGATTATGTGTTATACCTATTTGTTATTAAGAAAACGACATAGAATTATTCAATGTTTTAGTATAGACAGTTATGTACTCATTAACATGTTTGTGAAACAATGCACCCAACATATACAAACAGTGTACAGTGCATTCGTACCTCTTGGATCTATTCGAGCTGTCGTCCCTGTGTAAACATTAATATAAAAAACATTATTGTATTCCTATCAATGAAATACTTTTTGTTTTGTTAAATGTGTATGTCACAACAAACTGCCATGTCCCACAGCTTCATAATTAGTTTAACTTCTTACGCTTGCATTGTACTTTGTTACCATTCGAATGTGGTGAAACTTCATAAGAAGCATCCTCTCAATATCTTACAATCTGCTATGTTGAATTCTGGTTACCATGGCAACCGAAAGAAAAAACTTATATTATTGACCGATTTCAAGTTATTTTGACAAACTGTTCCCTATATGATTGGTAAAACATTACCACTAGGGGGCGTAACTGTGTTACCCTTTATAACTAAAATGAAAACTTTAACAACATTCCACACACATTACATTTACCCGAATTTCAAATTACTCTTATAAATGTTCCTATGTTGATTCTCTACCAGGTATCTTCATATATGTCCACCAGGGGGTGTGATTGTTTTACCATGTATGCCCAAAGTGTTAGCTTTAGAAAGGTATATCTCTTAATTGAAAGTATTTGTCCGATTTTGAAAAACGTTCTCACATACATGTATATGTCTTATCTATGTAACCTTCCATCAGTTTCCTCAAGAAATATACATTGCGATACTTACCCCCGTGAGGATATTGTTAGACATGGTGGTAAAATCTCATTCTAGTGACATGTTTTTGATATCACATGAATGCAGATGATTATCCTCTATCGTTTATCGGACTTACGGAATTGTTATTTTAAAACTAATAAGTGCATCTCGAAACTTGTACACATATACGTATATGGAATTTCAGTGGCATCCCCTATTAATACATACTCATGCTTAAACAATATACCGAGGGTTTGGCGTGAAACGGTTATAACTAAAATTTGTATTTTTTTTACCAAGGTTAATCACCTCGCCATAAAGTCTTTTTAAGCGTTAAATCATTTTTCTTGGTAAACAATGGAAATTTAGGTGCCATTGCTCGTTCTGAGCAATGGCACCTAAATTTGCATTGTTTACAAAGGGGTCAACATTGCCCCTTATCCAGGGTTTTCAAAATAGGTTTTTAGTTACAACCGTTTCACGCCAAGCCCTCGATACGATGTTGCAAGCAGTGCAAATCGAAACTGGTACACATATATATGGGATATCCTTTGAATACCTAATCATGCAAAAGCAATATATAGGAGGTTGCGTTCTATATATCTCATAAGTGACTGGTCTCATGGAAGGGTGATATTGTATTTATTCTTTACCAATCAATAGTTATGTACCGACCTGTCGCTATTCATTCACTGTACATGTTATATCGTAAGAGTTTACCGTTTACCTCAGTGATTCGATATATCGGTTTTTATACAGTCATCTATGAATTTTTTTTCTTTTTTTTTTGTTTGCCGTTTTCAACATTAGCTCAGTTATGTCACGGCGACAGTTCACCTCTTCGTGATAACTGGGTAATCAAAACAGTAGTAGGCTATAGGGAATTGCTTTGCCAAAGAGCACCCACCATGACCACAGTGCCGCGACTGGGAATCGAACCGGGGACGCCTGGTTATGTAATTCTTGGTGAAATTGAGAATTATAATTCCTCTTTTTCCCATTATGTAGTTAAAGCAGTCGACTGCAGAGGCGCGAAAACGGGCCTGTATCAGGATACATAGTGATACATGTATGAATTCTATTACATTTATAATCCGATTGTTGCAAACATACTGCTTCATTCTTTTCGAGTATTGAGCTTTTACGCTATTGTCTATCGTATTGTATTTTTATCACGGATACAATGCACTCTTTCGAAATCCTAATAAGTAAGTAAATAACCAGTTTTAAGTTAAGAAGTGATTATTTTCAAATGGTTAGCTTTTCTTCAACCGTAATGTGTCCTTTTATGTGGAAAAAACATTAATTTGAGTTATGTATGCATGATCGAAATAACAACAGAACATTTAAAGTAGGGGCCTAATCATGATATTGCTGCTGCTGCTGCTGCGCCTGCTGCTGCTGCTGCTGCGCCTGCTGCTGCTGCTGCTGCTGCTGCTGCTGCTGATGATGATGTTGATGATGATGGGAAATGTAGTGGTGGGCATAACGATGATAAGGTGATGATGATTATAATATAAACAATAAATACCTGGACTGCATCTCTCTAAAGTTTTTGTCTTCGGTTAGTTAGTCTGAAAATAGAATAATTTTCACAAACTTCGTCACAAGACTTCTTAGACAAACAGACTAAGGATAGACTTAAAAGAGAGAGAAAATAAATTATTAAACCACATTCTGCTACGACTTTAAACAACATTGGGCAACTTTATTTTACATTTGCGAAAAAGACGAAGATTAGTCTGGGGATAAGTCATGTATTAATATGTAACAAATGCCTCCCCATCAATTTGAAAGAACATATTGTATATAATAAATAATATATATATAATAAATAATAATATAATAAAGCAAACATAAACATTCATTTTTGAAATAACTTAATTGGACGGAATCCAAGGAAACTACGACCAAAACGATCAATGGGAACGTTTTCTACGATGTCTTTATATGAGCAGTGCTATAAGACGACCATAACAATCATGGGGAACGTTTTCTACGCTGTCCTTATATGAGCAGTGTTATAAGACGACACAAACGATCATGGGGAACGTTTTGTAAGCTGTCCTGTTATAAGACGACCAAAACAATCATGAAAAACGTTTTCTACGCTGTCCTTATATGAGCAGTGTTATAAGACGACCAAAACAATCATGGGGAACGTTTTCTACGCTGTCCTTATATGAGCAGTGTTATAAGACGACCAAAACGATCATGGGGAACGTTTTCTTTATATGAACAGTGTTATAAGACGACCAAAACAATCATGGGGAACGTTTTCTACGCTGTCCTTATATGGGCAGTGTTATAAGACGACCAAACGATCATGGGGAACGTTTTGTAAGCTGTCCTTATATGAGCAGTGTTATAAGACGACCAAAACAATCATGGGGAACGTTTTCTACGCTGTCCTTATATGAGCAGTGTTATAAGACGACCAAACGATCATGGGGAACGTTTTCTACACTGTCCTTATATGAGTAGTGTTATAAGACGACCAAAACGATCATGGGGAACGTTTTCTACACTGTCCTTATATGAGCAGTGTTATAAGACGACCAAAACGATCATGGGGAACGTTTTCTACACTGTCCTTATATGAGTAGTGTTATAAGACGACCAAAACGATCATAGGGAACGTTTTCTACACTGTCCTTATATGAGCAGTGTTATAAGACGACCACAACGATCAAAGGGAACGTTTTCTACACTGTCCTTATATGAGTAGAGTTATAAGACGACCAAAACGATCATGGGGAACGTTTTCTACGCTGTCCTTATATGAGCAGTGTTATAAGACGACCAAAACGATCATAGGGAACGTTTTCTACACTGTCCTTATATGAGCAGTGTTATAAGACGACCAAAACGATCATAGGGAACGTTTTCTACACTGTCCTTATATGAGTAGTGTTATAAGACGACCAAAACGATCATGGGGAACGTTTTCTACGCTGTCCTTATATGAGCAGTGTTATAAGACGACCAAAACGATCATAGGGAACGTTTTCTACACTGTCCTTATATGAGCAGTGTTATAAGACGACCAAAACGATCATAGGGAACGTTTTCTACACTGTCCTTATATGAGTAGTGTTATAAGACGACCAAAACGATCATGGGGAACGTTTTCTACGCTGTCCTTATATGAGCAGTGTTATAAGACGACCAAAACGATCATAGGGAACGTTTTCTACGCTGTCCTTATATGAGCAGTGTTATAAGACGACCAAAACGATCATAGGGAACGTTTTCTACGCTGTCCTTATATGAGCAGTGTTATAAGACGACCAAAACGATCATGGGGAACGTTTTCTACGCTGTCCTTATATGAGCAGTGTTATAAGACGACCAAAACGATCATGGGGAACGTTTTCTACGCTGTCCTTATATGAGCAGTGTTATAAGACGACCAAAACAATCATGGGGAACGTTTTCTACACTGTCCATATATGAGTAGTGTTATAAGACGACCAAAACGATCATAGGGAACGTTTTCTACACTGTCCTTATATGGGCAGTGTTATAAGACGACCAAACGATCATGAAAAACGTTTTCTACGCTGTCCTTATATGAGCAGTGTTATAAGACGACCAAAACAATCATGGGGAACGTTTTCTACGCTGTCCTTATATGAGCAGTGTTATAAGACGACCAAAACGATCATGGGGAACGTTTTCTTTATATGAACAGTGTTATAAGACGACCAAAACAATCACGGGGAACGTTTTCTACGCTGTCCTTATATGGGCAGTGTTATAAGACGACCAAACGATCATGGGGAACGTTTTGTAAGCTGTCCTTATATGAGCAGTGTTATAAGACGACCAAAACAATCATGGGGAACGTTTTCTACGCTGTCCTTATATGAGCAGTGTTATAAGACGACCAAAACAATCATGGGGAACGTTTTCTACACTGTCCTTATATGAGTAGTGTTATAAGACGACCAAAACGATCATGGGGAACGTTTTCTACACTGTCCTTATATGAGCAGTGTTATAAGACGACCAAAACGATCATGGGGAACGTTTTCTACGCTGTCCTTATATGAGCAGTGTTATAAGACGACCAAAACGATCATAGGGAACGTTTTCTACACTGTCCTTATATGAGCAGTGTTATAAGACGACCAAAACGATCTTAGGGAACGTTTTCTACACTGTCCTTATATGAGCAGTGTTATAAGACGACCAAAACGATCATGGGGAACGTTTTCTACACTGTCCTTATATGAGTAGTGTTATAAGACGACCAAAACGATCATAGGGAACGTTTTCTACACTGTCCTTATATGAGCAGTGTTATAAGACGACCAAAACGATCTTAGGGAACGTTTTCTACACTGTCCTTATATGAGTAGTGTTATAAGACGACCAAACGATCATGGGGAACGTTTTGTAAGCTGTCCTTATATGAGCAGTGTTATAAGACGACCAAAACAATCATGGGGAACGTTTTCTACACTGTCCTTATATGAGCAGTGTTATAAGACGACCAAAACGATCATAGGGAACGTTTTCTGCGCTGTCTTTATATGAGCAGTGTTATAAGACGACCAAAACGATCATGGGGAACGTTTTCTTTATATGAACAGTGTTATAAGAACACCAAAGGACATTAGATTTTAGATTCAGATCAACCTGGATGTGTTTCCAGATTATTCACGCCTGCGCCTTTAACCTTTCCCGCATTAAACACACCTGCAGCAGACGACTTCAAAACACCGAGGACAATTATTGAAAATATCTCAAAAAATGATATAGATATTCAATTGAGATGAAAACATTGTGGCTAAAGGAGAAATTACTGAGCTTAAACAATTTCTCCTTTTGCCACCATGTTTTCATTTTTCGTCTGCTGCAGAGGCGTCAAAGACGTCTATATGTGGGAGAGGGTTAATGTATCAGTAAGCTGTGCTGATAGTCATGCAATCGCAGCTCTCACGACAGCTCTTACTGAAGGCTTACCCTAATATAGACGCTTTCTGACGCCTCTGCAGGGGATGGCTTTTTGAAAACATAGTGACAAAAGAAGAAATTGCACAAAACGTGCAATTTCTCCTTTTGTCACAATGTTTTCCACCTTTTGTAATAGGTTATCCATTCAGTTATGGAGATTTCCTATGTTTTGACAAAATACGTTCAAAGTCGTCTGCTGCAGAATTGTCGTATGAGGGAAAAGGTTAAGGCTTACCCGTGTAAGTTTTACACATAGGGGTTTGATAGTAGACAGTATCTAACAAGAGGGGTAAGAATTCTAGATCTTCGTCAGAAGTTACTTCTATGATTTTTTTTTGAAAGTTTGTCGAAAAGGAAGGTTCCGGTGATAATGTGCGCATGCCGCTTGACACTACGCCTATCTTCATTTGTTCAGATGTTCTTAACTTTAAAGAAAACAAAATAATTAACGACAATGGAGTATATATGCTTAATAAGAGTACTTTAAAAACGCAGATCCATTTTAATTAAATGTATTTTACAAAAAGATCAGAAAATTAATTTATGAATTATATCAGCCAAGAAACTTATGGTAATTACTTTGAACATATCGCATATAATATTTCTGTAGATTGTGTCTGACAATATATTCATATACATATTTATGATCAATTTCGATATTCAACAAATCTACAGCAGACAAAGACATATAGGCAACAATATAGAAAAAGTATAGTTATTTAAAAGAGTTGAAAATATTGTTGCAAAAAAGAAATTTGCGCAGTGCCTGCCATATCACCTTTTAGTGCTGTAGATACGGCAAATATACATATGATGAAGGTTTATTTATTAGATGATTGCCATGATAACCCGAGTATATGTATAATAAGAACATTCGCTTACCAAAAAAGCATATATAATCCCAATATTACAGTATACAGGTTAAACTATTTTTTATAAAAAGAGAAGAAGAAACAAATTAACACCTTGACACCGTTAAAGTTTTAATTTAAGAAAGGTAATTATTCCATAATAGCGATATGTTTTGAAATTGAACAGCATAGTTATTTAAATATTTATACACCAGCCATACATACAGAAAAATCTTGGTCAATTAAATACACGTCTTGAGTTACAAGGTCTTTTGTTTGAATAGGCCAACATTGAATAGCCTTGAACAATAGAGCAAAACGGGCCATGGCATGCGAAAACCGACTTTTGGGGGTTTGCGACCAGGAAATATCCGGACCACCCTGCGCATCCGCGCTATCAGATCAGAATAGCCCATGATCGCCATCGAGCTGTGCAAGCGTCCTGATAAGCTCTAGAGTAAGGTTATACTAGTAGGAACAACCGAGTATATACACATATGAGTATAGTACATGTAGACGGACAGTGCTTTGCTCTGGTGAGACTGTGCGGATGCAAAGGCATCATCAAATACAAAACAATATTTTATTTCGATGCTGAGCATGTCCATAATACATAAACAATACACGGAGCTCTGCATTACTGTATACATACATCGTAGTCAGAGTAAGAGAGAAGGACATAACGAAGGTAAAGTATTAAAGATAAAAACATGGTTTATAATGAAATCTATTATTTTAGGTATAAATGAAAGACTGTGTATATCAATGAGCTTGTTTCGTGATCTCACACGAGTCTTCACTGTTCGTAGAGACACTAAGATTCAACTCGCTGGACGAGGATCATGGAGTTACTGTTCGAGGGCTTGGCGTGAAACGGTTGTAACTTAAATTGGTATGTTTTTACCAAGGTTAATCACCTCGCCATAAAGTCTTTATAAGCGTTAAATCATTTTACTTGGTAAACAATGAAAATTAGGTGCCATTGCTCGTTCTGAGCAATGGCACCTAAATTTGCATTGTTTTAGAAAGGGGTCAAAACTGCCCCATAACCAGGGTTTTCAAAATAGGTTTTTAGTTACAACCGTTTCACGCCAAGCCCTCGTGTTACAGAATTGTGTAGCCTGTTTTCAGATGATTTCCACATGGAAGAATAAAGAAATGCTAAACTAAACGCCAACTGAATAAATACGTTTGAACAAAAATATTTTTTAAAAAAAATCAAAAAAGATACCAAGCCTAGTACGATCATTTTGAAGAAAATACATTAATTTCAGAAAAATAGGCCAGAAATGAATGGTTAGCCCCTTTTAATCTTCTATGTTGGCCATATAAGCCACTTAACTCTTTCAGCGCCAAATTGTCTCTCCTATGTTTAAAATTGGACGTCTCTATTTCTCTTGTAATAGGGGTTTTGAATATGTGATCGCACTTGGTTTGCCCACCTTTTGGCTGAAATGGTCTAATGTCCTTATTAACCAATAACCCTTTCCCATATAACTCACATATGCAAACTATTTATGTAAAAATAAATCCAGACAATCTCCATGAATGAAAGTAGGAGTATACTTATTAAATGGATTTGAAAACATTGTGACAAAAGGTGAAATTGCTCATCATATTGCCACAATTTCTAAAAGTCGTCTGCTTCAGATGCGTTCAAATGCGTCTGCACGCGGGAAAGGGTAAAATTCATATCACGGAAGGTCGGTTCTCCTATGAAGAGTCTCTCATGGTCTTATATCCCTCTTAACCTTAAATTTATATGCTGATCCTTATCTCTTCCAAATTGATAGCTTTAAAAAGAAGAAGAAAAAAAACTCTTCTATGAAATGAAAGAGTAGTTTTATGACAGAGAAGATACATTGTGAGAAGACAAAATTTATCCCCGTGATTAATTGCTACTTTTCAAACCTATGTTTTCAAACGGTGTCAACTCCAGACATGTTAGGAAATGTGCGTATTAGGCATAGGATCATAGAATACGTTTGATATAATGTATTATTATTAATTATTATTAGGAACGCACTGAGGAAATGAGGTTAAACTTATTTCCAATTTAACCCTTATCCAGTGTTACGCGACTTAAAAACAACCCCAGTTGACAATGTCGTAATGAAGTTAAATTACCTTTAAGAGCGGTGTAGACCAAGATCAGCCTGCACATTCATGCGATATTATCTTGGTCTACAATGTTAGCTAATTTGTATCTAAAATGACTTCTTCAATATGTAAGATCTTCTCTAAAAAGTAGTATTAATGCGACTAGTTGCAAGAATTCAGTGGAATAAATATTGATAATCCTTTGGTTACGAAGATGGCTATCAGTCTAGGTGTAATGAGTTCGAACCCCGGCTCGGCCATTCATTTACCAATGATTGACACAAACAATTTTGATTCACGACAATATGTACATCACGACGATCGTCTTCCGTCAATGGGCTAAATGTTACCTGTGGTGATTTATTGCATGAAGAGGACACGAAAGATACCAGGGGCGTAGCTTTGCAATAATCAATGTGTAGGCCGTCTCGTGAGAAAATCAACATTGTGGACTCTGCGTAAAGTATCGACCCGGATCAGCCTAAGCATGCCACACAGGCCTACCCGGATAGACACTTTTCGCCTCCTGTGGATTTTCTGTTTCAGGAATAACTACTCTATACATCTATCCCCCTAAGACGGAATGTGTCGGCCGGATCAGTCTGCGCGGACAGCGCAGGCTGATCTGGTCGATACATTACGCAGATGTCTATCGCCGCAGCTGCATTTTGGGGCATTTTGAGAAAAAATGTGTAGGCACGTGCCAACAGTGCCTTAAGGGAGCTACGCCCCTGGATACGTTAGGTAAACGGGCCGCCATGATATAACTGAAATATCGTTAAAAACAGCGTTCATTTAAAAAAGAAACCATTAGATTGGCGAAACTACAGCTTTTAATAACGTGGTACATTTTCTTTACCTACCAAAACATCTGCTTAATACAGACTAGGTCTGATGCTCTAAAGCAGACGCTTTCTGAGAGCATTTTATTTCAGTACTGTTTGACAATCATATTTTCCAAGTATTTAGCTATTGCACTGTATTTTTCTGAACGTTTACAAATCAGACTGGAAAACCCAACACAGTTAGACTAAGCAGTTAAAATTTAGACAATCAATTTGAAAGAACATATTGTATTAAATGTAATAAAGCAAACATAAACATTCATTTTTGAAATAACTTAATTGGACGGAATCCAAGGAAACTACGACCAAAACGATCAATGGGAACGTTTTCTACGTTGTCTTTATATGACCAGTGTTATAAGACGACCAAAACGATCATGGTGAACGTTTTCTGCGCTGTCCTTATATGAGTAGTGTTATAAGACGACCAACCCGATCATTGAGAACGTTTTGTAAGCTGTCCTTATATGAGTAGTGTTATAAAACGACCAAAACAATCATGGGGAACGTTTTCTACGTTGTCCTTATATGAGCAGTGTTATAAGACGACCAAAACGATCATGGGGAACGTTTTCTACGCTGTCTTTATATGAGCAGTGTTATAAGACGACCAAAACGAACATGAGGAACGTTTTCTACGTTGTCCTTATATGAGCAGTGTTATAAGACGACCAAAACGAACATGTGGAACATTTTCTACGCTGTCCTTATATGAGCAGTGTTATAAGACGACCAAAACGACCATAGGGAACGTTTTGTAAGCTGTCCTTATATGAGCAGTGTTATAAGACGTCCAGAACGATCATGGGGAACGTTTTCTACGCTGTTCTTATATGAGCAGTGTTATAAGACGACCAAAATGATCCTGGGGAACTTTTTGTTAGCTGTCCTTATATGAGCAGTGTTATAAGACGACCAAAATGATCATGGGGAACTTTTTGTTAGCTGTCCTTATATGAGCAGTGTTATAAGACGACCAAAACGAACATGGGGAACGTTTTCTACGCTGTCCTTATATGAGCAGTGTTATAAGACGACCAAAACGATCATGGGGAACGTTTTCTACACTGTCCTTATATGAGTAGTGTTATAAGACGACCAAAACGATCATAGGGAACGTTTTCTACGCTGTCCTTATATGAGCAGTGTTGTAAGACGACCACAACGATCATAGGGAACGTTTTGGAAGCTGTCCTTATATGATCAGTGTTATAAGACGACCAAAACGATAATTGGGAACGTTTTCTACGCTGTCCTTATAAGCGCAGTGTTATAAGACGACCAAAACGAACATGGGGAACGTTTTATACGCTGTCTTTATATGAGCAGTGTTATAAGACGACCAAAACGATCATAGGGAACGTTTTCTACGCTGTCCTTATATGAGCAGTGTTATAAGACGACCAAAACGATCATGTGGAACGTTTTCTACGCTGTCCTTATATGAGTAGTGTTATAAGACGACCAAAACGATCATGGGGAACACCAAAGGACATTAGATTTTAGATTCAGATCAACCTGGATGTGTTTCCAGATTATTCACGCCTGCGCCTTTGCCCTTTCCCGCATTAAACACACCTGCAGCAGACGACTTCAAAACACCGAGGACAATTATTGAAAATATCTCAAAAATGAATTAGATATTCAATTGAAATGAAAACATTGTGACTAAAGGAGAAATAACTGAGCTTTAACAATTTCTCCTTTTTTCACCATGTTTTCATTTTTCGTCTGCTGCAGAGGCGTCAAAGACGTCTATATGTGGGAGAGGGTTAAAGTATCAGTAAGCTGTGCTGATAGTCATGCAATCGCAGCTCTCACGACAGCTCTTACTTAAGACCAAATATCAATTAAGTTAAAACTGTACAATTGGATAACATCATACTTAAGGAGTCAAAACAGAGATTTTGTAGTAATGTTGTCCGTGACCGATTAAAATATATAAAAAAGGATTAAAAATTATGTGTCGCCAATTTCACTGTACATGTCGTAACCATATCAGTTAGTGAGATCTTTTACCTCCGAGTCGCAGCTAAGATCCGAAATTTCGATATAATTTTTTAACAGGCCCCTGCATACTTATCATGATATTTCAGTCTTCACTTCCTAGTATCCCTTTACATATAACCGACACTTTTTGACGCAACTGCAGCACACGACATTTGAAGAAAAAAGAAATTGCCCGTTTCGAACAATGTTTTAAAAAATCTGCTGCTTCAAAGGCGTGGAATGTCGTCTGTAGCAGTAGAAGGATTAATTTGTTTTGCTATTCATCATAATTGGTATTTATACAAATATTTCGTTAAAATATCTTTATGTATTCAAATATACATGACTCATTGTATCCTTCGAGTTATTGAAAATGCAACAATGAGGTCAGTTATTCTTTCCCACGGTATCGAATACAATGTATATGAGACCCGTCCATGGGGAAAAACGCTTTTAGGAACCTTTGGAGATCTAGATCAGCCTGTGGATACGTGTAGTCTGATCAAGAGCTTCACTGTTCATATATTACCTACACAAGCATGTCGGACGCTTCTATTACACTGTGTTGATCCTTTTAAGACAGAAATGATGTACATGCTAATCTAAAC
Source organism: Serripes groenlandicus (assembly GCA_031761405.1). NCBI lineage: Eukaryota > Metazoa > Mollusca > Bivalvia > Cardiida > Cardiidae > Serripes > Serripes groenlandicus. Next base: position 111,899,085 of record JASEVX010000003.1, read on the forward strand.
ATACACGGTTTAGAAATGCCAAAGTGTACCTTTTTCTCACGGACTTGGTTCTATAAAGCGTCCGTCTAAATTGAATTGTTAAAAACTGAACTTGTTATGTATTCATCATACGAAATTTCAATTAACAGGAACGATAAAAGAAAACATAAAGGAATCAATTATAACACATTTTCAACACCCCGTCCCCCTTCTTCGTTTCTTCGCGTCGGGGTTTCATATCTCGCTAACTACACGTAAACTCGAGTTAAAAACAGCGTAAACAGTGAACGTATAACTTGATACAGCACCATTTGAAACATTGAACTCATAACTTGATACAGCACCATTAGAAACATTGAACATATAACTTGATACAGCACCATTTGGAAGAGTGAACATATAACTTGATACAGCACCATTTGGAAGAGTGAAAATATAACTTGATACAGCTCCATTAGAAACATTGAACATATAACTTGATACAGCACCATTAGAAACATTGAACATATAACTTGATACAGCACCATTAGAAACTTGATACACCACCATTTGAAACATTGAGCATATAATTTGATACATCCCCATTAGAAACATTGAACATATAACTTGATACAGCACCATTAGAAACATTGAACATATAACTTGATACAGCACCATTTGAAACAGTGAACATATAACTTGATACAGCACCATTAGAAACATTGAACATATAACTTGATACAGCACCATTAGAAACATTGAACACATAACTTGATACAGCACCATTAGAAACATTGAACATATAATTTGATACAGCACCATTAGAAACATTGAACATATAACTTGATACAGCACGACTAGAAACAGTGAACATATAACTTGATACAGAACCATTTGGAAGACAAATATAACTTGATACAGCACCATTAGAAACAGGGAAAATATAACTTGATACAGCAATATTTGAAACAGTGAACACATAGCTTGATACATCACCATTTGAAACAGTGAACATATAACTTATGAGGTTAGCAAGATATAAGACTATTAAATCTCAACAATTCACTGGGAAAAACTGCCTTTATTTTCTGATACTTTTGCTAGGGTTAGGTTCATTGGATTGGCATTACAATCCCATAGTAACTGCTCGAAATGTACGAAGTAGCCTTACCTAGCGGGTACTTATAGGAACGCTACTATACGAAGTAGCCTTGACTATCATACTTATGGCAATGCTATTATACGAACTAGTATTGGCTAGCAAATAACCCCTATACTAAAATACTAATTATAGCTGTTATGGTAACATACAATAGACTAGCACCATGATCGCACGGTATGTTAGGTTAATTAGAAAACAAACCGGGCCTGATCAGAAGGTGCGAATCAAAAGGAAATCCACCCAGCGTCTCCGTGTTGGAGCGGTTAGAGCATCACTATGGGAGCGGGAGACCAGTTTGATCCCCGGTCAGTTCATACCAAAGACTTTCAGATAGTAGTAAGAGCTTCATATCTTGATGCTCAATGATACAGGGACAGTTTTAAGACTGATGTTTAGATGTCAGGGTACAACAATACCGGAAGTACTAGTACGTTACCCAGGAAACATCGTGACAAAGCTGTTGACAACGGCGTAGAATACGACTCACACAAACAAACAAACAAAACACATGATAGAAACACCTGTTTTTCATGTAACACGGTTTACTAATAACGATAGGCCAGTGACGACGAGTAAGTGGAAAACAAATAATGATCGTTTTCTAATCGTGGGACTTGCCAGTTCGCTATTGTATCGCACGATGATTTATTGGTGTAAAATAGTAAGATTATAAGCCCGTGTGCGCAAAAATGTACACATTGATATCAGTGAAATGTGGCGGTTCATATCACCCTGTGCATCTGCCCAGTCTGATCAAAATCTACAACACTCGCCAGTAGCGTCTCAAATACTTTCGTAAATTATTTACAAAAAAGTATAGATCTTGATCAGACTGTGTGGATGCACAGGCTGATTGAGATATGTACTATTCAGATACTGTTAAAGATTAGGGTATCTATGCATATGCAAATAGTCGATGCATCGGCACTGTCTCAATCTTTACTTTTCCCGCATGGATGTAAATAAGTCCAAGATATAACTCTAACCGCTCTATCTCTACCTATAGTGGTTTCACGCCTGCAAACCTCTACGTAACCCAGGAGATGCAATAAGACCCCACACATTCCTGACGCGGTTCAAATCTATTTATTGCGGATACCTGTCTTGGTTTGCACACAAACGTTGTATTAACCGTTGGATGTTGGTATCTATTTTAACCCTTTATCTGATGCAGAAGATTTGTGACGCCTATGAAGCAGACGACTACTGAAAACATGATGGAAAAATGAGACATTGCTCTCACGATGAGAATAAAACCTGATCTCCGTATAACTCTTTCGCTGCGGAATTTCACAAAGTCAACTCTTCCATGTTGAAAATTGGACCATTCCATTTTTAGTCCAACAGAACATTTGGTAAAATGTAATGTTTAAGTGGCAAACAATGTAGATTTCAGGGGAGACAGCTCGTGACGAGCTGTCTCACCTGTATCTGCATTGTTTGCAAACACCTTTAATTGCCTTTGACAGCAAAATAGTTAACTTTTATTTATGAAAACGGGACATTATGATGAAGAGTTCTTTATTATGACATACTATCGTTGTTGTGTGTTATGCAAGTCTATTGTACCTCAATTTCATTGTCCATATAAAACTCCCATTGACAAAAACTGTCAAGACAAATGTACCACGTGACCATGAGACAGTTTTTGTACTTTCTCACGGCGGTATGCAAATTTTTTACTGTCTCACGGCCGTATGCACATTTGTTTACTGGCAGGTAGGATGTTAATGAAACTCATTAAAACTAGACATGTAGAGCGCTCTATGTTGTACTTTTGTGTACTTTTGTGCTATGAAACATTTTACAGATCATAAAATAATTATAATTTTATTATTTATATTTTATTATTTATTATTTTATTATTTTTTGGTATAATTAATAAAATAAATAACAAATTGCTTTGAATTGGACAGTAATATTGTCATCCTTCGGAGAAATACTGTCATTCAAAGCAATGTGTTATTTATATAATGTTGTACCATTGACACGTCAAGAACAAAACTGTCCGTTTTGATTTGTTTTTATGATGGTTTACGCCACTTTAAATAGTTTTGTTTTCAGTCATATCACGACGTTTACTGTCCTATGATGGATACATAACGAGGCAATTTTACAAAGAAATGTATAGTTAAACCTTTCCCACATTTAGACGCTTACTGACGCCTCTGCAGCAGACGACTTTAGCTAGCATTGTGACAAGAGGAGACATTTAGTACTGGTCCATTTATCCTGACCCCAGCTAGTCAGTCGTAATGCTAACCCTGCAACCCTCAGCGCCAAGGAGGGAAAGCCATTACTACCATTTTATAAAGTATTTGGTATGATCCGGCCGGGGATCGAACTCGTGACCTCCCGCAACCGAAGCCATTGATTACATGTTGGCTGTTTTGGCGTAAATATCTAACCCTGGAATCAACGGTCAGAGGTCGAATTGCCAATGAGTCGAAAAAGAAAGTCTGAGCTTTGACATGCCAGGGTCAGTTAGCATTTAGACGTTTCAAACGTAATTACTTAAATTGGAAAATGTTTAACCCTTTCCCTCATACGACAAATCTGCAGCAGATGACTTTGAACAAATTTTGTCAAAAAATACAAAATCTTTATAATTGAATGGATAACCTATGACTAAAATTGGATAACATTGTCGCAAAAGGAAAAAATGCTCGTTTTGAGCAATTTCTTCTTTTGTCATAATGTTTTCAAAAAGCCGTCTGCTGCAGAGGCGTCAGAAAGCGTCTATATGAGGGAAAGAGTTAAAGTAAAGAAAAAAATGAATTTTATAAAACTGAAAAAGCTTACCTTACCATAGACATAGACAATCCAGGTGTACTAGATTTATCGATATCTCGTGCTCTAATGGACCTATAAAACCGTCGTCAACAAATCAGACCAAGCACTCAAACGGACTGTAAGTCAATATTTGACGCACACTATTAGCCCGACTCAAATGAACCGTTCGTAATATAAGTTTTTGTCGTCAAGGTTTTCACGAATAAATCCTTTCTGACGTTCATACGTGATTTTTTTGTTTTGTTTATATCATTCCCACATACAACAACTCAGCATCAGACGACTATGAAATCATATAGGCGCAAAACATAGGGAATATCTTGGTCTACACAGTTTAGCCTTTCCCTCATACGACATTTCTGCAGCAGACGACGTTGAACGTATTTTGTCAAAACATAGAAACTCTCCATAATTGAGTGAATAACCTATGACAAAAAGGAGAAAACATTGTGGCAAAAGGAGAAATTGCACGTTTTGTGCAATTTCTTCTTTTGTCACTATGTTTTCAAAAACCCGTCTGCTGCAGAGGCGTCAGAAAGCGTCTATATGAGGGAAAGGGTTAATATAGATCGACTCAAAAATCTGTGCAGACAACTATGAAAACACAGAGGCAATACGAAGGAAAATCTCAATAAATGAAAGTATAAATATTGAATAGAGTTGAAATAATATTTTGGCAAAAGAGGATTTGCTCATCATGAGCAATTTCTTCTTTTTACACATTGTTTTCAAATGTCGTTTACTGCAACGTCAGAGAGCATCTACATGTGGGAAAGGGTTGAACTATCATTATTGGTCGTGTTATAATAAAACCGACCACGGGTTCTAAAGTTCAAGTTTGAATAATTTATTGGTAAATAAAGAGGCTTTGTTGTCAGTAATACAAGAACTATTGTGAAAGAAGTATTATATAAGCTAATTGACCCGGCATACCTGAATATATTAGACTCGAAAATAGGTATATACGGTTAATTTCGTTCATTCAATTGTTCGTAATGTCTGTTATGTACACCAGTAGATAATACTACAATGTCAAACTTCGCTTAATTAATCCTTACCCACTTGCAAACATATGTTGACGCATCTTCAGTTGTGTGCGGTGTTTTATGCCGCTTTAACCCTTTCCCTCATACGACAATTCTGCAGCAGACGACTTTGAACGTATTTCGTCAAAACATAGAAAATCTCCATAATTGAATGGATAACCTATGACAAAAAGTGGAAAACATTGTGGCATAAGGAGAAATTGCACGTTTTGTGCAATTTCTTCTTTTGTCACTATGTTTTCAAAAAGCCGTCTGCTGCAGAGGCGTAAGAAAGCGTCTATATGAGGGAAAGTGTTAAACAAAAATCAGTAATTCTACAGTAGACCAATGTTTAAAAGCATAATAAGCAATTCTCCTTTCGACACGATGCTTTCTCCTCTATTCAATAATCATCCTTTCATGTATATAGGATTTTTGATATCTTTGCATAGATGTTTTCAAACTCGTCTGCTGCAGATTTGTTACTACGTGGGAAAAGGTCCAGATTCCTAGACATATTTAAATTAGAAGACCTGGTTCAGATGACTAGACATATGTAAATTAGAAGACCTATACCTATATAGATACGATCATTCTTGAAAGTATCGTATCTACCTTCATTAGAATGCAACAATAACAATCGGTGAAATGTGACTTCAAATAGACGATTGACTGTTGCTTCTGTAACCGATTGTCTAATAGTGCAAACACTATCAAGTTGGAATTGTGTGCAAGTCGATCTGAATCTAGATCTACCACATGTACACGTGGGGTATTTTTTAAGTGTTTCCCAAAACTCGAAGCGCCCCCCCCCGCCATTTCTCCTTTTGCCACAATGTTTTCCAAAGCCGGTTTCGTTTATTCTACTGATATGTATATATAGCTAGTTATTTTTAGTCGATATTTTCAGATGTCTAATCGATACTTTTTTGTGTCTTTCGTACGATCTTATTGAACTTCCTTTCATAAAATATCAAGTATTGCTGAAGTTTATAAATAACAAAATCGAATACACAAGTATCAGCTTATTCTATCTAATGACTGAATATGAGTTTTCATGGTAAGATCGTAAGTCATGCAATTCTTGTCTAACAGATAGTACCCGCGTCCTTTTGCTTCAGCCTACACTGAAGGCTCGGATGAGTCTGTGTATACGCAGTCTCTTCATAGTCTTCACTATGTGCATGTATGTATAATAAACCTCAATGTATATTTATTGACAAAAAGCTACGCCGACCTCTTCCAATAAACTTGTGTCTATGGTGTTTGACACCGCTTTCAACATGTTTTTTGTTCAAGTGTATCACGGCATTTCCTGGGGTAAGTTACCAATACTACTGTTCCATTTATCCAGACACCAGCGAGTCAGTTGAAATGCCAACCCAATGATCCTGATGGCCAAGGAGGGATAGCTAAACCTACTTGTTTTAAAGTTTGTTGTATTACCCGGCAGAGGATCGAACCCCCGACCTCTCGCATCGAGGCAGACGCTCAACAACTACACCACCCTTTTGACAAAAAATAATTGCTATATATGTCGGTTTTTTCATCATACAACACATATGCAGCTGACGAATTGGAAAAAAAAACCTAGGAATAAATGTAAACAATCTCAGGAATAACATTATACTAATTGAATAGAATTTAAAACATGGCAACATTGCTAAATATAAACAATATTATGAGCGACTGCTGCAGATGCATAAACATGCAAATGGGAAATGAATACTGTCGCTTGACACATCTGCAGACGACTTAAAGGAAAACATTGGCGTGTCCACTTTTGGTTTTCTTTCTTTTAGAAATTATATTTTATAAAATATAACACAACATTAAAACATCGTCACATCACACACATTAGTTCTTGTTTTACAAATCGAAGTACACGTACGTGAAAGATTACATTTTCTAAAAATCAAAATGGAAACCTTGACTGCAACAAACTGCAGCAGACGACTTTGAAAACATTTGGTCAAAAAATATAGAAACTATATAAATGAATGAAGAAATTTTGAATTTAAGTTTAAAACATTATTGAAAAAGAAGAAACTACTCATTATGAGCAATTTCTCCTATTGCCACAATGTTTTAAAAAGTCGTCTGCTGCAGAGGCGTAAGAAAGCGTTTGTGTGTGGATAAAAGGTTAAGTAACTGAAGATGAAAATATAAACAATATCACCCCCTTTGTAAATGTTCACATACTGTGATGTCTTGTACGGTAGATACTTACTAATGTCGCTATTTAAAACGATCCCATTTAGCTTCCTTTTACCATACGATACCATCCGTTCACCACCTTTGATACACAGTTAATATACTCTAGCACTCATACATCAATCTATTCAATAATGTAACAAGAGAAATTTGATGCAACGCATCAATGTCGCCGGATATCCATAGTGCAGTTATGCATAACACTAACATTATAGTAGTTGAATAAACAGTTATCAACTGAGGGGCATATTGGAACATCAGGGGTGGGGTCAAGTTAAAATGTATCATAACTTGCATTGTTTTGTCAACGAAGTGAATGATAATTGAAGCCTTTCATTGTTTATGATCAATCTCCATTCCAAAGTAGGTTGACCATACACACAACCAACTAATTATTGATCATACACAGTAATGGAAATGAGTAATCTTGCCAATCATTAGTCTTAGTATGTATACAGTGCTTTCATTAAGGAATAATTATAAGATTTGTGAATTCCACATACACTTTTCAAGATGTTTGTCAGAATATTTGAATTTTATTATTTTTCAATAAAACCACAAAACAGACAATTTAGGATTTGCATGCAATAGCACGTCATTTTACCTTTCCTATTTTAAAGTCAACAGTGGACACCTTTGCAGCAATCTACTTTTAAAACAATGAGATAAGGGTTAAATCGCTGAAGACATGAGTTTTCACTTTTTCTCAAAATGATATTAGCTTAGCATCCTAATTATATCATACTTTAACAAATGTTGAAATGTAGTCCAATATTTATAAATTAGACCACCTTCGAAATATAATATCAACTAAACAGTTAAATCTCATTGAAATTGTTGTATAATTTAAACTGAATTTCGAACATAAACTTAGCCCTACAACATGTTAATTTATTTTAATTCTTTCCTTCCTTTTTTATAATGAAAACAACAAACTACTCATGTTTTAAAATTATATTATGATGAGCGCCCTTGTGTTAATGATATGCAGATCGGAAGCAATATGCCTTTAGGGAATTAAATGACACATTTAAAATTGTCAAGGACGAAATAATTTCGTACGAAAGACCCGATTCTTTCTTATTCGCAGAGGTGTCGTTCTTGAAACTCTCTTTATAGGCAGAGAGTGTTCGTTCAAAGTCATTTTTCCATTAAAACCAGTTTTATCTCGGTTTGTTCTTTTCTTCATTTGTTTCGAACGAAATAAACATTTTAAATCACCTATAATTTACTATTTGTAAGTGAGTGTAAAGAGCGGCTCTCTGCAAAGGAGATTGATCTACGCAGTTGGTATTCGCGCGAGACCCGTATTCGCGAGTCAGGCAGGTGCGCGAGCAGGTTTTTGTTGTAAAATGTATCGCGTGCAAATCCAGCTTTTCATTGGTTATCGCACACACAGTAAGTACAGTAGTATATAGTAGCGTGTGCAAAATTTACAAATCTATGCGGGCGGTACTCGGTAGTGACGTAATCAACAGTTCTAGGTTAGAAACAGTTCATATTTTAGATATACACGAGTTAACATTATCAAATGAATTCTTCACAAATCAAGACATATTTTTGAACATGAAAATAACATTCAGTAAGTTAACATTACTATTGAAAGTAGAATTTGACGTGATTTTTATTTCAATATATCTCAATATTGACATATAGCAGTTGGTTGCAAGTCTAGCAGGGACCACATTTGTCTTCGTAAATAAGACAAAAACACTTAAATGCAAGTCAACAAAATGAAACTAAAATTACCTAAAACATCGAAATGTTTATTCCATTTTAGATGTGTCATTACTTAGTGTTTTTAAACAAACACAATTGTAATATGTTCAAAACATCTTAATGTGTTTCTTTCCAATAATTATCCCTCCTCCCATGTGATTTCCGAAAAGCTATTAAAAATAGAAGTCGCGGGCTTCTGCCCGGCGACTAATAAACTTTATTCGCTTTGACAAATTGAGGATCTAATACAGACGCGTTGATCCTCACCATATTTCACCGTAACCCTTTCCTTGATAACATTTTCGGCACGTGATTATAGAAAACAATATGGAGGGAAAAAGAAGTTGATCATAAGGAGCAATTGCTCCGATTCCATCAGTGTTTCCAGTTCCGTATCCAAATATCCGTCCTTAAGTCTAGATATTTTATGGGGAATATCGAAGCAACTGATTCTCAAATATTATTATCAGACTAACGGTTAACCGGTTTTAGACTCGTCCTAACTGAATAGATCTATATCTGAATTAATGTATCCCTTTCCCACTTAATGACGCATTTACGGCAGAGGGTTTTTGAAAACAGTGTGACAAACGAAGCAATTTCTGCTTTGTCAAAGATCTTTCAAGAATCGTCTGCTGCATATTTGTTGTATGTGGGAAAGGGTTAAGGAAAAGAAAACCATGAAAAACGGCTTAGTTTTAAAAAGTAATGACAACATTATGCCAATAAGGTGAAAGGAGAAACTGGTCGTAATGTTCAACAGTAATCTGTCGCAGTGTCGATAAATTCAATTTTATGAGGGATATTGGTTGACCCTTTCCCAGCTGCTTTTAACCGTTTCCCTCATACGACAATTCTACAGCAGACGACTTTGAACATATTTTGTCAAAAAATAGAAAATCTCTGTAATTGAATGACTAAAAAGTGAAAACATTGTGGCAAAAGGAGAAATTGCTCGTTTTGAGCAATTTCTTCTTTTGTCACTATGTTTTGAAAAATCCGTCTGCTGCAGAGGCGTCAGAAAGCGTCTATATGAGGTAAAATGTTTAAGGCATATGCAGCAGGCGACCGTGTTGAAAACATTGTAAAATATTATGATTATTACTATTAACGTTGCACTGATCAGTAGAGTAACTCTCAATGCCAGAATCAATGGCGTAGCTTTGCAATAATCAATGTGTAGGCCGTCACGTGAGAAAATCAACATTGTGGACTCTGCGTTCGGAATCGACCCGGATCAGCCTAAGCATGCTACACAGGCTTACCCGGATAGACACTTTTCGCCTCCTGTGGATTTTCTATTTCAGGAATAACTACTCTATACGTCTATCCCCCTAAGACGGAATGTGTCGGCCGGATCAGTCTGCGCGGACAGCGCAGGCTGATCTGGTCGATACATTACGCAGATGTCTATCGCCGCAGCTGCATTTTGGGGCATTTTGAGAAAAAATGTAAGTAGGCACGTGCCTACAGTGCCTAAAGGGAGCTACGCCCCTGAGAATTGTATTTCAGAGTTTTTAGATATTATATTTTCTTTGATATTTAAAAACAACCGATCTCAAATGATATTCGAAAAAAAAGTTTACAAATTCTCTGAGCTCGTGGACAAAGCAATATCATTTTGCGTATAAACGTCTTATCTGTGTGTCTACGTGTGGTTTTCAATCAACTTATATTTCAGTCACAAAACAAATATAATAATCCTGCCTATGTTTATAATGTACCAAGGACAGAATTCATATTATAATGATTGATTGATTGATTGATTGGGGTTTAACGCCGTTTTTAACAATTTCTCAGTTATATCACGGCGGCCAGTTCATCTACTCATGCATTTCCTGGATTTCTCACACCAGTACTCCACACAACAATCTTCCCAAGCAACTGGCTGCTTTTCCACATAGACATTATCTCAGTGGTGGAAGACGAATGACGCATGTCGCATTGACTATTGTCAATCGTCGGAAAGAAAGTTGGCCGGGATTCGAACTCACAATCCCTGGATTGACAGCCCGCGTCGCTACCGACTGAGCTACCGGGGCTCGGCTCATATTATAATTAATACACCGTGTACATGTATATGTTCGGTAAGTTCCGGTGTTGGAGTCGTCTGCTTTTGAGAACACGTTCACTCCGATGTAATGTAACATATGCGTGTATAAAGCGGGGGTAAATATATGATACAAAGCTGAAAATAGTGTTACTGTTAGAAAAGGAGAAATTGCTTATCTTGAGAAATTTCTCCTTTTTCCTAACAATGTTTTCATAAGTCGTCTGCTGCAGAGGCGTCATGTTCGTCTGTATCCGATAAAAGGATTAAGTGTTTACTCGTTCAATGTCCTGTACTCATAGAACGTTGTCAACGGCATTCTAATCCCCCTTCTATTGTCCCTAACACCATGCATGTTATAACGAAACTTAACCCTTTCTAATATACACCATATCTTGAAAAACATCTCGGCAAAAAATTAAAACATCTCAAGATTTAATTTGGATATACTGTTTAAAAAAAAAACATTGTGACAAAAGGAGAACTTGTTTATAATTAAACATGATTCACTCGTTCACTGATATATGTGGTTTTTCAAGCATTTGCAGCAGACATTTCCTTTAAAACATTATGAAAAGAGAGAGAAATCACTGGCAATGAACACCGCGACAAACGCAGCAATTGCTTGAATCATAACAGATATGCTAATATTTTCCACAGAGACATCTTAAGTCGTCTGTTTCAGGAATGCCGTCAACTGCTATTTAACCCTTCCCCACCCACATGCAGACACATTTTGCCACAATATTTTCAAGTCTATTCAACAATCCAACTTTTATTTTACATGGTTTTATCTCGATGTGTTCATAGTCGTCTGCTGAAGATTTGTCGTATTTGGGGAAGGGTGCCACAAACAACAAATCTGAAGCCAACGCTATGAACTTTTTTCTTCAAAAATATGGAGCTTCTCTTAAAATTAAAGGATAATTATTGAATCAAATTAAAAACATTGTGGCAAAAAGGTGTTATTGCTGAATATGAGCAATTTCTCCTTTTGCCACAATGTTTTCAAAAATCGTCTGCTGTAAAGGCGTCAGGAAGTATCTGTAAGTGGGAAAGGGTTAACTGTTGGTATAATCTTTATTTAGATATCACAACACAAGAACCATTTCAATTGGTTTCATACGGTTTTACGCCGCTTTCAATAATTGTTCTTATCAGGACTACTGGTACATTTGTCTTGACACCACACAGCCAGTCAGTTGTAATGCTTACCCCGCAACCCTGAGCGCTTTGGAAGGCAGCCACTACTACCAATTTTAAAGTATTTGGTAAGTCCCGGTCGGGGATCGAACCCGCGACCTCCCACTCCCGAGGCAGACATAACCATTTCAAGGGAGACAGTGGCTCACCTGCAGAGCCCCACCGGTCTCGTGAACCAAAGGTGTCTGGTTCGAGTCCGGGTATATTGGGCTCAACATTTAGGATCTGCCCACACATTCGCCGCGAATACTGGTGGAGACATCAAGCGTGATTAACAAATGTTAGATGTAAATACTTGTTTCAATCCGCTCATTCCGGTGTTTAAATAAAAATATAAAAAAGTAGACAAAACGAAGTTGACATAAAAAATAAAAAAGTAACATAACATAACTGTTTTTGACACTAAATAATACATACTTAAAGCCAATAAACATTTGTTTAACCCTTTCCCTCATACGACAATTCTGCAGCAGACGACTTTGAACATATTTTGACAAATAATAGAAAATCTCTATAATTGAATGGATAACCAATGACTAAAAGTGAAAAACATTGTGTCAAAAGAAGAAATTGCTCGTTTTGAGCAATTTCTTCTTTTGTCACTATGTTTTCAAAAAGCCGTCTGCTGTAGAGGCGTCAGAAAGTGTCTATATGAGGTAAAGGATTAACATAACGCGTAAAACAAAGAGTGTGTGCAAATACAGGAAGCCTTAACAGTACGAGTATATATGCATGATGTTTTCTGTGTGAACTACGGGGGCATTTTTCAAAATCTAATTATAATAATATGATTAAACACACACAATCTAAATTGAAAAATTCGATCTTTGCAAATCTTCAATCTTCCCTGGTGTTCATTATTGGTTAGATATTTATCTTAGCCACGTCAATGGAAAGCAACCCTCGTGATTTTGAGGCCATAGTTTTGGTTGGAGATTAACGCATTTTGCAGCGAGTTATGATCGAGCGGCGTCTTACTATTTATTATACCATTCAGAGACTTACTGCCACTTCGCTTGCTTAAAGCTATTAGGGCTATGCTTTCTGACGTTATGCTTCAGGATGCGTGATAATTGAGCGGCATCATTTAACATAGAATTATTCGGGCTACACTTCCAGATTTGTGTTAGAAGATGCGTGTGTGCATATATTACATATATACGGCCGGTGGAAAGGCGCGTACTCAAAATTCGTCCGAAAATGTATATAAAAAAGCATTTCAACCGGAAAAATGACTGGTTAGGGTTGATTTCGTCCAAAAATGTTAATACTAAAAGGACCATTTGAGTTCACTATTTGAAGTGTAGGATTTCAAATTTATCCTATGGAATATGCTCGGACTCTTACTTCACCTTTATGAATACTCGAGTTTCACCCAGATACGCCCATGGTGAGGACTGCGCATGCTCATGCTTGCCCAAATCTTCAATGCACGAGTTTCAATAAGTGAACCTAAATCTGTAGACGCGGATCAAATGTTTGATAAAGCTGAAAGCAAATGGTTCAATTTGGATGACTTAAGGAGATGATAACCTATCGATTGATTAAGTACGTAGATTGTATCAAACCGCTCGAGCCATTGTTGTCGGATAAAATGTATGCAAGGATGAGCAACTGCCGGGCATTATGGTAATCTCTTTTCCACCTTCCGACATCGGCTGTATTCAAATACAGGTAGATAGATCGATAATGTATTTGACTTATACAAATGCATGTATCTCATTTACAATAAACAATTTATAGGTGAAATTAAATAGAAATTCGATATATCTTTCCTGGTGTTAACCTTACTCAAAATGGCTGATACTAAATGTAGTACATGTAATTGTATTTAACCATAAACGCTATAACTTTAAGCAGTTTAGGAGAGGGAGAAAACAAGAATTAATGGAAGATGTATGTTACTCTATATTCATACTGTCAAAGCACAAACAAGTTAATGTTGTATTGCAAGCAATACAAAAGTCCCCTACCGGACCAGGACAGCACATTGTGTATTGTATGTGCATTTTTGGACAAAAACAGCAATGCACTGCATACATTTTGGATACAGTCCTATTAAACGTTTCTCATTTCGACCTGTAAGTGTGACCTTGACCTTTGAGGTACATGCCTGTGTCGTGTGCGCCAGATGTCACCTCATCATGGTGAACATGTGTGCACAGTAACTTGGGAATCCTATGATGCATGGTTTCTCATTTCAACCTTTGACCTCCAAGTGTGACCTTGACCTTTGAAGTACAGGCATGTGTCTTGTGTGCCACATGTCACCTCACCATGGTCAACGTGTGTGTCTAGTAACTTGGGAATCCTAGTATGCATGGTTGAGATGTGAGCCGGACATGGTACAGTCCCTATCAAACAGTACTCAATTTGACCTCTAAGTGTGACCGTGACGACTGAGGTACAGGCCTGTGTCTTGTGTGCCACATGTCACCTCATCGTGGTGAACATGTGTGGCCAGTAACTTGGAAATTATATGATGCATGGTTTCTCATTTCGACCTCTAAGTTTTACTTTTACCGTTGAGGTACAGGCCTTGTGTCTTGTGTGCCACATGTCACCTCATCGTGGTAAACATGTGTGCCCAGTAATTTGGGAATTATATGATGCATGGTTTCTCATTTCGACCTTTGACCCCTAAGTGTGAACTTGATCTTTGTTTACTATCAAACAGTACTCATTTTGACCTTTACATTTGAGGTACAGGCCTGGATTTTGTGCGCGACATGCAACCTCATCATAGTGAACGTTTGTGCCAAGTTTTTTGGTAATTCTATGATGGATGGTTAAGAAGGTACAGTCCTATCAAACAGTATTCATTTTGACCTTTGACCTCAAAAAGTGACCTTGACATTTGAGGTACATGCCTTGGTCTTGTGCACGACACGCCGCCACATCATGGTGAACGTTTGTGCCAAGTTTCTTGGAAATCCTATGATGGATGGTTAAGATGTGGGCCGGACAAGGTTAAACAGTACTCATTTTGACCATTGATCTCTAAGTGTGACCTTGACATTTGAGGTACAAGCCTGGGTTTTGAGTGCGACATGCTGTCTCATCATGGTGAACGTTTGTGCCAAGTTTCTTGGAAATCCTATGATACATGGTTAAGATGCGGGCCAGTCAAGGTAGTCCTATAAAACAGTACTCATTTTGACCTTTGACCTCTAAGTATGACCTTGACCTTTGTGGTACATGCCTTGGCCTTGTGCGTGACACACCACCTCATGATGGTGAATATGTGTGCCTAGTAACTTGCGACTCCTATGATGCATGGTTGAGATGCGGGCCGGACAAGGCAGTCCTATCAAACAGTACTCATTTTGACCTTGACATTTGAGGTACAGGCCTGGGTCTTGTGCGTGACACGCAACCTCATCATAGTAAACCTTTGTGCCAAGTTTTTGGGAATTCTATGATGGATGGTTAAGAAGGTACAGTCCTATCAAACAGTATTCATTTTGACCTTTGACCTCAAAAAGTGACCTTGACATTTGAGGTACATGCCTTGGTCTTGTGCATGACACGCCGCCTCATCATGGTGAACGTTTGTGTCAAGTTTCTTGGAAATCCTATGATGGATGGTTAAGATGTGGGCCGGACAAGGTTAAACAGTACTCATTTTGACCCTTGACATTTGAGGTACAAGCCTGGGTCTTGAGTGCGACATGCTGTCTCATCATGGTGAACGTTTGTGCCAAGTTTCTTGGAAATCCTATGATGCATAGTGAGGATGCGGGCCGGTCAAGGTACAGTCCTATCAAACAGTACTCATTTTGACCTTTGAACTCCGAGTGTGACCTTGATATTTGAGGTGGTCCATTTATCCATTGACACCAGAATGTCAGTCGTATTGCTAACCCCGCACTATTTGAGCGCCAAAAAAGGATAGCAATATAGCTACCATTTTGTCCAAGTCTTTTCGAAGATGCATTAAGGCCTATATAAGCAAACAGTGGTGAATTGTGAGAGTGTTGTCTGCTGCAGATCTGTTGCATTTAGGAACGTTCAAAATGCTGCAAACTTGTCAAATTGTGTTCACATTAGACGAAGAGTTTGCCCAATGTGTTATTCGTTCATATATTCTGGGTTTTTTAATTATAAAGACAAAACAAGAGCTGTCCGCAAGACAGCATGCTCTACTATTTTACCATTTGATACTATAGACAACAGTTGTAACTGAGATAGTGGCTTGATAGTATACAACTATAAATCAGTCTTGTTTGATAAGCATCTGCTGTTTGTGAGAAAAGGCCTTGCATGCAAAACTTTAACCCAAACTTCAAAAAGTGCCATAATTTATAATAAATTCAGTCAGGAGCTACCTAACCTGATTGTTTGATACCTGTAACGACTATATTGAAGTTTTAAATCAAACCCCGAGTCGTTACTGAGATATGTGCATGAAAGTACCATGCATACAAAAAAAATACCAAACAAGGGCCATAATTTGTACTAAATTCATACAAGAGTTATTTAACTTGACTGTCTGATACCCCTGAAGACATGAATGAATGTTTCAAGTCAATATTATTAGTGGTTACTGAGATATATCCATGACAGTCCTTTAACCAAGATTTCCAAGTAAAAACAAGATGTGTTTGTGAAACACTAATGTCCCCAAATGGCAACATCTAGGTCAAAGGTCAAGGTCGCAAGGTCAAACATTTTGGTAGTGACAGAAAGGTTATGTCACAAGGAATACACATGTGAAATATGGTAGCCATACCTGTTATGGTTCAAAAGTAGTGGTCAAGGTTAAAGTTTTTTTCGACAGACAGACAAAGAGACAGATAGACAGACCAAAAACTAGATGCCCACCGAATCGGTGATTCCGGGGGCATAAAAAGGGCCATAAAATTATATGCTGGAAAGAGTTATCAAACTTGATTTTTTATATAGGTGTGATGGTTGGAAAAGGGTTGTATTAAGTTTCAATGCAATGCATCAAGTACTTACTAGGATATGGACTCTTAATGTCGTTGCACGCAAAACTTTAACCAGAAAGTCAAACAAGAGGGCCATGAGGCCCTGGAATAGCTCACCTGAGAATGGGCTTTTTAAGACTTTTAAAACTCTTTCAGCGCCAATGGCAATATCATCAAGACATACTTTCTGACAAAAATTCAAGTTGCTCCAAGTAAAAAATGCGATTTCTATAGTGTTAACTAGATTGTTCTACAATTTGGCCTAGTAACGTAGTTGTTGACCTGACCTGACCCCTATCCAAACTTAGCCTAGATATCATCAAGACAAATATTCTGACAAAGTTTCAAGCTGCTCAAGTAAAAAATTTGATCTCTATAGAGTTAACAAGATATTTCTACAATATGGCCTAGTAACCTAGTTTTTAATCTAACCAAACCATTATTCGAAGTTAGCCTAGATATCATCAATTCAAATATTCTGACAAAGTTTCAACATGCTCAACCAAAAAATGCGGCTTCCTGAGTGTTAACCAGATTTTCCTTAAATTTGGCCTAGTGACCTAGTTTTTTACCTGACATGACCTATATTCGAACTTGGCATAGATATCACTTATTCAAACATTCTAACAAGGTTTCAACATGCTCAAGCCATAAAATGTGGCTTCCAGAGTGTTAACAAGATTGTCCTTGAATTTGGTCTAGTGACCTAGTTTTAGACCTGACAAGACCTATATTCGAATTTGGTCTCGATATCACTAAGACAATCATTCTGAGTGGCTTCCAGTGTTAACAAGAATTTCCTTAAATTTGGCCGAGTGACCTAGTTTTTAAGTGGACATGACCCATATTCGAACCTGGCCTAGATATCATCAGGACAAACTTTCTGATAAAGTTTCAACATGCTCAAGTTTAAAATGGGGTTTCAAGACTGTTAACAAGATTTTCCTTCAATTTAGCCTAGTGACCTAGTTTTTGTTCTATATTGGAACTTGGCCTAGACTTAACAAGATTTTCCTTCAATTAAGCCTAGTGACCTAGTTTTTGACCCGACTATCACATATATTCGAACTTGGCCTAGATATCACTAAGACAAACATTCTGACAAAGTTTCAACATGCTCAAGCCAAAAATGCATTTTTTCAATAAACTTGGTCTAGAATTGATGGAGATATATCTTCTGATAAACTTTCATGAAGATTGGATGCAAAATGTTGCCTCTAGAGTGTTAACAAGCAAATGTTGACAACAAACAATGTACGACGGACAAAAGGCGATCACAAAAACTCACCTTGAGCACTTCGTGCTCTGGTGACCTAAAAAGGGCTATAACTTGCAGTTAATGCAGCATAGAGTTATCTAACTTGATAATCTTCATAGGTTGGGAAGGGTTGTATAAAGTTTCAATGCAATGCAACAAGTAAATACAGAGATATGGACAGTTAATGTAGTTGCACGCAAAACTTTAACCAGAATTTCTAAGTAAAATAAGGGGCATCATTATGTCAAAATCTGATATAGAGTTTTGTGACTTGTCCTGCAAGGTCATTGATGATGTCCAATAAGTGTGTGAAGTTTTAAAGCAATAGTATCTGTGGTTTGTGAGAAAAAGCCTTGCATGCAAAACTTAAACCAAAGTTACAACGTCGACGCCAACGCACAAGTGACTGTAATAGCTCTCTTAATCTTCGAATAGTCAAGCTAATACTACATCAAGAAAACTTAACTCTGATAAGTGACATGAATTTGGATTGGCAATGAATCTCACCTTATTCTTGCTATTCTTATGACAGTCAACATGAATATACTCAAAAACTCCAAATATAGAAATAACATTTATTATCATGACATAAATCAGACATAACTTTTACCACAAATAGCAGTATAAAAGTATATGATGTCCAAATCAGTAAATAAAACAAAACAATTTTCCCGGAAATATGCTCTTTTGTCTTATCAGCGATTCCCCTGTTATGCCCAGTATATTTAATCTCTTCCAAATTGAACTTATTTGAGAAAGGAAAAAGAGACCACAAAAAATGTTTGAAAATATAGAAATAAATTTGAACACATAAATTAAGACAAAATCTAACCACAAATAGCACTACAAAAGTAGATGATGCCAAAATCAGAAAATAAAACAAAACAATTGTCCCAGAAATATGGTCTTTTGTCTTATCAGCCATTCCCCTGTTATGCTCAGTATATTTAATCTCTTCCAAATTGAACTTATTTGAGAAAGGAAAAATAGCCCACAAAAAATGTTTGAAAATATAAAAATAAAAATATTAACATCAATCAGACATAATTTAACCACAAATAGCACTACAAAAGTAGATGATGCCCAAATCAGTAAATAATACAAAACAATTTCACCGGAAATATGGTCTTTTGTCTTATCACCCATTCCCCTGTTATGCTCAGTATATTTAATCTCTTCCAAATTTCAGAAAGGAAAAATAGCCCACAAAAAAAGTTCGAAAATATTGAA
The DNA here is from genome assembly GCA_031761405.1 of Serripes groenlandicus. Classification (NCBI taxonomy): domain Eukaryota; kingdom Metazoa; phylum Mollusca; class Bivalvia; order Cardiida; family Cardiidae; genus Serripes; species Serripes groenlandicus. The sequence continues at coordinate 111,918,628 of JASEVX010000003.1, forward strand.
ATAAATTTGAACACATTAATCAGACATATATGCTAACCACAAATAGAACTACAAAAGTAGATGATGCCCAAATCAGTAGATAAAATGAAACCATTGTACCAGAAATATTGTGCTTTTGTCTTATCAGCCATTCCCCTGATATGCTGTTATATTTAACTAAACTAAATGTTTTCAGAAAGGAAAAATAGCACACAAATAATGTTTTCAAACGTTTCCTGCAGGTGTCAATATTTGTTTGTATCATGAAAATGGCTAATTAACCTGTACTCTGATGACTTTGCAGCAAACGCCTTATATCGGGAAACTTGTTGGAAAGCTCTTTTAAATGAAACAATAATAATCGAAAAGAGTCTAAAACATTTTGACAAAAACCGAAAATGCTCATGATGAGCAAATTACTTGTTTTCAAAATGAAGCCGACTAGTCATTCTGGACTGCACTATATTGTGTGAATTTGCCACAAAATATTCTCTAGTTTTCCAGCAGTATTTTGGTATTCATGACCTCGACCGGAATCTAACCCTGGTTGTAAACGGATAAACTTAGTCATGTGTTGTAATAAAAGACCATAATTTGGATACAAGAGAACAATACTTAAACACAGTCCTGCCCTGCAGGTTTGAGATTCAAATAAACACAAGCTACATTAACATTTACCTGATAATAAATGTACAATCATTTGCTTTATTAATTTCAATCACAATTACGCTTTCTGTAGCAGACGACTTTCGAAAACGCTGTGACAAAAGGGGAAATTGCTCCTTTTGCCACAATGTTTTGAACTCTATCTTATAATTAACCCTTTCCCTCATACGACAATTCTGTAGCAGACGACTTTGAACATAATTTGTAAAACAAGAGGGCCATGATGGCCCTTGAATCGCTCACCTGATTTTTTTTTTTTTTCACTTTAGCTATATAAGCCTCGCCCCCTGGCAGCCATTGTTTCCGACCAATCAACTTGGCTTGAAGGAATGTGATAGAGGGTCACCCTAGGAACATTTCTACAATTTGAAAATCGGCCAGATACTTTTGGAGGAGAAGATTTTTTAAGTTTTCACTATAGCCATATAATGCAAAATAGCCCTGCCTACTGGCGGCCATGTTTTTTGACCAATCAACATGGCTTGAAGGAATCTGAAAGTGGGTCATCCAAGGAACATTTCTACAAAATTATTTGAAAATCGGGAAGACACTTTTGGAGAAGAAGATTTTTTAAGTTTGCACTATAGCCATATAAGGCAAAATAGCCCCGCCCCCCCCCCCCCCCCCCCCCCTGGCGGCCATGTTTTTCGACCAATCAACATGGCTTGAAGGAATCTGATAGAGGGTCACCCAAGGAACATTTCTACAAAATCATTTGAAAATCAGCCTGACACTTTCGGAGGAGAAGATTTTTTAAGTTTTCACTATAACAATAAGGCAAAATAGCCCCGCCCCCTGGCGGCCATGTTTTTTGACCAATCAACATGGCTTGAAGGAATCTGATAGAGGGTCATCCAATGAGCATTTCTACAAAATTATTTGAAAATCTGCCAACCAGTTTGGGAGAAGAAGATTTTTTAAGTTTTCACTATAACAATAAGGCAAAATAGCCCCGCCCCTCCTGGCGGCCATGTTTTTCGACAAATCAACATGGCTTGAAGGAATCTGACAGAGGATCATCCAAGGAACATTTCTACAAAATTATTTGCAAATCTGCCAACCAGTTTGGGAGAAGAAGAATTTTCAAGTTTTCTCATTTCGTTGCCATGGAAACCAGAATTATGCATGGATCCCAAAAATTTGAAGGAAATCTGGTGAGGTTATTGAGAGGATGCATTCTGTGAAGTTTCATCCCAATTGACCCACTGGTTACTGAGGAGAAGAAGTTGACGCACGACGCACGACGAACGATGGACGCCGGACAAAAGGCGATCACAATAACTCACCTTGAGCAAAGCTCAGGTGAGCTAAAAATAGAAAATCTTTATAATTGAATGGATAACCAATGACAAAAAGTGGAAAAAATTGTGGCAAAAGGAGAAATTGCTCGTTTTGAGCAATTTCTCCTTTTGTCACTATGTTTTCAAAAAGCCTTCTGCTGCAGAGGCGTCAGAAAGCATCTATATGAGGGAAAGGGTTAAACTCTCATTTATAGAGGCTTTCTATATTTTTGACTTGGTGTTTTTAAAGTCTTCTACTGCAGAATTATTGAATGTGGGAAAGCGTTAATAATTTCAAACATACAAGAAATCTGCAGCAGATGATTTTGATAACATTTTGGCAATATATTGATAATTTTTTTAAACTTCTCCTTTTACCAAACTGTTTTCAAAGGTCGTCTGCAGCAGAATAACCAATTGTGTCTGTGAACGTGAAAGAGTTGAGAACATGACAAAAATGTAAGATCTTGAAAATTGTAGTTATAATTTTGAGATAAATTTGAAAATATATTTATCACAATTTTCCCATCAACAAATATGTCAAAAGTTGTCTGCATCAGGAAAATGGTTCATTAGAAATTTAACAGTTGTTCTCTAATTTGACACATCATTCTCCTGAAAGGCTACTATAGAAGACCCATATTTACACTTTCCCTAAATAACAACATTATAGGAAAAGGAGAAATTGGTAATGATATGCAAATTCTCTATTTCACGCAATGTAACTCCCCTTTATCAAAAATTATAATTGAAGTAATCAACAAGCTATCATTTTTCCCTCAGGAAGTTTTCAAAGCAGATGATTCTAAAAATATCTTATCAGGTAAACACTTAATTAAGTAAACAATTCAAATACTTATTTATAAAGCTTGCTGAAACACAAAATTATTTATATTGTAGAAAAAATATCATCTTTCAAATCTTTTCAGCAAACATGCACATTTTGACACATTTGGAGCAGATGACTTTTAAAATCATGTTCAATTAACTTAATTACTATCTATTCTTTCATTTATAGAGATTTTCTATATCTTCGCTAAGATGTCTTCACTGTCGTCTGCTGCAGATTTGATATATATGCGATTAGGTTAATCGAAAACAGAAAATCTGACTTATTCAGATTGGCAAATACAAATTATTCACTGCATTGAATATATTCAAAAACGATAGAAATGGCCGACTGTTCTACTTAACCATCCTTTCCCACATATAGACACTTTCTAACGCCTCTGCAGCAGACGACTTTTGAAAACATTTTTACAAAAGGAAAAATTTCTCAAAACAAGCAATTTCTCTTTTTGCCACGATGTTTACATTTTTTTTTTGTACCAGTAATTATACTTTCATTTAAAATGATTAATAATATTTTTGCTAAGATGTTCATCTGCAGCAGATTTGATGTATGTGGGTTAGTATTTAATGAGCACTGCTAAATGACCTTCTGGGGTGGAAAAAGATTTACCAAACAAAGACTTTGGTGTTGTGTGTTTCTCAAACAGGTTTTCTGTTAACATAAACTGAGCTTCTTCGTGCAAAAACATACTAGTTGGGTTTTTGGAACAGTAGAGCTCAAGACCAGCCTGCCCATCCAGACATTATGATCATTATCTACACTTTTCACATATAACTAACATAAGATAGTTAGAAGATTCCGCCAACTTATGTAGATTCTGGTCAGACTGAGCAGATGATCTGAATATACACTGTTCAGAAATGCAAACTTGAAACTTTTCCAATGGACAGGCTCACAACTACGAATTTAAGGCTAACAGATCATTCCGTCAGTAATAACTCTCATCCTAGCAACTACTGTGTTCATCCTAAGACTGTGTCACCATTTAATACTCAGATCAGTCTGTGTCTCCGAGAAGTCCAATTAACCACCCTTTCCTACATGAAGCAAATCTACAGCAGACGGAAAGAGTTGTCGTCCTGTGTTGGTTTGGCATCATTGTATTGACAAGATGTTGTGAAAACTGGTTACCTATTCTCTGATACAGACAACATTTGATCAATTAAAGTTCAACCCTTTCCAACCTGTAGACCCATTTTGACATATCTGCAGCAGACGACTTTTGAAAACATTGTGACTAAAGGAGGAATTGCTCAAAACAAGCAATTTCTCCTTTTGACACAATGTTTTCAACTATACCTTCATTTCTAGAGATTTTCCATATCTTGAGTAGATGTTTTCAGTCGTCTGCTGCAAATCAGTTGTTTGTGGAAAAGAGGGGGTTAACTGCATTTTAACATTAATTCTTGTTGTTGAAGAGCATAAACAGTTTTCTTTATCAGTTAAAGGGTTAACCCTTTCCCGCATAATTATGTCATATCTGCAACAGACGACTTTGAAAATATTTAGAAAAAAAATTGAACTTTGAAAATGAAGGTATAATTACTGAAAAGAGTCAAAAACTTTAATCAAAATGTTTTCAAAAATCATCTGCTGTAGAGGCTTCAGAAAGTGTCTATATATATATATGTGGGAAAGGGTTAAAATATAAAAGATATAAAGAAGATTATAACTGATTTTCTGAGATTCTATTTTCATTATGTGACATGTCTAGTGACTTAGTTTGTTTAAACTGTTCATCTGGAGGGGAATAGTCTTGTACAGTGGTCGAACCCGCCCTTCGTTGGTTAGGGTCAGTTATTTTAAGTATATCAAAACTTTTCGGTAAAATGTGTTTAGAAAATAAATACTTTGTGATAAGTGAGACAAAAATGATGGTAAACAACGAAATACACATTGAGAACGTTCTGAACGGAAAACCCTGACCCGTTTCGTCTGAATAAAACGGATATTTGATAAGTGGTGGTATGTTTAGATATTGTTCACCGGCACCAACTCGAAATATCAGTCCAACAAAATATCCCACAATGGCTCCGTAGGAATTTGTGAATTTAAAAAACAGAGCACATGTTAACTGAGGCAATACTATAACAAAAACAACATCAGCCGCAAGAATAAACAGCCAATAGATAAGTGGAACATAAATAGAAATCACAGTCGCTATGGAACCCACTATGAATATTGAAACCCTCTGGACTAGTAACAATTCCCGCTGGGATGCCTGAAATTAAATAGATGATACTTGGCCTGAAAGTCTCGAGTTTGGTTCAAAATTAAACTTGTTTAACCCTTTCTAACACTCAGCTAAATACTTTGAAAATGTCCGGGCTGCAGAGGCGTTAGAAAGCATCTGTATGTGGTAAAGGGTTAAATAAGGCTTTGAAACATCTCAGAAAAGAAAATGTAACATCCTGGATACAAATATTTGATAAAGTGTAGAAAAACATTGGGGATAACAGAGTCATTACTCATCATTAACAATTTCTCTTTTTACAATAATGATTTCATATATTGTAGATGTACTCCTTCCATTTCCCTAGAGCAAATGCACCTCGATGCATCTGCAGCAGAAAATGTATGAACAAGAGGCCCAAGAGGGCCAGTATCGCTCCACGGCCATAAGGCAAAAATAAAATCTCCAAACAGCCCTGCCCCCTGGTGGCTATTTTGTTTACCAACCACCATGGCTTAAAGGAATCTTGCAGAGTGTCACCCAAGGAATGTTTCTGCAAAATTATTTGAAAATCGGCCTGACACTTTCGGAGGAGAGGATATAAGGCAAAATAGCCCCACCCCCTGGCAGCCACATTTTTCAACCAATCAACATGGCTTGAAGGAATCTGATAGAGGGTAAGCCTAGGAACATTTCTACAAAATTATTTGAATATCAGACAAACACTTTCGGAGGAGAAGATTTTTTAAGTTTTCACTATGGTCATATAAGGCAAAATAGCCCCGCCCTCTGGCGGCCATGTTTTTTGACCAATCAACATGGCTTGAAGGAATCTGGTAGAGGGTCACCCAATGAACATTTCTACAAAATTATTTGAAAATCGGCTGAACACTTTCGGAGAAGAAGATTTTTTAAGTTTTCATTATAGCTATATAAGGCAAAATAGCCCCGCCCCTGGCGGCCATGTTGTTGTTGTTGTTGTTGTTATTCGTTCCGTCCGTAGTAGGACAACCTCCGAAGAGTAGGTTTATAGTTTCGGGCAATAAATCCACCACCAGTACGAAAAAAACAATCAATATTTCTTGAAGGAATCTAATAAAGGGTCACCCAAGGAACATTTCTACCAAATTATTTGAAAATCGGCCAGACACTTTAGGAGGAGAAGATTTTTTAAGTTTTCTCTTTAGCCATATAGGCAAAATAGCCCCGCCCTGTGACGGCCATGTTTTTTTACCAATCAACATGGCTTGAAGGAATCTGATAGAGGGTCACCCATGGAACATTTCTACAAAATTATTTGAAAATCTGCTGAACACTTTTGGAGAAGAAGATTTTTTAAGTTTTCACTTTAGCTATATAAGGCAAAATAGCCCCGCCCCCTGGCGGCCATGTTTTTCGCCCAATCAACATTTCTTGAAGGAATCTAATAAAGGGTCACCCAAGGAACATTTCTACAATTTTATTTGAAAATCGGCCTGACACTTTCGGAGAAGAAGATTTTTTAAGTTTTCACTATTTTTTTCTTTTGGTTGCCATGGAAACCAGAATTATAGATGGATCAAAAAAAATTGAAGGAATTTAAGAGAGGACATTGAGAGGATGCTTCCTATGAAGTTTCAACCAAATTGGCCAAGTGGTTAGGGAGAAGAAGTCGTTTAAAGGAAAAAGTTAACGCACGCACGACGGACAATTCGCCATGACATAAGCTCGACTGGCTTTCAGCCAGTGGAGCTAAAAACATTAGGCCTAAAAAACATAAATGCTCAAACTATTCAATAATTATACAGTTAAACATTTGGTTAAAGACCACCTATGGGAAGTGAACACACTGGTCTTTAACCCTTTCCCTCATATAGACGCTTTCTGATGCCTCTGCAGCAGACGGCATTTTGAAAACATAGTGACAAAAGAAGAAATTGCACAAAACGTGCAATTTCTCCTTTTGCCACAATGTTTTCCACTTTTTGTCATAGGTTGTCCATTCAATTAAAGAGATTTTCTATTTTTTGACAAAATACGTTCAAATTGCCCTATGAGGGAAAGGGTTAATTGCATTGTCATTTATACAGAAAAGGTTTTTGGGAATAAAGTGTGGTTGCTATAGACAGGAGAAAGGTGGTCGGCACTAACATTTATTTTCCAAATTTTTGCTTATATGTTTTCAAATGTCATCTGTTGAATATAGGCTGTACTTAGGAAAGGTTTAAAATCATTTGTCTCTGAGGAAGGGTTATGAAGTGTAAATTCAAGGAAAACAACCTACCTTTTGTCGAAGGATCTGTTTGTAGATATTACAAGTAAACATTGAACTTGAAGCAAGGACTGCACTGTCCATAGATGACATCACAGCTGCAGAAATGGCTCCCAAACCTGAAACAGTAGGACAGGTCAATTTCCAATATAAACTAAAGAGAATACAAAATGTAATATGTTGCAGTAGCAAAACATTGTTTGTTCTACAAGGTGTATGAAAGAAATTGATATCTCTCAAGAGATGTCAATTTTTCCATGTTCTGCGTAGACAATACAAAGCCAGGTATTGCTACAGCAACATAATTTTCCTTTAATTATACACCTAGTTTAACTTTTTAAAACAGATTAAAGAATAATTATACTTTTTTCTTAATTTTCAATAACAAATAACACAATTTACACATAAAATAAAAGTTAAGAATAGCATATGAAATTGGCCCCACCAACGCATTTTGAATGATGGAAATCATATTTCAGTGACATACCATTACCATATTTGTTCTTGTCAACTACGGAATGTTAATCTGTCGTGTGTGATTTGCATGTGACAATCTGCATGTATTTGCTTCAGAAAATGTGCAGGTATATAATAAGTGAAATATATAAACACACACACATGTTTATTTCATACTTTTATACTATATGTTTCGTTATTAAGCATGCATCAGAAGAATGAAAAAAACAAAATTAAAAGAGGAAAATCAAGATATTATATAGGGAAAATAGTTTTATATAAGGAATATTAAATTGCAGAAGCATCACTGCGCTTTGTATTGCACTTCAAGGCACATGGAAAAATTGGTATCTTGCGAGACAAAGAGACTTTATTTTCCCCTCCGCTCAGAGAAAACAAATTCAACGCAATGTAATTTTTAAGACTGAAAAAGAAAGCTGAAATAGATTTTAATGTTTTCAATAATAAAATCCTACAATTTTCACATCAAAACTTTTTAGGAATGGAGTGTGAATGACCTCAAACAACCATATTTAAATGATGTAACCACATGCTTTGATGATGTTACATCATAAATCAATGACATCAAGCTACCTTATTCAGAACTAATACAGAATTTAAGATCAGTCCTGTTGTACTTGCGGGATGTTTTTTTTTACGTGTATGTGTAGGCTTTTAATAAAGTAGTAGTGTTTACCATACCTATGACAGCTACAATTCTTGGTGTAAATTCATGTAATACTAATGGCAGTGTCATACTGGCATCTGATGAGTTTAATGGCGATTTACCATACTCTGTTTGGTTCCAGGCTGCATAACACAAGAAAAGTCATAAAATACAGTGTAAAATGTCCCTTCTTTAAGGACAAAATATAGGCATTTTTTTTTGAGAATTTGACATAAGTCGACAAATCAATTAGCTAAATGTACCTTGTTTACGAAGGTAAATAATGCCACATACATTCCCCATCTTATTCTGTTATCCCTTTCCTCATATAGACGCTTTCTGATGCCTCAGCAGCAGACAGCTTTTTGAAAACATGGCGTCAAAAGAAGAAATTGCTCAAAACGAGCAATTTTCTCCGTTTGTCACCATGTTTTCAACTCTATTCAAGTATTGTACTTGCATATAAAAGGAGTTTCCGAATTTTATCAGGTATGTTTTAAAAGTCGTCTGCTGCAGATTTGTTGTATTTGGGAAAGGGTTAAAGGCCTGTAAACTTTAATAACAATCAAAGATAAGAGGCACATCGCGAGTTCCTAAATGCTATTTTAACGTTGCAACCCAAAGTTGGGAGTTCTCAAAAGAATTGTCCCAATGAGTCATTTGTTTTAAACACCTACAACATAGAGCTTGAATCAGTAATGAGAGTGCTATTATGTGGTAAACAAGAGTTGTCGGAGGACAATATAGCTCGCCTATCAGGGCCATCGTATATCAGGGCCTACTTCAGAACAGTTAAAGTATTAGGTAAAGTCGCACAGTATCACCTATTGCAAGATAATACACCTTTTCAATACTTTTGACAAAAATTCTAAGTTCAACTAGAATGGAGTGCTCCCCGGAGCACGTGTGTCACCTGCCGGCGCCTTGTCAGAAAATTTTAATTTTTGATAGAAAAGGGGCAATAACTCTGATATAAAAAATATTTGGATTATCCCCCTTTTGTGAACCCATCACAAAAATTGATATAAACATTTGTCAGAAGTTTCAATCCAATCCTTTGAGCAGAAAAAAAGTAATTTGAATATTTGACAGAAAAGGGGCAATAACTCTGATATAAAAATATTTGGATTATCCCCCTTTTGTGAACCCATCATTTTGTTTGTTTGGAGTTTAACGCCGCTTTCAACAGCTTTGGTCATATCACGGCGGTCAGTGCACCTACCCATGTTTTCCTGGCTTTCCCACACCAGTACTTACACAACATTCTTTCGAAGCCACTGACTACTTTCTCACATAGATCAGAGGTGAGAGGCAATGGAAAACATCGCCCGAAAGAATGCGCCGCAACCGGGTATCGAACCCGTGACCTCCAGATCACGAGTCAGATACGCTACCAATTGAGCTACCCGGCCGGGCGTGAACCCATCATACACATTGATATAAACATTTGTCAGAAGTTTCAATCCAATCCTTTGAGTAGATTAAATTTTTGACAGAAAAGGGCCAATAACTCTGATATAAAAATATTTGGATTATCCCCCTTTTTGTGAACCCATCATACACATTGATATAAACATTTGTCAGAAGTTTCAATCCAATCCTTTGAGTAGAAAAAAAGTTATTTGAAAATTTAAATTTTTGACAGAAAAGGGGCAATAACTCTGATATAAAATTATTTGGATTATCGCCCTTTTGTGAACCAATCACACACATTGATAAAAACATTTGTCAGAAGTTTCAATCTAATCCTTTGAGTAGAACAAAAGTTATTTGAAAACGTGACGAAAAAAGTGTGACGGACAGACAGACAGACAGACGCCGGATAAAAAAAAAAATAGACAGACAGACGTCGAATAAAAAAAAAAGTAACATTTGTCAGAAGTTTCAATCCAATCCTTCGGGTAGAAAAAAAGTTATTTGAAAATTTAATTTTTTGACAGAAAAGGGGCAATAACTCTGATATTAAATTATTTGGATTATCCCCCTTTTGTGAACCAATCACACACATTGATATAAACATTTGTCAGAAGTTTCAATCTAATCCTTTGAGTAGAAAAAAAGTTATTTGAAAACGTGACGAAAAAGTTTTTGACAGAAAAGGGGCAATAACTCTGATATAACTTGACCTTGACCCAGGGTCAGGACGGGTGTAGTGGGGTGCGTAGATGGACCAATAGTTCCTAAATGTATAAACTAAATATGAAAGCAATCAATGTCATAATAGTGAATGCAGAGTGATATGTTAAACGTTAAACGCAAACCTTAAACCTTGTAACTGAACCAAGTAGAAATGACCTTGACCTTGACCCAGGTGCAGGACGGGTGTAGTGGTGTGCGCAGATGGATGACCAATAGTTCCTAAATGTATAAACTAAATATGAAAGCAATCAATGTCATAATAGTGACTGCAGAGTGATATGTTAAACGTTAAACGCAAACCTTAAACCTTGTAACTGAACCAAGTAGAAATGACCTTGACCTTGACCCAGGGTCAGAACAGGTGTAGTGGTGTGCGTAGATGGATGACCAATAGTTCCTAAATGTATAAACTAAATATGAAAGCAATCAATGTCATAATAGTGAATGCAGAGTGATATGTTAAACGTTAAACGCAAACCTTAAACCTTGTAACTGAACCAAGTAGAACCAAGTAGAAATGAACTTGACCTTCACCCAGGGTCAGGACGGGTGTAGTGGTGTGCGTAGATGGATGACAAATGGTTCCTAAAGGTATAAACCCTTAAAACCCAAATGAAAACCTTAAACACAAACCTTAAACCTAGGTGTCTACGCCACCGCCGACGCCGACGCCGACGGTGCCGACGGTGCCGACGCCGGGGGTAACACATAAGCTCTCCTGTACTTCGTACTGGCGAGCTAAAAACCTGGTTTCTCCTATTTCTCTAGAAACATATTCAAACTAAAAAAACAAATATTTGCTTATAAAAAGAAGTGTGAAAACGAAAACGTTCTTTCTCTGTTTTCTTTTGCTGGTTGTATTATTTAAAGATTTATAGTTAAAGAACTTAATTTATTAATAGCTATAAAAAACAAGAGCACTGCGTACGGCACAGACGCTCGACTGATAGAAAACAGAAAAAAAGCTGAGCTGAACAAAAAACCTTAACAGGACGACCACACCACCGCCAACAATAAACCTTAACCGGATGACCATGCTGGCGCCAACAAAAAACCTTAACCGGACGACCACGCCGCCCGGGTCATGACAATAGCTCTCGTTTTTTCAAAAGTTGAGCTATTAATGATAATTTACCATAGATAAATATGATGGTCAACTAGATTACATCTTTAATAGCAGATATTTTCTATACAGTTTACTTCAATGCCAGTACTTATTTATTATTCGAAAGCATGTTTCTTTAGTGAGATTAGGAAAATAACATGTTTTGAACATTGTTGCAAATTTCTCTGTTTATAATCATGTTTTTAAAAGTCAACTGCTGCAGATGTGTCGTAATGCGTCTCTGTAAAAAAGTCTTAATATGCGAAATACCAGCATTTTTTCCTGCAGCTCCAATAATGACAGAGGGAATAACCAACACGAAGGCCAAGAATCCTCCCATCACAGACAGTAACTGTGCCTGGCGACTCGTCTTCACGGATAATACTCGCTGGAAATACGCCTGCCATGGAATAGTACCAAATGTCTGCAAAGAAATCAATCTTGCCCTTAACCCTTTCCCACATACAATAAATTTGCAGCAGACGACTTTGAAAATATCAAGTCCAAAGTAAAGAAAATCCCTGTAAATGATAGTATGATTAACAAATAGAGTTGAAATCATTGTGGCAAATGGAGAAATTGCTCATTATGAGCAATTTCTCCTTTTGTCATAATGATTTCAAAAAGACGTCTGCCACAGAGGTGTCAGAAAGCGTCTATATGTGGGAAAGGGTTAAACATTGTACATTTATCCTGATAATAGATGAAAACATTGTGGGAAAAAGAGAAGATGCCTACAATCACTCAGCAATGTATCCTTTTCTAACAAGTTTAACTTTGCATCATATTCTATTTCAAATTGTCTTTATTGAACACATCTTTTTTTCAACAAATTATTTCAAAGCAGAGACGCTTTTCCCCATAAAACAATATTGCAGAAGGCCACATTGAAAACATCTACACACAAAATGGAATATTTCTATGAATGGAAGTATATTAACAGAACCCAAGGAAAATTTCTATATAAGTGTAAGGAAATCAGCCAGGTACTTTTGGAGGAGATGATTTTTTAAAGTTTTAACTAAAGCCTTAATAGGCAAAACAGCCCTGCCCCTCGCAGCCATGCTTTTCCACCAATGAAGGATATTTCTACAACAATATTTGAAAATCAGACAACAAGTTTGGGAGGAGAAAGGTTTTAAATATTTTTCTTTCTGTTGACTTGAAATCCAGAATTCTGCATAGATCAAAAGTATTTGAAGGAATTTTGGTATGTACATTGAGAGGTTGCTTGATGTAAAGATAGTCAAATTGACCCAATGGTTATAGAGCAGAAGATGTTGGCAGACGCCAGATGCAGGACAAAGTGCAACACAATAACTCACTGTGAGCACTTATTGCTCAGGTGAGCTGAAATTCATATTTCAGGATGTCTAATATCTAGATTCCCATTGTTCTGAATACTGAGAAGTTGGTTCTAAACTGTTTTAGACATGTCATATGAAAATTGACCTCTGCACAATTAGCGCAATCAAGATCTTCCCTATGCGCTATCTAGTCAGACAAACGTTCTCAATGCCTCAGGAAAATGATTCTGACCAAAAAATGACAAAACAAATGAGAATCATGGAAAATCTCTATAAAGGAAAGTATGATTAATGAATCAATATAAAACCGATGGAGAAAACGCTTAAGATTAGTACATGTAGCAAGTTCTCTTTTAAAAGTAACAACTTACCATGACAAAACCCAGGTCTATCCACTGACCAACAAATTGTGTATCTAAATGCCCAACCCAGTCAACAGACTCTGGGCTAATACTTCCTACTTTTTCATTGGACAGTACGAATGGAACACTAAATATCTGTGGAATAAAAAGGTAGTGGTAAATTATGAGCAAGGCATGAAAAAATTTACATAAGATCGAAGAAGGAAGAAAATTCAACCTTTGACCTTCCAGAGTAAAACAACAGTCAGTGAGTCGGTGTTCAAAGGAAGACATATTTCAACTGCTAATACCTAGTGGAGATGTGATCACTCAGCTTTTTTTTTTTCTAAAACTGACCATTTTTCTTTTAAATTGATTTTATTTTAAAAGAATCCAAAAATATCATATCAGGATATGGTTAAATCAATTGCCTAAGTGAGTTATTCGGGATAAACTCAGCTGCTATTCAAAACTTCTTTTTTCTGTACAATATTCTACTCTGAGACTGACAGTCTCAAGTAATCTTTTAAATTACCTTTGAGTTTAATTTACATTAATGACAAGAAATTATTTCCCATTTTCCCACAATGTTTTCAAAACATTCTCAAATGTTTTTGTATCAGTCAAATATTAAAACATTTAAAACAGCTGTCTGCTTCAGATGCACCAAAATGTGTCTGCAAGAAGGAGAGGGAAGGATAAACTTTTTTCCAAATATAGCCTCTTTTTGATGCCTTTGCAGCAGACAACTTCTACTTTTACCACAATGTTTTCATCTTTATTCAATATCTGTTCCTAAATTTATAGAGATCTTCCATATTTCGACTATTAAAATATTTTCAAATTCATCTGCTGCAGATTTGCTGTATGTAGGAAAGGGGATTAAAGATGCTCACTTACCAAGCCAAAAGAGATCAGACATAGCTGTACGATGTCTGTGTAGGCGACTGAGATCATAAGTCCAATCATGGTGTAAAATACTGTAACTGTGGCAGAGGTTATTATGGCAACTGTCAATCCTATATTTAGTATCACACTCAAACTAGTACCTGCAATGGTATTTATTTCTTTTTACCCGATTTGATTTTTAAAGGCATCAGTCTGCTTTGAGAAAAGATGTTTTCTAACACCTCTGTAGCAGACGACTTTTGAAATCATCGTGGCAAATTGAGAAATTGATTTACCTGATTTTATTATTTAATTAACCCCCCTTTCCCACATACAACAAATCTGCAGCAGACTTCTTTGGAGTTACCAAGTCAAAAATATAAAAAATCTCTATAGATAATAGTATGATTATTGAATAGAGTTGAAATCATTGAGGCAAATGAAGTTATTGCTCCATTTGCCACATTGTTTTCAAAAGTCGTCTGCTGCAGAGGCGTCAGAAAGCGTCTATGTGGGAAAGGCGTCAATCTGCTTTGAACAATATACGTTAAATGAATTTGTTTTGCTATGCATTTTGAAGAATTCACAGCCAATTCTAAGAATGTTAAGATAAAAAATAGTTGAGTTGAACAGTCTAGAGCCAGGTCTGACTGAGGATGAGTTTTCTCCTCCAAATATAGCCCTCTTACCCAGGCAGCCCAGTCCCATACTCTCATGATAACTACTTGATGACCTCAAAACAATAGTTTCAGTGAAACAATTCTTTTGAGTACCCACAACATAGAGGTTAGTTGAGTCAAAAGCAAGATATTTTTGGGTAAAGACCAGTTTTCTCCTCCTTATCGAGCCGTCGGACCCAGTCAGCCCGCTCTCATATCCTCACTATATATTCTTAGTTTAGTTTAAACTTATTTATTTTACATCAATTGCGAAACAAGCTCATATTATCCGATGTCTGCTTCCTGGTGACTTCATTTGTGCAGAAAAATCCCAAAGTCAGAACCTGCTCATCACGGGACTTCTTGACCACATACCTAATGCTAAGAGTATAGAAGCTGTCCAGAACAGATCTCCACACAGTGAAGCACAATACACCATTACCACTAGGACAGAACCGTATTGTTCATACATGGGATCCAACATTGTCATATAACATTTATCTCTCATGGGGCCCGCAAATATCAAACCACCTGAAACGTAAAGTAATGAAATGCTAATACAAGAGGGCCATGATGGCCCTATATCACTCACCTGAGTAAGTGTCTTAGGGTCCTAATTTAATTGCTCTACAAAAATAAGAAAGAAGATCAAAAAGTCAAGGAGAAGGTCATCCAAAGACAATGATGATAAGTGATTGTAAAAGATCTCACTAAGGTCATGGTCACAGGTTTATAAATCAATGTAAAGGACATATGACAAATAAATGAAGATTTTATCGTGTTCACAAAGTCAATTATAACAATGTTGACAATTTTAAAGGGCCATAATTCAGTCATGCATGGACGGATCTGGTTTTCAAAAGGAACTAAGCTCTCATGTATATCTGGCTACTGTATAAGTTTGGTAAACATCGGATAACAAATGATGACTTTATCGTGGTCACAAGGTCAGTTTTAACAATTTTGCATGGACGGATCTGGTTTTCGAAAGGAACTGAGCTCTCATGGATATCTAGCTACTGTATAAGTTTGGTAAACATGGGATATTAAATAATGACTAACTTGTTCACAAAGTCAATTATAACAATTTTGCAAATTTTAAAGGGCCATAATCCTGTCATGCATTAACGGATCAGGCTGGTTTTCAAAATGAACCGAAATAATTAATTTGATATTTAGATATTTTCGGTTAATATGGACCCCGCTTTGAAATATTCAAGGTATCTAATCAAAGAAGGTTAGTTGACAGCTCATTTATCCCTTTCACACATCCAGACACATTTTAACAAATATCAGCAGCAAATGACTTTTGATGACTCATTAAGAGCAAAACTGTTATAAACTCGATTCACTAATAATTTTCATACTTATGCCTAAATGTTTACAAAGTCCTCTGCTGTAGATTTATTGTATGCATTTAACCCTTTCCCACAAACAGCAAATCTGCAGCAGATGAATTTGAAAACATTGTGACAAAATCCTGAAAAACGTCTATGAAAGATAGCTTAATTATAAAGTAAAGTTGAGAATATTGTGGCCAAAGGATAAATTGCTTGTCATGAGCAATTTCACCATCGGCCACAATTGCATCAAAATCAAAAGAGTGGCATGGTGGTCTAGTGGTTAACACGCTGGACTGTCAATCCAGAGGTCTGTGGTTCAAATCCAGGTCCGGGCTTGGATTTTTCTGAGGTGCTTTAAGTGTCTCCCACTCAACTAGAGGTCAAGTACTGGTCCATTCCAGGGAAAAGTGCCTCGCGTGTATCGGTGCTTTACACTGAGCACGTTAAAGAACCAAGGGGTCTTTTCGGAAAGAGCTAGGGTATCGCACCCGGACTCCCTTGTATCTAACTCTGTCTCTTGAGTTTATCTGCATCTGTCAGATGTGTGTACACGATATAGTGTACACTACCAAATGGGCCTATAGAAGCTAGAAAGCTTATGCTCGATCAGAGCAATTGGTCTCTATAATTACATTACATTACAAAATGCGTCTGCAGGTGGGAAAGGGTTAAAAAGGTTAACTTACCCAATGAAAGTCCAATAAATATACCAAATGGAGCTTGTGTCCATATCAGTCCAGATGTACCAATACTTTCTGCTGTACCATTGATGTAACCTCCACCAACAGTTGTAGCTGTAGTAAATTAAACTGTGTGTAATGTCAGCTGTTACAGATTTTAACTTTCCCACATATACATGTAGACGCTTTCTGAGGCAGGCAGCTTTTGAAAACATTGTAACAAAAGAAGAAATTGTTCAAAACAAGCAATTTCTCCTTTGGCCACAATGTTTTCATTTTTCATCAAAATCTCCATAATTGAATGGATAACCTATGATAAAAAGTGGAAAACATTGTGGCAAAAGGAGAAATTGCACGTTTTGTGCAATTTCTTTTTTTGTCACTATGTTTTCAAAAAGCCATCTGCTGCAGAGACATCAGAAAGCGTCTATATGAGGGAAAGAGTTGAGAGGAATTTCCCTTTTGCTACATTTGTTTTCAAAATTGATCAGCTGCAAACCTGCCAACATGTCTTCATGTGGGAAATGGTAAATTTAAAAACCTTTAGTCCGTTTACATGGTGGGCTTAGCCTTTGGCCCATCATTATTGCTTCTTTTTCTGTAATATCGGATGATGCAAATTAAATCCATAAACTCTTTTTCACATGTACACATAATTTGATGCATCCACAGCAGAATTGACGAATTATGGGAACATTGTGGCAAAAAAGGAAATTTCTCATGATGTTTTCTGATCTATTCTACACTTTTCATTAAGAAAGATTTTCAATATATAGCTTGTGATGTTTTCAACGGCATCTGCTACAAATTCTTTTGACGTGGGAATAGCGTTTAATGGTTATCCCGACCCTTTCCCACTTGCAAACGCATTTTGACCCATTTGCAGCAGAGATAGCCGACGACTTTTGAAAATATTGTGGCTAAAAGGAGAAATTGATCATGATGAACACTTTCTCCATGTAATATTCAAAATTTAATTTATTATAGTGAATTACCCTATATTTGCCTACATGTCTACATATTCGACTGCTGCAGATTTTTGTATGTGAGAAAGGGTTAATATCATATGTATTTACCTGTCATCGTAAAAATCCCCACAAATCCACTGATGTTTCTATTGGCAACAACAGACGATTCCAGGACATTGTTGGAGTCAGAAGTATTCCCATACTTCCTCGCAGCTAGCACTCCGACAATAAATATCACAATATAGAACCCAACAAGAACGGATAGACCAATAAGGTCTATACTCATCTTTCGTATACACAACCTGTAAAAAAAAAAATGTTCTTTATCAGAGCTCTAGATAAGGGACATTTTTCATATTCTAAAATCCTTATTTGACCTTCAAAACCCTATATTGTGGATACTCAGTGAGACGATTATTTTTAGGCAAAATTTACTTGCTTATAACAGGATTTACTTTTTAATGTCTTTTTTAACATCTCTAAATCTAAATAAACAAGATACTTCCATTTCACCATTCATGAGCAATTTCCCCTTTTTCCACAATGTTTTCGAGAGTGGTCTACAGCAGCTGCGCCAAAATTGAACAAAAGCACCGTTTACGGCATATACGTACATCAACTGATAGGGAGAAAACAGAAAAAAAACAAGAGGGCCATGATGGCCCTGGATCGCTCACCTTAATTATACAATGTACTGTTATGCAAAACAGATCAAGACAATTATTCTGAATGCAACCTCCAGTGTTAACAAGATTTTCCTTCATTTGGCCTAGTGACCTATAAATTATTTTTCCTGATATGACCCATATTCCAACATGGACTAGATATCATCAAAACAACATTCTGACAAATTTTCAACTTGCTCAAAGTAAAAATGCAGCCTCCGGAGTTTGAACAATATTTTCCTTTATTGACCTTGTTTCTGACCCCCATATGACCCATATTCGAACTTGAACTAGATATCATTTAGACAAACATTCTGACCAAATTTCAAGATGCTTAAGCAAAAAATGCGGCATCCAAAGTGTTAACAAGATTTTCCTTCAGTTTGCCCTAGTGACCTAATTTTTGACCCAGCATGACCTGTATTCGAACTTGGCCTAGATATCATTCAGCTAAACATTCTGACCAAATTTCAAGCTGCTGTAGCAAAACATGCGGCTTCTACAGAGTTAACAAGATTTTCCCTCAATTTGGCCTAGTGACCTAGTTTCTGACCCAATATGACCCATATTTAAACTTGACCTACATATCATCAAGACAAACATTATGATAAAGTTTTAACATGCTCAAGTTGAAAATGTGGCCTCTAGAGTGTTAACAAGTTTACCCTTCAATTTGGCCTATTGACCTAGTTTTTGACCCGGCATGACCCGTATTCAAACTTGACCTAGATATCATTCAGCTCAACATTCTGACTAAATTTCAAGCTGCTGAAGCAAAAAATACAGCTTCTACGGTGTAAACAAGATTTCCCTTCAATTTGGCCTAGTGACCTAGTTTTTGACCCGGCATGACCCGTATTCGAACTTCACCTAGATATCATTCAGCTCAACATTCTGACTAAATTTCAAGCTGCTGAAGCAAAAAATGCAGCTTCTACAGTGTTAACAAGATTTCCCTTCAATTTGGCCTAGTGACCTAGTTTCTGACCCAATATGACCCATATTTAAACTTGACCTACATATCATCAAGACAAACATTATGATAAAGTTTCAACATGCTCAAGTTGAAAATGTGGCCTCTGGAGTGTTAACAAGATTTCCTTCAATTTGACCTAGTGACCTACTTTTTGACCCAACATGACCCATGTTCGAACTTGACCTACATATCATCAAGACAAACATTCTGATAAAGTTTCAACATGCTCAAGTTGAAAATTTGGCCTCCAGAGTGTTAACAAGATTTCGCTTCAATTTGACCTAGTGACCTCGTTTTTGACCTCATATGACCCAGTTTCGAACTTGTCCAAGATTTTATAGAGATGAATGTTCTGATACACTTTCATGAAGATTGGATGCAAAATGTAGCCTGTAGTGTTAACAAGCTGAAATGTTGACGACGCACGACGGACGACTGCCGGACGCCGGACAAAATGTGATCACAATAGCTCACCTTGCACTTCGTGCATAGGTGAGCTAAAAAGCCGAGCTGAACAAAAAACCTTAACCGGACGACCAAGCCGCCGCCAACAAAAAACCTTAACTGGACAACCACGCCGACGACGACGACGCCAGGGTCATGACAATAGCTCTCGTTTTTGTGGCGATTGGTTGACAATCGCCACAGTGCTACCAAAACAACAACAACGAAAAAAAAATTATATAGTCGTATTTGAACAATCGGTTGGATATTTCTGCAAAGGCAATTTACTCACTTCCGTTAAACCGCCATATATATATATAGTTCCATCAGTGATGCAGGCACACGATTAATAATGATAATGTTAGTGCTACTTTGATACCGGATTGGTACTAATATTTGAGATTTATCGAGAAAATATCTAAATAGAGTTAAACTATTTACATATTATCTTTCTTCATGTTTGGGCAGATAATAAATATCATCGGGCGTCTTGGGTACGCTATGCAGAGTATCATGATACTCCTGTGCCTCGTTTTATTTTTACTGTAGTCAACCGTAACCTTTTGACCTTTAACCTGATTCGGCAGGAGTTGGTTGTACTCTGATTATCTTCGTCATGATTTGGCAGATAATAAATATCATTGCGCGTTCTGCCTTGCAAATAACGACAACTCTGGTGATACTCAAATCTGGAAATTCCAAAAGGTTCTATAAATAGCTCGCGAGACCAAAAACCAGAAAAGCTTGTAAATCTCAATATTATAAACGCTTTATTTTGTACTTGTTTAAATATATGAAAGCGTCTAGATAATAAGACTGGTTTACAAAGGTTTAAAGGACACACGATGGCAGTGTGTACACACGTTATGTATACACGTCTGCACGTTCTAGAGTCAATTAGCAATCAATGCTGACAGTGTAGCCTAATTGAGTTTGAAGATCTAGCATTATAATATATGCCTATATTTTCATAAATTAAACAGTTTGGCAAATAGTGAAATTGTGCTTTTGGAGCATGTTTTGTGTTTGTTTTTGCACTCACATTATTCGAAGCAGTTTAACAACCTCAGAGACATATAAATACACTGTGACAACCCTCAATCATGCAATGTGAAGGGACTAAATTGAACAGACCTGTTTAATATCGGACATAATTGAAACAAACACCAAACTAATGGATACTGTTTTCTCTCCTTTCTTTAGTCATTTCTAAAGTGTAAAATATATTTTATCTTAATATGGCCTAACGACCTGGTGATAAACATGTGATTACCCAAACAATTTAGATTACAAATAGTCATTCTAATGAGCTAAAACGGTAGTCTATCGAATACCAACTAGATTTTTCATAACTTTGGAATGGCCTAATTTTGAACACATCATGACCAATTTCAGAACGTAACTAAATAATCACCAAGACAACATTCTGGCAAACTAACATTATTCTACTGTCAAAAGATGCAGGGTTGATACATTCTCAAATATACCCGCACCAGAGTCATCGCAAGCCCTACACCGATATACTGCTTGTTACTTTGCAGGATTTTCCATACGATCGCCACTACAGTGCCATTGGCGCTTTGATTTCAAAAGTCAAGCTAAAAATGATTAAATGTGAAATTATTGAAGTCTATCAACAATTTATAATTTCACTTATTAGTCCAAATAGTAAACTTCAACAGCTATGCATGCAGCAGTTTAAAGCATTATCACATGTGACTATTATTGGAGCCATGGAGGTAGTATGGGAGTGGCTTACAGATGAACATTATAGTGGTATGGCACTGTTTATGTTTGATTGATTGGAGATTTAATTCCATTTTCAACAATCATTAGTCATTTCACGGCAGCCATTTCACCTACCTGTGTTTCTTGGTTTGCTCACACCAGTCCTTCCAAGCAACCAGCTGCTTTTACAAATAGACTTAACCCATTGGTGGAAAATGAATGACCTTTGTTAGAAAGAATCTTGGCCGAGCCTTGATTAACAGCTTGCGTTACTACCAACTGAGCTACCACAGCTTGCCGGGCTCGGCTATTGTTCAGACTCAAGTTTGAAATAATATAAACATTTCAATGAATGTTAAATTTTCACCCGATTATGATTATATACCATATCTGATATATATAGTATAATTTAAACACCTTCATATGACTGAAAAACTGTTGAAAACGAACCCAAATCTATGGAAAAACCAATTCCAAAGGTTGTCTGCTTGTAAAGATCTGAATGGGAAATGTTGATATTCGGGTAATTACAATTTCAATTTAATTTATTAAAATTATAATAATAAAATGAAATAATGATGCGAATCAAAATTATTTCGAGAACATGCGTATGAAGCAATTTATATCTTTTTTTTTCTCAAACTGATGCATATCTTTTCTGTATCAGGGAAAGGTTAACCCTTTCCCTCATATGACAATTCTGCAGCAGACGACTTTGAACATATTTTGTCAAAACATAGAAAATCTCTATAATTGAATGGATAACCTATGACTTAAAGTGGAAAACATTGTGTCAACAGGAGAAATTGCACAAAACGTGCAATTTCTTCTTTTGTCACTATGTTTTCAAATAGCCGTCTGCTGCAGAGGCGTCAGAAAGCATCTATATGAGGGAAAGGGTTAAGTCTCAATATATCGCCTTTACACATTGCATAGGATGCGAACAGTCAAAATATAAAATTGTATTCCTTAGATTATAGTATAGAAACCTGGACTAGGTACAGTACAGGTTAGTCTCAATATATCGCCGTTACATATCGCATAGGTACGGGTTAACCCTTTCCCTCATACGACAATTATGCAGACGACTTTGAACATATCTATAATTGAATGGATAACCTATGACTTCTTTTGTCACTATGTTTTCAAAAAGCCGTCTGCTGCAGAGGCGTCAAAAGCGTCTATGAGGGAAAGGGTTAAATGACTTATTATTGGATGTATTCTGCATTTTAATATGTATAACAACCGCAGTTAAAAAAGGTTAAAAGGCTATTGACAGCATATGCTTACACTTGAGACCACAACATTCAATAATGCCATCAAACTCTTCAAATTGAAGAGCACAGACATAGTGACATACGATACATGCAAAATAAAAATGATCACCGAAACAGGGCAGTGTACGATAAATCGACAAATGCAAACCTTCCAAAATTCTGACAAAACCCCCTGAAATTTTAATGTTGTATTTAGCCCTTTTTTTTAAAGCACTGAATGAAGTCACCTAAAAAAGGAGTGTACTCTAGCGAAAACGTATCAGGATGCATGTATGCCTGTACTTCATCTTTAAATTCTTTTCCCATATTATTCTTAAAAAATCATCAGCTTCAGAGGCTGGTACTAATAGCAATATTTCTCATTGTAATTTATGACAAGAAAAGTCACAAATCATTGATTCATACTTGCCTTGTGATAAAATACCCCTTTCACGTGGTGATCTTAATGTTTTTGTGGCGATTGGTTGACAATCGCCACAGTGCTACCAAAACAACAACAACGAAAAAAAATTTATATAGTCGTATTTGAACAATCGGTTGGATATTTCTGCAAAGGCAATTTACTCACTTCCGTTAAACCGCCATATATATATATAGTTCCATCAGTGATGCAGGCACACGATTAATAATGATAATGTTAGTGCTACTTTGATACCGGATTGGTACTAATATTTGAGATTTATCGAGAAAATATCTAAATAGAGTTAAACTATTTACATATTATCTTTCTTCATGTTTGGGCAGATAATAAATATCATCGGGCGTCTTGGGTACGCTATGCAGAGTATCATGATACTCCTGTGCCTCGTTTTATTTTTACTGTAGTCAACCGTAACCTTTTGACCTTTAACCTGATTCGGCAGGATTTGGCAGATAATAAATATCATTGCGCGTTCTGCCTTGCAAATAACGACAACTCTGATGATACTCAAATCTGGAAATTCCAAAAGGTTCTATAAATAGCTCGCGAGACCAAAAACAAGAAGAGCTTGTAAATCTCAATATTATAAACGCTTTATTTTGTAGTTGTTTAAATATATGAAAGCGTCTAGATGATAAGACTGGTTTACAAAGGTTTAAAGGACACACGATGTCAGTGTGTACACACGTGATGTATACACGTCTGCACGTTCTAGAGTCAATTAGCAATCAATGCTGACAGTGTAGCCTAATTTAGTTTGGAGATCGAGCATTATAATATATGCCTATATTTTTATAAATTGAACAGTTTGGCAAATAGTGAAACTGTGCTTTTGGAGCATGTTTTGTGTTTGTTTTTGCACTCACATTATTCGAAGCAGTTAACAACCTCAGAGACATATAAATACACTGTGACAACCCTCAATCATGCAATGTGAAGGGACTAAATTGAACAGACCTGTTTAATATCGGACATTATTGAAACAAACACCAAACTAATGGATACTGTTTTCTCTCCTTTCTTTAGTCATTTCTAAAGTGTAAAATATATTTTATCTTAATATGGCCTAACGACCTGGTGATAAACATGTGATTACCCGAACAATTAGATTACAAATAGTCATTCTAATGAGCTAAAACGGTAGTCCATCGAATACTAACTAGATTTTTCATAACTTTGGAATGGCCTAATTTTGAACACATCATGACCAATTTCAGAACGTAACTAAATAATCACCAAGACAACATTCTGGCAAACTAACATTATTCTACTGTCAAAAGATGCATGGTTGATACATTCTCAAATATACCCGCACCAGAGTCATCGCAAGCCCTACACCGATATACTGCTTGTTACTTTGCAGGATTTTCCATACGATCGCCACTACAGTGCCATTGGCGCTTTGATTCTTTACCGGATGGTGATGAATTAGTTCAAAAGGGAAGTAACTTTTTAAATGACAAAGTATCTTATAGGTCAAAGAGTACCAATTCAATTCCTTCTTTATTCCAATGTAAGTAAAGGTTACATTACACCAACAAAAATCCTTCTTTGTTTCCATGTAAATCAACCAGTTTCAGTCCTCAATTGTCACACTTCCTAAACGTTTCTCATGTAGAACACCATATATCATTGAAAAGAGTTACCTCCTAGCTTTAAAACAATCATAAGAAATGTGGGGTCATGCATTATGCAAGAAAGAACTCACCAGGCGAAAATGTTAACCGTCATTTTGGACCAAATCGGGCCCGGACAAAACAGGTGTTTTTGCATTCTCTACTTTCACTTTCAAACAGGGTCAAAATACTAAAAGTGATCAAAAAATCAATAATTTCCAGTGCATCCTATACAATGCACAATGCATTTAAACTCAATGTCATATATTCAATACATTCTGGTGATGGTATACACTCATTTCTACGCAAACAAAGGTTTTGTTAGGGACTAAAGTACTGTAGAAAATACTTATACTTCGGAGGTATAAAATATTCTCAAACAAATGAGGGGTTGGGGTGGCATGTATTATTTGAGAAAGAAATCACAACCGAACATGGTTCTCGCCTTTTTACACAAAATCTTGATGGGCCAAAATTTTATTTTTCCTCATAATCTATTTTCACTTTTAGACAAGGTCCAAATTAATACCCCAAAATAAGCTCAATGTCAAATATTCAATTCACACTTTTCTATATAAAGCAAACACAGGTTTTTTGCAGAACAGCCTGTAATTGGTATCCTTTGGTCTAAAATATTGATAAGTCTGGAACCTGGTGAAGGCCTTTTATCGTAAATTTCTAAATTAATTATAAACAGACATATAAATACTGTCTATGATATAAAGTCTGTCAACTAGAAAAGGTACAAGTTTGATCAATTATGAATTATGCTGTTGACATTTTATTTTTTTATTTCACAAGCTTGTTTATTTTAAAGGATCTGTACTTCACTTGTTTATTTTATAAGATCTGTACTTCATTTGTTTATTTTATAGGATCTGTACTTCACTTGTTTATTTATAGGATCTGTACTTCACTTGTTTATTTTATAGGATCTGTACTTCATTTGTTTATTTTATAGGATCTGTACTTCATTTGTATATTTTATAGGATCTGTACTTCACTTGTTTATTTTATAGGTTTTGCACTTCATTTGTTTATTTTATAGGATCTGTACTTCATTTGTTTATTTTATAGGATCTGTACTTCACTTGTTTATTTTATCTTCACTTGTTTGTTTATAGGATCTGTACTTCATTTGTATATTTTATAGGATCTGTACTTCACTTGTTTATTTCATAGGTTTTGCACTTCATTTGTTATTTTATAGGATCTGTACTTCACTTGTTTATTTTATAGGATCTGTACTTCATTTGTTTATTTTATAGGATCTGTATTTCACTTGTTTCTTGTACTTGGCGATGGCTTGTGTAACAATTAACCCTTTAATCCATATAGGCGATTTCTGATGCAATTTCTTCTTTTGCCACAATGTTTTCAACTCTCTTTAATACTAAAACTCTCATTTATTGAGATTTTTTTTATGTTTTTGTCAATAAGTTTTGAAGGTCGTCTGCTGCAGAATTGTTGTAAGTTCAACAGGCCTCTGTAACTAACAAAATAAATAATAGTTGCTTCACACGTGTGAAACTATAATACTGACACATTTAACACCTAACACTATGTATACGTTAGTTTAGTATTGTCTCCTTTTATCAACTAATTACACAAATGTCCCATTAGCCCATAGTGTGTCCTCTAACTCTACACGACTCCTTTGTATTTACCATGTCTTCCCTTGTAGTCTCAACAGGTTAGACAGGTTAACCCTTTCCCTCATACGACAATTCTGCAGCAGACGACTTTGAACCTATTTTGTCAAAACATAGAAAATCTCCATAATTGAATGGATAACCTATGACAAAAAGTGGAAAACATTGTGGCAAAAGGAGAAATTGCACGTTTTGTGCAATTTCTTCTTTTGTCACTATGTTTTCAAAATGCCGTCTGCTGCAGAGGCGTCAGAAAGCGTCTATATGAGGGAAAGGTTTAAATCAATCCGAGTCTACTTCACCAATCTTGACTTTGATTCTGCCCCACGAGTCTGATCTTGTCAGAACTTCACACCTTTTTTTGTTATAATGCCACTCTCCTCTCGACTTACCAATTCTTACAAAATCCCGGACTACCTCCACATTAACATATGAGAATCTGATATGAATATTAGAATTATCACATCACAGACGTAATGGTCAACTTGCATACCGGAAATTCGTCTGGAAGTGCCAACACTCAAAAGGCCTTTGTATTTTGTTTTGCTATATTCCATTCTAACCTATCCCAGGTTCGAATTCTGTGATGATTATGTTCTGCCCTTCGGATTTTTTGAACACAAACTGCTTGAGTACTGGTTAAGTCTCCAGGAAGTAAACATCGAGTGTGATTAATATAAGGTGAAAACTTGTTTTGAAATCGTTGTAAAATAAATAAGTTTAAACAAAGCTAACCTATCTGCTACATGTAAGTAGGCACTACAGATATTACTCACTAAAGTGTTAATAAAATAATAGATAGTTACAACTAAAAACAAAACAAATATATTTTATCAATTTAATATTTGGCTTTGACAATACAAACAGATTGTCCCATTACCCACAAAGGTATCCTTTTTACACTTATAACCAGGAGGTGAGAAAGAGGCATTTGGCAAATTAATATAATACTTTAAACAATGGTTATATCTGAAGAGTTAAACGTATAAATTTTGATGCGTACATGTAATTAAAAGTAGTGTGGATATATGAGAAATTGTTCGATTTGATCCATTACTTCATTTTTATTTTTAAATGTTTTCAGTCATCAGTAATAGAGAAAGGGTTTATGTTTTGTATCCTGTTTCAAAACTAGCCTTTTTCATAATTTTATCCTGCAATTTTTGAATCTCAGTTTTGAAACTGGATCTATAAATGTTTACAAATTTGTTCATACATTTTAATGATTAACTTAAGATGTCAACTTGTTTACCCTTTTCCCGCTTGTAGACGTAAACATTGAGAGACAAGAGAATTCTACGAAATATATTTGTTGCCTACCAAATGGTCAGTAAGTGATCCCTGTGCGTCTCCCTGCCAATGCAGGCAACACAAAAAGGAGAAAGTGCTCCCCAGATGTATTCATAAGTGGTTATCAACATACGAAAATACTCATACCCTGTATTATCACCCCTTTTACCAAAATATACAAAACATAACTTGAATACATACTTTAACAAAAGTTTGAAAGGAACACAATCATGTGTCGCCTGTAAGCTAAGTCAAGGCATGACAGACAGAGAAGTGATCCCTATGTGTCAGCCTGACAAGACAGGTGACACAAAAACCACAAATACAGACAACAAATGAAAAATTGTATTTTACAGAGATTAACCCTTTCCCACATACAATAAATCTGTAGCAGACGACTTTGAAATTATCAAGTCCAAAATATAGAAAATCTTTGTCAATGATAATATGATTATTGAATTGAGTTGAAATCATTTTGGCAAAAGGAGGAATTGCTCGTTATGATCAATTTAATCTTTTGTCCAAATTGTTTCAATAGTCGTCTGCTGCAGATGTGTCTATTTGTTGGAAAAGGTTATAGGATCCAACATAAAAGAACTGAAATGTTAAAATATGTTCCCTTGATACATACAACTTTCGATGCGCCTGTAACTGATGTCTTATGAAAGCATTGAAAGAAGACAACAAATCTGCAGCAGACGTATTTAGCTATGGAAAATCTCCTGGAATGAAAGCATAACTATTTGAATAGTCAAAAACATTGTGGCAAAAATGGATATAAGCTCATCGTGAGCAATTTCTCCTTTGGACACAATATTTTTAGTAGTCAACTCTTCAAAATGTGTATTATGTGAATGGGTAAAAGAGATTTTTTTGTCAGATACAGTTCTATCACATATCACATATTCAGCTTCAGTATTTACATTTCAATTCATTCTAATTAACCCTTTCCCTCATACGACAATTCTGCAGCAGACGACTTTGAACGTATTTTGTCAAAACATAGACAATCTCCATAATTGAATGGATAACCTATGACAACAAGTGGGAAACATTGTGGCAAAAGGAGAAATTGCACGTTTTGTGCAATTTCTTCTTTTGTCACTATGTTTTCAAAAAGCCGTCTGCTGCAGAGGCGTCAGAGAGCGTCTATATGAGGGAAAGGGTTAAAGCAAGAGGGTCATGGTGGCCCTGTGACTCTTGCCTTAGTACCGTGGTTCTGTTTAATATGCAACCCTTTCCCACATACTGACCGTTTCTGACGCCTCTGCAGCAAATGACTTTTGAAATCATTGTGACAAATGAAGCAATTTCTCCTTTTATCACAATATTTTAAACACTATTCAATAATTATACTTTCATTAATATAGATTTTCCATATTATTGCCCAGATGTTTTAAAAGTCATCCGCTGCAGATTTGTTGTATGTGGGAAAGGGTTGAAGAAGTAATTTGATAAGAATATATATGGAATCACTCCTCATGACACATATCCAAAATTGGAGACAATTATTCATCAAGATCCAGTTAAGATTGGCATCAAAAGGGTCCACAAGATTGCCTTCAACTTGGTTACATTCACAAAAATGACCTATGGTAATGTACAACCTGCAACGGCCCAGATAAGCCTACAATTCTGCCCAGCCTGATCAGGATCTTCCCTTTACGTCATTCAACCCTTCTCAAACTTTCTGTATTTTGGATACAATTAACCCTTTCCCACATGTAACAAATCTGCAGCACACGACTTTGAAAAGAAGTAGCAAAAACTATTTAAAATCCCAATAAATGAAAGTATACTTATTTGATAAAGTTTGAAACATTGTGACAATAGGAGAAATTACTCAGCATGAGCAATTTCTCCTTTTGCCACAATGTTTTCAAAAGCCTTCTGCTGCAGAGGCGTCAGAAAGTGTCCATGTGAGGGAAAGGGTTAAAAAGAAGTACTTTCAAGTTTGTAAACTGACTGTATGCTGTATCAAGTGTAAAACTTTAGGCTCCTGTAAAATAAACACTTCAAAAAGAGTCATAGTGTAAAATTTGATTTTTATTTCATAAAATACCCAGGTATTCAATGGTGACCATATTAAATATCTATTTTTAGAACAGTGACCTTTACCCAAGTGAAATCATGTCCCTGTGCGCATAATACTCAGGTATTTAATTGTGGAATTTAGCTTAACCCTTTCTCTCAAATAGACACTTTCTGACGCCTCTGCATCAGAAGGTCCTTTTGGAAACCTGGAGACAAAAGAAGAAATTGCTCAAAACGAGCAATTTCTCCTTTTGTCAGCATGTTTTCAACTCTATTCAATTATTGTACTTTCATTTAAAGGGAATTCCAATTTTTTTCAAGTATGTTTCCAAAGTCGTCTGCTACAGATTTGTTGTAAGTGGGAACCCTTACCCACACAAAGCAATTCTGCTGCAGAAGACTTTGATAACATCTAGGATTAATTATTATATAAATCATTAAACATAAAAGTATATATATTTTGAATAGAGTTGAAAACATTTTGGCATAGGGAGAAATTGCTAGTTTTAAGCAATTTCTTCTTTTGGCACAATGGTTTCAAAAGTCATCTGCTGCAAACACTTCAAAATGTGTCAGCAAGTGGGAAAGATTATTAACCTTTTCCCACATACAACAAATTTGCAGCTGACAACTTTGAAAATATCTAAAAATTAGAAAATCTTTGGAAATGAAAGTATAACTATTGAATCGAGTTGAAAATATTGTGATCATTATGAGCAATTTCTCCATTTTCCACAATGTTTTCAAAAAGCTGTCTGCTGCAGATGTGTCAGAAAGCAACACAACAGTCCAAACAAACAAAACCACCATTCGCATAACCAGGTTTCAATTCTGTTAAAATCCTGGTTAAAAACAGATTAAAATAATCCCTTATGATTGTAAAAAAAATCTTGTAAAGGACGGACAAATATCACAGATGAATATTTGAGACAATCTAATAATGAAGTCACACATATATATAAATCATGTAAAATACAATCAAACTATAAAGTCACACATATATACAAATCATGTAAAATACAATCTATCAAATCAGTCACACATATCATACAAAAATCATGTAAAAGCCAATTTAACTATACAGTCACACTTACATGTATATACACATCATGTAAAATACAATCTATCTATAAAGTCAAACATATCACATCATGTAAAATACAATCTAACTATACAGTCAAACATATCACATCATGTAAAATACAATCTAACTATACAGTCAAACATATCACATCATGTAAAATACAATCTAACTATACAGTCAACATATCACATCATGTAAATTAAAGACATCACTAACAGTACTTTCATTACATTTAGACCAAGAATGCCATGGTATGTAGGTCTACAGTGTTAATATAGGACAACTCTAACCCGTAGAGACACCGTTGAAACCTTTCCCAAATACAAAAAATCTGCAGCAGACAACTTTGAAAACATCGAAGTAAAAGCAAGGAAAATCTCTATAAATGAGAGTATAATTATTGAGGAAAAATTGGTTAAAGTAGAAATTGGTCATTATAAACAATTTGTGAAAAAGTCATCTGATGTTAAGGTTATATTCCGAGGGCTTGGCGTGAAACAGTTGTAACTAAAATTAGTATTTTTTTACCAAGGTGAATTACCTCACCATAAAGTCTTTATAAGCGTTAAATAATTTTTCTTGGTAAACAATGGAAATTTAGGTGCTCAGAACCTAAATTTGCATTGTTTACAAAGGGGTCAAAATTGCCCCTAAACCAAGGTTTTCAAAATAGGTTTTTAGATACAACCGTTTCACGCTAAGCCCTCGATTTCACCATTTAACAAACATATTCTCGGGAAAATCTCCTATAAAATCATCTCAAGAAAGCATATCGATTTAATAGTTGAGATTTTCAAGAGCAAATTTGATGCAAAGTTGAAACATTGGGGGGTAAATGAGAAGTAATTAATTATCCCTTTTCTAGATATTTTATCAAAACATTTCTGCAGCAATGGATTAAGCAATGTTACTGGTTGTGTTGGTGGTGGTGACTTTTCTTCTGTCTGATGAAGCAACGTGAAAATCTGCTCTATAAGAAGTACAATTTCGCCAATGATGTTTTCAACTCTTAATAGAAAACTAGAATGGAGTGCTCCTCGGAGCACGTTTGTCACCTGCACCTGCTCATTGAAAGTGTGACGAAAAAGTGTGATGAAAAAGTGACGGATAGACATACAGACAGACAGACGCCGGACAAAAAAAAAAAAAGGAATCCCTAAGTGCCTACCATGCTACGCAGGGTGACACAAAAACCCATTAAATCTTCCAGGTGTAACACTACTCCCAGATGTTTTTTTCAATGCCATTTAATTAAAATGTCAAATAAGGTAAAATAAAATTTATTTGTATTTTATTTATTTCATTTACAGTCAAACTTGTCTTAAGCAGCCACCCAGTGGAGTCAAAATGTGGCTGCTAAATACAGGTGGCTACTTACCCCGGTAATACAAGTCAAATATAGAAGAAAATGTCTTTAAGTGGCTGCTTAATCCAAGTTGGCTGCTTTACAAAGGTGACCGTTAACACAAGTTGACTGTATTTCATTGCCTTATCCTTTACTCTTCAAACCAGGGAAATAAAAAAGAAATCTTTGTCGTATTGGCTTTTATCAAATGTCGGAAAGAATGTTGGCCAAGCTGGGCTGAACTCACTTGGATTGACAGCCCAAATTAACAGTTTCCCTAATTAGATACCTTCTAAGTCTGGTTCTGAAGCAGGTGAATTATACAAACAATGTGTAAAAGGAAAAACATTCTACTATTCCAATAATCTTTTATACTTGAAGAAAAATGATACTTTTAGCTTTCCAGGTGTTTAACCCTTTCCCTCATAAAGACGCTATCTGACGCCCCTGCAGCAGACCGTTTATTAAAAACATAGTGACAAAAAAAGAAATTGCTCAAAACCAGCAATTTCTCCTTTTGCCACAATGTTTTCCGCTTTTAGTCATAGCTTATCCATTCAATTATAGAGATTTTCTATTTTTTGACAAAATATGTTCAAAGTCGTCTGCTGCAGAATTGTTGTATTAGTGAAAGTCTTTTTTTCCTTTTACCACAATGTTTTCAACTTAATTCAATAATTGCTCTATATCTATATTGAGATTCCATATTTTTGAAATATGATTTCTAAGTCGTCTGCTGCAGATTTGTTGTATGTGGGA
Source organism: Serripes groenlandicus (assembly GCA_031761405.1). Lineage (NCBI taxonomy): Eukaryota > Metazoa > Mollusca > Bivalvia > Cardiida > Cardiidae > Serripes > Serripes groenlandicus. Next base: position 111,951,674 of record JASEVX010000003.1, read on the forward strand.
AAGCGTTAAAATATTCTTTAATGTTCATAGTAAATCTCGCATAATGTAGACGCTATGCATGTAACTTTTGAGGAAATTGTAGAAAATTTAGAAAAAAGCAACGTCTCCTTTTCCCATAATGTTTTCTATTCCATCAAAAAAGGATTTCTTTACCTTGTTTTTTCTTTCTTTCTTCAAATGTTACAGTTTAATAAATTCAAAAGTGTTTTTATCAGGCAATAGACTAACGATTTACATTACAAGATATCAATACATTTATAAGCACGTGAGAAAAAAATGAGACATTGGTAAATTTGTGTCTGGAGATAAAATTGGAAAAGGAAAAATTGCCAATTTAGATCAACAGGTTTTACAGCATATTTTAATGCCTTATTACTGAATAATTTTGGTTATTCAAAAGTACAATCTGAATAGCAAAAATGTATTTTATAAACGAAGAAAACATCAAATCGTTCAGTTTAATCAATAGCTGTAATTCAAACAATATTCTTAAATTGTTATTGTAACCTCGTTTTTCGACAATATCTTTTTAACGCCAAAGATGTGTTAAATACTTGGGGGAAAGTTAATCCTTTCCCACATACAGACAGCTTCTGACGCCTCCGCAGCAGAAAACATTTGAAAACATTTTAACAAAAGGAGAGATTGCTCATTCTTTTTTTGCTAAAATGTTTTCACCTCTTTTCAAAATTATGTTTTCATTTTCATATTTTTGCCTAGATTTATTCAAAGTTGTCTTCTGCAGATTTGTTGTACACTGTATGCGGTAAAGGTTTAAGCAAAGACTTATTTCTTTGTTTGTCACCAGTTTGGCTAGAAGATTTGAAATTTTATTCAAAACTAAAGCATACATCATTGCTCTATACCTATAATCTACTATGTCATGAAAACCCACTTTCCATAGACTGTGATTGAGTATTGCGACCCAGCAACCGATCTGTGTTCATTGTAATGGTACCCAACAAATGATGGGTCTCCTGTAAATATGCGTCAACTTTGCGAACCACTGTATCCGTAGGTAACTTGTCATAAGTGACTATACCCCTGTCTTGCGTAAGTTCATTGGTCATTGCACCAGACCCTCTGATTGGTCGTTTCTGTAGAGGCTGAGCAGAGTCAGCTGGTACCCTTGCTTTTAATTCACTGGAATATATTCTGTAATGAAAAGAATAAGAATAGAAACTGGCAGTAATCTTTACTTCAACTTTTTCCTTGACACAGACTCATGTTAAGCAATCTCTCCCATGATGTTTTCAACAAGGGCAGAGATAGTTTCTCCTCAGCTGTAGATTATTTCTGTTGGAAAGGAATCATTTTATTTTTAATATGTCCAGCTTATGCTAATATCAAAACTAAATATTTAAAACCTGACTACACAACCAAACCATGTGTCTATAAATTTGTTGAATTTTCAAAAAGTGATAACAAGAAAACATTGATGAATTCGGCTAAATATATATACGAGACGCATCTATTCTACATTTTACTTTAAGTAATAGAAATTAATTGTACATTGACCATGATTGAACATTTTGATATTGCATTGTACCATAAAAATTGATGGATGTATATAAATGGATGTAAAAAATCTATGTTTTCGTTCATCCTCGTATATGTATGTGTTATATCGAATTATAATGCTTATAGCTCATGCATGACTTGGTTAAAATATGTATATACTTTTTTTGTATGTAACTAGAATCTATTTAAAGAAAGAATATCTATCTATCTATCTATCTTGAAACACAAGGCTAATGATAGAAGTTGGTAAGAAATGTACTACAGAACACTTACGTCAATTTTTTCATAGCATCCTTAAAATCTTCGCACTGTTGCCTTGTATCCATTATGATTCGTTGAACATGTGACCAGGCTGCTCGCTCCTCCATCAAACAAGTCTCTGTTACATTACGAAGCTGCTGTTCCTGTGCTATTTGTGCTTTCAATGTGTCCAGCTGTTCAACAGCCTGTATCATTTAGATAATGAGTTATAAATTATTTAATTAACAATACAATACAATACAATTCTTTCCCTCATATGGAAGCTTTCTGACGACTTTTGAAAACATTATGGCAAAGCAATTTCTCCTTTTGCCAAGGTTTTTTACTTTATTTAATAAATAAACCTTAATTAATTGACTTTTTTCACATTTTTGTCAATATGGTTTCATTATTTATTTATTGGGGTTTTACGCCGCTTTCAACAATATTCAATATGGTGTCAAAGTCGTCTGCTGTAGATTTGTTGTGTGTTACTGATTTCCATGATACTGATAACTAATCACCTCTGCAGACAAAAAGTCTTTAAAAAACAATTGTTAGAAAAGGTGATACTGACTATCTTACCCTTCCCCACTTATACCAAAACTGCAGCAGACGACTTTGAATAAATCTGAGCAAACATTATGTAAAGCCTCTATAAATTAAAGTTGAAAACATTGTGGCAAAAGGAGGAATTGCTCGTTTTGAGCAATTTTTCACTTTGTTACAAAGTTTTCAAAAGTCATCTGCTCCAGATGCGTCATAATGTGTCTACAACTGGGAAAGAGTTAAAGTGATACTTTACTTTTCTAATTCAATTATTTTTTTGCGTCATATATATGCTTTGAATTTGGTAGTCAAAAATGACATAATTCTTTTTTAGTTATTAATTTTAATCAAGGCAGTTACTTCATATTTATATTTTAATTTCTTTTCAAACACACATATATTTCAATTTTTATCTCAACATAAAGTTAAGTTTTATTACATCATTATGTCTCATTTCTAGCTTTTTCCTAGTTTCTACAATAAATTTCAGTCTTATAGTCCATTGGTTTTAACTCTTTCCCTCATACGACAATTCTGCAGCAGACGACTTTGACCATATTTTGTCAAAACATAGAAAATCTCTATAATTGAATGGATAACCTATGACTAAAAGTGGAAAATATTGTGGCAAAAGGAGAAATTGCACGTTTTGTGCAATTTTTTCTTTTGTCACTATGTTTTCAAAAAGCTGTCTGCTGTAGAAGCGTCAGGACGCGTCTATATGAGGGAAAGGGTTAAGTTATTGTATGCTTCTAAATGACCTAGGCTGACAATGCTTCAGAGAACATAACACAATCAGTCATCTAAATATTATCATTGTATTTACAAATTTTTAATTTCAATGGTTTCATGCAAATTGGTTGTATCTACATCATTTCACCCTTTCCTGTATACATAAATCTGCATCAGGCCACTTTGACATCTCGGTAAAAATATGGAAAATCTTTCTATATTAAATTATAATTTTTGAATTGAGTTGCAATCATAGTGACAAAAAGGGGAAATTGCTCTCCCTTTGCCACATTGTTTTCATAAGTCATCTGTAATTGATGCTTCAAAAAGTGTATACAAGAATAAGAACACATGTACACAGCTTAAGATTCTGGCTTACTCCTAGAACAGGTGACTACAGAAAATAATGTTCAATGATTTTGACTAATGAAAGCCTAAATTTGAAAAGGAGTAGATAACATTGAAGGAAATGAAGTAATTGAATCAAGTCCACAGATTAGAATATAACCAAACGGTAATCTTTATACACAATGAAAGCCTGAAGAAAAGATGGCAAAGGTCAGACAAATTAAAGGTTGTTGAAAAAGGAGAAACTGCTTCCCCTTTTCCAAGACAGTCAATGTTTCATTTTCAAACTATCAGATAAGGTGTTTTAACCCTTTCCCACATATAGCAAATCTGCAGCAGATGACTTTGAAAACATCTAGGCAAAACTATGGAACATATTTATAAATGCAGGTATAACTACTGAATAAAGTTGAAAACATTGTGACAAAAAGAGAAATTGCTCGTTTTGAGCAATTTCTCCTTTGGACACAATGTTTTCAAACGTCGTCTGCTGATGAGGCTTCAGAAAACGTCTATAGGTGGGAAAGGGTTAACACGAGTATTTGAAGGATTCCATGACTGTGCAGCCTGGGAATATGTCAGACGAAAGGGAGAAGTGATCCCAATTTGTCTCCCTGGCAGGGCAGGTGACACAAACATCAACCTTACCACTTGCAGTTGTCCGTTCATCTCCTGTAGTTCCCCTGCCAGTCTGTCTGCGTATGATTGTTCTAGTTCACCTACAGCTATCTTAGCTTTACTGTGCCATCGAGCTATTGCATTTGTCATCTTCTTTCTTGGCCCAAACAACCTGCAAACAACAAACATTTCGTTCTGAGATCCCTCGGTTTCTGTCTGTTAATATGGGTTTTATGTTTTATGTTTGGAACAGAAGATGCCTATTTGAGTAGTGCTCCGTGAAAACCAGCTGTAAGGTATTTGCAACCAGTGTAGATCCAGATCAGCCAGCACATCAGCACAGTCTGATCTGGACTGTGCTCTCCGCCAAGTAGTTGTAGAAGATTCTTAGTAACTTCAGCAGTAACGATTTTGGATGCACAGTTTTTCAAACATGTGTAATAATACATTAATGCTCATATTGGTTTTACCTGGAGCATCCCTCAATTTGTTTTTGTTTGTTGACGGAGTGAATAACAGCTATGATATTTTCCCTAACATGAGTTTTTTAACCCTTTCCCCTATACAACGTTTCTGCAGCAGACGACTTTGAATTTATTTTGTCAAAAAATGGAATATCTCTATAATTGAGTGGATAACCTATGCCTAAAAGTGGAAAACATTGTGACAGAAGGAGAAATTGCTCGTTTTGAGCAATTTCTTCTTTTGTCACCATCTTTTCAAAAAGCTGTCTGCTGCAGAGGCGTCAGAAAGCGTCTCTATCAGAGAAAGGGTTAAATGAACTTATGAGTTGTCTGTTAATAACCAGTGACTAAAAGCAAACTTAAAGCATTATTGACAGATAGACAGACAAACAGAGAAGTATATGGAAAAACTTCATGTGCCTTACTTTAAATTTCTGACATCAACATTTTGTGTCCTGCATGAAAATAATCAAATATTCCCATACTGAGTTGAAATAAAAGATGGAAAGTCTTAACCCTTTCCCACATATAGATGATTTCTGACGCCATGCAGCAGACGACTTTTGAAAACATTGTGAGGAAAGGTAAAATTGCTCATAATGAGCAATTTTACCTTTTGCCACAATATGTTCAACTCTATTCAATAGTTTAACTCTAATTAATGTAGATTTTTCACATGTTTGCCGAAATGATTTCAAAGTCGTCTGCTGCAGGTTTGTTGTAAGTTAGAAAGTCTTATATCTTGAAGTTTAAACTGGCTTAAATGGCACTCAGGTAATGATGATATAGAGCACTATGAACTATTGTGCAAGTTTCAGAATATGCATATCGATTGTCATTTCTAAATCATCAATGAAAAAGTGTTAACCCTTTGCCTCATACGACAAGTCTGCAGCAGACGACTTTGAACATATTTTGTCAAAAAATAGAAAATCTCTATAATTGAATGAATAACCTATGACTAAAAGTGGAAAACATTGTGGCAAAAGGAGAAATTGCACGTTTTGTGCAATTTCTTCTTTTATCACTATGTTTTCAAAAAGCTGTCTGTTACAGAGGCGTCAGAAAGGGTCTATATGAGGGAAAGGGTTAACTATTATATCTTCCATACATTTTAATGTGTCTAGGAATGTATATTTTGGTATTTGCTGGTTGCTCACGGCATGTTTTAGGTAATATTTAACCCTTTTGTCTGAAACAAACAACTTAAGATGTGTCTGCAGCGCTCAATCAATAAAAACATTAAGAAATAAGAATCTTTAACCCTTTCCCACTTGTAGAAACATTCTGATGCATCTGCAGCACACAACTTTTGAAAACATTGTGGCAAAAGGAGAAATTGCTCATAATGAGCAATTTCTCCTTTAGTCACAATGTTTTTAACTCATTAACTAGAACTATCACTGAAGATGATAAATACCCCCTAAACAGCACCTTGACCTACACCATAACTTAATAAGTAAAAGGGCCATAACTCTGTTAAATAACATGCAATTGTAACCCCTTTAGGATATGCACATCTCCTCTTGGTATAGAAGCTTCATGTAAAATTTTATTGAATTCCACCCAGTGGTTTGTAAGAAATAGGCCGGACAAAATATGGCTTACTTAACAAGTAAAAGGGCCATAACTCTGTAAAATAACATGCAATTGTAACCCCTTTAGGATATGCACATCTCCTCTTGGTATAGAAACTTCATGTAAAATTTTATTGAATTCCACCTGGTGGTTTGTAAGAAATAGGCCGGACAAAATATGGCTTTTGACCGACAGTGACTCCTATATACCCTCTCTTCTTCGAAGGGGGAATAATAATTAAACCCTTATTTATTGAGATTTTTCATGTTTGTTAAAACATTATGGACCAACAGATCGTCTGTACCTTAAGAGATCCATATAAAAACACAATATCTGCAAAGGACTTCTGTAGTTGTCCAGTCATTTTTTTAGTCTTAGAACAAAACATTATAAAAATTAAATCTCACTTGATTCCTATTTCTTTAAGGTCATTATCACTGAGCGATAGAAACACCTGAAGATCTACATCTTGTTCTAGAAATGTGGGCAGATGTTTCAGTAACCCTAGCTGTTCCAACAGTGAATGCAAATCTGTAGGCTGAGCATCTTTCTATAAAATTAATAGACAACATAATGAGTATTACATTTATAGGAGTTCTTTTTTCTCATATAGTATAGATAGAAGTAAAATATATCTCATCAGTATGAAATTCCGTACTGGTATTTCTTCTGACAAACTCTGATTGCGTTCTACAATCTTTGTTGCATAAGTATCAACAATTTGGAGAAAATGCCAAATCTTCCAGAAAGATATTCTCCTGTCATTGTTTTTTTCAATTAACAGGTGAAATAATGTTTAAAAAAACTTTCTTATACCTACACTTTATTTAGACTTTCTATCATTATAACCCTCCCTTTCCTAATTACAGACAAAGTTGATGCATATATAGCAGAAGACTTTTGAAAAGACTGTGGCAAAAGTGAAAATTTATCATAATGACCAATTTCTCATTTTTCCGGTATATTCAACTCAATTAAATAATAAACCCTTTCCCAAGTACAGACACTTTCTGACGGCTCTGCAGCAGACAACTTTTGAAAACGATATGACAAAAGGAGAAATTTCATACTTTAATATATAAAGACTTTTCATATTTTTGCCTTGGAATTTTAAAAGTCATCTGCTGCAGATTTGTCATATGTGGGTGGCAAAAGGTTAAACTCTAGATGTTTTGATTGCTTAACACAATATATATTCATCCAACTGAAAAATAAATTAACCTTTTCAAACATGCAACAAATCTGCAGCAGACGACTTTTAAAACTTCTAGGCAAAAATCATGGAACGTCTCTCTATGTGAAATTATAATCCTTAAATACAATGTGACAAAAGGAAAAATTTCACCTTTTTTCACAAGGTTTTAAAAAAGTTGTCTGCTGCAAATGCATCTGTCTGTTTTGTTTGTTTGGGGTTTTCGCCGTTTTTCAACATTATTTCGGTTATATCAGGGCGACAGTTCACTTATTCATGATCCCTGTGTAAACAAACCAGTATTAGGCTAGGAAATGTGCCTTGCCCAAGGACACTCCACCCTGACCTTCGTGCCGCGACTGGGGATCGAACCTGGGCACCCGGTTTCAAATCTCCATCGCTACCACCCGACCATCTGTCTGTGGTAGAGGCCTAAATAAGAAGGAGTAGATAGGGATGTGCCATACTACTATTATCTCTCTTATTAATCTGAATGTAGTGGGATTACCTAACCATTTTCCCTCATACAATAAATATGCAGCTAACGACTTCAAAAACATCTATGGTAGGTAGAAATATGGAATATCCCTACAAACTAAAGCATAATTATTAAAATATAGTTGAAAACATTGTGGCCAACGGAGAACTGCTCATTGTGAGGAATTTCTCCTTTTTCTACAATGTTTTCAAATGATGTCTGCTGCAGATGCTTCTATGATTGGGTAAAGCTAAAAACAATCATCTTATAGAGAAAACTCTTTTGAGTTAACGCAACATAGTGGTTAGAAGGAAGATAAGGTAATTGGATCATGAAATACAATTCTTTACTAGAGCTCTAACTTAACCCTTGCCCTCATATAGACGCTTTCTGACGCCTCTGCAGCAGACGGCTTTTTGAAAACATAGTAACAAAAGAAGAAATTGCACAAAACGTGCAATTTCTCCTTTTGTCACAATGTTTTCCACTTTTAGTCATAGGTTATCCATTCAATTATAGAGATTTTCCATTATTTGACAAAATATGTTCAAAGTCGTCTGCTGCAGAATTGTCGTATGAGGGAAAGGGTTAAGTATAATTACCATTCGATCCATGAATACTTCATTAGAAGCTGGTTTGGGAGATTCAGTTGTCTGCTCATTGGATAATGAGTCCGGCGTAGGTTTTGGCGACGACGTCAGAGATGGTGGATTAATTGAGGATAATGTTGATGTTGTTACTGGAGGAAACATTTGATAATGGTTAAATTGATGTGAAAATCCAGGTGGAGGCTGGACTGGATGCCCTGAGGGGGGTGGAGGAAATCTGGCAGGGTTGGCAAGGGGACCGTCATGTTCGGAATGACTAGGTGTGAGGTAGCTTCCTAAATGACCTTCACCTTGAGGTGGTGTAGAGAAAGGTAGAGGTTTCACCTCATTTTGACTGGGGCCTTTATAGTAAGTTTGATTTTGCACAGCCCCATTCCCATCATTTTTACCTTGACCTTCGTAGAATGAGGAAGAACTTGGAACAGAATTAGGGGTGGTGTTTAACAAGTTTAGGGCAGAGACGGGTGGTATGGAATCTTTCTCCAATTCCTCTGGCTCTGTCGCCTGATCAACACCTGACTGAAATCCACTGGTAGATCTGTTCTCTAACTGTTTCACATTTTCTGCTACCTGATCAAAGATTTCTGATGTTGTTAAATGTTTCACTAGTTGTTGACTAGAGGCTTCTAAATGTGACGGAGGAAATGTAAAAAGCTTGGGAGCGTTGTCAACAACATGGGGTTTGTTTTGGTATTCAGGTTTTATCGCACTTTGATCGACGGCAACCCTTTCAGTATCTTTGATTTGGTTTTCCACAGAATTGACAAACGGTGGTTCTTGTTCTGGCATGTAGAGATTCGTCTGCGGAATGGGTTGGGCATGGTTAACACTGTCCACCCATTCCGACACTGAATTTTTCATCTCCTCGAGCTCACTCACTTTTTCTGTTGTCAGATTTTCTTTGGATTTCTTGTTTCTGAGTTTCCTTTTCTCTTTTATTTCTTGAGTGTTCTCATTCACTAAATCAACACTAACATCTGGATCATCTCTCTCATTAAGCTTATCAGGTTCAGTATCCTTAATTTCACAATTAACTTTCAGTGTTTCAGCAATCTGTTTAGTCGCGTCATTAATTTCCTCAATTCCTTCATCTGATGAACTTTCTCCACTGTAACCTTGACGATGAGAGTCCTCGCATGACGATTCCTGTGGATAATCATCACTGTCGACGCTTTCTTCTCGTCCACCAATACCAAAAATACCGGCCAATCCTCCGCTGGACCCAGAACTACTCTTTATAGTTAGTGCTCCAGTCTTAGTGAACGCATTGGTATCATCTTCAATATCAAAGGAATCTAGAAAACAAAATAAGTCATGTCCACAAGAAATCAACAATAAAAGATTACCAAATTCATGTAGGTAAGTTACCAACATCCTGAGACATACATGCACAGAGGTGGGGGCTTTTCTGGTTTGTATTCAGTTGACGAGGCTTAACCCATTACTTCACATGGCTTTTCAGAGGTCGTCTGCTTTACAATCATCAGACGAACAATAAATCTAGAACTATATTGATAAAGAGTTGAAAATATTGGAATAAAAGGTGAAATTGCTCATTTTGAGCAATTTCACCTTTTATTGCAATGTTTTCAAAAGTCGTCTGCAACATCAGGCTTCAAATGTCATCTGTGTTAAGTAATGGGTTAAATGTGAAAACTTGTAGTTGGATCAAGCCATTATTGGAAATGCTCAAAGCAGCTTTTCCAAATTCAAAGACAGAGAAACAAGAGCGCCGCCCAGCGTTCACCAACACTCGTCTGTTTATTTCTTAGTCAATAAAGCGGCATTACTGAATAATTATTAAAGCCAGAGGTATGCAACTTGGTTAGACATGCATATTGTTCCAAAGTATATGTATACATGTACCAAGTTTCATTTGGAAATGTTGAACAGTTTTTGAGTAATGAGGTAAGGTAAAAGGTTTGTGAAGAGGCCAAGGGTATCACAATGCCTGACTTTTTTTTCTTTGAAAAACAGTCAAGCTAAAAATGATAATAATAAGTATGTTGGGTTAAAATCATTTTCTGGATAAGAAAAATAGTTTTCATAATAGCCATATAAGGCAAAATAGCCCCGCCCTCTAGCGGCCATATTTTTCTAAAATCAACATGACTTGAAGGAATCTGATAGAGGGTCACCCAAGGAACATTTCTACAAAATTATTTGAAAATCGGCTTGACGCTTTCAAAGGAGAATTTTGCATGGATCCCAACAATTTTAAGGAATATAGGAGAGGACATTGAGAGGATGCTTCCTATGAAGTTTCATCCCAATTGGCCAAGTGGTTAGGGAGGAGAATTTGTTCGATGCAAAAAAAAAGGACACACACACGCTCAGCAAATAATTCACCATGACATAAGCTCAACTGACAGAGGGGCTAAAAATTGCTCACCTTGCGCAATTTCTTCTTTTGCCACAATTTTTTCAAAACTAGTCTACTGCAGAAGCATTAAAATGTGTGACTGTCTTTATGAGGAAAAAGGAAAAATAAAGAAAGCACATTACAACAAGAGCATCACAAATGATACAAATCCCCTCGCAGTATTGTTTAGTGAAGACGTATTATATTCAATGTGACCTTGAGCTTTGACCTAGGTCAGTGAAACGGGAACCCATCCAAGCTCACTTAACAATAAACCAGTGTATGAGATAAAATAATCCAGTGTATGAAGTATGGTGGAATTCTGTCCTCAAACGAAAGTGCTAGAGCAACAAAGTTGTTTCATACAGACATATTATAATCACTCATACTCACTATAACACAAACCCCTCCAAGCTCTCTTCACACTGATTATGTCTTATGAAGTATGACGGAATTTTGTCCCTAAATGAAAGTGCTAGAGCGATGAATTTTGTACAAATACATTATAGCAGGGCTCCTGAAATTTTGAAATTTCAATCGGTCTGATGAAATTTTTACTTTCCGATTTGGCTTACTCGGTCATCACCGAGGCAAAATTTAAACAGGTTTAGAGCTGCTGTTTTTAAATAAGTTTTTTTCTTTATATTCAGTCAGACAGATGGACATATATGAAGTAATTTGGATATATTATTGAATAAGCTATTGATGGGTATGTTTGATTTGCCGTTGTAAAATAATGTAGAAATCGGCCGTTAAAAGTGTGCACAAAATCCGTGCGCAAATGTCTCATACTTTTTGGGTGATGGAGCCTGTACTAGGATGCAAACAGTCAGAATATAAAATCACTCTCGAAGGGTGTCAGAAGACTTTGTATACTAACTAGGATTTGATTGTATTCTCGTTAGTGACATATAGCCTAGGTATTAGTGAGGTATATAGAAATATCTGAACCATTTTTATTAAAAGTTTTAAGATTGAAATCGGTCCGGTGAGTTTAAACCTTTGCCTTTGACCTAGGATGGTGTAAAGCTAACTCATACAAGAGGCAATGCTAATGAACATGTATGTGAAGTTTCATTTAAGTCAGATAAGAAATAAAGTAGCTAGAACGATGACTTCGATGGTACAGGTACGTTAGCCAGACTTGACGTCCTCAGCGTTAGGGGATTATCATAAATATAATATATGAAGCTTCTTTAACCCTTTCCCTCATACGACAATTCTGCAGCAGACGACTTTGAATATAATTTGTCAAAAAATAGAAAATCTCTATAATTGAATGAATAAACTATGACTAAAAGTGGAAAACATTGCGGCAAAGGGAGAAATTGCTCGTTTTGAGCAATTTCTTCTTTTGTCACTTTGTTTTCAAAAAGCCATCTGCTGCAGAGGTGTCGGAAAGCGTCTTTATGAGGGAAAGGGTTAAACACTTGCTGACAGGTGTTGAGAAGTTTAGCCAACAAGTTAAACCTTTCACCCATGCAGACAACTTTTGAAAAATGCAGATGTGTTAAAGCGTTATTGCAATACACAACAAGAGGGCCATGATGGCCCTTGAATCGCTCACCTGATTTTTTATTTTGTTTTCACTTTAGCTATATAAGCCTCGCCCCCTGGCAGCCATAGTTTCCGACCAATCAATTTGGCTTGAAGGAATCTGATAGAGGGTCACCCTAGGAACATTTCTACAAAATTATTTGAAAATCGGCCAGATACTTTTGGAGGAGAAGATTTTTTAAGTTTTCACTTTAGCCATATAATGCAAAATAGACCTGCCTACTGGCAGCCATGTTTTTTTACCAATCAACATGGCTTGAAGGAATCTGAAAGTGGGTCATCCAAGGAACATTTCTACAAAATTATTTGAAAATCAGGCCAACACTTTTGGAGAAGAAGATTTTTTAAGTTTGCACTATAGCCATATAAGGCAAAATAGCCCCCCCCCCCCCTCCCCTGGCGGCCATGTTTTTCGACCAATCAACATGGCTTGAAGGAATCTGATAGAGGGTCACCCAAGGAACATTTCTACAAAATCATTTGAAAATCAGCCTGACACTTTTGGAGAAGAAGATTTTTTAAGTTTTCACTATAGCCATATAAGGCAAAATAGCCCCGCCCCCCTGGCGGCCGTGTTTTTTGACCAATCAACATGGCTTGAAGGAATCTGGTAGAGGGTCATCCAAGGAACATTTCTACAAAATTATTTGAAAATCTGCCAACCAGTTCGGGAGAAGAAGAATTTTGAAGTTTTTTTGGTTTCGTTGCCATGGAAACCAGAATTCTGCATGGATCCCTCAAATTTGAAGGAATTCTGGTGAGGTCATTAAGAGGATGCTTTCTGTGAAGTTTCATCCCAATTGACCCACTGGTTACGGAGGAGAAGATGTTGAAGATTTTTTAAGTTTTCACTTTGGCCATAAAAGGCAAAATAGCCCCGCCCCCTGGCGGCCATGTTTTTTGACCAATCAACATGGCTTGAAGGAATCTGATAGAGGATCACCCAAGGAACATTTCTACAAAATTATTTGAAAATCAGCCTGACACTTTTGGAGGAGAAGATTTTTTAAGTTTGCACTATAGCCATATAAGGCAATATAGCCCCGCCCCCCCTGGCGGCCATGTTTTTTGACCAATCAACATGGCTTGAAGGAATCTGATAGAGGATCACCCAAGGAACATTTCTACAAAATTATTTGAAAATCAGCCTGACACTTTTGGAGGAGAAGATTTTTTAAGTTTGCACTATAGCCATATAAGACAAAATAGCCCCGCCCCCCCTGGCGGCCATGTTTTTCGACCAATCAACATGGCTTGAAGGAATCTGATAGAGGGTCACCCAAGGAACATTTCTACAAAATTATTTGAAAATCAGCCTTTCACTTTTGGAGGAGAAGATTTTTTAAGTTTTCACTATAGCCATATAAGGCAAAATAGCCCCGCCCCCCCTGGCGGCCATGTTTTTCGACCAATCAACACGGCTTGAAGGAATCTGATAGAGGGTCATCCAAGGAACATTTCTACAAAATTATTTGAAAATCTGCCAACCAATTCGGGAGAAGAAGAATTTTAAAGTTTTTTCGGTTTCGTTGCCATGGAAACCAGAATTTTGCATGGATCCCAAAAATTTGAAGGAATTCTGGTGAGGTCATTGAGAGGATGCTTTCTGTGAAGTTTCATCCAAATTGACCCACTGGTTACTGAGGAGAAGAAGTTGACGCACGACGGACGACGCACGACGGACAAAAGGCGATCACAATAACTCACCTTGAGCAAAGCTCAGGTGAGCTAAAAAGACATCTTGGCCAATAGGAAGAGAACCTAACCAAGATTGCAATATGGGCAAGGTGTTTGCCCCACATGTTATAAATCATAATATCCCAAATCGGAGTCAATAAACCATAAATCACGAAATGCAACTTTTGGTTACACCCCCCCCCCCCCCCCCCCCCCCCCCCCCCTCTAAATCAAATGAGGTAATAAAGTATAGATTATGACATACCTCGACTTCCACTGCAGTCTTCTGGATTTATTGGTGAGGTAACTTCTCTATTAGAAAGACTGTTACTGCTAGGAGTTTCGTTTTCTGGAAATGTTACATACCCTTTAGGCACCAAACCTTGTGCTGATTAAAAACAAACAAGTGCGATAATATGAGCCGTGCCACAAGAAAACAACAATATTGAGGGCTTGGCGTGAAACAGTTGTAACTTAAATTAGTATTTTTTTACCAAGGTTAATCACCTTGCCATAAAGTCTTTATAAGCGTTAAATCATTTTACTTGGTAAACAATGGAAATTTAGGTGCCATTGCTCGTTCTGAGCAATGGCACCTAAAATTTGCATTGTTTACAAAAGGGTCAAAATTGCCCCTAAATCAGAGTTTTCAAAATAGGTTTTTAGTTACAACCGTTTCACGCCAAGCCCTCGATATGGTCTCTGCATAATATATCAACACATATTAGCCTGCAAAATCAGTGCAGGCTTATCCAGGCCGACACTTTTTGTCTTAGAGGGAAAGAGGAGCAATGATTTCTGAAACAGAAAATTCACAAGAGGCGAAAAGTGTATGCCCGGATAAGCGCAAGCTAAGTCCACAATGTTGGTTCTCTCGTGGAACGGCTCATATGAAAGTATGATGGACAGATGGGCAGACGAAGTGACAGATAGTCAGACAGAAAACAGAGAAGTGACCGATATGTGTGTCTCCCTACCCAGACTTGCATCACAAAAATAAACTTCTTAACCCTTTGGCTGCAGGAACCAATTTTGTAACAAGAGGGTCATGATGGCCCTTGAATCGCTCACCTGATTTTTTTTTTTTCACTTTAGCTATATAAGCCCCGCCCCCTGGCAGCCATAGTTTCCGACCAATCAACTTGGCTTGAAGGAATCTGATAGAGGGTCACCCTAGGAACATTTCTACACACTTATTTGAAAATCGGCCAGATACTTTTGGAGGAGAAGATTTTTTAAGTTTTCACTATAGCCATATAATGCAAAATAGCCCTGCCCACTGGCGGCCATGTTTTTTGACCGGCTTGAAGGAATCTGAAAGTGGGTCATCCAAGGAACATTTCTAGAAAATTATTTGAAAAGCAGCCTGACACTTTCAGGAGAAGATTTTTTAAGTTTGCACTATAGCCATATAAGGCAAAATAGCCCCGCCCCCCCTGGCGGCCGTGTTTTTCGACCAATCAACATGGCTTGAAGGAATTTGGTAGAGGGTCATCCAAGGAACATTTCTACAAAATTATTTGAAAATCTGCCAACCAGTTTGGGAGAAGAAGAATTTTGAAGTTTTTTTGGTTTCGTTGCCATGGAAACCAGAATTTTGCATGGATCCCAAAAATTTGAAGGAATTCTGGTGAGGTCATTGAGAGGATGCTTTCTGTGAAGTTTCATCCAAATTGACCCACTGGTTACTGAGGAGAAGAAGTTGACGCACAACGCACACCGCACGCCGGACAAAAGGCGATCACAATAACTCACCTTGAGCAAAGCTCAGGTGAGCTAAAAATTAAGCATGATTCACCATTTTAACTCTCTTCTGAATTAAAAAGAAAAAGCAAAAGGAAATCTAGAAAGAAAGCATAAATTTTATATACAGTCGAAATATTGTTGAAAAGGGAGATCATCTTTAGCTACTTTTTATTTTTACACAACATTATCAAAGAAAATGTCCACTACAAAGTCAACTAAAATCAACGACAAGAGGGCCATGATAGCCCTGGATCGCTCACCTGATTTATTATGTCTTAAATAGTTTTCCATGTTCTTAATCTATGCATACAAGGAAAACAAGCATTGCCATCTGTTGGCCATGTTGTTCAACAAATCAGAATAATTTCAACAGTCTTGGTAAAGGGTCACCCAAGGAACATAATGACAAGTAATTTTCAAATCGGGCCAGTACTTTTGTACAAGATTTTTTAAGTTTTTACTATATATATATATATATACATATAAGGAAAAACAAGCCCCGCCCCCTCATGGCGGCCATGTTTTTCAACAGATCATAATAATTTAAACAATCTTGGTAGAGGGTCACCCAAGGAACATTGTGCAAAATTATTTTCAAATCTGGTCAGAACTTTTGGACAAAAAGATTTTTTAAATTTCATTAAATAGACATATAGGAAAACAGGCCCTGCCCACTGACGGCCATGTTTTTCAACGGATCAGAATAATTTAAACACACTTATTTGAGGGTCACCCAAACATTTGTGCAAAATAAATTTCAAATCGGGCTAGTTCTTTTGGAAAAGAAGATTTTTAAAGTTTTGGCATTTTTCCCTTTTTCTGATTCCGCAGCAACCTAAGGTCTGCATGGAATTAAATTCTATGAGCAATTTCTTCTTTTGTCACTATGTTTTCAAAAAGCTGTCTGCTGCAGAGGGGTCAGAAAGCGTCTATATGAGGGAAATGGTTAAAGCCATGATGTTTTCAATAGTCATCTGCTGCAAGTGAGAAAGATCTATGTCAAAATGGGATGGTCAAAGAGGGGGATAGACAACAGATCCTTAAGTATCAATCCAGAGGTCCAGATAAGGAGGGGTATACAGCTCCTTTTTCAACAATTTCTCTCTTATTATTAAAGCAAACCATATGTTGTAGGTACTCAAAAGAATCGTCTCACTGAGACGATTCTTTTGAGTGTCCACAACATAGGGTCAGAGGATCAGAGGGTCAAATAAGGATTTTAGAACATACAAAACGCCCCTTATCTGGAGCTCTTTTCACCCTGCAGAGGTAGATGCCACAACAATATGACATGGAAAACTGAAAGAATTATTTTGATTCGAAGAGGGGGCTAAACCAGCAATTACTTCTTTTCCCACAATGTTTTCAAAATTGTATTGCTTTTGAGATGTCAAAAGATATCTGTTTCAAGGAAAGGGTTGAACAATACCTGGCGGTTTAGGGGTGGTGGGGGTATCTTTAGTTCTGTCGATAAGTCTTGCAATGGCCGCCGGGCCATCCATTATACTCGGTCCTCCACCTGGCTGGCCGCGTCGATTCCTAAATACCTTGGTATCAGAGGAGGAAAGGTCTGTTTCCAAACCTGTGCAAAAAGTATGAAAATGTAGAGAATGATTGTTTGGAGTTCAAAAAACTGTTTTCAACAGTATTTCATTTATATACTGACAGCCAGTTCGCATAACATGTGTTTCTGGGGTTTCTCACACCAGTACCCCACATAACATACTTCAGAAGTCACCTGGCCTCTTTTTCCACCCAGCAGATCATGTCGACTACGTCATATCTTAACTGGCAACAGTATTTCAGTTATATAATGACGGCCAGTTTGTGTAATATGTGTTTCTGAGCTTTCTCACGCCAGTACTCCACATAACTTCAAAGTCAACTTGCCTCTTTTTCCACCCAGCAGATCGTGTCAACGTCATAACATAACTGGCAACAGTATTTCAGTTATATAATGACGCCCCGTTTGCATAAAATATGTTTCTGTGCTTTCTCACACAAGTACTCCACATAACATACTTTCAAGGCAACTGGCCTCTTATTCCACCCAGCAGATATTATGACTATGTCATATATTATCAAGGTCTATTTCCAAAGCTAAGCAAAAATAATTGAAACGCAGAGGCATTTACAGCAGATGAAATTTGCCTTTACATTGTATTGCTGATGTTAAGTGGATTAATGTTTGTTTTTGTGTAAAATCTTGGTGAGCACAGAGAGTAATAATTACAAGATTTTAAAAACAACAAAGCCACAAGTAATACAATCTACATTAATTGTTCATAAAATTTGAAGAAATATACCTCTATTTGTCACAATTAATTCCCTTGTATAGTCACTTCAATTTTTTCGACAGACAGTTTACATAGGCTGTATACAGTAGAGGTAACAAAAGTATATGCCCATTAACCTTTTCTCACATACAGCAAATCTGCAGCAATTGACTTTGAAATAAGACTTTAATAAGATTTAAAAACATTGTGGCCAAAGGAGAAATTGCTCATCATGAGAAATTTCACCTTTGGCCACAATGTTTTCAAAAGTCGTCTACTGCTATTGCGTCGCAATACGTCTGCAGGTGGGAATGAGTTAAAGTAGAAGTTTGTTTATCCTTTTCCAATATGTAGACAACATGTTGACGCAACTGCAGCTGAAGAGCATTTTCTCCTTATGCCTATGCCACAATGTTATTTTACTGTATTTTCAATAATTATAATTCCATTTACAGAGATTTTCCATACTTTGACATAAATGTTTCATAATCATAAGTCGTCTGCTTAAAATTTGTTGTAGGTGGGAAAGGGTTACAAGATAATGTAACACATACCAATGTCCGATCTAGGATTCAAAAGCAAGGCAGGGAATTTAATAAGAAAACAATTAATTTATGAACAAATTTAGGCCTTTTTCCTTCTTTGTCTATGTTAAAAAAATCCCCCCTTCCATACAAATTAGGAGGGAATATGCAAAACAGTGTGAGACTTAGCATGATCCCTTAAATTGGAAACTGACATACCTGCTTCAGCTCTGAGCGATGTTATCGGCATCACATGATTGTCTATCAAACTGACTATTTTCATATTACCATGTATCAGGGCCAGAGATCTGGCTGTGTCTCCATTATAAGCTCTGGTATTTACATCTACTCCCTGAATATTAAAACACAAATAATATACTTCACATGCGGTAAAAGGTTTTCAATTCTTTTCAAGTGTTTTACTTTCATTTATAGGGTTTTTCCAAATTTTAAGGTAGATGTTTTCAAAGTTGCCTGCTACTGTTTTGTTGTATGAGGGAAAGGGTTGATATGTATACACATATCTGCCAGCAACAAAGATCGAGATTTTTTAACAATATCTCTCAATAAGGGGTCCCACATACAACAATTCTGCAGCAGATGACTTTGAAATAATGCAGACTAAAACAGGGAACATTTGTATTACTAATGGATAGTTATTGAATAGAGTTGAAAACATTGTGGCAATAAGGATAAAGTGCTCATTATGAGCAATTTCTCCTTTTGCCGTAATGATTTCAAAAGTCGTCTGCTGCATGGGTGTTAGAAAGCGTCTATATGTGGGAAAGGATTAAAGAGTTAAATATGATTAATTAACTTTGGTCCGTACACAGATGACTTTCGATGTCTCGGCAGCAGACAACTTTCCATAATCCTTTCCTACAGATACTTTCTGACACCTATACAGCACACGACTTTTGAAAACATTGATGCAAAAGAAGAAATTGCCCATAATCAGCAATTCCACCCATTGCCACAACATTTTCAACTTGATTCAATACTTTTTCTTTCATTCATTGAAAGTTTCCATATTTTTGACTCAATGTTTTCAAAGTCATATGTGACAGATTTTTTGTATGTGGTAAATGATAAACAATGAGAAAGTTTTCCCTGCAACAGCTTCTTCCATAAATTTGCTTCTGTCTCAAAATATCAAAATTTATATTCATTCTATTCTTAACCCTTCCCCACTTTCAGCCACATGTTGAAGCATTTGCAGCAGACACCTTTTGAAAACATTGTGGCAAAAGAAATAACACATGATGACTGAGCAATGTCACCTTTTTCCACATGGTTTTCAACTCTTTTTTCCCAGACATTTTCAAAGCAATCTGCTGCCAATTTGTTTTATGTGGGAAAGGACACAGGGAATTGGCTCATTGTCAAAATTGCTCACTATATATATAATATAATATAATATAAATAGTGAGCAATTTTGACAATGAGCCAATTCCCTGTGGGAAAGGAGAGTTAAATGTTTTCAGTTTTGAAGAGTTTAAATATATCAAATGAGTAAATAGGGTTACTATTTATTAATTAAGATTAACTTTATTTCTATGCAATTTCTCTATTTCACATATTGTGTTTTACTAATGTCTTCAGACAGGTTTTTCATTTTACTCTTTTCTTCACAGATTTGTTTAATTTAGAACTTAGAAAAAACAAAAAAACATAATCAGGTAATTGATTTTAAATATTTAAGCATGGGATATACTTTAATTGCCTTTAATAAGGCTAAGAATAATTGTTATCTAATGTGGAGACATGTTTACAACTTTTTACCTGGAAAAATCCAATATTTATGTAATGCTGCATCTTTCAGACATCACTAGTGATTTGCAAATTTCATACCCCTCCAAATTGAAAACATCATAAATTTACATGTGAAGAAAAGAATTCAACATCAAGGACTAATAAAGGTATATCTTCATGACAAATTAGAAATATTAAAATATTGTGAAAACACCCCAGAAATAGCTAAACATGAGCCAGTTTGACTGTTTTCAATATGTTTTGAAATGTTAATTGTACAAATCTTAACATATCAAGTTCTGATTTAGAAATGAGAATACATTGATACATAGAATCTATTAAATTAACACATTACCACATGCAGCCACATTTTGATACATCTTAACCCTTTCCCTCATACGACAATTCTGCAACAGACGACTTTGAACGTATTTTGTCAAAAAATAGAAAATCTCCATAATTGAATGGATAACCTATGACAAAATGGGGAAAACATTGTGGAAAAAGAAGAAATTGCACGTTTTGTGTAATTTCTTCTTTAGTCACTATGTTTTCAAAAAGTCATCTGCTGCAGAGGCGTCAGAAAGCGTCTATATGAGGGAAATGGTTAATGCATCTGAAACAGTACATCGTTAAAATATTGTGGCAAAGGAGAAATTGCTAATGATGAACAAAATCTCCTCGTCTCACAATATTTTCTATTCTATTCTATAATTTATTTTATTTAAAGAGAGTTTTCATGTTTTTGCAAATATGTTTTAAAAGAAGTATGCTGCAAATTTGTTGTATGTGAGGAAAGTTTAGCTTACATTTTGAAGAAAAAGTTGTACGATGATTTCATGTCCTTCAGCAGCCGCCTCCATAAAGGGGGTCATCCCCAAGCTTGTCTCTCTGAAAATAAATGACAATGAATGCTTGTTTATCTGATACACCATTTTTTAGTTGTCAGCTCGGAAAGCAAAAAATACCATCTGGAAAATTGGATTGAATGAATGAATGTATATTGTTGTATGGCGCATCGACAGCTAAGGTCATTTAGCGCGCAATTAAATTTAATTATTCATGATCCCTGGGTAAACAAACCAGTACTAGGCTAGAAAATGTGCCTTGCCCAAGGGCACTTCACCATGACCGCAGTGCCGCGACTGGGGATCGAACCCGGGACACCCGGTTTCGAAATCCCCGACGCTAACCACTCGACCACAGCGGATTCCTTGGATTGAATGATTGATTGATTGGGGTTTAACGCTGTTTTCAACACTTTTTCAGTCATATCAGGATGTCCAGTTCACCTACTCATGTGTTTTCTGGCTTTCTCACACCAGAACTCTGAACAACATTCTTTCCAAGCAACTGGCTGCTTTTCCACATAGACTGATAGCCCATTGGGTGGAAGACGAATGACGCTTGTCACAGTGACTTTTGTCAAATGTCGGAAAGAAAGTTGGCCAAGCTGGAGTTCGAAGTCACAACCCCTGGACTGACAGTTTGCATAGCTACCGACTGAGCTACCAGGGCTTGGCCATGAAAAATGGAAGTAAAGTTTTGATGCAGAGCCAGAAACATTGCGGAAAAGTTAATTTCTTGAATTGACATGCCCCAACAAAATAAAAATTGAAAAAGAACGCTTGGAACACCTCGGCAAACCAGTTACTAAAATTTGACCTTGTGATCTAGTTTGCAACCACATATGACCAAGTTCTAAAACCTGACTGGGATTTGATGGAAATGAAAGATATGAGTTTTCATAAAGATTGGATGAAAAATGTGGCCTAATATGTGTTCACTATGATTTCTAAATTTTGGCCTTCACCTAGTTTTCAACCCCCATATGACAGTTTCAAACTTAACGGGGATTTGATGGAAATTAATGGTCTTATGGTGAGGAATTCTCCATTTGCCACAATGATTTCAACTCTATGCTATAATCATACTATCATTTAAAGACATTTTCTATATGTTTGCAGGCCTTTTTCTATAGATCCCACGGGTCCGACTATCGGACCCGTTCCCCAAGCAAAATATACTCTTTTTTTCCCAATCTGACAAAGAAAATCCCAATCAGAAGCACCTACGAAAAATCGTATACATTTACCGTGAATCTGTCGTGAAGCCGCAAAATAAACTTCAGTTAAACTACATTCGGTATTTTCGGATTTTATCGCTGATTATATATAAACCGCACTAGATGACAGGGAATGACACCATTGAACCCGTCTGCATGTAAATGCAGGCCTTTTTCTATAGGTCCCACGGGTCCGACTATCGGATCCATTCTCCAAGCAAAATATAACTTTTTTTCCCAATCAAAAAAGAAATTACCAATCTGGAGTACCTACGAAAAATTGTCTATCGGGACCGCAATAACATGAAAACAATGCGTTTGGATATTCTCGGATTCATCGTTGATTAATATAAAGCATGTGATGATCGTCGACTTTCGTTTTATGAACGTTTATCATGCATCATCACCAAAGTATCGCAAGTATCTAAGTAAATATTACTGCGTCAAAATGAGAAAAAAAGATTCTAACAGATCGAAAAGGGTAAATTCCATGTTTGACACATCATCGGGTGCCCTTCTGTCAGAACTTTCTAAGAGAGTCTGATGGTTATTCTTATTTATGCTGGCGATGGACATCGCACTGGTCAAATCCCTCGATGGTGAGCGTTGTTTTATTTTATGTTTTGAAGACGATCCTTTCTGATAGATTACTGTCAACGATAATTGGCTGTTGGATAGACCTATAAATATGACCCTTCAAAACTTATTTCACATTTTGACATTTTCCAGTTAATAAGTTACATGCAAAATGAGAGTAAAAAAATAACATAAT
Source organism: Serripes groenlandicus (assembly GCA_031761405.1). Classification (NCBI taxonomy): domain Eukaryota; kingdom Metazoa; phylum Mollusca; class Bivalvia; order Cardiida; family Cardiidae; genus Serripes; species Serripes groenlandicus. The sequence goes on from JASEVX010000003.1 coordinate 111,974,733, forward strand.
GAATGTGCATGTACACGTCTAATATTTTAGAATAGCTGTAGGAATGAGTGTATGCATGATAAAATGGTACACCTAATTTCCCAATGCTCATCTGGAAGCTCTTTGAATTATTCTAGCTATTATTGTCCCTTGTGTCAGAAATGTTGAATATTTTGTGTCTATTTAACAGTCCATATAAGAAATTGTAGATTAAAATGTTTGTTTTATATACAACTTAGATAAGAAAGCCTGTTCTTTTAACAATGAAAATTCCCAAAATTTGAGTTTAAGCGGTTAAATTTCTTCCCAAATTGGCTAATTTTACGACGCAAATTTTCCCAATTTATCCAGGGTCTTTTTCCCAAAATGGACAGAAAAAGGCCTAGTTTGACTTGATCATTTCTAAGTCGTCTGCTGCATATGTGTTGTATCTGGGAAAGGGTTAAAGGCATATATTGTGACAGTTGGGTACTCTTGATTGCTAAGTATTTAATTCTATCTCAAATGCATAATTTCAATAATTCATAAATCTTTCCTAAAATGTTTTCAGAACAGACTATTCTGCAATTACCTTTTACTACATACAACAAACTTGCAGCAGATAAGTTATTGAAAACAGTTGAATACATTGTGGCAAAAGAAGAAATTGCTCCAAAAATCGTATGCTTCAGATGTATCAAAATGTGTCTGCAGGTGGGACAGGGATAAACCAGTCAGGGTTATATGACAACAAGAAAATTAATAACTTACACAGCGTTCATGTTAGCTTCATGTTCCAGCAGAAATCTCACCATGTTTTGATGACCCGAATAGGTGGCATGAAACAGCGCTGTCCATCCGCGCTCATCTTTAGCTTCAATCTCTGCGTCTTGCTGTAACAAGATTCATTCAATAATTAAAACCAATTACTTGTATGCTTTGAAACAATATGATGTTATCATCCCCCTTTCCATCATACACATGCATTTTGACAACTCTGCAGCAAACAACTTTTGTAAACATTGTGTGACAAAAGACGAAATTTCTCATAATGAGTAATTTCTCATTATGCCACAAGGTTATTTCAAAAATATCCTTTTCATTTTTTTCCAAGACTTTATATAATCATCTGCTGCAGATTAGTTGTATGTTGGAAAGGGTGAAAACATTGTGACAAAAGTAGAAATTGCTTGTGATGAGAAACATTATTCAACGTCATCCGCTGCAGAGTTGTTCAATGCAGGAAAGGGTCAAAGAAGTCAAATAGAAATTATAAGTTGCCGAAACTAATTTGAAAGGGTTAAAATACTTTCAAATCTAAAAATCTTAACATCTTTTTTATGCAACAGACCAAATAACATGTTGTCAACATTGTAGAAAAAGAATAAAATACTAGTTAACGTAATTATAAACATTTGTTATAAAATTAACATATCATTTTCTAAGTTATCTTTGTGTTTTTACACAATAAATTCCCTTCAATTCGGAGGAAACATAAATAAAACTTATCAAGTAAAAAGGCTACAAGAAACCTTTTCACAAATATAGGCATATTTTGACAACTTATCAAAACATTGTGGAAATATTTTCAAAGGTATACTGTACATTATAATACTTTCATGTACAGTCAAACTTGTATTAACAGACCACCGAAGGGAAATGCTGTAAGTGGTCTCTTAAGACAGGTGGTCTCTTATTGGGGTACAAAGGAAATTTTCTGTTTTGGAAAAATTATGTTTACTACATGAAACATGTACTTGTGTGCACATTTACATGTATTGGTATTAAAGAATAAATAACAATAAAAATTCTGTTGTTCTTTTATTTCTCTATTTGATTCATTTTATATTCATGTATTTTCACCCTCTCTTCTAATGTAAGACATTTTCTTTTTGTTGCGGACATGGTTTCTCGTTGATATAATTTTGTAGAATGAAAGAATTAAATGGAACCTGAATGAATACACTCGGACTTACAATATCTTGAAATTGGTGATAAACTGTATTGTCAAGTGTTTGTTTACAGATTTACTTATTTAAGAGCCGTTTAAATAAACGTGCTATCACCATTAAAAAGTAAAAAACAAACATAGATCTAATCAAACAGATCAAACATTCTAATCAAATTTATAATAATTAAACCCCAAACTATCCAATGATAAATTTCAATTTGATGTCATTCAACTTTCCTTTAATCCCATCGAAAAGACGAGAGAACAAAGGAATAGAGAACAAAGGACCCAACAAGGACAATATTTGAAGCTAAAGCGTATTAAATACAAGCTGTTAACAGGCCAATTATCGTTTTATTACAACTGGAATACGCTGCATAATTGACCTCGTGTTATCTTTACACCTAACCAGTCTATTATTTAAACCTTGCATTACACGGTTCACTGCTTCTGTGCTTGGATCTTGCTATATATACACGACAGCTGTGTTTGGATTTTTTTATGTTCGGATATTCTACGTTTTGGATTTTTTGTGTTTTGGAAGGTCGCTTAATGGTTGATTTTGATTCAAATTGGGAGGATTTAAGTGTCCGCTGGTCGCAGATAGGAGGAAGTCGCTTATTGAAGGTAAATTAATGAATAAAAACCATCGGGAGGAGTTCAATACGGTCGCTTACAGCAGGGGGTCGCTTATAGCAAGTGGTCGGTAGTGCAGGTTTGACTGTATATACATTTTAAAATTTAATGCATTTGCCTTGATGTTTTCAAAATTGTCTGCAGAAGATTTTGTGTATGTCGGAAAGGGTTAAAATAGAAATACATGTATATATATATACATTAAACTTACATGAAGAAGAAAATAGCCCACACTTTCATTTCCACAGCTAGAAGCTAACATGAGAGGCGTTTCACCTTTATGATTCCTGATGTTAGCATTGACCCCTGCCTCTAATAACAGGTTCACAATATTATCATGTCCAATGTAACATGCATACATCAAGGCTGTCCAACCCCCTCTGTTACGTTTATCTATGTCCGTCTCCTTTCTGTAAAATACAGTATTAATTAAATATTTTGTCAGAGCTCTAAATTATGGGCTTACTTTTAAGTTCTAAAATCCTTAAACTCTTTGTAATTTGGTACTTAAATGATTGTCTCAAATCGAGGGCTTGGCGTGAAACAGTTGTAACTAAAAACCAATTTTGAAAACCCTGGTTAAGGGGCAATTTTGACCCTTTTGTAAACAATACAAATTTAGGTGCCATTGCTCAGAACGAGCAATGGCACCTAAATTTCCATTGTTTACCAAGAAAAATGATTTAACGCTTGTAAAGACTTTATGGCGAAGTGATTAACCTTGGTAAAAAATTACCAATTTTAGTTACAACCGTTTCACGCCAAGCCCTCGAAATGTTGCTGGGTATAAAGGTAGACATTGTCATCTCCTACAGACTTGTTGTATGTGGGAAATGGTGGAGAGATGTTATACAGATTCAGAGCTCTAGATAAGCAGCATTTTGCATGTTCTCAAAACGTCATTTGACCCTTAAACCCTATGTTGTGGGTACTCAAATTTTTTTGTCTAAGTGGGGACGATTCTTTTGAGTACTAACATCATAGGGATTAGTTGGATAATAAGAGATATATCAGATCAGATCAAGTGCAAATCCCTAGAAGGGGGCCCAGGGGAGCAAAACTAACAGATCAAAAAGTAATTTTACCAGATGATTTTGATCGGCAATCGGTTAATTTTGAAAACCCTGCGGGGGTGGGGGGGAAAGAGCAATTTCTCCATTTGTCACAATGTTTTCAACTTTTTGCAGTAAAGATACCTTAATTTATAGAGATTTTTCATATTTTTGCCAACATGTTTTCAAAGACGTTTGCTGGAGGTTTACTGTATCGGAGAAACGTTAATGCAATTTCCAGAGTATGAGGGGAAACTAGAATAAGGAAACCTGTACAAACCTAATGATATACATCTTGACTGACTCATACTGTCCCAGACTTGAAGCTGTGTGTAAATCTAATGGTATGGGTTCAAACTTCTCCATGGGGACACCACCTTTCCACACGGACAGACTTTTATCCAACAGCTCATTTTCCGACGTATCGTCAGAGCCCTCTGTTTCAGCCATTTGGTCTCCTTTACTCTCTATCTCTGGAACAGATATAGTTGGTATAGTTATAGACATTTATAAGTTTAACACATTAACCCTTTCCCTTATACAACAATTCTGCAGCAGACGACTTTGAACATATTTTGTCAAAAAATAGAAAAATCTCTATAATTGAATGGATAACCTAGATGTTTAAAAGTGGAAAACATTGTGGCAAAAGGAGAAATTGCTTGTTTTGAGCAATTTCTTCTTTTGTCACTATGTTTTCAAAAAGCATCTATATGATGGAAAGGGTTAATCACTTCCCACATACAACAAAGTATAACTACTGAATACAGTTGAACACATTGTGGCTAAAGTAGATACTGCTTATCATGCTTTCATTTATAGAAATCTTCCATTTTAAGCCAAGTTATTGTCAAAGTTGTCAGCAGAAGATTTGGTGTATGAAAGGGTTAAAGAAAAAAAAAAACAATAGTGATTTTGGCCATATACGGCTGTCAGATACATACTAATTTGGTTTAAACTTGGTTTAAACAACTAAGAAGCAAGACTATTAACCCTTCTCTACATCCAGATGACTTTTGAAAACATGTGGCAGAAGGAGACAATGAGAAATTTCATCTTTAGTCATAATCTTACTTTCCTTTATTGACGTTTTCCATACATTACCTAAATATTTCAATCTTCTGATGCAGATTAGTTATATGTAGGAATGTTTAACAAGGGTAGATCTAGTCCAAATCATATTCATTTTATGATTTAGGCTTCAGTTACTCATTTTATCATTTGTACTTTAATTGGCAAGCGACGTCTAAATCCTTTAACATTTCTAACAATGAATTGAGCCTTTTAAATGTGCATATTACCACTTGACAACTTGAACCCCTGAAAATCCCATTCCTAAATCCCACTCCTATTGACAAAACATTTGAATTGCTCGCCACCTTAATTTCTTATTTCCTCACAAAACTGGGTTGCATAAATAAGAGGTACACCGGAAAAAAACCTTACACAAAATATCGCCCAAATGCCCTAAATTTTTGGTATAAATAAGTGATTTATAATTATTTGAGGCATCACTAAAATACCGTTTTCGTTTCTCCTTATGTCCAATCGACAAACTTTAATAACCAACAAGAGCACCGCGTACGGCACAGACGCTCGACTGATAGGGAGAAAATAAAAAAAGCTGAGCTGAACAAAAAACCTTAACCGGACGACCATGCCGCCGCCGCCAGCAAAAAACCTTAACCGGACAACCAGGCCGATGCCGCCAACAAAAAACCTTAACCGGATGACCACAACGACGACGACTTTCAAAAGTCGATCTTAAAATGGAAAATAATAGCTGAATTAAATTTGGAATAAAATACACAAAAACTGAAGCAAGATCATTTGTGCTTTAGCCTTACATTTTACAAATAAATAAATAGGCCTCATATGTAGCGCCTGGCCTTGGTTAAAAAATCTTTTAGCCATTGTTTTCTAAAAATTTGAAAAGTTTTCGCCACTTTTTGGAAATGTGAGCCAAATAATTTGCCATTGAAAAGAAAAATATTTTGCAAATTGTTTCCTTTGTTTGCCTTTTTAAATACGACTTTTTAATAAAAAATCAAATTTATAGATACATATGTTTCGATGTCTGCTAAGTCAAGCGACAGTTTAAGTTTGACTTAAAAAGACAGGTAAGATAGAATTCTGTTATTAAATTGGTACAATTTCAAAGGGGGGAAAATGACATACATTTTAAAACGGAAGTTGAATTACAATGACAGGTCATAAATGCCGGTATAATCCGGTCTAAGAGTAATCAAGATTAAGTTTTATAACGACCATCTTTTACGAATACAAATGGGGAACCGATAGACTCAAGTCAGACATAAATTATCCAGTTTCATTACAAACCAACGTCGGTAATCAAGTTAATGATAGTTATACAATTTAAACAATAATATTTAATAGTTGTGCATCGGACGACGTGATATAGCATTCCCATATCGGAGTTCAGAAAGATGCCGACTAACTAGAAAAAAAAATCACTAATTTAGATGTGAAATTAATCTTGTGTTATTAATTAAATGGTTTAACTTAGGGTCTTAATTTATATTACTTGGATTACCCACCAACAAAAAGAAATGACACCTTGTGTATTTGCATTGAAGTGTCATAAACTGCGAGCCAGGCAAACCCGGATTAGGAAAAGGACACATCAATTTGCTAACTTGGCAAAAACCAAAGAGGAACCAGCTAATCACAGTGAGAAACATTGATGACCCCCTTAAAACCGAACCCTGAGACCATGAAAAAGTTATCACCATTCATTTTAGAAAATTGAAAAAAACTTTCGCCCCTTTTTTATTTTTCTCATTTGAACGACAGCAAGGAGTTTGATTATGACTTAATATTGTTTTAGATATGCAGGAAAATAACAATATGAAAAATGAGCAAATGCAACATCTTTCTATGAAAGGTAGATCAAAATCATTTCTGCGATTTATGGTAGAATAAATGCAGGGCCCGCGCTGTCGTTCGCCACTTTCGCCAAATGCGAAGATTATTTTAAAGTGGCGAAGTTATTTCATGAGTGGCGAATGTAAGTGGCGAAAGGTTTATATCATCAACATTTACCTGATTTGGATATCAGTTTACGACATACAGTGACTGTTTCCGTTAATCTAAGATAATGCACTGCCATTTGATTCATTGTCGGGAACCAGTGACCACTTTACGATATTTTTACGACACCCGTTTTTATCATTTTGACAGCTTGTGTATTTCACACTTGTGTTATTGTTGTGAAGTGTTAATTCAGCCTTTTAATCCGACTGACCAACAACTCTGAGCGAAATTGATACATTACAGGCCGTACATATGATAATTGGCAATAATTGGCAATTATAGATGCATTAAATATATCAACACGCTTTTTGAAGCAAGTTTAGACGATCAACGTAGGCCTTTCATGATTTAATGACAATGTAAGTTTGTCATTTTTGATTGGGAAAAATCTATTTAATTATGGGCGAGTACAAACAATTATTGGACCCATTGATGAGATTGGCGAAAATGAATGGCTCCTAAAAATTAAAAGTGGCGAACTTTATTTCAATGTGGCGAAAGTGGTGGCGAAAGAAAAATTAAACCCAGAGCAGGCCCTGAAATGTCAAAAAAATAAGTATTGTAAAAGAAAACTTTTCGCACTTTCCAAATGGCTATATGTACCACATTTCCAGGTAATACGATGAAAAACGGTGGGGCTACCATAGTTTAGTTAAACCGTCTCACGCGTCTGTATCCGCTTTCTATTACCATACGAATAAAGGTAGAGTTAAAAGTTTCATTTACTATCACGCTAATTTGGCAAAATCATTTATCATTTACCCCTGTTCGAAACTATTATTAACGCGTTTATTAATGTTTTACCTTTAACATGTTTAATACAGCTTTGGCAGCTCTTTATCCCCCGTATTTAATTATAAAGGTTCATTATTTTGATTTGACATTCACAAAATATCGGCATGTTTGATTAGGGCACACCTGTACCCAATAGTGTCTTATGGAATTATTTTATTCGATTTTCGTTACCTGTTATAAACACTAGACTGACGTTTCTTAAAAGCATTCTATGTTTTGGAAACGTTATTTGATAAAAAGCGTTACTTATGGGAATTGTGGAGCTATATATATAGTGTCCCTGATTTAAATAACCATAACGGACGTTTTTCTTTAAAATAACCTTTAGGCCTATCAGCGTTTCTTCTCTAAATAACCATTACAGACGTTTTTCTTATCTATGTCCCTGTTTCTACTAAATATTCCCTGCAGAAGTTTTTCTTCTAAAAACATTGACGGTCTCTTGACTACTCAATAACCTTTACAAAAGCGACGTAAGCACCATGCATTCAAACCAACAGAGCAACAAATGTTTCAACTCAAATGATTCTGCGTTAACTAACAAGCGGCTACAAAGTACACACTAGTGACCAAACACCTACCACACTAGTGACCAAACACTTACCACACTAGTGACCAAACACTTACCACACTAGTGACCAAACACTTACCACACTAGTGACCAAACACTTACCACACTAGTGACCAAACACTTTCCACACTAGTGACCAAACACTTACCACACTAGTGACCAAACACTTACCACACTAGTGACCAAACACTTACCACACTAGTGAACAAACACTTACCACACTAGTGACCAAACACTTACCACACTAGTGAACAAACACTTACCACACTAGTGACCAAACACTTACCACACTACCACACTAGTGACCAAACACTTACCACACTAGTGACCAAACACTTACCACACTAGTGACCAAACACTTACCACACTAGTGACCAAACAATTACCACACTAGTGACCAAACACTTACCACACTAGTGACCAAACACTTACCACACTAGTGACCAAACACTTACCACACTAGTGAACAAACACTTACCACACTAGTGACCAAACACTTACCACACTGTTTACTTTAAACATATTTTATAGCCCACAAAATATATACATAATACAATTTAGATTTACAAATATACATGTTATGCGCAAACGTGTCTGGCCACAAGTTCTCACAACTTAGAAACTGTTAAACATCTGAAGAGATGCGACTATTTTCTATGTGTTCACACATTACCATTTTTATAAGAGATTGAACTATGCACTTCAAAATCTAACGAACCTGATGAGGATGAACCTAAGAAGAAAACGCTTAACAAGTTATTAGTCAGATTCGCCGACAAATCCACTATAACAGGTGTTGGCTATATAAACAATGCTACAATTATCGTTTCTTAATTAATCGGTCGTTTCTGCTACTGGCTGCCATGGTCGCAATGACGCTCCACTTATATAATATATATATATATATATATCAATAGACAACTACTATCGATGGCCGAAGACGGCTAAACTCGAACTTGGGTTTGCTAATTTACCGTTTCCCGAGGTAACGATTTGGAACACTAATCCAATTCATAAAACCCGACTTGAAAAGTTCCAAGGAGCTCAAGAACTGAAAGGACTTATTCAAAAGCTTGAACCAAAATATCTGGTACCTGAACAGTTTGATGATGATTTATGTAAAAAGGAATATTATGATGATTATAACTACGAATACGACGACGAAAAAAATACAAATACTGACACAGACCCTTCACTAGGAGAAGATGCTATTGATATTGACCCCATTATATGTGGTGATACATGTGGTGATACAGGTGATGATACAGGTGGTGATATAGGTGGTAATTTAGGTGATGATACAGGCGGTGATATAGGCAGTGATAGAAGCGATGATACAGGTGGTGATACAGAACGTGATACAGGCGGTGATACAGGTGGTGATACAGGTGATGCTATAGGTGGGTATACAGGAGATAATTTAGGTGATGATACAGGCGGTGATATATGTGGTGATACAGGTGGGGATACAGGAGATAATTTAGGTGATGATACAGGCGGTGATATAGGCAGTGATACAAGCGATGATATATGTGGTGATACAGGTGGTAATATATGCGTTGATACAGGTGGTTGACCAGATGGTGATACAGGCGGTAAAACAAGTGTTAATGCAGGCGATTATACAGGGTTTGATACAGATGGTGATAAAGGTGGTGATACAGGAGATAATGTAGGTGGTGATACAGGCGGTGATATAGGCAGTGATACAAGCGATGACATATGTGGTGATACAAGTGGTAATACATGCGGTGATACAGGTGGTGATATAGGTGGTGAAACAGGTGTTAATGCAGGCAATGATGCAGGCGATCATACAGGTGGTGATACAGGTGGTGATATAGGCGGTGAAACAGGTGATGATACAGGTAATGATACAGGTGGTGATACAGGCGGTGATAACGGTGATTGTGCAGGTGGTGATACAGGTGGTGATACAGGCGCTGGTACTACAGGGGTGATACAGATGGTGATACAGATGGTGATACAGGTGGTGATACAGGTAATAATTTAGGTGGTGATACAGGCGGTGATAGGCAGTGATACAGGCGATGATATAGGCAGTGATACAAGCGATGATATATGTGGTGATATAAGTGGTAATACATGCGGTGATACAGGTGGTGGACCAGGTGGTGATATAGGTGGTGAAACAGGTGTTAATGCAGGCAATGATGCAGGCGATCATACAGGTGGTGATACATGTGGTGATATAGGCGGTGAAACAGGTGATGATACAGGTAATGATACAGGTGGTGATACAGGCGGTGATAACGGTGATTGTGCAGGTGGTGATACAGGTGGTGATACAGGCGCTGGTACTACAGGGGTGATACATATGGTGATACAGATGGTGATACAGGTGGTGATACAGGTAATAATTTAGGTGGTGATACAGGCGGTGATAGGCAGTGATACGGGCGATGATATATGTGGTGATACATGTGGTGATACTGGTGGTGGACCAGGTGGTGATATAGGCGATGAAACATGTTTTAATGCAGGCGATGATGCAGGTGGTGATACAGGCGTGAAACAAGTGTCAATGCAGGCGATTATACAGGGGTTGATACAGATGGTGATAAAGATGGTGATACAGGAGATACTTTAGGTGGTGATTCAGGCGGTGATATAGGCAGTTATACAAGCGATGATATATGTGGTGATACAGGTGGTGATACAGGTGGTGATACAGGTGGTGATACATGCGCTGATACAGGTGATGGAGCAGGTGTTGATACAGGCGGTGAATAGGTGTTCGTGCAGGCGATGATGCAGGTTGTGATACAGGCGATGAAACAAGTGTTAATGCAGGCGATGATACAGGTGGTGATACAGGCGGAATGAAGGAGATGCAGACGGATTTCCAGATGGCGACACAGTTGGTGATACAGGAAGTGATACAGGCGGAGATTTAGGTGAAGATTCAGATAATCCCGGCAACGATTCGGCTGTAGACACAGACGGTGGATTATCAAAACTAGAAAGTCCAGAAGGTGTTGCAGGGGTTATATATCATATCAACAAATGAATTTACCTTACCCATGTCCTTGAATAACTTTAGTCGGCTATTGGGTTCTCAACTCAACATCTTGATCTTGATATACCTATAATTGGTTATGAACTCATCTAAATGCAGACAAAAACACATTAATTGTAAATAAAATAGATCGAAAGGGTTAAGCATCGCCTGACTCAACAAACGTGCTGTAGTTATATACCCCTGTCACACACACGGCGCGGATAGCTACGTCTAGCTAGGGGATAGAAACGTAGTAATCCCTATCGATCCGTTCCTGAGCCGTACATCATCGAAGTAATCCGTATCAATCCGTACCAACACTTGGTCAAAATGTATTCAAGATTAATCCAAACTTTAAAGTTTCTCCAACTGTTGAACAGACACAGAAAAGGCCGAAATTCTAAACAATTATTTTTGTCTTCAATCAACAATTGACGACTCGAAACATGTCTTACCAACCATGCCTTAACAAACAGAATCTGTTCTTTCCCAGCTAACGATATCGCCTCAGGATGTCAAAGATGCAACTGCTTCAATTGATCCATCTAAGGCTAGTGGTCCTGATTGTACATGTATAAGCCCAAGACTTATTAAGGAAGGCGTAAACGAGCTCGCCGCTCCTCTTTCAAAATATTTTAACAAATTACTTTCCTCTTCGCATTTTCCTTCGGACTGGAAAACAGCAAATGTTAGCCCAATATTAAAAAGGTCGGACCCATCCAAACCTTCGAACTACAGACCAATATCACTCTTAAGTTGTCTTGGGAAACTCATGGAACGTTGCATACACAAACACCTTTATAATTATATTAGTTCTAATAACATTCTTTCAAGTCTCCAGTCTGGTTTTGTCAAAGGTGACTCCACTACAAATCAACTCGTTTATATTTACAACGAGGTCTGTCTTGCGCTAGACGAAGGAAAAGAGGTCCGATCTGTCTTTTGTGATATATCCAAAGCATTTGACAGAGTTTAGCATAAGGGTCTTCTATGTAAACTTTTTGCTATTGGTATTGAAGGAAAATTACTCTCTTGGTTTTCTTCGTATCTTGCTTATCGCAAGCAACGTGTCGTAATAGCAAACACGTCATCATCCTGGTCAAAAGTAAACGCAGGGGTCCCACAAGGATCTATTCTAGGGCTCCTTCTCTTCTTAGTATACATTAACGACATCGTCTAAGATATCAATGCAAATATACGTTTATTTGCAGATGATACAAGTTTCTATATAATTGTGGATGACCCAACTACATCTTCTGTAACTCTTAACGATTACCTCTCTAGAATGTTTTCCTGGTCCCAACAATGGCTGGTCACGTTTAACCCATCTAAAACCGAATCCTTATTATTCTCACGTAAAAAGAAAAAGGTCAATCACCCAAACCTAATATTTGACTGCGTTCCAATCGCCCAAGTCAAAATCCACAAGCATTTAGGCCTCACTTTTTCTGAGGATGCTAAATTAACATCACATTTATCAACAATTGTCAACAAGGCATGGCAAAGGATAGGTATTTTCAGAAGACTACGAACAATTTTAAGTCGTGCTAGCCTTGAAAAAAAAGTACTTTTCTTTTATACGACCTCTCCCGGAGTACGGCGATATCGTCTGGTACAACTGTTCCCAACAACTTAAAGCTGACATTGAACATATTCAAATGGAAGCGGCCCGAATTGTTTCTGGTGCCACAACACTATGCAATATCGAGCGATTACAAACCGACCTTAATTGGGAAACATTAGCACAACGTAGACGTCAACATAAACTTATTCAAGTTTACAAGATGAAGAACCATCTTACAGTTTCCTACCTCTCAAATCTAATTCCACCAAACCGTGTTCGAACTTACCACCTCAGGAACACAACATAAATTCCAGTCATTCAAACAAATACTCAATGCTATGCATTGTCATTTCTACCCTCCACTATCAGAGAATGGAATTCACTAACTTCTAACTTTAGGAACGCACCGACTTTAAGCCAATTCAAAACATCAATAAAGAAGCGTTCATCTAGATCATCGCCGCTATATAATTTTGGTAAAAGACTAGATCAAATTCATCACTGTCGACTATGACTTGGTTGTAGCAATCTGAACTATGACCTTTTCCGAAAAAACATTATACCATCTCCGCTTTGTGAATGAGGGGCTCTAGAGACAACATCGCATTACTTGCTAACATGCCCAAGATACCACCACTTACGTGGGCGGTATTTCAATGAACTCCCGTTCCATTCACTGGTAGACAATTTACTTTTTGGCAACGAAAATATGTCATTTAAAGACAATGTTGTTGTGTTCCAGCGTGTTCAGAACTATATATCTGCCAGTCAGAGATTTGACTATTGATCTACATCGAACTGTAGTGAGGACTACGTTTCCTTTTTAGGTGTGGGGGTGACCAGGTGACACAAAGCAAAACAAGATAATATACCAAATTTTCAACGTTTTGATCTTTCAGTTAATACTATGATTATCAAATCTATAACATTAACTCTAATTGGCAAATGTCTAAATGTAAATATAACCAACAAGGAGAAGAAATAATATAAGCATATTTTGCTTGTTTTCTGATCCATTCATCTACTACTTTGTAACAATGCAAACATAAACTTGTATATTGCTTCAACTGGATGAATAAATATGTTTAAACTAACTGTTGAACATGCACAAAAGTTGGAGCGATCCTAGGCAATTTTGGCGTTACTTTTGTACAATTTAGTTGAAAACGTTATGTAGTGAAACGTACCTATCCGTTGTTTGGCATGACATTTTTAAAACTTGCTGCCTTTCCCCGCATTTTACTACGTTTATTTACATTTTGGTACAGATAACTACGGATTGATCCGTAGTAGAACGTAGTTATCCAAGGATGTCCGTAGTTCAACATAGTTCAACGTAGTTCACCGCAGACCCGTCCACGCGCTTGGCAAGTTGCCAGCCGCAGTCAAACGTAGTTCAACGTAGTACGCAGTACCTATCCATACAAGTTTATCCGTGTAATGTAGTTTTTTGTTCCCCGTTTCCCGCCATCCTTTTGCCGTACAAAAACTTATTTATCCGTACTTAACGATGTCCCCATCCCTCCCACACGGACCAATCCCATCCGCGCCGTACCCCAACGCAGGGACATATCCGCGAGTGTTACTGTACCATTACATAATATGTTACATGGTCACGGCATTCGAAAGTTAGAATTTCGGTTCTATCGATCAGAGGTCTTTTCGTCCCGTAGCCTTACGAAATAAAATGTTATCTAGATGAGTTCCTGCAACCGTCATCATCAATTTTGAAACGGTATTACACTTTATTTGAATTTACCCATTTTCCACTAGTCGTATTATGACGCATCTCCAGCACTACTTTTGAAAAATATTGTGGGAAAAGAAGAAATTGCTCATAACGATCAATTTTTTCCTTTTGCCACAATGTTTTCAAATCTATACACTTATCATACTTTTTTGCCAAAATCATTTCAACTGCAGGTTTATTGCATGTGAGAAAGGGTTTATATATAAAACAAAAACTAGACTGTACGAACGTTTATGCTGACCATGGTTTTCATTAACTCTTTTAAAGGCTTGTACAAACAATGCAGATTCAGCTGAGACTGTATTTCCGGTAATCTGCATTATTTGCCACTTAGGCAGTATATTTTACCAAATTTCCTGTTGGACGAAAATTGGGGTGGTCCGATTTTCAACATGGAAGAGTCGACTAATGTCTCATACAGCAAGATAAGGTTTAATGTAACTGGTCAGGTCTAACATTTCTGTAAACTTATTAGGGCATTTAAGAAGTTATTTCATTAATTTATAACACTTCCGAAAAGAATATGGACAATTACGAAATTATATTACTGACATTTATACATGTTCTTCCTAAAATTAAAGTGACCATTCACAAGTTTTAGTATTAACCCTTTCCCACGTACAACAAATCTTCAGTCGTCGACTTTGAAAGTGTAATTATTGAAAAAAAATGTTGAAAACGGTGTTGCAAAAGGAGAACTTACTCATGCTTGAGCAATTTGATTTCCCAATTTGCAACAACGTATTCAAAAGTCGTCTGCACCATATGCGTCCAAATTCGACTGCATGTGGGAAAGGATGACCATTAAACTAAAACAAAACAAATAACAATTAACTGTGTTTACGTACGGCATACTGTGTGTTAGGCCACTGTCTACTGCTGGTGGATTTAGAATACACTGTTAGTATACAATATTTAACCTTTTAAGCTATTTATATACACACTGCTACTTATATTCATATGGAGTTGAGATCATTTAACAACAACATCTATCTTCTCTACGCTATCTGACATATATTGAAAACTACAACATCACCAATATTCTTTGAACTTTTATATTTTTCTATTTTTACTGTATGTATACATAATTGCAATTAAAATATATTTGTATTGAATACAAATAGTATGCTGTATTAGATCTAAAGAATGTAGGGTATTATTAGGTTAAAACCGACTTATATCACGGCGTAGTAGAGAACAAATGATCTAAAGAATGTAGGGTATTATTAGGTTAAAACCGACTTATATCACGTTGTAGTATAGAACATATGATCTAAAGAATGTAGGGTATTATTAGGTTAAAACCGACTTATATCACGTCGTAGTATAGAACATATGATCTAAAGAATGTAGGGTATTATTAGGTTAAAACCGACTTATATCACGGCGTAGTAGAGAACATATGATCTAAAGAATGTAGGGTATTATTAGGTTAAAACCGACTTATATCACGTCGTATTAGAGAACATATGATCTAAAGAATGTAGGGTATTATTAGGTTAAAACCGACTTATATCACGGCATAGTAGAGAACATATAATCTAAAGAATGTCGGGTATTATTAGGTTAAAACCGACTTATACCACGGCGTAGTAGAGAACATATGATCTAAAGAATGTAGGGTATTATTAGGTTAAAACCGACTTATATCACGGCATAGTAGAGAACATATAATCTAAAGAATGTTGGGTATTATTAGGTTAAAACCGACTTATATCACGTCGTAGTAGAGAACATATGATCTAAAGAATGTAGGGTATTATTAGGTTAAAACCGACTTATATCATGTTGTAGTAGAGAACATATGATCTAAAGAATGTAGGGTATTATTAGGTTAAAACCGACTTATATCACGTCGTAGTATAGAACATATGATCTAAAGAATGTAGGGTATTATTAGGTTAAAACCGACTTATATCACGGCGTAGTAGAGAACAAATGATCTAAAGAATGTAGGGTATTATTAGGTTAAAACCGACTTATATCACGTTGTAGTATAGAACATATGATCTAAAGAATGTAGGGTATTATTAGGTTAAAACCGACTTATATCACGTCGTAGTAGAAAACATATGATCTAAAGAATGTAGGGTATTATTAGGTTAAAACCGACTTATATCACGTCGTAGTATAGAACATATGATCTAAAGAATGTAGGGTATTATTAGGTTAAAACCGACTTATATCACGGCGTAGTAGAGAACATATGATCTAAAGAATGTAGGGTATTATTAGGTTAAAACCGACTTATATCACGTCGTATTAGAGAACATATGATCTAAACAATGTCGGGTATTATTAGGTTAAAACCGACTTATATCACGTCGTAGTAGAGAACATTTGATCTAAAGAATGAAGGGTATTATTAGGTTAAAACCGACTTATATCACGGCGTAGTAGAGAACATATGATCTAAAGATTGTAGGGTATTATTAGGTTAAAACCGACTTATATCACGGCATAGTAGAGAACATATAATCTAAAGAATGTAGGGTATTATTAGGTTAAAACCGACATATATCACGTCGTAGTAGAGAACATATGATCTAAAGAATGTAGGGTATTATTAGGTTAAAACCGACTTATATCACGTTGTAGTAGAGAACATATGATCTAAAGAATGTAGGGTATTATTAGGTTAAAACCGACTTATATCACGTTGAAGTAGAGAACATATGATCTAAAGAATGTAGGGTATTATTAGGTTAAAACCGACTTATATCACGACGTAGTAGAGCACATATGATCTAAAGAATGTAGGGTATTATTAGGTTAAAACCGACTTATATCACGTCGTAGTAAAGAACATATGATCTAAATAATTTAGGGTACTATTAGGTTAAAATCGACTTATATCACGTTGTAGTAGAGATCATATGATCTAAAGAATGTAGGGTATTATTAGGTTAAAACCGACTTATATCACGTCGTAGCAGAGAACATATGATCTAAAGAATGTAGGGTACTATTAGGTTAAAATCGACTTATATCACGTCGTAGTAGAGAACATATGATCTAAAGAATGTAGGGTATTATTAGGTTAAAACCGACTTATATCACGTCGTAGTAGAGAACATATGAACTAAAGAATGTAGGGTATTATAAGGTTAAAACCGACTTATATCACGTCGTAGTAGAGAACATATGATCTAAAGAATGTCGGGTATTATTAGGTTAAAACCGACTTATATCACGACGTAGTAGAGAACATATGATCTAAAGAATGTAGGGTATTATTAGGTTAAAACCGACTTATATCACGGCGTAGTAGAGAACATATGATCTAAAGAATGTAGGGTATTATTAGGTTAAAGCCGACTTATATCACGTCGTAGTGGAGAACAAATGTCTGAATCTTCCACAGCTTCACATAAATTTAAACGTCTGTACGATAAACACGGACTATGAAGAATTATTATAAAGATAGGCAAATCATAGGAGAAAGCAGATACCATCTGTATGGAGTAAAATTTCAAACACAGAATCGAAATTTCAACTTGTTCTTTATGGTAAATTCATTTTTCATCTAAATGTCGACTGCTACATATGGTAGTTAACGATTTTTTTTATACGAATTTTAACGCATCTGAAGTAGACATCTTTTGAAAACATCTTGCCACAACGTTTTCAATTTTTTTCAGGAATTATTCCTACAGCAATAGAGATTTTCTATATTTGTGAGTAGACATTATCAAAGTCGTCTGCTGCAGAGTTGTCCTATGTGTGAAAGGGTTAACCCTTTTACTCTTGCAGACGCATTTTGACGCATATAAGGCAGACGACTTTTGAAAGTATTATGGATATGGTGGAAGTTGAGCAGGTTCTATGTTTGTCTCAATGCTTTCAATGGTCTCCACTAAGTATACTTTCATTAACCCTTTCCCTCATGTAGACGCTTTCTGACGCCTCTGCAGCAGACAGCTTTTTGAAAACAAAGTGACAAAAGAAGAAATTGCACAAAACCTTCACTTTCATTCATGTACCAATATTGCAATACATGTATATATATGCATGCATTCATGTACATGTACCAATGTTTTAATATTATACTGTATATCATATCATTATTGATTTTCTTGGTTTCTTTGCTAAAGAAGTGTAGTCAACTTCTAGCTCTATTCGCCTTCGGGTATTTCCTCTAAGAGGTGCAATGGCCTGACTCCCTATTAGCCTTAGCTTTTGTAGTGTGCTATTCAATTCATGCAGGGAAGGGTCATAGTTGCAGCCACCTCTTGCTCTGTGCATACCAAACTGTTGTTCAATTGCATCCTGGTTGAATTTTCTGTTAGCACAAAAGGCATTCCTTCCATGAGGCAGTACCTGATACATTCAACCATTGATTTGACAGTTATTTCTAACCCCTCTAGTGTCTGGCAACTCAACTGCATGGCTGCCTTCTGTGATTTGGAGAACTGACCTGTTCTATTTTCCACACTTTCCTTCCAACTCTTTAAATATCCAAGGAAATCGTTTGAAAGATAATCCAGTCTTTCATCAGTCACGGAAGAAAAGGGTTTAACATTTCCATCCAATTTCCTCTTACTTTCATTGAAGTTCCTGGTATTCATTATGTCAACAAAACTTATCCATATGCCTAATGAACTGTAAGTTGTCTCTAAAACCTCATGACCATACTTAAGTTCCAATGCATTTGCCACTGATGACCTTAACATTTGAGCTGCTAAGTCTACCTTCATATAACTGAAGGATATTTCGTGTCAGCTTATTGTATGATTGATATATGCCACAGCAATGCTCCTTGTACAAAGAAACTATGTGCAGCCAATAAATGTCTCTTCCATCCTTCCAGAGACGCCTTGTGTTTTTATGCGAATAAGAATTTGACATGTTATTTCATGTAGTTTTGATAAGATGAGGAGGGTCTGATATAAAATAGATGAACCTATCCTCTTCGGCAAAAACATTGGAGGCTCTATACACAGATGCTTTATTTGTTTGATCTGTGCTTCTGTGGAGCCGGGTGAAGCGTCGAGTTGGTGTTGCACCATCACTAGTTATAAAGAGTACTGTCAAGCCAACATCTATTTCACATACTTCCCAGAGTAAAGAGAACAGCTGGTCACTCTGTATTCCACGTTATGCAACATGAGCTAATGGATATTTTAACTTAGTGGACAATCCTCTCACCATTACATTTCAAATATACTTTGCACGGTTTGTTTTTCTTTTTTAATGGCCTGACTCATGTTCAGTATATCATTTCCAACACCGCCAAGTCTACAAACCCTATGAGTTCTCCAGCTACTTTGTCGTACACTTAATCACTCCTGATTTTTACTTGGTCCTGGAAGAGTCCAACACTCCTTTGATGGGGTTCTTTGTATGGCGACATTTCCTCCTGCAGTTTGATGATCACGTCATCATGAAACCCAATGCCTTTAGTGAAAACACTTGAATAGTCATGAAGTGTCCGCTCACTTGGTAGATTAATAAAGCCACTTTTCCTCATAGGGTCATATGAAGCTGAGGATTTGCTTTTAAGGTAAATGCACCACTTGATAATCATGGGATGCCACCTCATATTTTTCTTATTTTTTAAATTCATGAATTTCTTTTGCTGATCCCAAAACAGTCTTTGAATTGAGTTTGTGTCAGGGAAACTCTTTTTTATCTCAGAATCAGCCTCCACCATAAGCTGATTCATATCACTTGTCTGTTCCTCTGAGAGAGCAAGGCCATTTTGCTTTATGCTAAGCTTAAGTTGTCTTTGTAACTTGTTCACCTCCTTAGCTAGGGATGAAGATTGATGTATTAACTTCTGAATTTTTTCCCTCTTCTGTTCTTCTGACAACTTGTTATTCGGTATTTTGGATTTAAGGACGTTTATATCAGGTGAGATAGTTTTAATCCTCTCTCTGAACAGTTCCTTCCTTAAAGAACCTCGATACAGAATGCATCCTCCACATCTGTTTACTTTTACAAGAAGCTTAGAGAGCAATTCATATCTCTTAGTATTGGCTCACCACTTGTTAAATCTTTATACCCAGCCCTGTCCTTTTCATTGGCCACATCCAGAAATGCATTTTGGAGGTACTAGAGATACCAACTTGTCATCACAATTACCTGTTCAAACTTCAAAAACTGGCTCATTATTTCTAGCATTTTCATGATTTTATCTACACTCAAGCACATACTCGGAACATACCTCCAAATTTCATGAGATTGTGGTAGGTCTTTAGTGTGTACTTTGATGGATATAGTTAGAGTCTCTGTACTGGTCAGGCAAGATTTCACTACTGCATAGTCATTGTCATACACCTGCACATACCTGATAAACTTAGACTGTGGCAGTAAGCTGACGTTCTTTATTTCTGGAATCAATGTGCATGTCTATATGTCGGAAAGTTTGACTTAAAAAGACAAATATATTAAAGTATTTTATTAAATTAGGGAACAATTGCAAACGCGATTGGTGAAGAAAAAATAGATTTTAATTGTCAAGCCTCAATTATCGGATTACACACCAACATAAAGAAGTGACACTTTGTGTGCTTGCTTGTGAAGTGTCATAAACTACGAGCGAGACAGGTACCAAGTTTAAATGAAAAAGGCACATTCATTTGCTAAGGAGGAACCAGCTTTCAACAGTGTGAAACATTGTTTTCCCCTTAACCCTTTTCCACATATGGACACTTTCTGACAAATCTGCAGCAGACGACTATTGAAAACATAGCGACATAATGAAAATTGCTCAATACAAGAAATTTCTCATTTTGTCACAATGTGTTCAACTCTATTAAAAAATGTATACTTATTATATAATGAGAATGATCATAGTCGTCTGATGGGAATTTTTAGAAATTCCAATTTAAATGATAACTGAAATGAGTTGAAAAACTGGGGTTTAATTAAAATAAAGCTTAAGAATGTCCTTAATTTATGTCTGTGAACCCTCTTTTCTACATACACAAATATACAGCAGACACATTAGAAAACATTTAAAAAAATCTCTACAAATGCAGCAGACTGGTTGCAAAAATGGGAATTATTTTGCTTTGTATGAGAAAGTGTAGGTAGTATGCATGTGTTTTTCTTTTTCTGATGCCTCCTGCCAATTCGTCCCCTTCGGCTACCATGTTCTGTTCTGTTCTGTTATATAACTTCTGCCTTTGTAGGCACACCTTCACCTTGTGTAGTAATCCTTCGTAGAGTGAATGTAAATCCGTCACCACAATAACAAACGCAGTATTTGATGTAAATATTTTCCTTTGACTATCTTTCAAAATACTAAAAACACATTTCAGATTATGTGTTTCACAGGTCATGTGTTTACAACTTGATTTCTTTTTCTATTTCTAGTGCGTTTTTGAATAAGTTCTAGTTTCTTAAATCTCACAGCATGTAGCGAGTAACACAGACGTCTACTATAAAATTGGAGTTTTTCTAAGAGTTCATAAATTTCTGGAGAGCATCTTCCGTCGTCAACTACATTACAGTCCACAATTAACTGAAGCAAGCAATGTTCTTTTACACCTGGTTTAATGTTAATAATTTCATTCAATATGTTGTTAAAATCGTCTAAAATTGGATCTCTGACTTCCTGTAGGCCGCCACAAACGATAAGAAAATGTTTAAGAGTTTCTGATTCTTTTTCACATATCAGGCATAAAGGATTCACTTCGCTTTGACTAAATTTTGCTCTATTTGTTTGTAATATATATATGTTCCTGTGAGTATTTTTGTTTTCACAGGTATTCTATTCACATCTCTGAAACTTTTAGACTATGGTTTTATTGCTGGATGACATTTTCCAGGTTTATGCGTCTTGGACAGAAAATTCAGCCTAGAATATATACTCACACGAAAAAGAAAGTGTGCACTTGGTTAGAGGGATTTTCTTTTATACTTATAGAAGCAAAATATAGGCAAATTTGGTATCAAAATGTGCAAAAATGTATTGGCTATACGATGTTTTACTTTTAATTGAAATTTGATAATTATCAGAACATTGTTTTACGTGTGAATAACGTAGGGGTGAAAAGTAAAAGTTGCATATTTGTAATGTTTTGTAACTGCTTTTTGTCTTCGGATATTTGTCAAGTTACGTGACAATTTATCAGTATCTGTTGTGGCCTCCTCCTGTGGGTAAATGGGTGCAATGTGTGAAGGGTTATTTTGCACACTTTTCTGTTTCGTGTGAGTATAGTTCAGACTGGGAGATGATCTAATCAACTAATAGTTGTACACATGTTTGTCAATTAGTCTTTTCCACTCACTTTTCTCACATATGGTATTTAAAAGTAGCTCTGGTTCAGGAAGTTCGTACGAAATAAGCAGCTTTTTTATGACTATATACCAGCTGTGACTATCAAATGACTTAGAATCCAGTTGTTTAATAGCTAATCTTCTTTCCACGAAGTTGTATGCAAGTCTTGTAATGTTGCCAAATAATGAAAGCAATCTTCTTATGTATAACGCCTTCCAGCGGAATGGTACCCGATACATATAGATTGCTGAATCAGCAGTATTACTTGGAATTGACAATATTTGTTTGATAATTTTTCTGTACTGGGTCTCTAATATTGAGAGTAATTTTTTAGATGGCACATTACCTCAAGACCATAGGCCAACACTGGATGCATGCATGTTTGCAACAATGATAAAGCTTTTTCTGGATCCATCCTGTTCTCACCATGTATACCAGATGCCATGAGACTATTTAAAGTACGTCGTGCGTTTTGGATATTTTTATTAACAGCATGAGATTCTTGATTGGATGAAGTGCGTGTAATTCCAATGTGTGGTGTCTTTTCTATTTCGGGCATTATCTTGTTTCCTAAAGTCCAGCTATAATTGTCATCGCAGTCTTTCTTACTGGTTTTAATTCTGAGCATAATACTTTTTGTCTCTTGTAATTTGTACCCTTCCATGTTACTGAAGTCTTTACTTATATTAATCATTTTCTGAATGTCATATGGATCATTGCTGAGTAAGTCGATGTCATCAGTACAGGTTGGAGCTGCAACATTTATGTGCTCGATATATGCACCGAGACCGGATAGTTCTATTCTGTCTAGAAGTCCATTGATGTAAAGCACTGAGAATACCACCTTGACGGACACCTTGCTGATTGACATACGTAGGTCTAGCCATGTTACTGCTGTTGTAGCATTCTCATATATGCTGTTGATCACAGTGCAGTTGTTACCATCAATGTCCATATGATTAAGCTTTCGCATTAAGTTGGAATGTACGACGACGTCGAAGGCTGACTTTCCATCTAAATAGATACACAATACAAGATACAGTTTTATTTTGATAAAAGGCCTCCGGCCCACAATACATAACATTTTTTACATCAAAGTATGTGAGTTACGTATACAATATCCATGTTATATTTGTAATTCATTTTTTTAAAAAATACAATATATACTGAAAGAAAAAAGAAACGCAGGGTAAGAAAATATGAAGTTTTCTGAAAACGGGTGGGTCGACAACAGTGAAACTCGGTCAGAAATTTATCTCGTGCAATGTGTACACTTTGTCATATCGAAATCAGTGAAGCGTGAAATGTAACGTGGCTATTTGGACGTGATTGAAATAGGCGTGAAGCACGTGCAGAGGAACAATGAGGGCTTTCTCAAAACATTTCCTCACACCACATGGTATTGCCAACCGCTACACATCGTTTTTGCGAATTTTCATCGAATCACCATTTCGTGTACTCATGGTACGACTGACGGAAGTCCAACGAGGTCACGTTGCTATTGGAAGGACAGAGGCAGTTATATGTCGCTACACGTTTTGGAGTTATCGTGTCCACCATAGAACGTCTGGTTAGACAGACGTCTTAGATAAACGGGACGAGTTGCTGACCGACGTCGATCAGGGCGTTCGCGTGTAACGTCAGCACGTCAGGATACTGAGAGTTATTCGGCTTGCTCATTTACGTAATCGCCACCTGACTGCTACTGAAACTGCCTTGAATACTGTTGGTACTCACAACCGCCCTGTTCATGCAAGAACTGTTGGCAATCGACTGCGAGAGGTCGGTCTGAGAGCACATCGTCCGTATATTTCTGCCACTAACTCGTGAGCGTCGTAGGCGTTACATGGCATGGTTGAATGCACATGCTCCTCGGATATTTCCCATGAGGCAGTGTTTCGTACAGATGGGCGACGTCGTGTCTACCGACGTCGTGGGGAACGTTTTGTCGAAGCCTGTGTGATTGAGAGGGATAGGTTTGGGGGTGGGTCGATCATGGTGTGGGGAGGAATCGCTCATGGAGTAAAATCTCCGTTGATTGTGGTGCAGGGGATTTTAAACGCGGTCAGGTACAGGGAGGAAATTCTCCGTCCTGTTGTTGTCCCTTTTGTAGAGCGACGTAACCTCATCTACCAACATGATAATGCCCGTCCTTACGTTGCTAGAGTATGTCGAGCATCCTTAGATGATCATGAAATTAACCCACTTGACTGGCCGCCGTAGAGTCCCGATATGCCTCCTATTGAGCATTTGTGGGACGAATTGACAGAAGAGTACGGCGGCGTCAAAATCTGCATGTTACCCTTGACCAGTTAAGAATTGCTCTCATGGAAGAATGAGACAATATCCCCATAAGGAGGATCAACGTTCTGATCTACTCCATGCATCGGAGAATACGAGCAGGAATAGCGGCGCGAGGGGGCCATACTGGATATTGAGAAAATTGAGGGTATCTTCCTTTGCGAATCAATTACTGTGCAATTAATCGACAAAAATTACTGAAATTGCTTGAAAACCATGTAACGATTATTTTAAAAGAAATGTGATAAACTACTTTAATTCAACACGAAAACCTACCCTGCGTTTCTTTTATCTTTCAGTATATGTTATAGGAGACTTTTCTTATTTTTGAAATGTCCTCTAATTGTAGAATATTGTAAAAACTTAAATGATTAGTTCCACCAAAGTACCAAGAAAATAGAAGGTTTTGACGTAAATCTGAGTATAAGGGCATTTAACAAATACATGATATTCATTTCCTAATATAAAAACGTTTTCAATTGTTTGTCAATAAGGACAATAACGATTTTCTCGATCAAGATTTTGATGTCGGCCAGTTTCTAATTTTAACTTGTGACTAAAACACCGAAAACGGGCAGTCTCTTTTTGATGTAAAAACGGCAAGTCTACGCATAAACATCTCTCTGGGTTTAACAGAGTTTTAACATATTTATAAGTATCGCATCGAGGAGAATCGTAAATACTACTGTGCCAGTTTTGTTTCATGCAATATATTAATCTGTGTTTAAACTGTTTAATAAAAATAGCTATTTCTCCAACATCTTGAGTTACCCATACAAAACCAAATCCATTTCTAAAGATCATTTGGAGTGCGAACACATGCTTTAGTTTTCCTCTACATTGATGTGAATACATTAAACAATTTATCAGTTAACCCTTGCCAGGCAATACTTCTAAACAATTTGTCATGATTTAACGAATCGAAAGCTTTGCTAAAATCAACAAAGAGATAATAAAAACGACTCCCCCTTTTTGGATAATTATTTTTGTACCATGGATTGAAGAGAAAAACCTAAAACCTGCTTGGGCTTCGTAAATTTTACCTTCACGTTCGGCCCACTTATATATCCTAGCTGTTGCTCTACTTGTACATAATGCTTATAAGTGAAATACCTCTTTAATTACTTGGGTCATTTTTCGGAAAGGCTATGTAGGTTGGTTTGTGTAAATCTCTGTTGTTTCTGATTCACTCCTCAATTATTAGAGCACAGTTCATTGGAGACGAGTTCTTTGCATATCTATTAATTGTGGAGTAATTCTGAATTTGATTAATGCTTTAAGTATTCTAGTTAGTGTTGGTGTAATAGTGATTCCTCTATCATTTCTCGAGTCTATATTGCTACCTTTGTTTTTATAGATTGGATTTAAAATACCACATTTTAAACAGTTTGGAACAGTTTTTGAAGATAAAATACGGCATAAGGTTTCGAATAAATACCCATAGCTCCCAGCCACCAAAGCAGACATGTTCCGCCGCAATGTCGTATATATCTGGCACTTTACCTTTATTCACAGACTTAACAGCTGACTTTATTTCGCCAAGTGTGACTGGTTTGTGTACTATCTCAGAATCTGTGCATATATCATAGATCATTTTCACTTCATCGTCTACTTTTTGAAGATATGTATTGTCAAAATCAGGATTATTTTGTTTAGTTGCCAAGTCATTTCATTGCCGCTGAAAGTTTGATTACCTACATTTAGTTCGTCTATGAAGTTTTTACATTTTCCCCTTTGTCTATTGATCAATCTATGGAACAGTTTGTAATCATGTTTTTGAGCAAACATTATCTCATCTCTTTTTCTATATTCTTTCGGCTGGCTACTTCGATTCTGATTTTTCTACGCAGGGTGAAGATTGTCAATTTCTTGTTTATAAGAAAGATATGTGTTGGGTCGATTGAACGTCCATTCCATTTCCATCTTGAGAATGCTTGTTTCTTACTGTTAATTGCTTTAGAGATAGACCGTGTTATTACTTGCAGTTTTGGATTCTTATGCTACCTAACACAGATTGGAGCACATTGCTTAGAACAGCTAACACAGAGTTCAGATTTGTAATTTGAGCTTCAATGTCATTACATAATATCTTAGTAAGTTCGCTGTTCACTGCTTTCTCATATTCTGCCTTATCAACTTTATCCAACTTTACTCGATTTGATTTTACAGGTTTTGCTTGTCGAGTTGTATATTTCTGAATTGTTAGGTTCAATGAAAGTCTGACTGGATAATGATCCGAGACACTACTTGTATCAATACGTAAGATAGATTTTATCACATCCAAGACACCATGCTCATATAGGAAGAAGTCTATGGTCGACGAGTCTATGCCATTTGGGTGAATAAATGCACTTTTAGTTTGTTTAGTTGACAGGTTATGTTCTTTCATAAAAGAATGTAATAATTTGTTTCTTCTAGTATCTATAGCACAACTAGCATTTTCCTTAAATCAGAATTATATGTGCATGTTTATAAGTTTGTTAAAAGTCAGAGATTTGTTCAACACAGTCCATTTATTCTAAATATTTTCTCTTTTACATGTCATATAAACGCAGATAACTAACAGTGGATTCTCGACCAATAATTCGATGCATTTTATTCTTTCTCCACCCAGATCTAGGTCATTTGCGATATGATCAATCGAGTTCTTCCAGAGAATTGCTGTGCCACCGTAGCCTCTAAAGATTTGAAGAGGTGGTATTGGGTCATGATAGTCCACTGGTTTGCCCGTTCCCACATAATCACTATGGATCTCGTTTATCAAATGCAGTTGACATGTATACGACCAATGTTCTTGTATTAAAATTAGATCTTCGTTCATAGAAATTTCATTAAAAACTGGTCCACAAGATATTATATTTTTGCAGTAAAAAGAACATAAATTATATATAGGGCTACATTCTGGTTTCTCAATTTGGATCTGTGCTATCTGGTTAGAAAGATCAAGTTGCCCTGGCATAAAAAAGAATCGTTTTGCAAACTAGTAGATTTGCATCTTTCTGATAACAAAATGGTTGACCAGTTGCATAATCACTGCTGCTGCTTGTAGTATGACCTATAGTCTGCGCCTCAGGATATTGATGCACCGACAATCTATCTTCTGTATCATTAAAAACATTTGGAGTTGGCAATGGTGTTGGGTAACTATCTGGTATATAAACTGTCGCAGTACAACTATCTGGACTATCCTCATTTTGATATTGATTTGACGTGTAAAAATTCCCGTTGGGTATTATGGTCTCTGGTACAGATGATTTATGGAAGTTGTATCTAGCATTATCTATACTTTGTGGTTGTAGACATGTGTTTTCAGGAGTACTGTACGTGTAGTCATTAGTAGTTGAAGTGGTTGTTTCTTCATAATGTTCATATACATTAGACGGCGTTGTGTCATTTTGGTATATATGTGATGAAGGAGACGTGTTATTGTCCTTGTATATTTGTTTACAAGACTTCTTACTATCAGCATATATACACTCGTTGTTCATCAAATTACTTATTTGGTTGTCAAATTTTTCAAGGATAAATGCAGTTACTTTCTCCTGACTGCCGACAGTCAGTTTCTCGGAGGTTGAATGACTAGTTGTGTATTTAGTATTGACTGGCTCTCATATGGTTTCAGATCCCTCAATCATTTTAATCCTAGTTCGTAAAGTTTTAAGTGTTTGTTCTAATTCATTATTCCTCGTTTCGAGTTTTTCTAGTTTACTTTCAAATTTTATTCTTTCTTTTTCATACTCTTTCGTTTTTGCCACACGTAACTTTAAATCATTCTCTTTTTTCTTCAGTTTATTTTCTAATTGTCTTAATTCTTTTTGTTTACATGAGAGAAGATCATCCTTTGATTTCCTGGTCTGTTCTATTGTTGTCAGTGATAATTTTATACTTGGTTGTATTTTGTTTCCAGGAGTTTGTGTTTGAATTTGACGAGACGAGAGGTTTTCAGTTGTTGAGACCTGTTCACGCGACCCGGCACAAGCAAAACAGTAGTCATTATTGGATTTGGCTCATACACCGCTTATGCGTTAAAGAGTTGCACGATTCGCAGATAATATTGTCATCATCTTCAAATTCATTTCTACATATTTGACAAATGTCTTGTATTTCAACTTCCTCTATAAGAATAGATTCGGCAATTGTCGTAGGGACAGTATTTCAGGTGTAATTTTCGGATATTCCTGCATAGTGGAGTTATTGGATGCTTTTGAAGTTTTTTCATTTGGCGATGTTGAATTCATCTTGGGACGAATCATGTTTAACTGTTTTGAATCTATGCACGATTTACAAATATAAATAGAATTATCTTTCGACTCTATTTGTTTAATTTCTTCTTTGGAGAGTTTGTCGCATGAATAGTGAATCCAGTGCCTTCCATTTTCACACAAGACTGTTCTTTTTCTACAAATCTTCTTACACCTATAACATTTTCCATTTATGGTGCTGTCGTTTTCTTTGAGAGCATTATTGTCATTAGATTATTCGAGAATCAAATTTACTAGTTTGTTTCCCATTTATCAATAGAGAGCATTTTGTAAGGTACAAATTTATTGTGTAACTGGAATCTGCTTCACATTTCACGCAATATGAATATTGGACTACGTTGCCTTTTATGTCTTTAGATTGATCAATAATTACTGAATGTATATCTGTCGATTGCCCCGCGTAGAAAATGTCACAGGCATAGCGAAACATTTCAAACGAAACAACATCCAATTTTGAAGTCATGCTGCCTTCCGTATACATGTACTCAATTTGAATTTTACTAGTGGCTTCTAATTTCTTCTTCATTGCTTTATTTCGATTCAGCTAATGACCCTTTTGTTTCACATTCATGTTTACACTACAGTTTGTCACGTTAACATTTCCAGTTGTATAGCTGTCGTATACTTGGATTCTAGTAGCCATTGTATTATGAGAAGGTTTTATTTTTGTAATATAATAACATACGTGTAGATAGTATGGTCATTAGTTCAATCCGTTTTAGGGAGTGGGCATACAGATGTAATGTTCTTCAGAAAGTTGTCGACACAGACTCGTGGAAACACACAATTTTACACAATTTTGAAACTTAAAAATCAGTTCAGATTCAATTGAAATTCTTATAAAACAATGTTAAAAGTATCTAAAATGTGCTAGCAACACTACAAATATGGTTAGATAGTTTCTTCCTATGACTATTTAATGGGCTAAGTCTATGTGGAAAAGCAGCCAGTTGCTTAAGAAGATTGTTGTGTGGAGTATTGGTGTGAGAAAACCAGGAAATGCATGAGTAGGTGAATTGGCCGCAATGATATAACTGAGAAATTGTTAAAAACGGCGTTAAATTCCAATCAATCAATCAATCTGTGACTATTTTCAACTGGATTTTCGTCGAAAAAATATATGAAATTCCAAGATGGTGGACGGCTTGCTGCTCTTTCTCCTCGTAGTAGAAAATACTTACCAATCATTTCATACCTTATATATAATCTCAATACCCTAATTCATCCAGAAAAGATCGCGCCTATCGTATTCTTCACGCCCTGTGTGATATACACGATCGCCGTTAAGTACCGGCGCACGAGGTCAATTTTGCACTTTTAGTTTTACAGTAAGTGTTGGTTGACAACGCCGGGTTGGGAGGCGGGAATCTGAATTGACTGGTAAGTATTTTCTAATAAAAATATGTTTTACTTTAAAAAACTTCATTTTTATGTCAAAAATACATTACCAGTCATTTAATACCTGATGACTTTTCAGCATCTGTCGGTAGGATCGGCCAACACTTCCAGTCCTTACAGGTAATGTAGCACCCTGTATTTTTATTTATTTAATTACGAAGTACTAGTGAACACAACAGCCTGTAAAAGTAGGTAACTGGATTGAACATAATTTCAATCTTATGTACTTTATTGTTGTGTTTAACATAATTAGCAGTTAACTCGCTGAGAAGCCAGTAGTGGTCACAGAGAGTAAAGGTTTTCCGTTTGAGCAGACAAGGAGCGCAGATTGAAAGTTGAAAACGTCGACTGCGATTTCCATACAGTGGCACGAAGAATATCTTCCAAAGGTACATTGTTGGAAAAAGCCCAACTAGTCGAGAGAGCTCTAATCTCATGCGGACGTATCCGTAGAAACGAGAGATCTCGAACTGAAAGATCTTTGTACGCTATTTTTATTGGATCGGCCAACACTTCCAGTCCTTACAGGTTATGTAGCACCCTGTATTTTTATTTATTTAATTACGAAGTACTAGTGAACACAACAGCCTGTAAAAGTAGGAGACTGGATTGAACATAATTTCAATCTTATGTACTTTATTGTTGTGTTTAACATAATTAGCAGTTAACTCGCTGAGAAGCCAGTCGTGGTCACAGAGAGTAAAGGTTTTCCGTTTGAACAGACAAGGAGCGCAGATTGAAAGTTGAAAACGTCGACTGCGATTTCCATACAGTGGCACGAAGAATATCTTCCAAAGGTACATTGTTGGAAAAAGCCCAACTAGTCGAGAGAGCTCTAATCTCATGCGGACGTATCCGTAGAAACGAGAGATCTCGAACTGAAAGATCTTTGTACGCTATTTTTATTGTACAGGCTATCCAGCGGGAAATAGACGCCGCTGAAATATCCTTACATCCTATAAGAGGGAGAAACAACATCTTCCTACGGCCCCTTGTCCCCTTAACTCTCTTAAGGTAATACTTAAGAGCTCTAACGGGACAAAGGAGTCTGTCGGAATCCGACGGACCACAGTTTCCAGAAAGACTGGGAACCGTGATTGGTTTCGGAAGAACCGACGGTAACTGATTCTTTGCTTAAAAACCAGGTTGACAAAGAAGAGTGAATGAGCCATCAGATTCATTGAACCTGATACACCCAGTTTCTACAGAAAGAGCGTGTAGTTCATTTCAACGACAAACGGTTGCAAAGGCAAGTAGAAAAACAGTTTTGTATGTCAAGAACTTTAACGAAGCAGACGATAGAGGTTCGTAATGCGCCTTTGTAAGAGACCAAAGAACGCAAGATAAATCCCATTTTAGAGTTAAACTCTTACAAATAGGTTTATAGAGTTTTTTTATTTCAAATACATTAGGCAATATGCCCATGCGTACACAAGCAATATAACACTTTATATTACAATAGTCAAAGATCATACATAATATCAATTAATACAAATACTAATACATGTTTTTGTAATTATCAGTTCAAATACAATACATATAGAATTTGAAGCGTGAGAGAGTTCACATAATTATCCATAATAACTGTAGTATGTTTTTCTTACATCTATAGCCTTAAATACGTACATTGCTAATTTTCTATTGACATTTTGATTATGAGAGGTTAACAATTCTACAAATTTTACCACATTTGGTCGTAAATAATATATCTTATCTATATATGTTCTTCTAATCTCAGCATATAGTGTACATTCAAGAACAAAATGATACTCATCTTCAAGCACATTACATAGATGACATTTTCTTTCTGTATAAGGAATAGCCACTGGCTTATGCCATCTACCTGCCTCTACCTGTAATCTGTGTGCAGATACTCTTATTCTAGATAACGCAATTCTATATTTATCAACATTAACATCCGTAAGGTAAGATTGAAATTTGAAAGATGATATTAACACGTATGTTCTAGCTCTACTAGAGTCTGTTAATTCTGCGTTCCAGTTTTGTATAAATATATCTGTGACTCTCTGCTTAAATAAGTGCAAAAATAAATCAATATTTCCAACACCTTGATTCAGCCATACATCATTAAAACCAAGTCTTTGCAATAAGTTTCTAACCATATATACACAAGATTTGTTGTTATTATTGTTTCTATCTAATTCTATACACATTTTACCATATACAATTCTAACATATTTTATAGTTTGCATATTTACTATTTTAAGCCAATATCTAATAACATTTACAGAACGTTTACTTAACAACGAGGTTCTACCTAACTCACCATAAACAAAATTGTTTTGAGTTTGCGTTCTTACCCCTAATAACTCCTTACAAAAATTTAAATGAACTCTTTCTAATTGCGGACTATTGAAAAGGCCCCAGACTTCAGAGCCGTAACTTAAAACAGGATATATAAGTTTATCAAAAATATCTAGTTTGTGCTTTACAGACAACGTTGGGAATTTAGACAAACATTTTCTAAGTTTATATATAGCTTTCATAGCCTGTCCAGACAGTGTATCAAACGTATTAGTAAAAGAACCCCCTGGTGTAAAAACAATTCCAAGATATGTAAATGTGTCTACAATGGCTAATTCCTGACCTTTGTACACAAATATTAAATTCCTTCTTAATCTACCTCCTTTCCTAAAAATCATCACCTTTGTCTTCAGTGAATTGACACTTAATTTCCATCTATCACAATATCCTTCTAATAACAACAAACCTTCTTGTAAGCCGGACTCAGTCTCTGACAACAATACAATATCATCTGCGTACAATAATAAAAAGAGTTTAAACACATCTAAATCTATGCCTTGATAATTCTTAATCATAAAGTATTCTTCTATATCATTTAAATACATAGAAAATAGGAACGGAGATAAAGATTCTCCTTGACGAACCCCTAACAAACATGTAAAGCTATCGCTTACAACATTTTCATATTTTACTCTAGACTTAACATTCATATACATTGAGCGTATAATATCTAATATTTTACCTCGTACACCAAGTTTAATAAGTTTATACCACATGATATCTCTCACAACATAATCAAACGCCTTCGTAAAGTCCACAAATGCGGTATACAACTTCTTATTGCTATTAATTAGGTAATTTATAACACCATGTAATACAAATACATTATCAACAGTTCCCATCTTTTGTCTAAAGCCAGCCTGAGCCTCAATATATACATGATATTGCTCAGCCCAGTCAGTGAGTCTGTCATTTAAAACTTTAGTGAACAATTTTCCTAGAGTACTTAACAAGGTAATACCTCTATAATTGCTTGTAGCATTAACATCTCCTTTTTTATGTAAGGGAACAATATATCCTTCAGACCACTTCTCAGGAAAATAGCTAATATCAAATAATTTATTAAATAATGTACATAAAACAGTAGAAAAGGTTTCATTCTTTGATCCATACTTGAAGAATTCATTAATAAAACAGTCCGGGCCACCTGATTTACCATTATTTAACTTTGAACATGCCTTTCTAACTTCATCAATAGTAAAAGGTACATTAAGTTCTTCAAACATAACTTGCAATTCACCATCTAGATATCTTTCATTGAAATACAAAATATCATCATCAGGCTGGAAAAATATTGAATCAGGATCATTTATTGATCTAAAGTATTCCACAAATTCATTATATAGCTCGAATGATCGCATAAGTTGAAAGAAATGATTAGAACAAATTCGCTCTCCCTCTTTGAACTTAAACGTATTCGATAGCATAGAACGATAACCCTTAATTGTGCTAACTGCTAGAAAAAAGTAGGAAGTCGGCAATCCTAGTTATAGAGGGACACTCAGGATTGATCGACCTAGCACGACACCAATCTGAGAAGACCGTCCACTTAGAATCATAGACGATTCTAGTGGACCGCCTTCTAGACTGTGCGATGCGAGAGGCTTGATAACGTCCAAGCGTGAAGATGTAGCATTGCCGGGTTTGGGTGAAGACGCCGACCCGGTTGCTGAAACAGAACGTCGTCTTGAAGAGGAAGACGTATTGGTTGTGCCGACAGGCAGGCCAGGAGGTCGTTGAACCACGACCTATGAGGCCAAAATGGCGCTATCAACAGGATGCTGCACTGTTGAGAACGAAGAACCTTTGTAGAACGATCGTCCACTGCCCAAGCTGCAGGATCGTACATCGGTGACACATAGAGTGGCAGCCGATGATTGACTCTGGTGGCGAAAAGATCCACTAGGGGTGTCCCGATCCGCATGAATACAGAGTTTACTACACTCAGATTCAGTGTCCATTCCGCCGGAAGAATTTTGTTTTGGCGGGTCAGACTGTCTGCTAAGACATTCAGATGGCCGGGGACGTGTTTTACTACTATTACTAACGACGTCGCCTGGCACCAAAGGAGTAACTTCCATGTCTTCAGAAAGAGTAGATGGAAGTGCGTTCCTCCTTGCCTGCGAATGTAGTACACAACAGTAGTGTTGTTCGTCGACAACAAAACAGTTGTGTTCGCAACGGATGCAGAGAACTGTTTGAGAGCTAGCAGGACTGCCCTCAATTCCAAGTTGTGTATGTGAAAACAACGTTCCTCCGCTGTCCACATGCCCTGGGCTGTTAAGCTCTGCAGCTCTAAATGAGCTCCCCAACCCACAGCACTGGCATCTGTTAAAAGGTACAGATCCGGAGGTGATGTGATCAAGGCCCCCCCTTGTAGATAGATTGCCGTATTTAGCCACCAGCGAAGGTTTGACTTGAATTGGAACACTTCCCCATTTACCACAAACCGAAGGTATTTCCTCGACAAGGAAGCGATCGGTATGTGCTAATATACGTCTGTCAG
Organism: Serripes groenlandicus; assembly: GCA_031761405.1. NCBI lineage: Eukaryota > Metazoa > Mollusca > Bivalvia > Cardiida > Cardiidae > Serripes > Serripes groenlandicus. The sequence goes on from JASEVX010000003.1 coordinate 112,010,105, forward strand.
GTCTAATGAGGCCGGCCAGTCGTCTTTCCGAATAGCCATTCTGATGGAGCGGGCCGACTCCATCTTGAATTTCTCGACCGGTATTAATAGATTTAGGGCTGATAAATCTATCACCGGTCTCCACCGACCGTCCTTCTTCGGAACGAGAAAGAGACGGTGTATTGGGGTTGAGAACCCTCTGTATGGCCTTCTTTTTCAGAAGTGACGAAATCACTTCTGACATGGCTGGATGGCGTGACGACAGTTCGATAGGCACGCTTGTCATGGGAGGAGGGGAAACGAAGGGAATCAGATACCCTTCTTGTATCACAGATAAGATCAAACGATCCTCTGTGATACTCTCCCATTCCTCCACGAAAAATGACAGGCGGCCTTCTACTGCTATCTCCGGCCTAGGGATGAACATAGAGAGGTGCGACTCCCTAGGGCTGCGGCCTAGGAGCCGTACCATACCTCGAAGTTTGCTTCGGCTTAGCTCCTGCGTATCGGGGCCTTGGTTTGGCAAACTTCTGGCCCGTGGAAGGAGGTTATTTAGACGGTAACGCCTTAACTTCCTGTTTTTGCTTTTTCGCCGGAGGCTTCCTAGACTTGCCCCATTTCGCCAACAGTGCAGAGTGTCTGTGACTCTGCGAAAAAGCATTAGCTGCGTTCGCCGAAAGGCGTCTGGACTGTTCTGACGCATCAGATACAGTCACTGCAGCTACCCTTCCACCACAGAGAAGGTTAGAGGCTAAAAGAACAGCTCTAAGACTGTCCTTGCTGTTTTGCAGTAACGGAGAAGATTTGATTATTGTCGAATATCTCCTTACGGACAGCACCTCTGTGGCGTTCTGCAAGTTCAGAGCCATCAGATGCCGATTACCCGTATCAAAAGCCTCTAGAATTCTGCTAGCCCCTCTGCTAGAGACGTTCTCCTCTTTCAGTAACATGGCCAGAGCTATTGCGAAATGGTCGTCATGGGATGAAACCATGACTCCCAGTCGCGCTCTGGCCTCCCATTCCTCAATAAGTTTCGCATTAACCGTTATTGAAGTGGGTGCAGACAGTCCCAGTGTAGACGCATATCCGTCTAAGGTTGGTACTTTAACTGGAAAATACTCATCAGATGCTACATACGCTTTCGGAGATACCCATTCCTTAGAAATGACCAGTGGGACTGACCAGGCTAGTTCAATAGTGACCAACGATCTGGTGGACTGCACTTGGTCCAACGACCTGCCCAGGTTGTTTGCCTGTGGAAGAAACTGTTGTGGAGCTGTTGTATCTTCATTAAGTTCTTCCAAACTCGAAAGGTTTTTGCGACGATGGGGAGCGTCAACCTTAGGGCAAAAAGTACTAAGTACTACCCTAAATACTTCTTCAATGACCTGCTGTAGTGACCAACGTTCTACAGCTGGCTCGTCAATTGTAGGGTACTGACTTTCCCCTTCTTCGTCAGACGAAGAGGTGGAAGATTGTCGAACCCTGCAACGTGTTGAATTGTCTCTAACCGGTCTTTCAACCGGTTGATCAATTTCCGAATTAGACACAGATTCTTTCGACTCTATGTTCTGATGTCGATCCTGTGAAATGGCCCCTCTCCCCGCAGCAGAGAGAGGTCGCACAGGATCGATTGTCGGGGCCGAACTAACCATATGGGACGGTCTCGACCTCCCCTTCACGGCATAAACAGAACTATCCCGACCGGGGGTTCGCCTTTCCAAAGACTGCCTCTTCGAGAGGTGTCTTTCCGGCAGTCGCAAATTCTCATGAGTTGGAATTTTCTGATCCCGGTAGGCTTGGTTAACCTGCCTATCATAGAGCCGTTCCACCTTATGTAACGGAGCTTGGTATAGGGGTGGAGAGTTATCTCTAGAGTAATACGCTGTTTCCCTAGGAGAACGGTAGTATTTCTCTGACTGGTATTCCCTATAACCACTGTTAGAAGGTTGGATAATTGAACCTGGCACATACTGACCAGTGTTTTGTATATCCATGTAGTCTGGTTGTGCGGCGAACGAATGATACCTCGTATCTATCCGGTCGAGAAACACTGAGCCCAGTTGCCCGGTACCCGGTTGACTGGTGCCCGGTCGCGTCATGGATGCACGACTAACCATTTGATTGGACCATTCTTTATTAAATGAATGGCCAATTTCATTGTTAACTGATTGCCCGGTGCTTGGCTGAATCATGTTGAATTGCCTGACCGGTTGCCCGGTCACGTCATAGCTAAAAAACTGACCGGTGCCCGGTCGCGTCATTTCTACATGACTGCCCGGTGTCACAAGATGGTCAAGGGTCGACAACTCACTAAAGTAGAATTGAACGCCGATGGTTGAATAAAAATATATGTTTAATTTACAGTTATGAAATATATACAATTTTGAATAACAATTTCTTTCCTAACAATTCGAGAGGCTATAAACAAAAAAACTACTCACGCACTCTCATACACACTCTCACCCCAGTCACTTAACTGTCCCATCACTTCCGTTACTGTACCCTGTATTTGGAATGTTCATACACGTTATACTTCACATCCAACTGTATCCGTTTCCCGACTTCACCGAGTCGATGTACTCATATACTGCGTCGCGTATATCCTTGGATTCCGGGACCGACAAGCCACACAACTGTGGATATATGGTTCTACACGTCCTATGACGGCACTCCTCCTAATGTCCCCCGTTACGACGTCTTATTAATTTGTGGACTGCGTCACACACACTGGTTCTTCAAACTTCTACGTTTGGACCTTCGATTGTCTGCCAGACATAAAACGGCCATATGCCGTGTGAATTGGTCACATCAACTACCTCACTATAACGAGTGAAAACCATCTGGCAACTCCTGTGATACTGACCGTCTTTTATTTAGGCCACGCCAAATCTATTTTGTTACAACACGTTCCCCCCCAAGGATAAAGTGGTTACACTTTGTCTATTTAACAAAATACACCAGGTTCGTTCCCTGTACTATTTACAACCCGTATCTTAATTTCCCTTAGTATTGCATTCCTTATATATATATACACGATTACACAGCTGTCATGACTCCAATGTGTGCCTAAAATACTCATTTCACTAACTGTTTTCTGATTCCTTTACTTGACTGTTTACTCTACTTAAGTAATCTGCCCCTACATTTTCTCTACCTGGAATCGCTCTAATGCTAATCCTATACAAAACCGAATTTTGCCGTCCTTCTTCCTAACAAATACTATAGGACTCGAAAACGATGCATTAGAATGCTCTATGACTCCTAACTCTAACATCTTACTGACCTCTTCGTTTACTGTCGCCACCGACTGGTATGGAATAGGATAACCCTTGAACCTGGTGGGTTCTGATGTATTTAATTTAATATCATGTTCGACAAGTGAAGTAGTTCCCGGTATGTCTGTCAAAACATCGGCGAACTCTTCCAAAACCATGTCAACCTGCTCCCTCTGTTCAGGAGACAATTCTTTACAAACGTCTACATCTTTTTTAGACTCGTTACCTACTCTAGAAAGACACTCTAAAGGTATCTTCTCATCTACCCAATCTACGTCTGCATTATCTAATTTCCGATCTTCACTATCTTCAATAACTGCAGAACAAACAACTGCTAATATACCTTTATCACTACTACCGTCATCAGCACTTCGCTCATTGTACTGTTTCAACATATTGGCATGAAAAGTCTTTTCCTTACCCTTCATATTAATTCTATAATCTACCTTATTCATCACCTTGATCACTTCAAATGGACCCTTCCACTGCAATAATAGTTTATTATGACTTACCGGAAGTAATACCAGTACCTTGGCACCTATCGGGAAACTTCTGTCCTTTGCCCGTTTGTTATAGTATATCTTCTGTCTAGACTTTGCCTTACTTAACTCATCCTGTGCCATCTTACATGTCTCTTCGAGTCGCTCACGTAAATCTATTACGTACTGGTATGTCAATTTCACTTCAACATCATTGACCTCGCCAGACCATAACTCTTTCAAAATGCTCAACGGTCCTCTGACCGTCCGGCCATAGAGTAATTCAAATGGGGAAAACCCCAGACTTTCCTGTGGCACTTCCCTATACGCAAATAACGCAGCATTAATGTACTTATCCCAATCCTTGGGCCTCTCGCTACACATACGCTTAATCATCCGTTTCAATGTTCCATTAAACTTTTCCACCAATCCGTTACACATTGGGTGGTATGGCGTTGTAGTCAACTGACGTAAGGATAAAAGTCTACTTACCTCAGCCATCATCTTAGATGTGAACTGTGATCCCATGTCCGTCAACATCTCCTCCGGTATTCCAAGTCTACTGAACATATCGACCAATGCTTCCGCTACTCGTTCAGTCTCAATCCCTGGTAAAGCCACGGCTTCCGGATACCTTGTAGCATAATCTACCATGACTAAAATGTACCTGTTTTTCCTGTCTGTCATTGGTTCGATTGGTCCTACTAAATCAACTGCTACACGCTTAAAAGGCGTTTCTATTAATGGCATCTCTCCTAATGGTACTTTTTGAACCTTACCTTTTGGAATCGTTCGTTGACATATATCGCATGATCTACAATACCGACTGACTTCCGAACAAACCCCTGGCCAATAGAACTCTGCTAATGCTCTGTCCCTAGTTTTTCGTATACCTAAATGCCCTGCCATCAATGACTCATGTGCTATCTTTAACACCGCTTCCCGACACGTCTTAGGAACAACTAACTGATAAGACTGCTTCCGATTAGGAAATTCAAATTCCCTATACAATAGTTTGTTCTTAAACAGATACCTCACCTGTCCGCCCCCTTTGCAATTATGAAAAGTTCTTTCATTCGCCTTTTCTCTCGTCTTCGACAGAGTTTCATCTGCCATCTGCAGGTCGCGGTATTCTGCTTGCGATATATCTAAAATCTTACCTGGAACATGTAATTTCCTGTATGGTTTAGGATTTTGTTCTGTTTGCGACCGAGTCTGCATTGCATTTGATACATCTCCGGGTTCCGGATATTTCGCGCCTGTAATGTTACCTACAACTAAATCATAGAGTGGAGTGTCTATACATAACGCCTCCGTTATACCCTCATAATACGGAGTTTTCACCTCTATCATTGCTACCGGAAAATAATGCTCAGATCCATCGATATATTTGCAACATCTTTCCTTACCTAAGAACTGGTGTTGCTGTACTAACCGTTTCCTTACAACTACGCACGTGGCACCCGTGTTTCTCATCATGTTTACTCTTACTCCGTTAACTGTGCCTTCCTTGGTAGGACAATTCCTTTCCATACATGCACCTAGCTGTTCCGAACTATCGTTACACAAATATATGAAACTAGAACTGGCTGTTCGTTTTAATCCCCCACGATACAGACCTCGAGGCTTTCCTCTTCCTTTGAAATATTGGTTACCCTGATTGTGGCTATACCTTTCAAATGGACCAGTACTTGCATTCCTAGTATCTCCACCCGATGTAAATCGTCCACCAGTATCGTCGACAGCAGCCATACTATGCCTACCACCCCTTTTCCTACAATCGTCCGATCTGTGATTTCCACCACAATAGCTACATTTCCAATTAGTGAAAGAATTACCTGCCTTCTGCGTACTGGAACCCTGTCGTTGTCCTGTATCGGACCTAAACCCTCTAGCAACCTGATCCTTTTCTTTATTATTTCCACTTAAAACAACATTCCTACACCCACCTCTTGCTTCAGCAAATAGATCCGCCTGTACCGCCATCTCATTACCATCTGTAAACATCTTTTCTTTCAAAAATAAATACAAGTCCTTATTGCAAATTGACAACAACTGATCTCGTAACAAAAAATCAATGACGCCTTCGTACGATTTTACTATCTTTCCTAATTCAAACCAACGTTCGAGATAATTCATTGATCTCCGTAAGTACTGAACAAACGTCTCTCCCGTTTCTGGTTTAGCTACTTTGAACCGTTTTCTAAACCCTTCTTCAGTTAACTCAAAACGTTGCAGTAATGCTGACTTTAACTTAATATAGTCTAAAGCGTCCTCTGCAGGTAATCTAGAATAAACATCTAACGCCTTACCTTTCAATAATGCACTAAGATGTAATGACCACTGATCATTCTTCCAACCTTGTGCTTCTGCATATCGCTCAAACCTGGATAGATAACTGTCCATATTATCCTTATCCTCGTCAAACCATGGTAATTTCGGTCCTTTGATTTTTTGATCTTTAATAAAAGACTTACCTACTCCCTGTTTGGCCAACTCCATCGCTTGCTGATGTCCTAATTGAGCTAACTCCAATGATCTCCTATGATCCCGATCCCTCAGCTCTTCTTTCTCTCTCTCTAATACTCTCTGTTGTTCCATTAACTCTCTTTCAGCTTCTCTCTGCCGTTCTAATAACTTAACTTCTTTCTCTTCCTTCTCTCTCTCTAATAATCTCTGTAGTTCTAATAACTTAACTTCTTTCTCTTCCTTCTCTCTCTCGGCTTCTTTCTGTCGTTCTAATAACTCTAATACTTTCTGTTCCTTCTCTCTCTCGAATTCTTTCTGTCGTTCTAATAACTCTAATACTTTCTGTTCCTTCTCTCTCTCGAATTCACGATCTCTCAGTCGCTGTTCTCGTTCCTTTGCTTGTTCATCTTGAACGAACTTTTTAAGTTCCTCACCTTCATAACCGACCTCCTTGCCTAACTCTATCAACTCCTTCATACTAGTCATGATTATCAATAGTACTATACGCTAACCCTATATCAAAACTTAATAAACTACAATCTAAGTTAATAATAACTACACTTCATTGGACTTCAAATCTATATTTGAATTCTCTGCATATCCTGTACGGTATAATCCACTTTCGAGACTCACTATGCACGACCCTAAATCTATTTATAATGTTCAGATATCAGTCTTAACACTTTTAAAGCACACCCCTTCTATCCCTCAGACTCCACGCTTTACTGCAGAAACGCTTATGGCAGCGCCGCTGTGTCTCATCACAGGGAATAAAAAAAAAACTAAATAAAAACCCCATGTATAAAGCATAAGCTATTTGTATCAAGTGTAAATGCACTGTACAATTTCCAGAAAAATGAATCTTATAAAGGAATATCTGCAGAGTTACAATTAACCTATCCAATTCTACCCTAGTTCGTTGCCGCCTCGATACATCGAGCGAATCATCTCACTTCTGACACCATTTGTCACAAGATGGTCAAGGGTCGACAACTCACTAAAGTAGAATTGAACGCCGATGGTTGAATAAAAATATATGTTTAATTTACAGTTATGAAATATATACAATTTTGAATAACAATTTCTTTCCTAACAATTCGAGAGGCTATAAACAAAAAAACTACTCACGCACTCTCATACACACTCTCACCCCAGTCACTTAACTGTCCCATCACTTCCGTTACTGTACCCTGTATTTGGAATGTTCATACACGTTATACTTCACATCCAACTGTATCCGTTTCTCGACTTCACCGAGTCGATGTACTCATATACTGCGTCGCGTATATCCTTGGATTCCGGGACCGACAAGCCACACAACTGTGGATATATGGTTCTACACGTCCTATGACGGCACTCCTCCTAATGTCCCCCGTTACGACGTCTTATTAATTTGTGGACTGCGTCACACACACTGGTTCTTCAAACTTCTACGTTTGGACCTTCGATTGTCTGCCAGACATAAAACGGCCATATGCCGTGTGAATTGGTCACATCAACTACCTCACTATAACGAGTGAAAACCATCTGGCAACTCCTGTGATACTGACCGTCTTTTATTTAGGCCACGCCAAATCTATTTTGTTACACCCGGTTTCCCGGTGACCGGTCGCGCCAAGGCGTGACCAGTTGTCCGGTGTCATAAGGGTTTTGCTCGGAAGCAATTCCCGGTTGACTAGCGATAGGCAGTATTTCAACTGCTCTCTCACAGGTGTCCAAATTCTGTCCGGAGACAAGATTTGGCACTCTGCAGGATTCCGAAGAATGCTTACCCGCAGAGTGTGGTGTTAGTATAGGCCAATCAATAAAGTTTCCCTTATAATGCCCTATGGCGTCCCCCTAAGGGTCAGCACTAACACCTAGCGTCGGAAATTACCGTTCGGAAGAACTGACACCCGACGCTAACATTTTTCTGTGTCCCGTGAAGGACCAGCCGAAGCTGAGGAGGGGCGGTTGTAATGAGTGACCTAACATATCTTACCTTCCGATCACTGACAACGGTCGCGGAGTCCAATTGTGAAAAGCCCTCGAACTCCGCTTAACTCGTAGAGCTAAGAGAAACATTAACCGGGGTTTTCTTGGCCTTACGGCTTTTGTGAGTACTCCTAGCCCCAGCCTTTTTTCCAAACGGCATCAGACCAAGGCGAGCGGTACTCATAGGGTGAATCCTTTATTCACTTAGTGCACGAAATGCAGGAAGGATGCGTGTCCCATAAAGCCACTAAATGACCACATGAGCCACGCCTCTGGTCATCCTTATGTGACATAGACATATATAAATGCAATAAACAATTTATGAAATTGAACAACAACAACAAAAAAATATTTTTTATTTTTTCCTCTACCCGTCGTTCACGGAACGTATTTCAATGAAATTTATTTTTTCAAATATTTTTCACAATGTAACATGCCATAAATATACGAAGTAATACAAAGAGATAATACAATATTATCGCTAACAACAGGGTCGGGAGATAACTTACCGTTGAAAGAAAGCATTAATAAACCCGACACGTAACTGAAATAGTGGGTGGGGTAAACCACCCGTGACTCTCATTAAGTTGTAAATACAAAAGATAACTTATATATTAAAAACAAAAAATAATTTAACAATTTAATTTATTAAAGTTAATAAGAAGTTAATGTAATATAATTAACTGAATGAAAACGACTGTTAACAAAGAAAATTAAATTTAGAAATGAAAATAAATTCTTAGCCTGTAGGACGTTGTGTCCAGAAACTAAAAGTGCAAAATTGACCTCGTGCGCCGGTACTTAACGGCGTCCGTGTATATCACACAGGGCGTGGGGAATACGCTAGGCGCGATCTTTTTTCTGGATGAAACAGGGTATTGAGATTATATATCAGGTATTAAATGACTGGTAATGTATGTTTGACATAAAAATTATACCACTACTGTTAATAAAACACCATTTTCACATAAAATACCCTTCAAAGTTTTAAAAACACATGCAGAATTCTGGTTTCCATGGCAACGAAATGAACATTTTTTTTTTTGAAATTCTTCTTCTCCCAAAGTTGGTAGATTTTCAAATAATGTTGTAGAAATGTTCCTTTGATGACCCTCTATCAGATTTCTTCAAGCCATGTTGATTGGTCGAAAAACATGACCGCCAGGGGGGCGGGGCTATTTTGCCTTATATGGCTATATTGAAAACTTAAAAAATCTTCTCCTCCGAAAGTGTTGGGTCGATTTTCAAATAATTTTGTAGAAATGTTCCTTAAGTGATCCACTATCAGATTCCTTCAAACCATGTTGATTGGTCGAAAAACATGACCGCCAGGGGGGGCAGGGCTATTTTGCCTTATATGGCTATAGTGAAAACTTAAAAATCTTCTTCTCCCAAACTGGTAGGCAGATTTTCAAATAACTTTGTAGAAATGTTCCTTGGATGACCCTCTATCAGATTCCTTCAAGCCATGTTGATTGGTCGAAAAACATGGCCGCCAGGGGGGGGGGGGGGGGGGGCTATTTTGCATTATATGGCTATAGTGAAAACTTAAAAAATCCTCTTCTCCAAAAGTGTCAGGCCGATTTTCAAATAATTTTGTAAAAATGTATCTTAAGTGACCTACTTTCAGATTCCTTCAAGCCATGTTGATTGGTCGGAAACCATGGCCGCCAGAGGGCGGGGCTTTTATAGCTAAAGTGAAGAAAAAAAAATAAGGTAAGCGATCCAGGGCCATCATGGCCCTCTTGTTTAGATCACCTAGAGCCAAAGCTCAAGGTGAGCTATTCTGATCACTTTTTGTCCGTCGTCCGTCGTCCGTCCGTCGTTAACATTTAACATTTAGATCATCTCCTCCTTAACCACATGACCAATTTCAACCAAACTTCAAAGGAATGTTCCTTTGGTGGACCTCTTTCAAAATTGTTCAAAGATTTAAATTTCATCGAGAACTTTGGTTGCTGCGGCATCAGAAAAAGGGGAAATTGCCGAATCTTAAAAAATCTTCTTGTCCGAAAGTACTCACCCGATTTGAGAATTATTTTGCACAAAGGTTCCTTGGGGTATATTTCCGATCCGTTGGAAAACTTGGCCGCCAGGGGGCGGAGCTTATTTTCCTTGTATGTGCATTGTTAAAACTTTAAAAATCTTCTTGTCAAAAAGTACTGGCCTAATTTAAAAAATATTTAAAAAATATTTTGCACAAATGTTCCTTGGGGCACCCTTTACCAAGATTGTTCAATTTTTTCAAATCCGTTGAAAAACATGGCCGCCATGGGGCGGAGCTTGTTTTCCTTATATGTGCATTGTTAAAACTTTAAAAAACTTCGTGTCCAAAAGTACTGGCCCGATTTAAAAATCATTTTGCACAAATGTTCCTTGGCGCACCCATTATCAGGATTGTTCAAATATTTCCGATCCGTTGAAAAGCATGGCCGCAAGGGGGCTGAGCTTGTTTTCCTTATATGTGCATTGTTAAAACTTTAAAAATCTTTTTATCCAAAGGTACTGCCTTTACCAAGATTGTTAAAATATTTCCGATCCGTTGAAAAAACGTGGCTGCCTGGGGGCGAAGCTTATTTTCCTTATATGTGCATTTTTAAAACTTCAAAAATCTTCTTGTCCAAAAGTATTAGCCCGATTTGAAGCAAAAATTAGTTTGCCCAAATGTTCCTTGGGGAACCCTCTACCAAGATTGTTTAAATATGACTGTTCATTCCCTGCAGTTTACATTCGCAGACAAATGATCAGGTGATCGATGTAGGGCCATCTTGGCCCTCTTGTTTCATATGTTTTTCTTCGGCAATTGTCTCAATAAAGTTTCAATGTATCAATTTCAGACTTGGTGTATAGGAAACTGATGACCTACATATATGTAGTGCACACGAAACATATCTATTAGGTATTGGTAATTGGCAGGCAATCTGTTTTGTTTAAAGGTCGATGATACATTGTTTCAACAACATTACATTTGCCCCTATACCACTAGTACTTTCAGCGCTTTGATTATATACTTCGACCATAAACAATACCAGTTTACACATACTTGACATCACACTGAAGTCTAGATGATGTGTTCATAAGTTCATTTGAACTGTTAATACATCGTTTGAATATGTATATATACTGCTTCGGTGGTTGAGTGGTAGAGCGGCCGCATGGGGTGCGTGAGGTCACGAGTTCGATCCACAACCGGGTCATACCAGATACTAATAACGTTCATTCATTTGCGCTTAGGATTGCTGGGGGATAATATTATGGCTGACTCGCTGATGTCAGATTAAATGGACCAGTACAACTGGTAACATACCCAAAAAGCGCCATGAAATAATCAAAGCACTCCAGCATGGGGCTGACTGCAGATCGAGGAATACATTAAGACAAGGATTTACCGATTTTTTTTTTTTTTATCACATACACTTCACAAGAAGACCTTGTTATGCCCTTTAATTGAATAATATTTGCGTTGAATGCACAATGTTATATACACAGAATAGGGGTCTATCACAAAAACCTTTATTTGACTGGCGGTATTACACAATGGTCGTAGCATAGTTTACACATTCATTGATGCATTAATCTCACTGCGTGCTATATCAAAATCAAAAGAACGCTGCATAACAATGGAAACTATATTGAAATTCCATTAAAGATATCAAAGCAAAAAATAAACAATTTGTATCTACCTTTTCTGGTTACTAAAATCAATCAAAGCACTGAAAGGGCTGACGGCCTGGGGACTGCAGGAAGGTTTGAGAAGAAGGGAACATGTGAAAGGAAAAAACAATTGCAGCTTATGTTTATGTATTTATTGTTAAGAAGTTGAAAGATCATATCAAAAAGAGTAAATATCATGAAACTGGCAATTGGAAAACAGGAGGACTTGTTGGCCCTACATCGCTCACCTGAGTGCAAGATCTCACAAGTATACACATTTAAGACATGAAGAATCAAAGGAAAGTTTGACAGCAAGTTCCTGCCTTATTATATTGAGAAATACGTCAATGCTAAATCAACTTCAAGTAGTTTCTGTGTGTTCTACAAATTGCACCCTCCCGAGCAAACTTAATGGAGGTTCAGTCAAGGAAAATTTAAGAGTAATTTTTTTTAACTCTGGCTGGGCCAGTAGTTAATTGTAAAAGTGGGGCCATGCAAGGAACGTCCGTGACAAGTTATATCAACTTGCAGCCAGCGGTGTTTAGGGAGAGCTACGGACAGTGAGTGAGATACCAATAGATAATACAGAGCCTTTGGCTCAGGTGATCTATACAAGCTTAGGTTACAGGACCACGAAAACACAAGTATATTGAATATATAATTTCTTGTTTAAGGATGACCACAGTTTGTGGTCGAAACTGATAAGTATAATTTAGCGTAGTATTGGGTAAGCAAGAAAATATGTATGCAATTGGATCCAGCAACTAACATAATGAAGACATTAAAAGACATACACTATTACTTACAACTAGTTACAAAACAATATGAATGAATGTAAAATAAGAAGTTTCACAAAGAGCAATATTCTCCACGCCATAAGCATGGGGTACTCCTACAAATTGAAAGCATTAATTCATCATGTATCAGTAATGGATTGATTGGGTCCACTTTTACAGACAGAGTGTAACATAGTGGAGTAAGAGTTCGGAAAGTTAAGAAGGCATTCTGCACCTAAGTAGAACATTTTTAATAGCGTCCTGGTAAGGGATTGGGAAAATGTGTATTAGCACAGGGTTATGTAGCACTTGTGTGAAAAATGCACCATGGTCAAATAGTCCCTATGAACCTATATATGCTATAATAACCTAGCTTGAGCATATTGGACAGTTTTGAACAAGACAGAAAGTACATGAGGAAGAAATAGTATGACAAAGTTTCATGCTGATTAAATAGAAATGTAACATTCTGTACCAATGCAATAAGCTGAAATGTAAATGATGTTGGGAAAAAAAGTTTGAAAAAAAAAAAAAAAATCTAAACCATGGACTAGACTGGGAGAAAGGTTTTGATCATGGCTATACTGAACATAACACAAGAAGAGAATTATTGATAACATTTAACAGCACATAGTCAACGAAGTAATATAAGTGAAGCACATGAGAGCACATAAGCATACATATGCAAAGAAAAATAAAACAATAATTTAAATAAGTCAAGAGGAACCATGCTTGGACCCCCTGCAAATAGCAACTGTTAGAACATACCCGACTAAGGGTGAACTCAAGGAAAGATTTGCGCCAAATTAGCAGTTACTGTTTTCATACAATGTTTTATAGCACTTTAGCACTTTCGCACTGGAAGAAAACCAGCTTCAACTCCACAGTTTTGTTTTTGGACGATCAGCACCGGCTTGAGCAAACTTGTTAGATGAACAAAGAAGGAACATTTCGGCAAAATTTAAAATGCACCAGTAGTTTCCGAAAAGACACTTTGTATTTCTTTTTTGCGATATTTGGCATAGCAACAAAGTTATGCATTGAATACAATCCAACTCTACGCATACATTTAAAAGGGGACCATCCAAGGAACAACAGCGATATATAGAAACAGCCCTGACAGTCATGTTTTAATCATAATGAATCCAAACAGATTAAGCAAACTGTGAAAATGTTTCAAAACTGGGCCAGTAGTTTCTGACAATAACAGTTGCAAAGGTTTTCACCGTTTGTTGCAATGGCATATCTGTAGTAAATAGACACAGTTTGAAAAACCTATATGGGGAACATGCATGGAACATCATTATTGTTTGAATCCAAAAGTTAACATTGGACAATGCCATATTGTGCTCCCAATAGATCACATTGAGCCGTCATGTCCAGGTGATCTGAAAAGGTACATATATAAAACATATAAACAAGCAATGCACCATGGGTACCTGGAAATATCATGCAACTGTGACCACACAAGAAAAGTAAAACACAGTTTTAAATTCCTACATGTATGTGTTTTTTCATTATATAAACATAAAGCAATACCCCTGCGTAATAATTCATGTGATCAACAATCAACAAAAATCAATATATCTCTGCACATGTCCCTCAGACTAGATCATCTTTTGTTTGTTTGTTTGGAGTTTAACGCCGCTTTCAACAGCTTTGGTCATATCACGGCGGTCAGTGCACCTACCCATGTTTTCCTGGCTTTCCCACACCAGTACTTAAACAACATTCTTTCGAAGCCACTGACTACTTTCTCACATAGATCAGAGGTGAGAGGCAATGGAAAACATCGCCCGAAAGAATGTCGCCGCAACCGGGTATCGAACCACTAGATCATCTAAAACGTTGTTTTTTTGCTAATGGAACAAAACAGACACTTTCATTTACAACTATTTACAGCACAATATGAATGGATGATTATTAAACAATGCATTACTACGAGAAAGTGGTATTAACTCTTAAATTGCTTCATAATACTGCACTTTCCTGCAGCCAATGTAGAGCAGGCATGTGAAAACAGTGTAGGAAAAGTTTAAATTGCTCGTAATGAGCAATTTGAAATCTTCCGTAAATGTGAGCGTAATTCACACATTACTTATAAGTGGGGAATGACTACTTTCAATTTGAAAGAGTCCAAGAAAATGCTTATGAAGGAAAGAGTTAAACACTTTGCTCGAGAAGCATTTTCCTACCCCTACACATTCAAAGAATAAAGTGCTATTCATTCATCACTTATCAGTTATGGGTGAATTGGGCCACCATTTGAAGTGTGGAAAACAGAGCATGAAGAGATCATATGGCTCATTATGAACTCTGCCTTTCCCTTTTTTTAATGACTTTCTGTTTTGAGTGCATGAAATGTGTATTTCTGGAACAAAAAGTTCAATATTAGACATGAAGAAAATGCACTATATGGCTTTATGCACTATATGACTGACCGAAGACCAGATCTTCCATTACTATGCTTTTGGCAAGTGACCTTGTTTTGACACATATGACAAATATTTAACCCTTTGCTCCATAAGCATTGTCTTGGACTCATCCAAATTGAAAGCAGTAATTCATCATTTATCAGTAATTGACTCATCCAAATTGAAAGCAGTAATTCATCACTTATCAGTAATTGGTGAATTGTGTTTATATCTACTGACATAGTGGGAAACATTGCAGGAAGAGTTCAGACTACTCTTTAAGAGCAATCTGAACTCTCCTTCCACTGTTTTCAAATGCCTGCTTTATTGGGTGCAGGGAAATGCGGTGTTATGGAGCAAAGGGTCAAAGAAATCCACCTGTGACTTCTTTGTTTACCATTTATATTTCGTCCCAATTTTCCCGGAATATTCACTAACTTATTTTTCTGTTTGTAAAATATTTTATGGAATATGAAATTGCAGAATATAAAAAAAAATGTAAAATGCGAATCATAATGGTAAAATCATGCATGATATGATGATTTGTTACACAATGGCAGATGACTGCATTTAAACTAAATTGGACATTCTCCGTAAATACTCGAACATACATGTAGTCGTACTTTTCCGTTCCACTACGCGAAGATGATGATAACCTTCAACATTTGACCTCTCGGCGCATTAATTGCTAAGCATTTGTTAAACATATATTGGTGTACTCACGCCTTAAGTTTTTCACTGATGCTCCAATAACATAAAATAATAATATTTTTGGGGTGATTAACCTTTTAAATGCAGTTTGTTTTGTTGAATCAATGATATGATATTTTTTCCGTGCAGTCTCACCCGAAAATGCGTTGTATGTTTACAGCAATTGGCAGGCTGCCAATTCCGAAAAATGGTATTACTATTACAGGTCTAAATTTCAGTCTCAAAAAGAAGAGTGTCTTCGGCTTTCGCCTACTATAGCAAAGGGCTAAAAATGTTAACGCGCCGTTAGACAAAACACAAACAAAGCATCCTTTAACACAAATATTTTAAGTTCTGTTACATCCTATGGATTGTATCTGTTAAAAGTATTCCCACATACAGACGTTGTTTACGCAACTTGAGCAGACGACTTTTGAAAACATTGTGAGAAAAGTAGAAATGGTACATAATGACCCTTTTATCATTTTCCCGCTATGCTGTCGTAAATTGTCAATAATTCGGAAGGGCAAAAACCATAACCATGTATACAGAAGGAAAGGTCTGGCTTACCTCCCTTAACTATTCGATGATTTACTGAATATAGCTAATGACGTTCAGAATTCGCCGTTTATGATTGTTAGCATGAAGGATTGAAGACCGGATGTCACGGGTACGACCCCTGCATGAATGATGATGATGATATTAGTACTAATAATAATATAAATTATCATCAACATCGTCATCCTCATCATCATCATCATTAACAACAACATCATCATCATCAACATCATCATCAGCAGCATTATCGTCATCCTCATCATCTGCATCATCATCATTAACAACAAGATCATCATCTTCATCATCATATTATTATTATTATTATTATTCTCAATTATTTTAATTATAATAATAATAAATAATAATAATAATAATAAATAATAATAATAATAATGATAATAATAATAATAAAAACTAATAATAAAATTAATAGATATAAACTATGATGATACTTAACAATGATGATGATACTTTTATTTTTTTCATTTATCTACTTTTAATTTATCCATTATATAATATAATAACAATTATTATTAGTAGTAGAAGTAGTAGTAGAAGTAGAAGTATATTTTACTGATTTGCATAAATATTTTCTGTTTCTACATCAGGTAATTGTTCACCGACTCGATTGAAATCAATCGAAACATATTCTGTTGTTAATTCGTTCGATTGTACAAAAGTATTCGTTGTGGTCCCGTCTGTGATTAGATCTAGATCTGCATACACGAGGTTATGGTTGTCCTGCTTTATGATCGAACTCTGGAATAATACAGTATGCATCAATATATTATGTCGAGACCATTTCAAAATTTTGAATTGGTCATGCTGATTTTTAAGTTTGTCACGTTAACTCTTTCAGCGCCGAATTGTTTAAAGTAGACTCTTCCATGTTCAAAATCGGGCGTTTCCATTCTCTTGTAATAAGACTTTTGGAATATATGTATAACTTAAAGGCAAACAATGCTGATTTCAGGTGAGACAGCTCGTTACGAGCTGACTCGCCTGAATCTGCATTGTTTGCAAGAACCCCCAAATTGCCTTTGGCGCTGAAAGAGTTAAATATATTTTATATTGTTTATATATAGCTTTCGATGTCGAATTTAAGCTGTTTTGAACATTCATTTATACTCTTTGAAAGGTTATTACTATAATCATGATAATTCTAATTTCTACTTATAAATGGATACAATACGGCTTTAACCAAGAACCTGATATCATTTTACGTGCCGCCTACTTCTAAAAGACATATTTATATATGTATAGAAATACATGTATATGTTTGTCACAGTGAAAAGTAGAAACAATCACGTCTGATTTTGATTTTCGCACTTTTGACGCCATTATAGCTGGCGCAATCGAACAACATTGTGGGAAAGGGAAATTCACGATGACCAATTATTTCCTTTTTGTCCAAATTGTACTCATATCATCTGTAAATCAAACTTAAACATGCCTTTATTTTTCTCTTCTTTACAGATGTATCGAATCTGAAACGATCTAAAACTTCATAAAATTAACCCATTGTGGCAAAAGGGAAAATATGATTAATAGGAGCAAGTTTTACCATGCCGCAATATTTTGAAAATCTGTTTAATAATTATATCATCATAACTAGATATCTTGATATGTTTCTGTTACAGAGTTGTTGTATGAGGGAAAGGGTGAATGGTTAAGGACAACGAAGTAGCTGATTGATTGATAGCGGTTTTCAACCCTTTGTCTGTCATATCACGGCGTCTAGTTCACCTACCCATGTGTTCCCTGTTTTTGTCAGACTAGTTCTCCACACAACATTCTTTCCAAGCAACTGGCTGCTTTTCCACATATACTGTTAGCCCATTGATTGAAGACGAATGACGCTTGTCACATTGATTTTTATCAAACGTCTGAAAGAATGTTGGCCGAGCATGGGTTCGAACTCACAACCCCTGGATTGACAGCCCGTATCGCTACCGACTGAGCTACCGGGGGCTCGTCCGTTAACGAAGTAGACTTACCGTATCAATATCCATCACTCCCTGTTTTTGTCTTTGTGATTTTGGTATTGCTACAGCATATTCTGCTCCATCGTCTGTTCTTGGACAATCTGTGTTAGTGGGATTCCTATCGCCTGTTGCGTTAGCGTTCGTCATATCTGTAACGGAAATAATCCTATCCTATATACGACAGATCTGCAAAACACGACTTGGCAAATATATGGAAAATCTCCATAGATTGTTACCATGTATATAGTTATTGAGAATATTAGAATGTCAATGGTAAAAAGAGAATTTTCACACTATGACTAGTTTCTCATTCTTGAACATGTTTTCAAAAGTCGCCAGTAACAACATATGAACTAAAATAGTTAAGGCGATCGTAAATAACTGCATTCAAAATCAAATTTCCCGAACAATGGAAATATATATATTTTGTTTCTATGGTTATATAGCTTTGACCGTTAGCCGTCTATTTCACTCTACTCAAAGAATATTTCATGTTGTTTTATTATGGTGCCTTGCCAAAGTACAATCAACACTTTTTCAGTCATATCACGGCGGCCAGTTCACCTATTAATGTGTTTCCAGGCTTTCTTACACCAGTACTCCACACAACATACTTTCCAAGCAACTGGCTGCTTTTCCACATAGACTGTTAGCCCATTGGTGAAAGACGAATGATGCTGGTCACAGTGACTTTTGTCAAACGTTAGAAAAAATGTTTGTCGAGCTGGGGTTCGAACTCACAACCCCTGGTTTGACAGCCTGCATCGCTAGCGACTGAGTAATTAGGGCTCAGCACGACGAATTCAGGTAATAGTTTATACGCACGTGGTATGCATGAATGAATGAATGTATATTGTTTTACGGAGCATCGACAGCTAAGGTCATTTAGCGCGCATTTAAATTTAATTATTCATGATCCCTGGGTAAACAAACCAGTACTAGGCTAGAAAATGTGCCTTGCCCAAGGGCACTCTACCATGACCGTAGTGCCGCGACTGGGGATCGAACCCGGGACACCCGGTTTCGAAATCCCCGACGCCAACCACTCGACCACAGCGGATTCCTACGTGGTATGCACGTGGTATGTTTTGTTGTTGTAAATTTCTCATTTTCTTAATGTTGATATCTATTTAGATAGCGTTCCAGCAAAACTATCTATATGGCATAAACGATCTGATATATCTATATCAACCTGTGCATCCTAGTATGCCGATGCACATATCTGAACTGTTTAATTCAGTATATATTCTGACCAGCTAGCTTTGAAGCAACTTTCTTCTTTTGTTCAACTTTTTGTTCAGTAAATATACCTCCAATGTCTGCTAGAGGTTTGTTTATGTAGGAAAGGGTTAATTTATATATTGAAGTTTTACACATCAATATACATTTATCATCCCGGTATTTCATCTTTATCTCTCAATAACTTACTTAATTATTTGTTTTATTATTCTTACGCCTTTTTCAACATAATTTCCCTTGGTAAATAAACTTGTACTAGGCTAGGAAATGAGCCTTGTCCATGAGCATTACACCTTAACTGCGCGATTGGGGATCGAACCGGTCTAAACTCAATAACCCACTATAAACCATATAATAAATACACGTACATACCTTGTGAGCGGTCATGGGTACCAATGTCTGACCTGTAAGAAAGCAGTTAGCAGACAGTGAAGACTCTGGTGAGACTGTGTAAGTGCACATACTCGTCTGAGTCTTCACTGTATGCGTACGTTTTATCTTTATGTTTTGATTTCACTAATTGAAATTCATATAGTTGACAAGCTGAGGATTTGGAAATATAAGTATCATTATTATCAGTCACTGTTGGCTATCTGTGCAAACAAATTACGGAATATTAAATGCTGCCGCCATGTTTGAACTATCTGAACATTTCATAACTAACATCGCGTCAATTTCGTCGTTATTGATCCAACTTCCACTTGGGAACTATTTGTAACTGAAACCCATCCAGGAAGCCAATTCACTACCCATTTGTTTTTGAGCATGTCCTGGCGGAAAAGAAGTACACGATGACATGCGTGGATACTGGATAGTATAGGAGGTTGTCAGACCGGACTGTACATCTGCTTCGTCGTATCATAATCGAAACAAGATGACAGCTTGTAACAAGCTTATGTGAGTAGTATTTTAACAGTGTAGATATTGAGTTTTTAGCAGTAACAATAAATTTGACACATATCGAATTCAGTATTACAAAAGTTTCGAAAATTCACGACAATTTAAAAATACTTTAAATCTTACCCGATATTCTCACCGCAGTGTTTGCTATCATGACTTAAGACGTCCATAGACACGTTTTCAGTTGCTGAAATAGATGTTTTATTTAAATGCCACAATCCTTGATATAAGATATACAGGCTATTTCAAAGATCAAATATGCAAATCATTTGCAGTATTTTAGACAGTAAAAAAATCGATATATTCTGTCCGGTACACTCGATTGCCGAAAGCGGTTTCTGCATCATAAATAAAAGCCATGCAATGCATGAGAACCGGGTAGATTTTTAAAACGATTAGTTATTGGTTTGTTTGTAATGCATGGCGGATGGGAACGGCTTAAAATACGATCTCGGATATACCTCGGATCTATGTATGCACGTCTCGTAATGAGAACCGAAGCCTCGTTTTCAATAGTCGAATCCAAATAACTAAACAGAAAATTACACTCTTTTTCCTAATAGCCTAACGTATATATTCGAGTGTATATCAAAATCCCCATGGTCAAAATCAACATGGGTAAAAATTGCCCTAGAAGTCAAAATCCTCATGACAAAAATGACAGGGTATTCAAAATCCGCATGATGGGTAGTCAATATCTCCATGGCAAAAATTACAGGGTATTCAAAATCTCCATGATGGGTAGCATAATCCTCTTACTCAGAGACGGGTTGATCTCATTTTGATCTCTTTGGTCTTTGTCATTAGGTGACAGCAAAGGTGTTGAGTTGAGGAATTAGTACAATTAGAAAAGCGGATAAATTTGTTCGGTAACCAACAGAATATAAGGACCATGTGTTAAAATAAGCGAAATAAAAGAAAAATGAAACAATGAGCAATTTCAATTGTTTTAATTAACATATATGCATTATATATGATTGTGCTGAATTTGATTGAGGAGTATTTACTGGCATGACAATTTAAATGACTGGCTGTGTCATATAACTTTGTTTTTGAAATATATAAACACAGACCCATCGTTGGGGTTTTGAATCTCATGTTTTGGCCATGGGGATTTTGAATACCCTGTCCATTTTTGCCACGGGGAATCCGACTACTAGGGCAATTTTAACCCATGGGTTTTTTAAGTGTCTCCCCGTATACTCATGTCTCATTGAAAAGGCGGCTAGGGAAGCTCAAGAATATTTTTGAAGAATACTAGATTGTTGGTATTGGTTTAAGATCGTTATACTGGAAGAGTTTCAATGAGTGAATCCATTTTTTTGTTCAATTCACTAATGTCTATGACACGAGTGGAGGTATCTTTTCTTGGAGTTAACAAAAGGAAAGATATATCTCGCTACATATAGAAACACTATGTTGTTAATGATTGCATGCGTGTACATACACATGGGATGTTGGGTTAGTAAATTGGATAACAGAGAATACTATTACCTGTTAAATTCACTATTTGAAACAAGGAATTTATGAGTTTAATCGTTCTTATTTTTCAATAACTTACAAAAAACATGTAAAAAGGATAAAAAAAAAAAGCTCAAGTATGGATTTGAATATGATGAAAAAGTATTTACTTATTATGAATACAATCGAATGTAAATTGCTTTTTGAAACATAATGCGCTTCCCATTCAACTTGAACCTTCGATTAGTCTATTCGTAAATGCCTCGAATGTTTTTACCAGGCCACCCCTGACATTCGGGGTATACAAATAAAGTATTCCGTTTCAGAAATGCGGAATGTCGTGTGTGTCAGGGACAATTTTAAAAACAAACAATCACAAACCTTTCTTAATTTGCCTTCTTTTTCTTCGCTTTGTAACAAGAACAACGGCTATTATAACTGCGAGTACTACAATAAGTATTGAGGCAGCAATACCAACTATAAACCATGGTGTAGTTGTCTTCTCTTTATCGTGTCCTTGTTTGATTGCATCTTTCATGAAAATATATCATAAGACATTTATTTACGTTACTGTACTAGCTATGATATTTTCAATGATTTCGAAGTTTTCGCGGAATCATCTGCAAATGAAAAATTGCAAACGTGTTGTTGCATGTACTTAAATAAATTGTCGAGTCATAATGTAGTGACACCTATACTAAATGATAAAGTATCTTACTTGTAGATTTAATAGCGAGTTCCACCGTTTGAATCTCTGTATCGAATAATTCAGTCTCGGCGATACAAGTATAAATACCAGCATCCGTCATCTGTACGTTCTTTATCTCCATACATATAGCATTATCGCCACAGTTTGAGGTCGCCATTGTGTTGTTGTCGGTGTCAAACCATGATAAGTTCGCTGAAGGAAAACTGTCAGCGTAACATTTTATCATGACCGTGTCTCCTACATTCCAAATTGTGTCTTTAGATGCATTTGTTGAAACAAATGGCGCATCTGTAATGAATAATAACGGTTATTTAAATTATGGGTCGTCATAGTCGTTTCGGCGGTGTCACACCATGATAGGTTTGCTGTTTGATAACTGTCAGTCAACGAAATATTTTGTAACAACAGTTTCACCTACATTCCAAGTAGTCTTAAGATGCATTCATTGAAATGTTTGGTACACATGTAATTGATTATATACATGAAGGCAATATCACTACGAAATATCTCCTTCATTCAAAATTGCTCATTCGTTGAAATAATTGGCGCATCTGCAATGCCTAATAAAGGTCATTTAATGGTCTTTTCGGCGGTGTCACACCATGATAGATTCGCTGTTTGATAGCTGTCAGTCAACGAAACATTTTGTCACGATAGTATCACCTACGTTTCAAGTTGTGTCTTTAAATGAATTAAGTGAAATGCTTGGTACATCTGTAATTGATAACATAGGCAATATTTCAATGAAACTGACTTTCGAAGTTTTGCTTCCATCAAAAAACGAAATCAGTGTCAGTTTTCACACAGGCTGATCAGGATCCTATAATGAAATTTGGCTTGCTGACATTTAGAATAGGAAACAGAAAAATGAACAATTGCAGATAATTCCTCTATCAAAAAAAATTCAATTGTAATTCATTCAATATTATTATTCTCTTTATTGATGAATCGGGGGTTATTATTCGGTCGAATTTGAAGAAATCAATTTTACAATCTCATTAAATCCAATAAGGGAGATAACCCATACAACTAATTGCGATAGAGAAGCGTTGATGGTCAAGTGTTTCGATTACTTGGTAACCACTTTGATAGCTTAACCGAACGTTGGTTGTATCCAGCGTTTTCATTGAATAGAAAAACGAAAACATGCTCATGAAAATTTCGAGACGACCTTTCACACTGACTGAATTTAATGAGTTTGTCTATTGCTTTTTATGTATATTAAATCGTCATTATTTTGATTCAAATTAAACAGCAAATATGTGCAAAATCACCAAGACGCAAAGCGACTATTTTAAAAATGTATGTGTAGATAATTAATCTCCGTATGATAATTAATACTTGATTCCGGGTTCTATCCCCAATCGCGGCGCTGTGGTCATGGTGGTGTTCTCTTTAGCAAGACATTTCCTAGCCTTGTCCTGGTTTGTTTAGCCAGGGATCACGAATAAGTGAAATGTCGCCATGATATAGCTGAAATAATTTTGAAAACGGCGTAAATCCCCATAGAAAACAAACTATTAATTAATACTTGAATTAATAATTGATAAAAAAAAACAGTGGCGCTTTGCAAAACCCAACGTTAACGTAATGGTTGCATTTTAGGAAAAAAAGACTTGTCTGTGCATCCAGGATCCAAATAATTACTGATTTACAAACATTTCATGAAACCGTTTTGCATTACAGGGCCAGATCAGACTGTGTTGATGCGCTGGCACATCTTGATCGGTTGCAAACGCATATGGGTTGTTGTTTTTTGCGAGCGCCTCTCATTGATTTGTACTTACACCGATAAATCACCTGTTTACTGTCAGAACATTTTGGTTCATCATAGTATAAATGTTGCATACAGCATTTCAAAGAAGCCCTATTCCAGTTTCTGTTCAAATGATTTAGTTTGATACGCAGGTATGAACTCCTTACAGGTACGAGACTGGAATTTGTTTCTGTGTCGTTCACAAGCATGCTAAGTTCTGGGGTTGGTCGGCCGCCCTGACTGTCACACTCTATACCCATGTCGCGGCCTTCCGTTTGTTGCGGATTGTGGAGAAATGGACCGGTTGGTTGAGCTGAAATTCAGAATAACAACCGTTTAAGCAATAGCTAATATAGCATCTGGCGGTGGCCGTTTCTATAACTGAATATAATTCTAGAATAACGAATGATGTCTTCGGCGAGAAATAAATGAGATGTCTATATCAATGACAACAATAAGATGAAACATGAACATGTTTGTTAACCTATATCTTCAGTACATTACTTGCAGGTTTGCTTAATAATTGATCAGGTTTATGTAGGTAAACGAGTTATCAGAATGATACCACGATCTGAATGGAAATGAAGGTAGCAAACATCTCAAGAAGTAAAGGACAACTAGTTGAGTTAAAGAATAGTTACTGTTTTATGATATTACAATATAAGTTACTTCACAATATGTACACTCTAAAGGTTTCAGTGTAAGTCTTAAATAATTAGTGTCGAAACTAAAATGAATCTACTAAAAACAGTCATTCAGTAAGACATTACACTAGAGTTATACTCTCCAAATGAATAGACTAAAAACAGTCATTCAGTAAGACATTACACTAGAGTCATACTCTCCAAATGAATAGACTAAAAACAGTCATTCTGTAAGACATTACACTAGAGTTATACTCTCCAAATGAATAGACTAAAAACAGTCATTCAGTTAGACATTACACTAGAGTTATACTCTCCAAATGAATAGACTAAAAACAGTAATTCAGTAAGACATTACACTAGAGTTATACTCTCCAAATGAATAGACTAAAAACAGTCATTCAGTAAGACATTACACTGGAGTTATACTCTCCAAATTATAAAGAATGGATAAATCGATATTTACTAACTAAATTAAACGCCGTTGATGTAGCAAGCGGCGGTCGTTACATGCATTATGACTAACCATATTCTGTTATTATGTTTGTATCAGTCGATACTTACTTACTACATACAACTTTGCTGTTGTAGCAATAGGTTGTACAGTAGCTTCATTTGATACTTCACACTGGATTCCGACCAAATGGTAATCTTTAGCTGAATTCATTCCCCATTCACAAATCACGTTCTCTTTATTAATGGTACACTCCTTTTTATCAGCAACGCCGACGATAGACATTTTGACATACATGGGAAAGGTCCCACCTTCCACATCACACTGTACAGTAGCATCCTTGTTTTCCTTCACAGCTATACAGTTCTCATTGCCGTCTATATTCTTAGTGTTGAGTAAAGTGGGAATTTGTGGGGCAACTGTGAAAAGGAATCTAATGTATCAGAAAATGTAAATTTTGAAAGGGAGAAATGAAAATACAACCACATCTGTAAGTGAAAGTACAATTACTGAATTGAGTTGGAAACGTTGAAGCAAAGAGAGGAATTGCTTATGATGATAAGTCGTTTTGAGTTTGAAGGTGAGTGATGGTTAAACTAATAAATACCCGGAAAAACCCCAGAACAAACTTGTCTTTTGCAGCCACCCAGGAGAGAGTCTAAATGTGGCTGCTGAACACAGATGGTTGCTTAATACAAGTAAAATAAAGAAGTAAATGTTATTCTGGATAATGATCAAGTGGCTGTTCAACAGAAGTTACCGCTAACACAAGTTTGACTGGACTCGAACTGAAATTACGGCACTTGATGTGTGTTACGTCTCTAAAGAGGCGCGTTAATTATTCCAGATGTGTTTTTTTTTCTTTTCTAAAAAAGCAATTGGGCCCCGATTGCTTTTAAGTATTAACCCTTTCCCACATAAAGCGGATTTCTGACGCCTCTGCATCAGACGACTTGAAATCATTGATCCATAAGCATGGATGCGCAGGCAGATATTTTTCCACACGTGTAAAAAATACGTTATTGTAGATTTTACTGAAGCACCGCTCATATAAATCTTACCCGGTATGAAAAGCCTAACATAATTTGTGATATTATAATCGTTTGTCCCATTTGTACACTGAAGTGTATAGTTGCCTTTCATCTCTTCGGTAAAGTTGCGTATCCGGTACGCATAGACAGAGTTATATTCACTGTACTCCTCCTCAAACCATGTTACGTCAACGGCGCACCCGAGTGCGTTATCACAATCCGTCAAATTCTTCCGCCTAAATAGAACAGAATATAACTGAATACAATATTACAGTTGACAGTTAGTATAGACCATTTTGAGAATGTAACATATATCACGCTTTGACAATACAAATTGCATTTATATCCAATGTTTATATTGTAATTTGTATAATACTTATATTTTCATTTAATGTTCACACGCTTGCTTTAATATTTAGAAACAATACATATATACGAGTATATGTAATGTTTGAATTACCTATGTTAATATGTACATTGTTAAAAAATGTATATTCATGGGCATATTGTCAACTGTATCTCTTAATAAAAATGCAAACTTGTATATATATATACTTTATGAAACCGGGTATCCCGGGTTCGATCCCCAGTCGCGGCACAACGGTCATGGTGGAGTGCCCATGGGCAAGGCACATTTTCTAGCCTAGTACTGATTTGTTTACCCAGGGATCATGAATAAGTGAACCGTCGCCGTGATATAACTAAAATAATGTTGAAAGCGACGTAAAAATCCAATAAAACAATATACATATATACTTTCATCGCAGAAAATTGAACATTTACAAAAAAATATAAAATAAATTAATTAATAATAATTAACCAATGCACACACAATCACACAATACCGCCGTACCTTCACACGCATACCCATGTAGCTACGTATGACTAAACGTATACTAAACTGCCACGATGGTGTATTGGTAGAGCGTCCGCCTCGTGTGCGGGTTGTCGCGGCTTCGATCCCCGGCCGGGTCATACCAAAGACTTTACAAATGGTAGTAATTGCTGCCCTCTGTGGCGCTCAGGGTTGCTGGGTTAGCGTTACGACTGACTGGCTGGTGTCAGGATAAAAGGACCAGTAGTACTGGTAGCTTACACAGGAAAGGCCGTGATATAACTGAAAATTGTTGAAAGCTGCGTAAAGCACCAAAATATCAACGTATGACTATTGATTTGGCCTACCTTAAATGCCTGACGTACTGGCTATCCTCTAAGACACTGTCGGGAGCGTAGTACTCCATAATAACTTCATTGACGTTTTGAATCCTCTTGGGTTGTCTGTATAGTATTCCACAGTTGGTAGGAGCTAACGAATAACATGTATGATTACCATATTGTCCTATTTTTTTAGACGTCTGGGACGAGATTGAAACGGATCAGGGTTTTTTTCTTTTTGTTTGGGGGGTGGGGGGGGGGGGGGGGGGGGGGGTGTGTGTGGAGGTTTGGGGAAGGAGAAGGGGAGAGTTTATAGGTTTTAACTCTCCTTTCCCATAACAATAAATCCGCAGCAGACAATTTTGTATATATGTATTAACAAATATGAAAAACCCATATATCCTGACACCAGCGACTCTTTTGTAATGCTAACCCAACATTCCTGAGCGCCAAGGAGAGCAAGCCATGACTACCAGAAACTGAAGAGAACATGTAAAGCCATAACGATGTTGTATTTGTTCTAAATTGAGCCGAGTCGCGGTAGTTCAGTCGTTCGCGACTCGGGCTGTCAATCATGGGTTTGTGAGTTTGAACCCTTGTTCGGCCAACTTTCTTTCCACGTTTGACAAGAGAAAATGTGACAAGCGTCTTTCGTCTTCAACCAATCGGCTCATAGTTTATGTAGAAAAGGCAGTCAGCGGCTTTGAAAGACTGTTGTGTTGAGAGCTAGTGTGAGAAAGTCAGGAAAAACGGGGATAGATGAACCGTGCCGTCGTGTTATGACTGGAAAATTATTGAAAACGGCGTTAAAACACAAATTAATCAATAAAGTCTAAATCGATATAGGCATAAAAATCAAAGGGGAGACTTGAACTTGAACTGCATACAGGAATAATTGGTTATTGCTATTTTGTATATGGGTTAAGTCACACAAAAATAGACTCCTTTTGTTTTTTTGTGTGTGATCAGGAAAGATCTAGATCAGCTTACGCGTTCGCGTAATCCGAAAAAGGTCTCGAATCTAGTCCCAAAAGCATCCTGCAAGCTTCAAAGATGACCTAAATTTGACTATGTAATTATGTATTTGACCGTATATGAGGTCGGCGTTCGCGTGACATGGCTGGTATGACATTATTAATTGCTCTGTTTATGTTTGTCTTTGGCCAACTACATGCTGTACAATATTTTAGTTGTAACAAAAAAAAAAGACTAACGTAAAGACCTTAGTACAATATGTAATTTGTGAAAAATAAAAGGACCTTCGTATAGACCTACGTCAATATGTAAGTTGTGATAAATAAAAGGAAGTACGAATACACCTCTGTACAATGTCTAACGAATTGCCGATACAACATAACCCTAAGTGGTGATCAAACATGTGTCCGTCATACGACAATTCAAATTTAAATTGTCTAAACATCGAATTATGAGACCAAAACATATGCAACATTTCAATTTGTTCTCAGAACTACTGAATATGTTCATCTATATGTAAACAAATATGAATATGTTCATCTATATGTAAACAAATATGAATATGTTCATCTATATGTAAACAAATATGAATATGTTCATCTATATGTTAACAAATATGAATATGTTCATCTATATGTAAACAAATATGAATATGTTCATCTATATGTAAACAAATATGAATATGTTAATTATATTTGAGAACACTTTTTATGTTAATGGTAACATATTTTGATAAGATGATGCATTTACACATTTCCCATGAAAAAAGCTCGTATTCATCAATCAAAGTAAATACCGTTCTAAGTCGTGTACATAGTAACACATTTTCGGATTGCACGAAACGGTAAGATGTCAATTAGATTTTTTCCTTCTTTGACATTTAGAATGTTCTGCAGATTTAAAATTAATTTAGAATGGTTGTTGAATACGGCCCCGACATCGAGTCACAGGGACATTTAAATACATGTAAAGTTATTTGTCTCTGGTTGGCACAACACATACCGTCAAGTACCGTTAGTTTGAACCACGAACTTCGACATCCCCCAGTAGAAAAGGAGTATTCCGCTGAATATTCCCTTCGTCTATCTTCATCTTTTGAACAACCGAGATCCAACGTAAACGATGTAGTATGAACCAACATATTGTAACGTGTAGACTCAGTGGCTTCATATTCGTGGTCATCATAGTAAATCCACGTAACACCTCCCTCACTAATGTTAGTCTGGTTCTTAGGAATGAACGTAAATAACACCCGTTTTCCGTGAATGGCAGGCTCTGCCACTGAAACTGTACCACAATGATTTGTGTATACTGTAGAAACAAAACAAGTACACCGATTATAAATCGTAAAAGAATAGAAATTCACAGATAATAATCTTAAAAACAATTGAAATTCACAAATAATAATCGTAAACAAATAGAACTTCACAAATAATAATCGTAAATACATTAGAAACAAGAAAATGTGTCCATGGAACACGGATGCCCCGGTTGTTAACTATATTTTAAAACGGACGGACGAACAGTTGGTCCAACCTCAAATTGATACAATTTTTTAAACAATGATATGTTGATTGTCATTTGTGTGAAGTTTCATAATGATAGGACATCAGGTTCACTAAAATCTAACTTGACCAAAAACTTTAACCTGAGAATGGAATGGACGAACAGACAGACGAACAGACGAACGGACGGACGAACAGTTGGTCCAACCTCAAATTGATACAATTTTTTAAACAATGATATGTTGATTGTCATTTGTGTGAAGTTTCATAATGATAGGACATCAGGTTCACTAAAATCTAACTTGACCAAAAACTTTAACCTGAGAATGGAATGGACGAACAGACAGACGAACAGACGGACGAACAGTTGGTCCAACCTCAAATTGATACAATTTTTTAAAGAATGATATGTTAATAGTCATTTGTGTGAAGTTTCATCATGATCGGACATCAGCTTCACTAAAATCTAACTTGACCAAAAACTTTAACCTGAGAATGGAATGGACGAACAGACAGACGAACAGACGGATGAACAGTTGGTCCAACCTCAAATTGATACAATTTTTTAAACAATGATATGTTGATTGTCATTTGTGTGAAGTTTCATAATGATAGGACATCAGGTTCACTAAAATCTAACTTGACCAAAAACTTTAACCTGAGCGGGACGGACGAACGGACGAACGGACGGACGGACGGACGGACGGACGGACGGACGGACTAACAGACCGGAAAACTATATGCCCCTCATACTTCGTATGCCGGGGCATAAAAATATATAATTATAAATCGAAGAAGAAATAGAAATGTACAAATAATTATTGTATCTGTGAGGACGATTTATAATCTTAAAACGTGGATTATAAATCGTCCACACAGAAAGAAAAACAAGAAATACAAGAATTATGAAACGTAGAAACAGATAAAAATACATGGATTAGACTCAGATAGAAAAACATAAATTATAAATCGTAGAAACAGATAGAAATACATGGATTATAAATCGTAGACTCAGATAGAAATACATGGGTTATAACTCGTAGACTCGGATCATAAAATATTTAATACATACTCATTTCGTATTAATAATGCTTTTCTGAAAAAAATGCATAATTTTACAATAGTTGATCTCTTATTGCAATTTGATAGTTTAACAAACTTATAAACGCTTGGTCTTTTATAAAAATAAGGTTTTATATAAGTGTTTTCTAATTTCTTTGTAAGCTTCACATTGTATAACAAAATGAAATTCATCTTCTATTACATCTGAGCGGAAACACGGATCTTTTCTTTCTAGCCTAGGAACTCTATTACTTCCATGTCTCCCAGTTTCTATTTTAAGGTTATGCGAGGAAAGACGAAGTCTAGTCAAGGTTACTCGTATATGTCTTGGTATTACTTTTTCTAGATATTCGCTCAGAAAAAAAATCTGTTTTAATAAATTTGTATACATTAATTATAAATCATAGACTTAGATTGAAATACATGATTCATAAATCGTAGACTCGGAAAGAAATACAAGGGATTATAAATAGTAGATACAGACAGAAATACAAGGATTATAAATCATAGACAAGGATTATAAATCGTAGACACAGATAGAAATAAATGGAATATAAATCATAGACACGGATAGAAATACAAGGATTATGAATTGTAGAAACAGATATAACTACAAGGATTACAAGTCATAGACACAATTAGAAATACATGAATTATAAATCATAGACACATATAGAAATACAAGGATTATAAATCATGGACACAGATAGAAAAACAAGGATTATAAATCGTAGACACAGATATAAATACAAGGATTATAAATCGTAGACACAGATATGAATTATAAATCGTAGACACGGATTTAAATACAAGGATTATAAACCGTAGGCACGGATATAAATACAATGATTATAACTCATAGACACAGATAGAAATACAAGGATTATAAATCATAGACACATATAGTGATACATGGATTATAAATCATAGACACATATACAAATACGTGGATTATAATAGTCGTACACACAGATAGAAAAACAAGGATTATAAATTATAGACACAAATACAAAAACGTAGATTATAAATCATTGACACAGATACAAATACGTAGATAATAAATCATAGACACATATAGTGATACATGGATTATAAATCTTAGATACAGATAGAATTACATGGATTATAAATCATAGACATATATACAAATACGTAGATTATAAGTTGTATACACAGATATAAATTAGGGATGGGAACGGGTACCGATATTAGTACTCGGGTACTCGTGAACTCTTCCGATCGAGTACTCGGGTACTCGCAAGAAATCACATTGTGTAAATTCGTTCATCAAACATCTTGTCTCTCAGAATAGTATTGTCCTCGTGCACTAAATTTGAATTGATTTTATAAGGATAAATATGCGTTTATTTTCTCCTCTACGATTAATATTTGATATTTGAAAACAAAAAAATAGGTTGTTTTATTTTTGAAAACAAAATAATTCAACAAATACATCCAGAATTTGCATTGGCGTAAACATCCAAACGTCTGGGTGCAGACTGTATATCTCTTTAAAGTCGCGTGGAAAAAAGCAAGTCAAATGGTGGATGGAAAACAATACCAAGAATGATAAACAATACATTTAATAAAAGAATATTTTTATCATCTATGAAAATAAGGAACATAAATCAACAATCAGAATGCGTTTTCTTCTTTCAGTTTTCGAACTAACCGGTGTCCGTAATATGTGCACAACATGCATTTAACTGACTTGTCGTCTGCTGTGCGCTTGAAATATATAAATACATGGATTATAAGTCATAGACACATATAGAAATACAAGGATTATTAATCGGAAACACGGATAGAAATACATGAATTATAAATCATAGACATATATACAAATAATTGGATTATAAATCGTGGACACGGATATATATATATACAAGGATTATAAATCATAGATACGGATGTAAATGCAAGGATAATAAATCGTAGAGACAGATAGAAATACAAGGATTTTAAATCATAGCCCCGGATAGAAATGCATGGATTATAAGTCATACACACATATAGAAATACACGGATTATAAATATATACAAATACATGGGTTATAAGTCGTGGACAAAAATAGAAATACATGAATTATAAGTCATAGACACGATACAAATACATGGATTATAAGTCATAGACACATATAGAAATAAATGGATTATAAATCACAGACACAAATAGAAATACAAGGATTATAAATCGTTGACACTGATATATATATACAAGGATTATAAATCATAGACATAAATACAAATACGTTGAATATAAGTCGTAGACACGGATAGAAATACAAGGATTATAAATCATAGACATATACACAAATACGTGCATTTTAAGTCATAGACACGGATAGAAATACAAGGATTATAAAACGTGAACACTAATAAAAATACGTGGATTGTAAATCATAGACACATATAGACATGCATGGATTATAAATAGTGGACACAGATAGAAATACATGGATTATAAATCGAAAACACAGATAGAAATATAAAGATTATAAATCGTGGACACAGATAGAAATACATGGATTATAAATCGAAAACACAGATATAAATACATAGAGTATAAATCGTGGACACAGACAGAAATACATAGATTATAAATCATAGACACAAATAGAAATACATGGATTATAAATCGTAGACACATTAAGAAATACAAGGAGTATACATCGCGGAATATAAGTCATATACACGATACAAATACATGGTTTATATATACAAAGATTAGAAATCATAGACATAAATACAAATACGTGGAATATAAAACGTAGACACAAATAGAAATACAAGGATTATAAATCATAGACATATACACAAATACGTGCATTCTAAGTCATAGACACAGACAGAAATACAAGGATTATAAATCGTTAACACTGATAACAAATACGTGGATTATAAATCGTAGACTGAGAAAAATAGATAGATAGATATTTTCTAATTGCATACAAAACAAATATATATATGAACATATTTAAAAAGAAAGTCATGAATGTGATATAAGCATTAATTCGATTTAACACATACATATACGAGTACGATTGATTAATTGATCAATCGATTGATTGATTGATTGATTGGGGTTTAATGCCGTTTTCAACAATTTGTTAGTCATATCACGGCGGCCATTTCACCTGCTCACATGTTTCTTGGCTTTCTCACACCAGTACATCATACAACATTCTTTCCAAGCAAGACGAATGAAACTTGTCACAATGACTTTTGTCAAACGTCGGAAAGAATGTTGGCCAAGCTGGTATTATACGAGGACGAACAAAACACATATATTTACAAATATTAACTATATACCTCATCAATTTATATGGTAAAATATCATGGTCAATGTCAGATTAATTTCTATGAATAAAAATCAAACGTAGAACAGATGCTTTTCGTACATATTTGGCCAAATTCATCAATGTCTTCTTGTTATCACTTTTTAAAAGTTCAACAAATATATAGTTCTGATATTAGCGTAAGCCGGACAGATTAAAAACGCAATGATATTCGTCTTCTATATCATTGTTATCATAAGAAATACACAGTCGATGGTTATACTCAACATATTGACCTGTATAACGTCCGGATTCTACCTTTAAATGGTGCGATGAAAGTCTTAACTTGGCCAGATGCACATATAAATTAATAGGTAACACCTCAATATATTTTTATATTTCAAATGTATCTTTAAAGTATAAATTAGATAGAAATACAAAAATTATAAATCGAAGACTCAGATATAAATACAAATATTATAAATCGAAAACTCAGATATAAAAAACATAGATTATAAATTGTAGACTTAGAAAGAAAAAGAAATACAAGGGTTATAACTCAGACCGCTATATAAAACTCCTTTAACCATTTTCCATGTGCCAAACCATTTGTTTCATCTGCAGTAGTCTACTTTGGATAACATTGTTGGAAAATTATTAATTGCTCAATATTTATAGTCATTTTCCAGATGTTTGAATAGTTTTTTCCATCACATATTATTGTTGAAAAAAATATTAAATCTTTGTGTGGTTATTTTTTAAATACAATTTATTTAACTACATTTTTTAAGTTTCAGCGTTCTAATATATATTAGATGTTTTCGAAGAAGTCTATAGCAGATTTGTTTAATAACGGGTGAGTGAGGCTTTGTATGACGTGTCAAAATCGCTGTTAGCCCTTTCCCACATACAGACGCATTTGGACGCATATGCAGCAGACGTCTTTTGAAAGCATCGTGACAAAAGTAGAAATTGGCAATGATGAGTAATTTCCCATTTTGTCATAATGTTTTCAACTCGATTCGATAATCATACTTTGATTTAAAGACATTGTCCATGTTTTATCCAAGCCGTTTTAAAAGTCGTCTGTTACAGAATGCTTGTACAAATGTATGTGGCTAAGGGTTGAGGCTGCAAAAGTTAAGATTGTTTAAAACACCCAAAACCACAGTTAAGATTCACCATTATGATCGATCAGAGTTCGGGCTATTGTGGATTGTTACCACCAACAACTGTCTGCAATTTGTATGATGCAGCTTTTCCTGTAAACCATTTCCCTCATGTGGACGCATTTGCAGTTGATGAATTTTGAGAGAAATGTGGCCTATCCTTCAGACTGTAAATGGTTATTACTTCTTTTAATCTGGTATAGGAATATATTTAAGTAGAAAGTAAAATATTTCCATGGAAAAAAAGTCCTTGTCTATAATTTATTTTACCAGTTATTCTTACCTTTTTCTCCATAACAGTGTCCAGTGATTACTCCCACAATATAAATTATAATCCTGGACCACATGCTGAACAAGACGCTTATTTAAATTAATTAAACTGAAACTCGACTTTATAATATGATCACCAATCAGGAAGTGTCAATATATAAACAAGAAGGACCGGCAGATCGTTATGTTTTGAGATAAGTTGGCAATTAAAAGCATTTTATATGAAAGAAAATATGTTCTTGTTGACGAAACAATATGAATCTTCACCGTTAATTGCCCGATTTGATTTAATTTTGAAAAAAACATTTCAATTTTAAACCGAAAGTAAATCTAATCATGGGCCGCGAACATCAAAACATCACGTGACATATCACGTGAGAGTACCGGTTGCGCCTCGTTTTGATTAGTTTGTCAACAAATATGTTTTAACGAACAGAGTGTATATTCATTGTGTGGTGAAGGATTTATTTACGCGTCAAGCGGTTCTCCTAAGAAGGAGGGAAGATTGCTACAGAATACAGAATATGGCGGAAATAGCTTCTTCATCATCCCCATCGGTAAGTTAAATGTCTTTTTCTTCTAATCGGTGGTAAATGTGTGCAGTCTTGTACGTTAAAGATGTGTGCAATTATGTATTTGTCAAACATACTGTACTCGCAAGTGTGCCCTTTCGTCAACACAGAGACGTAATGCAATAACTATGATTTTATTTGAAATGGGGCCACTACGGGGAAATTTATTATACACTCGAATTAGCGTCCGTAAACAGCAGTGTTTATGTTTTAGTTTACTTTTGGGTCGCATCGGCGAGTTTTATTGCATTGCTTTACATGAATTTGTCATATTATTTAACAATTTTAATTAAATGGGCTTCTGTATATTATTCAACTTCTGTTATCTTGATTTTATGACATCCAATGGCAAAACGAAAGTGTTCGGTTAGCGAAGCTAAAATGAAAGTCATGGTTCCTTCGACATGATTGCAAGGTTGTGCACAGCCTTGGCTTTAGCAATGTACTTCTGAATTATTCATGATGTGTGTCTGTTAGAAGTAGCCTATTACACTATCAGAAAATAAATAGTAATACATGCAATTTTGTTGAATATTCATGCTGGAAGATAACAAGGAATTTCATTCATGGTTTGTTTATCTTTCAGACATCTGGGACTGAAAGAGATGACGAGTTCCAAAGACTGTTTAGAGGAAGGTAATGTACTTATTTTCTATCCTTATAATAGTCGTTACCTAACACTAAGTTTTGACTAGTAATTACTGTAGCAAATAAGGAATAAACAGCCTAGTTAATTTAAAAGATATAGTATGGCAATCTCAAATTCATTTGCATCTTAAATTTCATTTGACTTTATGTGTATACATTTGATGAATTTTGATAATGACTTATAAAAATTAATTGCAGAGGTCGCGGTGGTAGAGGTCGAGGTGGTAGAGGCCGGGAAAGAGTAGTTGTAGGAGAAAGACAGAAGGATGCTGGAAGAAGGGGTAGAGGACGGGGTAGAGGACGGGGTAGAGGAAGGGGAAGGGGCGGAGGTGGTAGGGAGGATGCGGAGCGAGTAAATGAACAGTTCGAGACAAAAACAAATAGAGTGAAAGTAAGTTTTGATACAATTTATAAAATAGTTTAGTATGGATGAATTATTTTACAATGCATATTGCTGGGTGCTGTATTAGCCTGTTCATGGGAAAAGGTACAAAATTACTTTTATGATCAGTGTAGATACAGATAAACCTTTATGTGCATCAGTAGTCTTATGAAAATCTTCACTGATCATATATTACCTGCTAATTTTGTTAATACTTGCAGGTTGAATACACCATATGATAACCTTTATCGCAAACAATGTACCCTCTTCTTTGGCATAAAACTAATGATGCTTCTTCTTAACAGACAATTCAAAAAACATTGTTGAAAAAGTTGCAAATGCTTCAAACAAGCTTTTCAACGTTTTCTTACAACTTTTCTTCAAATGTACCAGATGGGACACTTTTATCAATATGGGTTCATTAGGAGAGTAGTCAGTTCTAAAGACTGATATCATTTTTTCAATGAAATGATCCCAAGCAAGCGTTACTTTCTTGGCTAATCCTAAAGGATGAATAATCACAAGTTTATAGTTTTATTTTATTTTTTACATAACAGGAGGTTATAGAGGATATGGAGAGGGAGAAGATGAAAGGGATCATGCTGAAATTGGTGGATCGAGAGCCAGGTTTGTTGTTTGACATTTTGTTAGAGGATGACTCTGATCCACCAATTTCACCTGATCCCAGTACATCCAGTATGCTGGATTGGTGCCGCTGCGGCCACTGCATTCAGATGCCAACAGAACTGGAAAGGAAATGTTGTGGTTTGTTGCCTAGAAACTGCGCTAGTGAACAGCAGGTTAGTACCTATTGTTGTAATATTGTATTTCCTTGAAAAAATGTGAAAATAATCAGAGAACTGGCAACCTTTTCATCAGATTTTAGTCTGTGCATTGATTGTTTGGGTTTAACGCCGTTTTTAACAATTTCTCAGTCATATCACGGCGGCAAGTTCAGCTACTCATGTGTTTCTTAGTTTTCTCACACCAGTACTCCACAAAACAATCTTGCCAAGCAACTGGCTGTTTTTCCACATAGACTTAGCCCATTTGTGGAATGACGCATTTTGAAATAACTTTTGAAAGAAAGTTGGTCGAGCCAGGATTTGAACTCACGACCACTGGATTGACAACCCGCGTCATTACAAACTGAGCTACCGGGTCTATGCTACAAGTCTGTGCAACCCATGTTTCAGTCGGCATTACTCAAACAACCGAGTTTTCATTGTACACATAGTTACTTTTGCATTGAAACTAACCATTTGACTTTGACTAACCTGCTAATATGCAATGTTCTCTTGTAACACCGGTTTCAAATGTTTTAATAACTATTCTTTCCATTTTTTAAAATATTGTAAAAAGGGAAGGAATACCATTGTCAAATTATAACCAAGTTGAAGAAAAGATGGTAAAAAATTATCTCTATGCAAGACAAAGCACCATTTTAAGAAAAATTAAAGCACATTTTGGAAACGGAATTATGATTTTTTAGCTCTACTGTCCAAAGGCCAGAAGGGCTTATGTCGTGGCGATTCGTCCGTGCGTCCGTAAACAATTTCTTGTTAACACGATAGTCTTTACTTTTGATTGTATCTCAACCAAACTTATACAGTAGTTAGATATCCATGAGAGCTCGATTCCTTTCGAAAACAAGCCAGATCCGCCCCATGCACGACTGAATTATGGCCCTTGAAATTGTCAAAATTGCTATAATAGGGCTTGTTAACATGATACAGTCCTTATTCTTTATTCTATCTCAATCAAACTTATACAGTAGTTAGATATCCATGAAAGTTTGGTTCATTTCTAAAAAACGGCCATTTACTATCTGATCTTTACCAAACTTAGATGGTATTTGAATATTGATGACATATTGGTTCCTTTTGAAACAAGCCAGATCAATGCCAGTAGAGCATAGGCCCATGAGGGCCTCTTGTTTTCATAAACTGTCTTCTTCAATTTTGCAAAAATAAGATAAATGTAGAAAGAAGCTTTAAAATTGTTTTGATTTTTAGATCACCAGTCGCAGGCTCAAGCTTCCTCTTTCAAATAGTTTCAAAGATTAAATTCTATGGAGAAATAACTTTGGTTTCTGCAGCATCATCCATGTGGTAAACGCCAAATTATTCACCGCTCAATCAAGTTTAACATGGTTGATTCCAATATAATTCGTTTGATTATTGGTACACAATTAAACACATTTGCTACTAAACTATCATGCATGTAATCTATTTAGGGCCATCTTCCGGATTTATAAAGATCATTTTGTTACAAACTGTTTATATGTTTTCATTTTCGCTTTTCAGCAGATGCAAGACTTATGTCTGAATCCACAGGTTTTAGCCATAGGTCAAAGATACAGGAGATGTTGGGACGCCATGGACAGAGGATGGAGGATTATAATGCCTCGATGAGGCTGGCAGCCTATAGAAACTTCATTCTCTGGCGCCATGGCAGACTTGGAGCAGGGAGTAGAAGGGTGATACCCAGTTGCTGTGTTTGGAGAATAAGGCGAGTTTTCCCAAATCCCCAAGGACAGTACACTGGGTTCCTTCCTAATAGATTCATATAATTTATCCTACTGCAATACTCTTTTTTTGAAAACATTCTTTTTATAGACCGACACCTTTCTATTTCACTGCTTCATACATCAAGCAATTGTTTACGCTTTTTAAACGTTTTCAATTAGATCACGCTTGTCCTCCTTTATGAAAATATTGACCATTTTCATCATTTGCGAACTTCACAGATGATTCAGATCATATGGCTTCATGTTATTCTTTCCCACTTGCAGATGACTTTTAAATACTAATACAAGTATAATTATTGAATATATAAAATAGTGTGGGAAAAGGAGAACATTCATTATGAGCAGTTTCTCCCTTTGTCACAATATTTGCAGAGGTTATCTGCAAGTAGAATAGGGTAAAGCAAACATCTTTATTTTTGCTCTTGGTCTTGAACAGCAGTTTGAAGAAAAATAGGTACTTATTATTATAAATTGACGTTTGTGACAATTATTTACAGTATAAAAGTAACTAACAAAATAAACTGTACAGCATTTGTTTATTAGATATAATCTTTACCCTTTTCCAAATCTTTCTTTGTTCATGTAATCCTTTCCCACTTGCAGATGACTTTTAAAATATCTTGGCAAAAGTATGAAGACTCTGTAAATTTTATGCAAGTATTTTAATTTATTATTGAATAAATTAAAACGTTGTGTGAAACGGAGTGTTCATTAGAGCAGTTCCTCCCTCAAAGTCATCTTGAACAGCAGTATCTATAGTTGCAAGACATTTTTTATTTTGAAGTGAGTTTTGTGAAAAAATAATTTACAGTACAAAAGTAAATAACAAAAAATGTTTACATTGGTTTATTGGGGATGATCTTTATATATTGTTATTATGTATGCTCATGTTGCATCCCACTTGTTTCCTACAGTTGCAAGAACAACTTATGTACTCAATATAATTGACTTTTGTGACCTGTATTTACAGAATAAAAGTGTCTAAGAAAAAAAGTATATAACGTTTGTCTATTGATTATGCCCCCTTCC
This sequence comes from Serripes groenlandicus, assembly GCA_031761405.1. Taxonomy (NCBI): domain Eukaryota; kingdom Metazoa; phylum Mollusca; class Bivalvia; order Cardiida; family Cardiidae; genus Serripes; species Serripes groenlandicus. Next base: position 112,051,130 of record JASEVX010000003.1, read on the forward strand.
AAGAAGAGGGGTATATTGCTTTGCATATGTCTGTCGGTCGGTCGGTTGGTCGGTCAGTAGACCAAAGCTTGTCCGAGTGATAACTCAACAATGCCTGGACCTATGGTCTTCAAAGTTGACGTGAAGGTTGGGCCTGACCAGTATATGAACCCTTTTTATTTTGAGGTCATTGGGTCAATGGGCCTTGAACACAAAAACCCTTTTTAAGCTTGTCCGAGTGATAACCCAACAATGCCTTGACGTATGGTCTTCAAAGTTGACTTGGAGGTTGGGCCTGACCAGTAGATGAACCCTTTTTTTTTAAGATATTTGGGTTAAAGGTCAAGGTCACAGTGACCTTGAACACAAAACCCTTTTTTAAGCTTGTCCGAGTGACAACTCGAACAATGCCTTGACCTATGGCCTTCAAAGTTGACTTGGAGGTTGGGCCTGACCAGTAGATGAACCCTTTTTTTTTTTATTAAAGATATTTGGGTCAAAGTTCAATGTCACAGTGACCTTGAACAAAAAAACATTTTTTAAAGCTTGTCTGAGTGATAACTCAACAATGCCTGCACCTGGAGGATACATACTATCAGCAAATATCAGTCATAATCACAGTGGTATTAAGAACTGTACCTCAAACCTTGAATGAACATTGTCATAATCTTTTAAACTGACTTATACACATCCAATGTGAAATGACAAATCAACTGGCATTTCGGTCCATGCAAATTTTACTCAATTGTCCTAATATTCCTGACAACATGGCGCTCAGGGGGGGCATAATGTTTGACAAACATCTCTTGTTGAATGGCTAACCTATGATTAAAGTGGAAAACATTGTGGCAAAAGGATAAATTGCTTGTTTTGTGCAATTTCTTCTTTTGTCACCGTTTTCAAAAAGCAGAGGCTGCAGAGGCACCAGAAAGCGTCTATATGAGGGAAAGGGTTAATTCTGTACAATGATGTGCAAAATATCAGCATCCCCAACATCGGAACAAAGAAAATCAAGTGAAATGAAAAGCTATCTGGAACAGAGCAAAAAGCTTTGTGGAAATAGAAAGTGCTTAGATCTAATTTCACCTTTTACTACATTGCAATATTATTTGTTTCCTGTACATGCAGGCATTCAAAGTAATGCTTCATTTGAAAAGTTTAAAAATGCTATTAACCCTTTCCCTCATACGACAATTCTGCAGCAGACGACTGAACATTTTTTGTCACAAAAATAGAAAATCTTTATGATTGAATGGATAACTTATGACTAAAAGTGGAAAACATTGTGGCAAAAGGAGAAATTGCTTGTTTTGTGCAATTTCTTCTTTTGTCACTATGTTTTCAAAAAGCAGTCTGCTGCAGAGGCGTCAGAAAGCGTCTAACTCTGTAGAATGATGTGCCAAATATCAGCATCCCCAACATCGGAACAAAGAAAATCCAGTAAAAGGAAAAGATGTATTTGGAACAGAGCAGAAAGCTTTGTTGAAATAGAAAGTGCTCAGATCTCATTTCACCTTTTACTACATTGCAATATTATTTGTTTCCTGTACATGCAGGCATTCAAAGTAATGCTAAATTTGAAAAGTTTAAAAATGCTATTAACCCTTTCCCTCATATGACAATTCTGCAGCAGACGACTGAACATTTTTTTGTCAAAAAATAGAAAATCTTTATAATTGAATGGATAACTTATGACTAAAAGTGGAAAACATTGTGGCAAAAGGAGAAATTGCTCGTCTTGAGCAATTTCCTCTTTTGTCACTTTGATTTCAAAAAGCTGTCTGCTGCAGAGGCGTCAGAAAAGGGTTAACACATGAACCAATTAGTGAATCCAAATTAATTATCTGTTGAGCCACTTTGAAAAACATCTGAAAGAGAGATTTTTGACTGACTGAAACGGGACCTTTTTAGCTCCATCAGCCTTTTAGAAGAAGGTGGTGAAATGCCCGATAATCTTTTTTTTATCTTCCTTGGGTCTGAAGGGGTTAATTGGATTGGTGCACTAACTGGTTCTGTACGGTTAAACACACTTTGTAATAGTCTTTCCTGTAATGTTGGTATATATCTGTATGTCTTTGGAATTTTTTCTTTATAAACACTATATGCCTTATTTTTTTTGGAATAGCATCTATGTAGCCTGTAAAAGAAATATATTGTTAGATAAGTCGTTGTTAGGTTAATCAAAGAAAAAATGTCTGCTACAGGAAAAGCAGCCAAATCAGGCTCCTTACAATTGCAAATTAAACCAGCCAGTGCATTTGCAAGTGTGCCCTTCCATTATGTCCCCACATAAAATTGCACATATGTGCACGACCATGTTCAGTAAAGAACAATCAACATGGTGAAATAAAATCTGATAGAGTCACCTAAGAACCATATCTACAACATGATTTGAAAATCTGCCAACCAGTGGATATTTTTTAAAAGATTGTTTCTAATGGTTGCCATGGAAAACATAATTATGAATGGATCTTTTTTTCATGAAGAAGTTTCGATGAATACATTAGAAGGATTCTTTTTGTGAAGTTTCATACCAATGAAGCTGCCGGACAAGGGCGACCACAATAACTCGCATCGTGCTCTGGTGAGCTAAAAACATAAATTAATCTTACATTGGCTCTCCATTCTTTTTTAATAAAACTGGCCTGTCTAGGTGTTCTGTGTAATCTATCATTGCTAGATAATTCCTGGCTTTATATGCTGGGTAACTGTAACAGAAACAGGATTTTTGTTGTATCCTTCATTTATTCATAATGCATTTTTCAACAATTTTAGTCATATCACGGCCACCAGTTGACACACATTTCAAGGTTTTCCCATATACTACATACTTTCCAATTAACTGGCTGTATTTCCACATAGATTGTAAACAGCAATTGGTGAGACAACGAATGACTTCTGCCAATGTTGGCAGAGATGGGATTCAAACTTACAACCACTGTATTGACAGCCCGCGTCGCTACCGACTGAGCTCCAGGGGCTCAAGTATTGACATTACAAGGTAAATAAAACACGGTCCAGGTAGCTAGTCTCTTCAGTTGATGGATTGGGGGTTCAAATGAGGTTAACATAAGATCTTTATAGTCATAATAATTGTTCTCCTTCCTCTAATGAATAGCAAGGATACCCATAAGGATTATAAAGGCTGCCATTATTATTGTTGAAACCCTCAGTGTAAATGTCAGTTATAAACCACTTTATATCTTATTTGTTCTTCTCTTCTGAATAATTATAAAACAGTAATTTCCAATTGATAAAAGGTACCTTACCTGTATGCAAATCTCTTTGCGCAGTACATGAGTATGTGTTCATGCAAATTCTCAAGTTCACCTGTATGTCTGTAATAATAAAAATGTCTTGATTACAAAATCAAAATAAATCAAGACTTTTCCAGTTATACCCATAATGTTGACTTTCCTTCTATAATATATAAATATAACTTTGTAGCCGTCTCAGGGCATTCAGTGTTCAACAACCATATTTTCAATTCATCAACATGAAATAACATCTTTTCAATAATTCTCAATAGTTCCGTTATATAAATCAGTTGCATTATACATCTTACAAATCTGAAATCAAATATTCCACAACTTGGATAATGTTAAAAATGTCTTACCTAAAATTTGCATAATGATGTAAATTGTGCATTAACCGGGTATCCAACATGGTTTTGGTCAGTGACTGGTGAGATATGCCTCCTGGTTCAAGCCATTTTACCTCTTCTGTGTCAACTAATTGACCATGGTCACACTTTGGCTCAATGGCACCATCACCGAATACCCATTCATGTACGTTGGTAACATGATGTAAAGCCCCTCTCCATTTTGCCTGCAATCATAATTTTTAACATATATCTATGATCCGAGAGATAAATCCCAAGATGACATGACTTGATTTAGGCCGATTCCCGGTAGCAAAGCGGTTGTCAATCCAGGGGTTGTGAGTTTGAACCTCAGCTTGGCCAACATTCTTTTCATCGTATGAGTAGATGAACTGGATGCTGTGATATGACTGAAGAATTGTTGAAACCCAATCACTCACTTCATTTAGCAAGAATGTAAGGATCATGTATGGCCAAGTTTCAACATGCTAATTTTCCTGCAATTGACCTAGTGAAATAGTTTTTGAGCTCACACTACCAGATTTTGTCTACAAATTGATGGTGATCTATGTTCTATTGAATTGTCATGAAAATAGATGTAAAATGGAGCCTGTAGTCTAACAAGGCATATGTTGACAACACATGGTTGACAGAAAGTGATTACAACATACTAAGGTTTGTTCAAAAGATCGCCTGCCTTTAAATGAGGGTGGTTGCTCTAGGGTGCCTATAAGCAAAACATGCCAGCCAAATTGTAATCGAAGGATTACAGTTGATGTAATCTTTTTTTATGATAAGTAACAGAAATGATATATTCAAAACACTCACTAGTATTATATCTTCCTTTCCACTAGATGTCCTACTGCAATACCAGAAATGGTTTATCAGATGAGGTACCCACGGTCTCAGTTCCTTATTTTTGGTTTCAGCAGCAACCTGTAAGAGAGAGAGAAATAGAAATGTTTAAATTGTCTTTCTTGACGACATATTATAATGCAATGAAGACATTTCTTTTCTGTCATATGCGAGTCAATCCACGTAACGTTTTCACTTACGAACATATTTGCAGGATGCATGAATTTATTCAACTACTGTTGTATTCAACTATTCATTACTCTCTCTCTAAGATAAATCATTATTCATCCAATCCATGTGAATGGAATACATGTAAGCAATTTACAGATATTCAAATATTTACATTTCTAATGAATATTACTCCTATCGACCATAATTGCTCATCTGATAAATTTCTTCTTTTTAGGAGAATGCATTGATGGAATATACTGCCTATGAGGTCTCATTAATTAGCACATTGGTCACAAATGATATGTCACTTGAAGCCAAAAATAAAGGACAGACGGGCGCAAGCATATACAATTTCAAACTAGAACTAGAATTGTTTTTGCAAAAAACAGATGTCTCCCCTCAAATATCTGTCAAAATCTCTCAAAACAACCTTTGACCTTCAAGTGTGACCTTGACCTTGACCCTATATTGTCGAGACGCGGGTTCTGCACGTCGCCTTGATGAGGTGAACATGTGACCCAAGTTTCATGAAAATCCTTCAAGCCGTCTGGGAGATATGGAGCGGACACGAAATAAAGCCTCAAACCTTTGACCTTCAAGCGTGACCTTGACCCTATATTGTCGAGACGCGGGTTCTGCACGTCGCCTTGATGAGGTGAACATGTGAGCCAAGTTTCATGAAAATCCTTCAAGCCGTCTTGGAGATATGGAGCGGACACGATTTCGGACAGAAGGACAGACAGACAGACGCCCAGGACAAAAACAATATATCTCCCCTGTATACAGGGGGAGACATAAATAACCTGTCTGGCTACAAGAAAAAAAATAAAGTTATTATTACCGCTCCAAGTTTCTTCCCAAAATTTTTAGCCCCATGCCAAGTATCAAAGGAATGCCTGATTGTTGAATAATCCTTTCCTGCAAAAAATAACGATATGCTGTAAGGGCATTATCCAACATGAGCAGTCACTTTTATACCATACCTGATTCTGAAGACCACGATTCAAGACTATAAACCTATAAGCAAAATGTGATTCTTAGACCGTCATTCAAGACTAAGTAAAATATGTTTGATAAAAAACCTCGAAAAATGGTAAATCCTCAATTGCCCCCGAATGGCAACATCTAGGTCAAAGGTCGCCAGGTCAAAATTGTTGGTACTGACAGAAAGGTCATGTCACAAGGAATACACATGTGAAATATGGTAGCCGTACCTGTTATGGTTCAAAAGTAGTGGTCAAGGTTAAAGCTATTTTTCGAGAATGGCAACATCTAGGTCAAAGGTCAAGGTGAAAAATTTTGGTACTGACAGAAAGGTCATGTCACAAGATATACACATGTGAAATATGGTAGCCGTACCTGTTATGGTTCAAAAGTAGTGGTCAAGGTTAAAGTTTTTTTTCATGCAGACAGACGTGCAGACAAGCCACTATATGCCCACCGAATCGGAGATTCCGGGGGCATAAAAAGTCAGACATTTTGTGCTCAGTATGCGCTTTACAAACATCCATGACTTGCACCATAGCGATTTATCCATGTTGACAGTTCATAATCCGTAAAAAGATTACACCAAAATTATAGGAATAACATAATCTAGTTTTCTCCATTTCAATAAAGTCATCAGATGGTTTTAAAAATAATTCCTTACTCATCATAGCTGCCACGCTAGTACTTGCGTCTGTTACAAGTTCTCCTATCAGAACACCGCTGTCTTGAATTATCTTCAGACCCCGTCTTAGACCTTCTAACTCCATCGCTGTGGATTTTAAACTAGTCATCCTTTTGTCAATTATAATGCTGGCCAAAATATCTTTGGTTTCATGCTCCATCAAGGTATATGTACAGTATTGGGCTGAAAATCCTGGAGAATCCATCCTCCCATCGCCTGTTGTAAAAATAAATAGCATTTCAATAAATGGATTGATTGATTGGGGTTTATGCAGAGTTCAATAATGTTTCAGTCCAGCTCATCTACTCATATGTTTATTGACTTTCTCTCACACCAGTACTTCATACAATATTCTTTCTAAGCAACTGCCTGTTTTCCACATATACCTATAGCCCATGGGTGGAAGATGAATGATGCTTGTCAAAATGACTTTTGTCAAACGGCGGAAAGAATGTTGGTCAAGCTTGGGTTCGAACTCACAACCCCTGAATTGACTGAGCTACTGGTGCTCCCATATGGATCAATAATAGAAGCAAAAGCAATGACCGTATTGTGTAGAATGTGTCTGAATTATAGATCTATAGTAAAATATCCCCAACTTATAAGGAACAATTACAAGTTACACATAGTAGCGAAATATATTTTCAAAAGTTTACAGTTTTGTCACCATGGCCATTTCACCTATCTAATTACCCATATCAGAAAAATCTCCAAACGTAATTCACAATTTTCACACTTATATATAAAGGATTAGCTCATCATTAGATTAATAAACATCATTTTCATCTAAATACCTGCAATAACGATCGTTTTGGCTATATATTTCTCAATATTTCTTTTCTGCATGAGTTCGTACTCTTCCCCAATTATCGGACAAAAGTGTCGTGTCTGGAGTTTGTAGTGGGTGGATTTATTCGTCATACCCATCCCGAAGAACTTAAATAACAAGTTAATTTTATCGTAATTGTTGCCACTTGTTAAGGTTGCAGCCGACATAAGGATGTCCCCAACACGCATTCTTCTGACCACAGGCTGAGAGTCCCAAGTCTTTATTGTATGACCATTACCACATACCTACAATGAAAAATATATATTTTTTATGTATCTCAAATAATTATATTGATAAGGAGTAAATGGATCAACATATATTCTATAAACAACATTGCAGCCCGGACACTTACACCTCTTTTAATTCCAGAAAAATCAGATGTGCTAACAAGAGGGCCAAGATGGCCCTAAATCGATCACCTGAGTGATAGTAAATTAGAAGCAATTATTTTAACTGAAAATATTTCGGGATATTTGATCAGGGGAGCAAATGAAACAGCATGGAGTGGACACTGTAAAGAAAGTAGCTTATCAGTGAAGACCATTTGTATCTTAAAATCAACAAGAACTTTATAAGAATGGAATGACAAGGTTTTGTCATTTTGCGCCTTTCCTGATGCTGCCTTGCTGCCCTGTTTTTCAACAAAATCAATATGGCTTGAACAGTTTTTGTAAAGGGTCACTCAAAGAACATTTCTACTAAATTATCTTCGAATCGGATAAGCAGATTATGGAGGAAAAGAATTTAAAGTTTGCATATTTTTCTCACTTTCTGATGCCGCAGCAACCTAAGATCTTCACAGAATGAAAGTATTTGAAAAAGTTTGAAAGACAACCAACAAAGGAACATTCCTGTGAAGTTATGTTGAAATTAATCCAGTGGAATGATAGGAGTTGTCATTTGTTGCTAAAGTTTTTTACCCCTTTTCTGATGACACCTGATTGCTATGATTTTGTAACTAATCAATACTGCTTGAACAAATTAAGAATAGGAATATTTTCTAAGTCAGACAGAATAGATCACCTTGAGCCTTTGGCTCAGGTGATCTAAAAAGAGGATTAAATTGCCTAGGAGTGATCACATGATTGCTAGGACAGTAGCAAATAGGTGAATATTTTGGTAAAACTTAGAAACAAACTGCAATGATTGGATCATGTAAATAAAAATGCTTATTAGTAAAGGACAGCAGGGTTGACTAAGTATTGACCGCCAAGGTCTCACTGAGCGGAAAAACCTGGGTTTACCTGTGCTGGGCAATACTCCCTGAAATGGGCAGTACTGCGTAATATGATTTTTTAAGGTTATTTTTACAAAGAATTCTTAGACATGCTATGATTTCATTGTATGACAAAAATTGGAAAACATTGTGGCAAAAGGAGAAATTGCACGTTTTGTGAAATTTCTTCTTTTGTCTCTATGTTTTCAAAAAGCCGTCTGCTGTAGAGGCGTCAGAGAGCGTCTGTATGCGGGAAAGGGATAACAGGTAACAAGTTTTGCACATTTTTGTATGCCTAGTTTGTTTCTAAGATTTGTTTGAATTAAATCAAAGTTGGAAAATATTTTCTCAATGGAAGCAGAACTTGCAGGCATGCCCATAAGTTTCCTGGCTAACTGACACAATAAGGGATCAGTACTGTTTTTTGTTCAGTACTGTAAGTCTTTCACTTTTTGCACTAACAACAGTTTTACAGGATTTTCTCTGTATCATCCTCAGTTAGATATTTTGGTTTCATGTTTACAGTTTAACCAAATCAAACAGAATGAGACAGACGAACAGAGACAGATCAGAACTTATGACATTGACCCCTTCGGCTCCGATGTTGTAAAAGTAGGTCCTTACCCATGAAATTCTTATTGATGTGCCAATTGTCTTTGTAACAATGCTGACCAGTGATGTGCATGCTTTACGGTTACATTTTGATGAAACATGTATTTTGGCCAATTGTACGATGTTTTTTTCAAAGCAAATGGCTTTCTTTTCTGTAACAAACTCCCTGTCATCTTCTTGGATTATCTCCTCTTCCTCCTCTTCCTCAATTTCACTTTCGTCCTCTGAATCTAGATGATATATGACATCTGCTGCTGCTCTAATAGGCAATAATCTATCGTCTGGTTGGAGGCTGTTTAAAAATGGTTATACATGTATGTAAATTACTCATTCCTACTGTTTCCTCATCCAAATGCAAACAATGTTTTTCTATTAATCAAGTTTTGTCAATCACCTTATAGATGCTACCTGTCGTAAAACATGGCCATGTTTATAAAATAAACTGGAACTATCACTGAAGATGATAAATACCCCCTAAACAGCACCTTTACCTACACCATAACTGTAAAATATCATGCAATTGTAACCCCTTAAAGATATGCACACCTCCTTTTGGTGTAGAAGCTTCATGTACAATTTTATTGAATTCACCCAGTGGTTTTAAGAAATTAACCGGACAAAATATGGCTTCCGACCGACAGACTGCCCGACACAGTGACTCCTATATAACCCCTCTTCTTCGAAGGGGGTATAAAAATATTCAACAATTTCTATAGAGGGTCAGGTCACCTAAAGAACAGTTCGATCAAATGATCTTAGTTTAAATCAGAAAAGCAGATGAAGAGGAGAAGAGTGTTTTGTCAATTAATCCATTTTCTTATTTCACATAGTGGCCATTTTTTGTATCAATCAATATAGTAAACAGGTTTGTCAGTGTCACAAAAGGTACATTTCTTCCAAATTATCTGTAATAAAGGCCTGTTTTCAGAGATGAAGAATTTTAAATTATGTAATTTTACTAAATTTGTAATGCTTAAAACATATCAATTGAGTCAAATTGATTGCTTTGCATCACACTGTTTTTCAGGCTAAATCAAGTGAAACATGATGATGTGACTTACTGTAAAGACATATCCAAAAGATAATCATCCACTTCATTTTCATCAAAATCATCTTCATCTTCATCGTAGTTGTCATCAGATTCTGTCCCTGATGATGGTCGGTAGGATTCATCAACATCCTCCATAATCTCAAATGATATGCTAAAATATAAACATTTGGTGAAAATAATGAATTCCATAAACAAGACCAAAAAACACCTAAATAAAAATATGAGCAATCTCTATAATTTAATTTTCACTTACTGAAAAAAAAATCATCCTTTCCAATCTCTATAATTTAATTTTCACTTACTGAAAAAAAAAATCATCCTTTCGACACAATGATTAGGCTGTCTACTGCAGAGACACCAGAAAACATATGTAGGTGGCATAAGCTTAGCATCCTTCCTGTTGTTATAACTCAAGAAAGCAAACTGGGTGAGTCTTTTGGTTTTTCATGTACAATAACATGTAAACAAAATAAAACATACTCAACAAAAGATGTTTCTGTCTGTTTTGCACGCTCTAAGTATTTCATAACTATCACTTCTTCTGTGTCCTTACCCCTGTCCGACTCAGATCTATAAATATTGAAATAAGGAACTACATGTAAACGTTAGTAGTTATTTCATAAATTGAAATAAAACTAGAAATATCACTGAAGGTGATAAATAACCCCAGCTGGTGCCTGACAATATACATATGTTATTATGTATGAGAAATTCAAGGGGTTATAACTCATTAAAATAATTCCAGTACAACACGCCGACAACATGCACAATTAGGCTTTGTATCAATCATTCTTGTGAAGTTATATTGAATTCTGACCAAGGGTTGCTGAGAAATAGTGTTCACAAGAAATGTCTACAGACCAACTATGTATGAGAAATTCAAGGGGCCATAACTCATTTAAAAATAATTTCAGTGCAACACGCCGACAACATGCACAACTGGGCTTTGTACCAATCATTCTTGTGAAGTTATATTGAATTCTGACCAAGGGTTGCTGAGAAATAGTGTTCACAAGAAATGTCTACAGACCAACTATGTATGAGAAATTCAAGGGGCCATAACTCATTTAAAAATAATTCCAGTGCAACACGCTGACAGTATGCACAACTATGTTTGGTATCAATCATTCTTGTGAAGTTATATTGATTTCTGACCAAGGGTTGCTGAGAAATAGTGTTTACAAGAAATGTCTACAGACCAACCGACAAGCTAAACTCCTATATAGCCCCCCCATATACTATGTATCTGGGGGGTCTAATAACTGTAGATTTTTTTTAACAATTATGAGAACAATTTGTTTATGTATATATAACAGAAATTGAGTTATTGACTATGTACTAAAATATAATGCAAAACTAACCTGAAGAGATTATTGTAGTCTAGTCATATTTAGACATTCATTACAGTCCTTTCATTTTATCCAGATAATTCAAAATGTGATGGGAGAAAAATACTAAATGTATTCCGACATAACATTTCAATATCCATACCGATGCAAAAACACATCATCAAATGAGTTGGTGTTTCGTGATTTAACAAGCAAATGCTTACCCTCCATTTGAATCTGAAATATCAGAGACAGGAAAAGAAGGCAGCACTTGTCCAACAGTCAATGGTGTTGATTGACTTGCCTCTGGCATTTTTCGGGGAGTAGCTTCTTTTTGGTACATCCTTTTTTCTTTTTTCTCATCACTGAAAAGCATTTCACATGATAATTAAGACGAACATTCTAAATTAAAGAGTATTTCTTCACAGGTTCAGGGAATGAACTTTGAGGGAGTAAATTTGATTAGAAATCTGGGGGAAATATGATATAATATATTGCTATATTATTTTGTAATATAAGCGGTAAAACCTTTCTTTTATACAAATGCATTATATTGCCTCTGCAGCAGACGATTTCTTAAAACATTGTGGCAAGAAATTGCTCATAATAAGCAATATCTCCCTTTGTCACAGTGTGTTCAACACTTCAATTATCAATATTTCTGGTTTTTAACTTTTGCATTGATATTTTCAAAGATTAAATCTGCTGTATATATGCTAATGTGGAAAAGGGTAACTCTTCCACACTTCATGTTTATATTTGTTCTTTCTAATACAGATTTTCCATATGTTGCATAATAATATCAAAATCATCATTTGCAAAATTGTTATATGTCCTTATGTGGGAAAGGGTAAAATGCTTTAGACAAGAAGATAAATCATAGTTCATATTGTGTCTCATTTCCTTATTATTATAAACAAAGACCTAATAACACAAAGATATGAAACGATCCAATAGACAAAGAACAAATCTCGCGAAGGTTACAGTTCTCAACGCGACAGACCATGTGACCAGCGAGATTACGCGAGATTCCAAAAACCGAATCGGCAGCCATTTGCAATTTGAAGTAATGTGAAAACATGGATAATTAATTGATAACTCCTCAACAAATGTAAAGATTTGATGACTGAAAGACATTAATTGGTAAGTAGTTTACGTTTATAAATCATTTATATCAGGTGATGTTAATTTGATAATAAACATTAATTTTCTAACACAATGGTAAGAAAATTGCGGTCGGTGGTTAGTGGGTGGGGTATAATTAAATATAATTATTTAATTGAGCTTTCAGTTAAGTAGAATGTGTTTTTTCCTCGGTGCTGACATCAATCAATTATTCTTTTTGTTTTACCTCTTGATGTCGTGAACGGTTTTTATAAAATCGGCTTCTATTTGCTTTCATAATCGTATTTTGTCTGAACTGGATTCTTGTCTTTTTTCTCTCGTTGATTTAAAATTTTGTAATATCACTTTTCAAATATTTGCTTATAACTTCTTCGTTAGTCACCGGATTGATTTGATTGGGGTAATATTCTTTTCCAGTAACTTTTTTCTATTGAGTAAGCTTAAAACAAAAAATTGAAACAATGATTTACTGTGTTTTAAACAGTATTTAAGATTCCCTTTTGTATAGTGGATCTCGGTATGATCAATTGGTACAAAACAATAATGCTTCTAAGATTTTAGTTTACAGCTCTTATACATGCTAATAATAACCCAAAACATAAAAATCCAATTCTTACATCCACTCATCAGTGCTTAAGCCAAGAACTTTTAAGGTTTTATTTATTTTTCTCATGTTTTGTATGCTAATAAGTTCTGAACTGGATTCTGTATTTTTTCTCTCATTGATTTAAAATTTTGTAATATCACTTTTCAAATATTTGCTTAAAACTTCTTCGTTAGTCACCGGATTGATTTAATTGTGGTAATATTCTTTTCCAGTAACTTTTTTCTATTGAGTAAGCTTAAAACAAAAAATTGAAACAATGATTTTCTGTGTTTTAAACAGTATTTAAGATTCCCTTTTGTATAGTGGATCTCGGTATGATCAATTGGTACAAAACGATGATGCTTCTAAGATTTTAGTTTACAGCTCTTATACATGCTAATAATAACCCAAAACATAAAATTCCAATTCTTACATCCCATTATCAGTGCTTAAGTCATGAATTTTTAAAGTTTTATTTGATTTTGTATGCTAAAAGGTTCTGAACTGGATTATGTCTTTTTTCTCTCATTGATTTAAAATGTTGTAATTATCAATTTTCAAATATTTGCTTATAACTTCTTCGTTAGTCACCGGATTGATTTAATTGTGGTAATTTTCTTTTCCAGTAACTTTTTTCTATTGAGTAAGCTTAAAACAAAAAATTGAAACAATGATTTTCTGTGTTTTAAACAGTATTTAAGATTCCCTTTTGTATAGCGAATCTTGGTATGATCAATTGGTACAAAACAATGATGCTTCTAAGATTTTAGTTTACGGCTCTTAAATTATACAATGCTAAGTAACCCAAAACATAAAATTCCAATTCTTACATCCCACATCAGTGCTTAAGACATGATTTTTAAATCTTGTATTTAGTTTCTAATTATTTTGTATGTTGAAAAGTACTGAATTGGATTCTGTCTTTTTTTCTCTCATTTATTATAAATTTTGTAATAACTCCATTGATATTTGTTTTAAACTTCTTTGTACGTCACAAGATTGATTAATTTGTGGTAATTTTCTTTTCAGGGAAATAGCAGAAGAGAAAACATAAACAGAGATGATCCCTTTACCAAAGAGAAAGCGAATAACTGTTTGAATTGACTTTTCATGTTGACCATGCACTTAACTGCCAATCTATCAATCCTTAGGTTAATATTTCTCCTTTGACCACAATGTTTTCAACTTTATTCAACAATAAAGCTATCTTTTATGGAGATTTTTAAGATGTTTAACACCTTGTTTTCAAATTTTTCAAATTTTTGCAGCTGCATATGTGTTGTATGTGGGAAGGATTTACACGTATCCCACATACATCAAAAACACAGCAGACAACTTTGAAAACATCTAGAATGTATATAATTGAAAGTATAATCAATCAATAGAGTTGAAAAGGTTGTGACAAAAGAGGGAATTGGTTCCCTTGAGCAATTTCTTCTTTTGCAACAATGTTTTCTAACGTCAACTACCGCAAAGTTTTTAGAAAGAGTCTATATGTGGGAAAGGATTAACAATGTTAAATATATTTTACATAAATACCATTATCAAATCTTATTTATAAATTAATAATTGATGATTTTTGTTTCGTGTTATTTAATATCACACTTAATAAACGATGCATTATGTGAGACAATCAACTATCAAAGATTGCAAACTATATACCCAAATAAAATGTATGATGTCAGTTGTTTGAAAAGAGATTTACCTTGATATGGTAAACTTTTCATCTTTTGGATATAATTGTTTTATTTAGCAATGAGACAAAGGGTTATGTATTAAAAATAGTTCTGTTTGCCATTAAAACAGTGCAATTATGATGTTGCAATTTCGTTTGAAAGCCTTTGATGTCAAATTACATATGGTCAATCAGTGGCCTGCTAGTGTTAATCCCCAATAAGCACAATGTGTACAAACCTCCGTGTCATACTGTCGTGTTTACTTAGAGATATACCACAGTCAACTGTTTGGTTTTATAACTGGCTTTACCCCTTTTCTCAGTCCTTTATTCCTTTCATAGTAGTGAAAGTGGAAATGGGAAATTTACACATTTTAGTAGTTTTTGTTCTGTGTATTAATAATAAAATATATTGTTATTCTCTTCATTCAATTATGAACAAAATGTATAGCAGTAACACATAGATTAATGTTTGTTCTAAATTTAATCATTTAAATGATAGTATAAAGAAATCAGGCAAAGACCATAACTTGTATGTCAGGCATTTAACAAAAGGAAGGACTGTAAAGAAATGGCCAGAATTGTTCCACTTTGGGTGTAATGAAACAGATCAAATGGAGATGACTTTGAAAACCTTTACTCCAAACTATGAAAACTCTTTACAACTGAAAGAACAATTATTGAATAAAATTGAAACAATGTGACAACAGGCGATAATTTGCTAGTTATAAGCAATTTATCCTTTTGCCAAATTGTTATCAAAGTAAGTCTGCTACAGAGGTGTTAGAAAGTGTCTGTATGTGGGAAAGGGTAACTGAAACAGCCATTTTAAATACATTGTGAGAAAGGGGGAAATTGTAGGAAAATTAGTGACTTCATTCATCTAGAAATTATTTTAATTTTTTTAAGTGCATAATATGATTATACAGTTGTATTTACAACGTTCATACCATACATATGTGTTTGTCTGCATCTTTGTAATTAGATTAAATGTTTGTAATTAAAAAATTGACTTCTTTAAATTTGTTTTGTTGGATGTCTCCTGATATCATATCACCTATGCACATGTATTGATCAATGATTACCATTGATTAATTATTTGGTATTTCACACCGCTTTCAACAATTTTTCAGTTATACCACTGTTACCTGGGTACTTAACCATGTACTGCCGGGCCATTTAAGTACATTTAATATCCATTGAATTGATCCGTTTATTAAAATAATAAGTTTCCAAAGTGCTATTAAAGACAAAAATACATAGAAGTATTGTTATTATGTACTTTGATGTTATATACAGTTGCTGGTAAATTACATGGAGGTGTTATAACGAATCAGAGACAAACAACATAGTTATGAATGGTCTCATATTTTTTATTTCTTTTATCTAGGGGATTGATTCGAAAAGATTTAATGAAAGACGGACAGACAAACTGATTTCACCTAGGAACATGCATATACACTATGGGGAAATTCTTAAATTCAACAAATACAAAAGCGTTCCACAAATATTTCTTAAATTGATGGACAGCCCCTTGTATTTACAGCCAGAAATCTAGATTATGTTTCATCTTATAGTCCTGATTTATGTAATTAACGAAAATACATGACCAATTAAGTGAATTGAAAACGAAAGAATATCGAGTGAAACTCTATGAACGAAGTATAAATAGTCATTTAAATTTGGATCGCAAATAGTCCGGGCAAAGCTTATTTTACTTAGATGACGTGAATTATCAAATAATAGTGTCAGATATCATTAGTCTTTGCCAAAGATATAGGTCTTTGTCCTCTGCCGATACAAGTTACAATGTAATTTTGAATTTCTCGGAAGTCGAAATGTAATTAAAAAAACTATTATATATAAGTTAAATAATTTTTATTGTTCATATAAATTATTAATAATTTTCAACAAAGTCTTAATAGTACAATTATAACTAGGTATTTGGTTTTCAACCACATTTCTATAATTTCTTTCTTCTCGAGTTGATCGCTTATTTAACAAGTGATGTTTTATAAAGCGCCTGTTAAGCATCACAGCGAGATTAAAATATTTAAAGCGTCTCTGCGAGATCTCGCTCAAATCTCACGCACCTGTTTTTCTGTCACGTTGCTTAGCGAGATTTGGGATCGATGCATATCTTGTCTTTGTTATAAATGAGGTCTGCTGAAAAAAGTATATATAAAGATAAGCAATGCAATACCAATAAATATTACAAGGTGGATAAATGATGCAACTTTGTCTAAATGAAAAATCAGCCACACAGAAACAAAGTTATGGCCAATTTATTCAATGTTGAAAGAAAGATATCACATTTTATAACCCACATAGGATATTTCAATGGTTATTGTATAGAAATTAGAATGAGCAAATAACTGTTGGTTTCGGTAATCTGACCCCTTCGGCGCCCCTCAATTTTGTCAACAATTCGAACGAAGCGTTGAAGGAAGAGAACAGTCACGTTTCCGCGGTTTTTAACATAATGTCTCACAATAATAATAACATACTGTTATAAATATCATAACAGATGTGTTAATTATACCGAGATAAGCATAATCGGAAAAGATTTCTTCAAAAACACAACAACTCACCGTTTGTCAATAAGCACGCTCACCGTTTCGTCCCATGATTTAGTCAACACTTTTTTCAATTCCTCCAACCGACTATATACTTCGACGGATAGTCGGATTGGCTTATGTGTTCGATCATATTCTTTCTGAAGTTCCTTTTTAGCTTCTTTCGCTCTCTGTTTAGTTCGGGACTGAATTTAGGTCGACCTCGCGTTGCCATTTCCTGTCAAGTTGCGATTTGAACAGCGCGGTTCCGGCTGGGTTCGCGCATGCGCGTGTTTTTTAAAAAAAACCATGATAAATACAATTTCATTTACCTCCTGTTCGTTCAGTAAATGTACTTTTTAGTTTTTTATAAAAAATTTTTTTTTTATGACATACTGGAATTTGAAACTTTAGGACTGTTCTAATGGAAGCATTTTCTATCCAGAAATACCATAACATAATGAGGCTTTAACAATGTATCGATGAAACCGGAAAACACATCTACCATCCTGTATTCAATTTCCCTTTAACCTCTCTTCCCTCATACAGACGCTGATGCCTCTGTAACAAATGTCTTTTGAAAACATTGTGGCAAAAGCTGAAACTGCTCACCATGAGTTCATTTTCCTTTTGCCACAATGTTTTCAACTCTATTAGAATGTTTTCAATGTCGCCTGCTGCAAATTTACTGTTTGGGGGATAGGGTTAAACCCCAATGTGAAGTTTCTATTGAACGCAATAAAGATAAGCGACGCTGCAGGAAAACCAACCATAGCCCATTTGCGATCAGTGTTGATTTAGATCGACCTTCGCCATCGCCATTGATCTTTATCCACACGTGTCATAATATCCCGAATTTGGTTTTCCTGGAGAAGGACAAATATGTTTATATCCATGGCTTTCTTTGGTGTGTGTGTGTGAGATGTTTTACGTCGTTTTCAACACTTATTAAGTTAAACCACGGCGATTTTTTGGAAATTTACCAATATGCCTACTTCTGGTCCATTTATCCGGATACCAACGAGTCGGTTGTAATGCTAATCCCATAATCCGTGAAGCAATGCTTTTACATGCATGCAGACGTTTGCACTACATTTCTATTACATCATTGACAGATTCCTCAGATAATAGTCCCTCACTTTCCCCAATAAAATGGTCCCTTAATAGGGTCTCTGTGGTGAAGTATTGATAGCGTTTGCAGTCCGAGCGGGAGACCAGAGCTCAATACCTGATCCAGTTATACCAAAGACCTAAACCCTTTCCAACATATTTAGTCCTTCCGACGCTACTGCAGCAGACGACTTTGGAAGGAGGTAAAGCCATTACTTCAAAGTATTTGATATGACCCGGCTGGGGATCGAACCTGTGACATCCCGCACCCGATGTGGACGCTCTACCACTACACCACATAGTCCTCGGGTTTCTTCGAGTATGGCAAAGATGTATAAACTCATGGCAAGGTCGATTCAGACCAGAATACAATCTGATTGAAAATCGTTGAGTTCCTATCTTAGGAACTTGGCTTGTTGCTCGAATAATCCAAACGGTGAACAGGAAATGCCATGATCAGACTCTGTGGAAGTGTTGGCTAGTCTGTATCTTTATTTGTTGTAAATTTGTTTAATATACATTGTGCACATAGTTGTCTTGACTTGACCTTTGTATGATATGCTATGTTATACACTATGTATGTATCTAGAAACTTTGTTTAGTTTAAAGTTACCTAAGAAAGAGATCTTGATTAACGAATCTGTTTCAAATGCATTAATTAGAGTGTTCTGCCTTCTGGTTACAAACTGTAAAGAGTACGTTTTAGGTATTAGACATTGGACGTGATTAGTATGAGCTGAAAGCTTTTTCCGCAATTACTGTCAAACCTGTGCTAAAGACCACATTTGAAAAGCAATTCCCTGTCTATAGAAACCACATATTTAATTATCAATTTACTCATTACTGCATAAACGACCTTGCAATTAAATACCACCTGTGAAGAAGGACCGTATTGTTCTCTTCCAATGGGTTGTCTTTAAACACAGTGTGAACTCACGGTATATGTTTACAAGATAACTAAAAGGAGAAAACACTCATCGAAGAAAACATATTCATTTAATATTATCATATAAGGATTAACAATCGTAACAAATGGCCAAATTGTAGTCAACCCAAGTAATTGTTTACTTACGTTATACACAACAAACTTGATCTCGTTCGTATGCCAAAAAAATAGAAATCTATACAAACGAAAGTTATGATTATTAGATAGAGTTGGAAATTGTGATATAAGAAGAAATTGTTCATCAAGAGCAAGTTCTACTTTTTTCACAATGTTTTCAAAGGTCGTCATCTGTACATTTATCGAAATTTGTCGGCAAGTGAGAAAGGTTAAAATGCTAAGAATACTTGGAATAATTGTCAAAGTGACCATATTTGCAAAACACGATGTGTCAATATTGAAAAGTAGCAATATACACTGCACCCGCGATAACTCGAACATGTGATAATTCGAATAAATCGTTTATTTCGAATCAAATTCCTCGAACGAATCCGTTTTTTTTAAAACAACCAAGCAGCATTTTCACGAGCATCCCTTACTGCTGGTGCGCTGTTTTCTTGATATTTCATAAAAACGTTTAAGCACAAATGAAATTACAAAGCTGGAAATACAAAAAATAATCTAGTATAAAACGAGGCCGGATCATTCGAACATATCAATAACTCGAAGTATTTAATTTCATTTATTTCGACTTCGAGTAATCGCGAAGCCACTGAATATGTCAAATAGACAACTAAAGGAGAACTTCTCAAATAGAAAACAAATATAATTGTATATTATCATGTAAGTGGTTAAATAATAAGGAAATAAAATCGTTACAATGGCCAGATGTACATTTAGTCAATACTTGAGCCATCCCATGAGAAAACTAACATATGGTACTTACGTAATGTCTCGACACAGATCAGCCTGCCTAGTCCGCGCAGGCTAATCCGGGCCGACACATTTCGCCTTAAGGGTATATATAGTGTAGTGTTACAGACTGTAACAGCCTCGACCTCGGTGCAGCAGATCGCCGGTTCAAACATGGTAGTAATCGCGCTCAGAATTGTGGGGTTAGCATTACCACTGATTGGTGTGAGTAAATGGACCAGTAGAATTGGCAACTTTTCGGAAACGCCGTGATATAAGTTAAACATTGTCGAAAGCGGTGTAAAACACCAAACACAACCAACCCGACACACAACAATTCTTCAGCAGTCGGCTTTGGACATATTTAAACGAAAATATTGAAAATCTCTAATTTTGCCATGATTTTTTTAAAAAGTCGTTTGTTGCAGATGCTTCAAAATGGGGGACGGGTTTATTTGGTAGTTGTGTTGATTACAGTGAGAGAATTAAATTAAAACAAAAGAAAGCTTCTTTAAGAAAGTTCAAATAAGAATTCTATAAGATCTATTGTTTAATCTGAGTTTGTGTTATGTTTCGTTATGAGACTTTTATTCAAAGCGACGATTTTGAGGTCACAACTTTCAAATTCGTTTAGAACTGCTATAATTTAAAACTATAATGGACAACTTCAGAATAATATGTACGGATAATGTATTGTGCCGAGCCTCGGTAGCTCAGCCAGTAGCGACGCGGGGTGTCAATCCAGGGATTATGAATTCAATCCCCAGCTCTGAGAAAAAAATGTTTAAAAGGCGTTAAACCCCAATTAATCTATGCAATCTATAAGTCGGAAAGGGTTAACAAGACCTCCTGGTTATGTTATTATTTACAAGTTTCCATATGTGTGATAAAGGATATTTGCGTACAAAAGCAAGTAAACAACACAAGTGAGCCGTCCCGCGAGAAAACCAACACTTTATAATCTGCGTAAAGTATCGACCCGGATCAGCCTAAGCATGCCGCACAGGCTTATTCGGACAGACACTTTTCGGCTCCTGTGGATTGTCTGTTTCAGGAATAACTACTCTATACATATATCCCACTAAGACGGAATGTGTCGGCCGGATCAGTCTGCGCGGACAGCGCAGGCTGATCTGGTCGATACATTACGCAGATGTCTATCGCCGCAGCCTCACGAGAAAACCAACAGTGTGGTCTCTGCGTAAAGTATCGACCCGGATCAGCCTAAGCATGCCGCGCAGGATAACCCGGACAGACACTTTTCGGCTCCCGTGGATTTTCTGTTTCATGAATCATTACTCTTTACCTCGACCCCCCCTAAGACTGAATTTGTCGGCCCGGATAAGCCTGCGTGGAATGCTCAAGTGTTGACTACATGTACAACTGGTTATTGTTACGATTTTATTTCCTTATTATTTACACTTTGACAACTATTCCAAGTATTTTCCACTTGTAGACACATTTCGATAAAATGTACAGATGACGACCTTTGAAAACATTGTAAACAAAGAAAATATTGCTCCTGGTGAACAATTTCTCCAAATATCACCTTTTTCAACTCTATCTAATCATCAAAACTTTTATTTGTAGAGATTTCCTATTTTGTTTGGCATACGATCGAGATTCAGATAGTTGTGTATAAAGTAGGTAAACAATTATTTGTGTTTACTACAATTGGCCATTTGTTACGATTGTTAATCCTTATATGATAATATTAAATGAATATGTTTTCTTCGATGAGAGTTTTCTCCTTTAAGTTATCTTGTAAACATATACAGTCCAAACTGTGTTTAAAAACCACCCTTGGGAAGAGAACAATACGGTCCCTCTTCACAGGTGGTTTTCAATTGCATGGTCGTTTATTCAGAAAATGAGTAAATGTACAATTAAAAAAATGGTTTCTATAGACAGGGAATTGCTCTGCAAATGTGGTCTTTAGCACAGGTTTGACTGTATTGCGAAAAAAGCTTTCAGCTCATATTAATCAAGGCCAATTTCTAACACCTAACACGCAATCTGTACCGTTTGTATCCAGTGGGCAGTAAACAACTTTAATCAGTGCATTTCAAACAGATTCGTGCTTCAAGATCACTTTCTTCGGTAACGTGAACTTTACAAAGTTTATAAGTTACATACATATGAGCGGTCTCACGAGAAAACCAACAATATGGCCTCTGCGTAATGTACCGACCTAGACCAGCCTGTGCAGTCCGTACAGACTGGTCCGGGCAGAGACATTCCGTCGCAGGGGGATAGAGGTATAGAGTATTGATTTCTGAAACAGAAAATCCACTGTTCAATAGAAACTTCACATTGGTATTTTACCCTATCCCTCGTACAGTAAATTTGCAGCAGGCGACTTGGCAAACATCTACCCAAAATTAGGACAAATCTCAATGAATTATATCTTATGGTCTAAAAGAGTTGAAAACATTGTGGCATAAGTAGAATTACCTCATGGTGAGCATTTCAGCTTTTGCAAAAGGTTTTCAAAAGACATCTGCTGCAGAGGCATCAGAAAGCGTCTGTATGTTGGAAGAGGTTAACGGGAAATTTAGTTCGTTTGGGTGAAACGATGTCAGTTTTCTCTGAAGATTACTGAAACATAATGGGAAATATTTCGGAATGATTTATCCGGTTCAGTGTCTATATATTGAATACGAGACTGAATATGTGTTTTCCGGTTTCAAACATGCATGCATTGTTAAACGATGTTCAAGTGCCTTTTGTTTATATGTATAGACACTTTCTGATTGGTACTCAACTAAACTCAACTCGAATAAATTTATTAGGCAAGTCGGCACTAAATGTGCCATTGGCCATACAAAATACATACAACATGGTTGAACATGCAAAAATCATGACTACAAAATATAATCACATGCATAACAAAACTATTCATTAGTCGCCGGGCAGAAGCCCGCCAATTCTATTTTTAACAGCTATTCAGAAATCACATGGGAGTTATTATTAGAAAAAACCAAATTTAAATGTCTTGAACATATTACAATTGCGTTTGTTTAAAAATACTAAGATATGACACATCTAAAATGAAATAAATATTCCGATGTTTTAAGTATTTGCAGTTTCTTTATTTTTAATCGCACTTCTTTTTTTGGGTTTTATTTACGAAGACAAAACCGTCCATATGAGACTTGCAGCAGACTGTTATGTGTCAATATCGAGATAAAAATCACGTCGAATTCTCCTTTAAAATAGCAATTTTAACTTACTGAATGTTATTTTCATGTTCAAAGAGATGTCTTGATTTGTGGAGAATGCACTTTATAATGTTTATCCATTAATATCTAAAATATGAACTGTTTCTAAGCTAAAACTGTTTATCGCTTGACTCGCGAATACCAACTGCGTAGATCAATCTCCTTTGCAGAGACCCGCTCTTTACACTCACTTACAAATAGTAAATTATAGGTGATTTAAAATGTTTATTTGGTTCGAAACAAATGAAGAAAAGAACAAACCGAGATAAAACTGGTTTCAATAGAAAAATGACTTTGAACGAACACTCTCTGCCTATAAAGAGAGTTTCAAGAACGACACCTCTGCGAAGAAGAATATGTGGGTCACGAATCGGGTCTTTCGTAAAACATTATTTCGTCCATGACAATTTTAAATGTGTCATTAAATTCCCTAAAGGCATATTGCTTCCGATCTGCATATTGTTATGCATCATTGACACAAGGGCGCTCATCATAATATAATTTTAAAACATGAGTAGTTTGTTATTTCTTTATAAAAAAGGAAGTAAATAATTACAATAAATTAACATGTTGTAGGGCTCAGTTTATGTTCGCAATTAAGTTTAAATTATACAACAATTTCAATAAAATATAACTGTTTAGCTGATATTATGTTTCGAAGGCGGTCTAATTTATAAATATTGGACTACATTTTAACATTTGTTAAAGTATGATGTAATTAGGATGCAAAGCTAATATCATTTTGAGAAAAAGAGAAAACTCATGTCTTCAGCGATTTAACCCTTATCTCATTGTTTTAAAAGTAGATTGATTCAAAGGTGTCCAATGTTGACTAGGGGTAAGGTAAAATGACGTGCTACTGCATGCAAATCCTAAATTGTCTGTTTTGTGGTTTTATTGATAAATAATAAAATTCAAATATTCTGACAAACATCTTGAAAAGTATATGTGGAATTCACAAATCTTAAACTTATTCCTTAATGAAAGCACTGTATACATACTAAGGCTAATGATTGGCAAGATTACTCATTTCCATTACTGTTTATGATCAATAATTAGTTGGCTGTGTGTATGGTCAACCTACTTTGGAATGGAGATTGATCATAAACAATGAAAGGCTTCAATTATCATTCACTTCGTTGACAAAACAATGCAAGTTATGATACATTTTCACTTGACCCGAATCCTGATGTTCTAATATGCCCCTCAGTTGATAACTGTTTATTCAACTACTATAATGTTAGTGTTATGCATAACTGTAGTATGGATTTCCGGCGACATTGATGCAACTGTAGTATGGATTTCCGGCGACTATTGTATATACATTATAACATCATTATTAATAGTATAAGGTTGTTCAGTGGTTATGATATCGATATAAGATCCCTCCTCCTATTTGAAGTTTCATTAATAAATCTAGCAAGACTACTTTGTAAATTTCTATTTTTAGTTGACATTAATCGCGAAAATTTAAACAATGTTGGAAAAGACGGTTTAAAATACTTTGTTCTTATATCTCTTAATGAGGGACATGTCAAGACAAAGTGGTATTCACTTTCCAATGAAAGTGTGTTGCATAATTCACAGTATCTTTCATTTCTCGCAATATGTGTATATCTACCAATTTCAACAGCTAGCTTATGATGCTTATGATCCGATATACGTATTTTTGTCAAACAAATTCTTAATCTATTATTTTTGATCATATTATAAAGTCGAATTTCAGTTGAATTAGCGAATTGACAGACTTGCTAATTGGCGATCATAATATATACATTTTAAAAGTACTAATTTAAGAAAGCGTCTTGTTCAGCATATGGTCCAGGATTATAATTTATATTATGGGTTATCACCGGACACTGTTATGTAGGACAATGTAAGAATAACTGGTAAAATAAATTACAGACAAGGAAAATTAAATTTATTTCCATGATATTTAACATAATACTTAAATATATTATTATACCAGATTAAAAGAAGTTATAACCATTTGAAGTCTGAAAAATAGGACACATTGCGCTCAAAAGTCGTCTGCTGCAAATGTACTTCGATAGTCCAAAGGTTAACAATCAGGTTCTCCGTATTATTAACTGACAGGAATTAGACGTATATGGGAACAACTGACTTCTTCTTTGCTGAGGTTGTTTACACTCGGCACTAATGCCATTCGAATTTGAAATCAAAGGCCGATGACATGTTTTATTCCTAAAGGTGATAATTGGCATTGATTGTAAAATAAAAAAATGATAATTGACAATTTTCTTAGAAGCAAACTGATATATTGAGAAAGATTTATTAGGGAAAATAAGAAAGATTAATCAGAAAAAGATCTGATAGGAATTTGACATACAATACGGTAAAAGGGAAGTAGTTCTATAAAAATATTTAGGATTAAAAATGAATAGTCAAGTCAAGTCAAAAGTTTTTATTGACGAAAAACGTTACAATTGTTTTATAGTCCTTACAGGCGGACAACAATATATATATTATATATATATTATATAACATGAGAAAAATGTAATAAATGGTTAGTTAGGAATGTTAAACAGAATTGTCTTTTTCTTTCTGGCGATAAATAAAAGCCTCGTATGTAAATTTAGCCAACTTGCAGTTTGAATCAGAATAGTACTCCGAGCTTGTTTGAAATTTGGCCTCCAAGGTTGACATAAGGTGCACAATGTTTTCAAAGTATTTCCTTATTATTCACCGTCATTAAATCGCTGGAGTTCAATTTGTAAATAATCAACTCTGTCATCTTAATCATAGGTTTTCCTTTTCTAAGTTAATTGTGTAATTGTCGAGGTCGTCAATACTCTTGGCTTGTAATGTTAATGTTTCCTTGTATATTTGATTAACACTATCAATATCCTTTTGTAGATCAGTAGATTTGTGCTGTGGTACTTTACATTTGTTTTTAAATCTGTTTGTCTAAGCTTAACACTTTCCCAAATACAACAAATCTGCATCTGTCGACTTTGAAAACATGTAGGCAAAACTATAGTAAATATCTATAATTATTTAAAATAATTGAAAACATGTTGGCAAAAGGAGAAATTGTTCGTTTTGAGGATTTTCTCCTTTTGGCACAATGTTTTCAAAAGTCGTCTGCTGCGGAGGCGTCAGAAATCGTCTATATTAGGGAAAGGGTTAAGAAAGAAATGCAAACACTTTGTGTTTTGACAATAGTTGCAAGTGAATTAATTAATTTGTTACATTTCCTTGTACACTTTGATTTGATCCTTAGAAGTGAATTAAAACACAGAGTTTGTAGATCTTGTTCGTCTAAGTTGAGAAGGGTATGTTCCCCGCATCCTTCTTCTTCATGAAGGCAACCATCCTTTGGAAGTCCCGTTGTTTCTTCTTAACCAGTTGTAATGTGGTTGAATTCCTATTTGGAACTGTTGGTGTTTCAACTTGAACAAATTGAGGATTTAAGTTCCTGGCTAAATGTCCACAGCTATGAAACCTAAGATGGCAACCACAACAGTACCTTAATTTTCATTAAAGGGGATTATCACTCGAATGGCAATTTAAATTCCACACAATATGAGGCACCGAGAAAGTTATAACAGCTAAAAAGTGCTATACCCAGATTCTCCACCACATTTTATGTCGCAAAATATGTGTGGAAGAGAGTGATTGCGCAACACAAAAATAAAGCTTTATAAATCATATCTCCACCAGAGTTGTCCTATTTTATAAATATTGGATCTCCATAGTAGAGTTAACATTTGTTACACAAATATGAAAAATTCACCTGTACTCAAGTAAGTCAAAGATACTTTGGTAATCCACAATGTTTTTCAAAAAACCACTTCGATAGTCCAGAAATTAACAAGCAGGGGATCCGTATTGTTACCTGACAGCAATTAGACGTATGTTGGAACAACTGACTTTTGAGCCTGCTTTTTATATAATTATGGTCTTTGAGGAAAGGTGTGAAGGTCTTTGACATCAAAGACCGATGATATGTTTTATTCATCAAGGTGATAATTTGCATTGATTGTAAAACAAAACATAGGTAGTTGACAATTTCCTAAGATGCAAACTAATATATTTAGAAAGAATAATTAGGAACAATAAAAAAGATTAATTAGAAAAATATCTGAAAGGAATACAATATGGAAAAAGGAAGAAATTATTTAAAAATATTTAGGATAAAAATTGACATAATTTGAATCATAATACATGTATTTCTCTACGATAAATAATTTGTATATTTCTTTTGCTTCTAATCTGTGTACTTCTTTTTTTTCTACAGTATACACACATGATTGTGGTACAGTTTCAGTGGCAGAGCCTGCCATTGACGGAAAACGGATGTTATTTACGTTTGTACCTAAGAACCAAACTGAGGTTAGTGAGGGAGGTGTTGAGTTGTTGAATTACGCTGATAACAATAACGAATATAATGCCACCAGTTGTACACGTAACAATGCATTGTTTACGTTAGATCTCGGGCGTATCAAAGCTGCAGCTGGAAAGTGGGTATTTTCACTGCTATATTCCACTTCTACTTGGGATTGTTGGAGTTTAAATGTCTTTGCGCCAACGGTGCCAGACTCACTGTCGGGGCCCGTATTCACCAACCATTCTGAATTAATTTTAAATCTGCAGAATATTCTTAACGTCAAAGAAGAAAAACATCTGATTGATTTTATGGCAATCAGAAGCTGTGTTACTATGTGGATTTAGATCACGACTTAGAACGGTATTTACCTTGATGAATGAATACGAGTCCTTTCATGGGATAAGTTTAAGTTCACCAGCTTTGGAACTATTTAGACGAAAATATTGAAAATCTCGGAAAAATCAAATATAATTAATAAATAGAGTTTTGATTTATTTTGTAGAAATACTAATTTGGCTATGATTTTTTTAAAATGTCGTTTTTGCAGATGCTTCAAAATGGGGGACGGGTTTATTTGGTAGTTGTGTTGATTACAGTGAGAGAATTAAATTAAAACAAAAGAAAGCTTCTTTAAGAAAGTTCAAATAAGAATTCTATAAGATCTATTGTTTTATCTGAGTTCTTGTTATGTTACGTTATGAGACTTTTATTCAAAGCGACGATTTTGAGGTCACAACTTTCAAATTCGCTTTTGCTATAATTTAAAACTATAATGGTCAACTTCAGAATAATATGTACGGATAATGTATTGTGCCGAGCCTCGGTAGCTCAGCCAGTAGCGACGCGGGGTGTCAATCCAGGCATTATGAATTCAATCCCCAGCTCTGAGAAAGAAATGTTTAAAAGGCTTTAAACCCCAATTAATCTATGCAATCTATAAGTCGGAAAGGGTTAACAAGACCTCCTGGTTATGTTATTATTTACAAGTTCCCATATGTGTGATAAAGGATATTTGCGTACAAAAGCAAGTAAACAACACAAGTGAGCCGTCCCGCGATAAAACCAACATTGTGGTCTCTGCGTAAAGTATCGACCCGGATCAGCCTAAGCATGCCGCACAGGCTTACTCGGATAGACACATTTCGCCTCCTGTGGATTTTCTGTTTCAGGAATAACTACTCTATACATATATCCCACTAAGACGGAATGTGTCGGCCGGATCAGTCTGCGCGGACAGCGCAGGCTGATCTGGTCGATACATTACGCAGATGTCTATCGCCGCAGCCTCACGAGAAAACCAACACTGTATAATCTGCGTAAAGTATCGACCCGGATCAGCCTAAGCATGCCGTGCAAGCCAACCCGCACAGACACTTTTCGCCTGCTGTGGATTTTCTGTTTTAGGAATCATTGCTCTATACCTCTTTTCCCCTGAGACGGAATTTGTCGGCCCGGATTAGCCTGCGTGGGCTGCTCAAGTGTTGACTACATGTACAACTTGTTATTGTAACAATATTCACCCACTTACATGCTTATACACAATCATATTTGTTTTCTATTTGAGAGTTTCTCCTTTATTTGTCTTTTTGACATATTCGGTGGCTTCGCAATTACTCGAAGTCGAAATAAATGAAATTAAAATACTTCGAGTTATCGATATGTTCGAATGATCCGGCCTCGTTTTATGCTAGATTAATTTATGTATTTCTAGCTTTGTAATTTCATTTATGCTAAAATGTTTTTATGAAATGTCAAGAAAATAGTGCACCAACAGTAAGGGTTGCTCGTGGAAATTCTACATCATTGTTTTAAAGAAACCGGATCCGTTCGAGGAATTTTATTGGAAATAAACGATTTATTCGAATTATCACATGTTCGAGTCATCGTGGGTTCAGTGTATATGGCTACTTTTTCATGTTTTGCAAATATTAACACTTTGACAACTATTCCAAGTAATTTCCACTTGTAGACACATTTCGATAAAATGTACAGATGACGACCTTTGAAAACATTGTGAAAAAAGAAGAAATTGCTCCTGATGAACCAAATATCACAATTTCCAACTCTATCTAATCATCAAAACTTTTATTTGTAGAGATTTCCTATTTTGTTTGGCATACGAGCGAGATTGAGATAATTGTGTATAAAGTAGGTAAACAATTACTTGTGTTTACTACAATTGGCCATTTGTTACGATTGTTAATCCTTATAAGATAATATTTGAATATGTTTTCTTCGATGAGTGTTTTCTCCTTTTCGTTATCTTGTAAACATATACTGTCCAAACTGACAAAAAGACAACCCATGGGAAGAGAACAATGCGGTCACAGGTGGTCTTTAATTGCAAGGTCGTTTATGCAGTAATGAGTTCCGCAATCTGTACCGTTTGTATCCAGTGGGCAGTAAACAACTTTAATCAGTGCATTTCAAAAAGATTCGTGCTTCAAGATCACTTTCTTCGGTAACGTGAACTTTACAAAGTTTATAAGTTACATACATATGAGCCGTCTCACGAGAAAACCAACAATATGGCCTCTGCGTAATGTACCGACCTAGACCAGCCTGTGCAGTCCGCACAGACTGATCCGGGCAGAGACATTCCGTCTCAGGGGGATAGAGGTATAGAGTATTGATTTCTGAAACAGAAAATCCACTGTTCAATAGAAACTTCACATTGGTATTTTACCCTATCCCTCGTACAGTAAATTTGCAGCAGGCGACTTGGCAAACATCTACCCAAAATTAGGACAAATCTCTATAAATGATGTATTATGGTCTAAAAGAGTTGAAAACATTGTGGCATAAGTAGAATTACCTCATGGTGAGCATTTCAGCTTTTGCAAAAGGTTTTCAAACGACATCTGCTACTGCAGCAGACGACTTTGGAAGGAGGTAAAGCCATTACTTCAAAGTATTTGATATGACCCGGCTGGGGATCGAACCTGTGACATCCCGCACCCGATGTGGACGCTCTACCACTACACCACATAGTCCTCGGGTTTCTTCGAGTATGGCAAAGATGTATAAACTCATGGCAAGGTCGATTCAGACCAGAATACAATCTGATTGAAAATCGTTGAGTTCCTATCTTAGGAACTTGGCTTGTTGCTCGAATAATCCAAACGGTGAACAGGAAATGCCATGATCAGACTGTGTGGAAGTGTTGGCTAGTCTGTATCTTTATTTGTTGTAAATTTGTTTAATATACATTGTGCACATAGTTGTCTTGACTTGACCTTTGTATGATATGCTATGTTATACACTATGTATGTATCTAGAAACTTTGTTAAGTTTAAAGTTACCGAAGAAAGAGATCTTGATTCACGAATCTGTTTCAAATGCATTAATTAGAGTGTTCTGCCTTCTGGATACAAACTGTATAGAGTACGTTTTAGGTATTAGACATTGGACGTGATTAGCATGAGCTGAAAGCTTTTTCCGCAATTACTGTCAAACCTGTGCTAAAGACCACATTTGAAAAGCAATTCCCTGTCTATAGAAACCACATATTTAATTATCAATTTACTCATTTTCTGAATAAACGACCATGCAATTAAAGACCACATGTGAACAAGGACCGTATTGTTCTCTTCCCATTGGTTGTCTTTTAAACACAGTTTGAACTGTTTATGTTTACAAGACAACGAAAAGGAGAAAACACTCATCGAAGAAAACATATTCATTTAATATTATCATATAAGGATTAACAATCGTAACAAATGGCCAATTGTAGTCAACCCAAGTAATTGTTTACTTACGTTATACAAAACAAACTTGATCTCTTTCGTATGCCAAAAAAATAGAAATCTATACAAACGAAAGTTATGATTATTAGAGAGAGTTGAAAATTGTGATATAAGAAGAAATTGTTCATCAGGAGCAAGTTCTACTTTTTTCACAATGTTTTCACAAAGGTCGTCATCTGTACATTTATCGAAATGCGTCGGCAAGTGGGAAAGGGTTAACATGCTAAGAATACTTCGAATAATTGTCAAAGTGACCATATTTGCAAAACACGATGTGTCAACATTGAAAAGTAGCAATATACACTGGACCCGCGATAACTCGAACATGTGATAATTCGAATAAATCGTTTATTTCGAATCAAATTCCTCGAACGAATCCGTTTTTTTTTTAAAACAACCAAGCAGCATTTTCACGAGCATCCCTTACTGCTGGTGCGCTGTTTTCTTGATATTTCATAAAAACGTTTAAGCACAAATGAAATTACAAAGCTGGAAATACAAAAAATAATCTAGTATAAAACGAGGCCGGATCATTCGAACATATCAATAACTCGAAGTATTTAATTTCATTTATTTCGACTTCGAGTAATCGCGAAGCCACTGAATATGTCAAATAGACAACTAAAGGAGAACTTCTCAAATAGAAAACAAATATAATTGTATATTATCATGTAAGTGGTTAAATAATAGGGAAATAAAATCGTTACAATGGCCAGATGTACATTTAGTCAATACTTGAGCCATCCCATGAGAAAACTAACATATGGTACTTGCGTAATGTCTCGACACAGATCAGCCTGCCTAGTCCGCGCAGGCTAATCCGGGCCGACACATTTCGCCTTAAGGGTATATATAGTGTAGTGTTACAGACTGTAACAGCCTCTTCCTCGGTGCAGCAGATCGCCGGTTCAAACATGGTATTAATCGCGCTCAGAATTGTGGGGTTAGCATTACCACTGATTGGTGTGAGTAAATGGACCAGTAGAATTGGCAACTCTTCGGAAACGCCGTGATATAAGTTAAACATTGTTGAAAGCGGTGTAAAACACCAAACACAACCAACCCGACACACAACAATTCTTCAGCAGTCGGCTTTGGACATATTTAAACGAAAATATTGAAAATCTCGGGAAAATCAAATATAATTAATAAATAGAGTTTTGATTTCTTTTTTAGAAATACTAATTTTGCCATGATTTTTTTTAAAAAGTCGTTTGTTGCAGATGCGTCAAAATGAGGGACGGGTTTATTTGGTAGTTGTGTTGATTACAGTGAGAAAATTAAATTAAAACAAAAGAAAGCTTCTTTAAGAAAGATCAAATAAGAATTCTATAAGATCTATTGTTTTATCTAAGTTTTGTTATGTTTCGTTATGAGACTTTTATTCAAAGTGACGATTTTGAGGTCACACCTTTCAAATTCGCTTCTGCTATAATTTAAAACTATAATGGACAACTTCAGAATAATATGTACGGATAATTTATTGTCCCGAGCCTCGGTAGCTCAGTCAGTAGCGACGCGGGGTGTCAATCCAGGGATTATGAATTCAATCCCCAGCTCTGAGAAAGAAATGTTTAAAAGGCGTTTAACCCCAATTAATCCATGCAATCTATAAGTCGGAAAGGGTTAACAAGACCTCCTTGTTATGTTATTATGTACAAGTTCCCATATGTGTGATAAAGGATATTTGCGTACAAAAGCAAATATTTATATTCGCCTAGTCCTTTGTATAGAAAGAACTTGACGTTCATTTTGCATGAACCGGTCGACCTTTCATGACCTCTGTAGGAATTATGACGTCATTGTTTATTTCAATAGCGCGACGTCATTTAACCAATGATATACGACGTTACAAATATCATCTATTTATTTAAACAAACGTATGTTGTCGGTTAAATTTCTTTATTGTTATTAAAGACTTGTTTGCGAACACTTTTAGGTCGAAAAAAATAAAGTAATGAAAAGGGAAAAATGTAAATATAAGGATTGACTGTTATTTTTCGTGCGTTCATGCAGTATGAACGCTCGGCCGCGATTTTGCAAATTTTCCAAGAAGCGCTAGCGCGCTTCATGGATTTGCAAAATGGCGGCCGATCGTTCATACTGCATGAACGCAAGAAAAATAACAGTCAATCCTTAAGTAAACAATACAAGTGAGCCGTCCCACGAGAAAACCAACATTGTATAATCTGCGTAAAGTATCGACCCGGATCAGCCTAAGCATGCCGCACAGGCTTACTCGGATAGACACATTTCGCCTCCTGTGGATTTTCTGTTTCAGGAATAACTACTCTATACATATATCCCACTAAGACGGAATGTGTCGGCCGGATCAGTCTGCGCGGACAGCGCAGGCTGATCTGGTCGATACATTACGCAGATGTCTATCGCCGCAGCCTCACGAGAAAACCAACACTGTATAATCTGCGTAAAGTATCGACCCGGATCAGCCTAAGCATGCCGCGCAGGATAACACGGACAGACACTTTTCGGCTCCTGTGGATTTTCTGTTTCATGAATCATTACTCTTTACCTCGACACCCCTAAGACTGAATTTGTCGGCCCGGATAAGCCTGCGTGGAATGCTCAAGTGTTGACTACATGTACAACTGGTTATTTTAACGATTTTATTTCCTTATTATTTACACTTTGACAACTATTCCAAGTATTTTCCACTTGTAGATACATTTCGATCAAGTGTACAGATGACGACCTTTGAAAACATTGTGAAAAAAGAAGAAATTGCTCCTGATGAACAATTTCTCCAAATATCACCTTTTTCAACTCTATCTAATCATCAAAACTTTTATTTGTAGAGATTTCCTATTTTGTTTGGCATACGAGCGAGATTGAGATAATTGTGTATAAAGTAAGTAAACAATTACTTGTGTTTACTACAATTAGCCATATGTTATGATTGTTAATCATCATATCGATGAGAGTTTCTCCTTTTCGCTATCTTGTAAACATAAACAGTCCAAACTGTGTTTAAAAACCACCCTTGCGAAGAGAACAATACGGTCCTTGTTCACAGGTGGTCTTCAATTGCATGGTCGTTTATTCAGAAAATGAGTAAATGGACAATTAAAAAAATGGTTTCTATAGACAGGGAATTGCTTTGCAAATGTGGTCTTTAGCACAGGTTTGACTGTATTGCCGAAAAAGCTTTCAGCTCATATTAATCACGTCCAATTTCTAACACCTAACACGCAATCTGTACCGTTTGTATCCAGTGGGCAGTAAACAACTTTAATCAGTGCATTTCAAACAGATTCGTGCTTCAAGATCACTTTCTTCGGTAACGTGAACTTTACAAAGTTTATAAGTTACATACATATGAGCCGTCCCGCGAGAAAACCAACAATATGGCCTCTGCGTAATGTAACGACCCAGATCAGCCTGTGCAGTCCGCACAGACTGATCCGGGCAGAGACATTCCGTCGCAGGGGGATAGAGGTATAGAGTATTTATTGATTTCTGAAACATAAACTCCACTGTTCAATAGAAACATCATATTGGTATTTTACCCTATCCCTCGTACAGTAAATTTGCAGCAGGCGACTTGGCAAACATCTACCCAAAATTAGGACAAATCTCTATAAATTATATCTTATGGTCTAAAAGAGTTGAAAACATTGTGGCATAAGTAGAATTACCTCATGGTGAGCATTTCAGCTTTTGCAAAAGGTTTTCAAAAGACATCTGCTGCAGAGGCATCAGAAAGCGTCTGTATGTTGGAAGAGGTTAACGGGAAATTTAGTTCGTTTGGGTGAAACGATGTCAGTTTTCTCTGAAGATTACTGAAACATAATGGGAAATATTTCGGAATGATTTGTCCGGTTCAGTGTCTATATATTGAATACAAGACTGAATATGTGTTTTCCGGTTTCAAACATGCATGCATTGTTAAACGATGTTCAAGTGCCTCTTGTTTATATGTATAGACACTTTCTGATTGGTACTCAACTAAACTCAACTCGAATAATTTTATTAGGCAAGTCGGCACTAAATGTGCCATTGGCCATACAAAATACATACAACATGGTTGAACATGCAAAAATCATGACTACAAAATATAATCACATGCATAACAAAACTATTCATTAGTCGCCGGGCAGAAGCCCGCCACTTCTATTTTTAATAGCTATTCAGAAATCACATGGGAGTTATTATTAGAAAAAACCAAACTTAAATGTCTTGAACATATTACAATTGCGTTTGTTTAAAAACACTAAGGTATGACACATCTAAAATGAAATAAATATTCCGATGTTTTAAGTATTTGCAGTTTCTTTATTTTTAATCGCACTTCTTTTTTTGGGTTTTATTTACGAAGACAAAACCGTCCATATGAGACTTGCAGCAGACTGTTGTGTGTCAATATCGAGATAAAAATCACATCGAATTCTCCTTTAAAATAGCAATTTTAACTTACTGAATGTTATTTTCATGTTCAAAGAGATGTCTTGATTTGTGAAGAATGCACTTTATAATGTTTATTCATTAATATCTAAAATATGAACTGTTTCTAAGCTAAAACTGTTGATCGCATGACTCGCGAATACCAACTGCGTAGATCAATCTCCTTTGCAGAGACCCGCTCTTTACACTCACTTACAAATAGTAAATTATAGTTGATTTAAAATGTTTATTTGGTTCGAAACAAATGAAGAAAAGAACAAACCGAGATAAAACTGGTTTCAATAGAAAAATGACTTTGAACGAACACCCTCTGCCTATAAAGAGACTTTCAAGAACGACACCTCTGCGAAGAAGAATATGTGGGTCACGAATCGGGTCTTTCGTACAAAATTATTTCGTCCTTGACAATTTTAAATGTGTCATTAAATTCCCTAAAGGCATATTGCTTCCGATCTGCATATTGTTATGCATCATTGACACAAGGGCGCTCATCATAATATAATTTCAAAACATGAGTAGTTTGTTATTTCTTTATAAAAAAGGAAGTAAATAATTACAATAAATTAACATGTTGTAGGGCTCAGTTTATGTTCGCAATTAAGTTTAAATTATACAACAATTTCAATAATTATCTTAGCTGATAAGGCGGTCTAATTTATAAATATTGGACTACATTTTAACATTTGTTAAAGTATGATGTAATTAGGATGCAAAGCTAATATCATTTTGAGAAAAAGAGAAAACTCATGTCTTCAGCGATTTAACCCTTATCTCATTGTTTTAAAAGTAGATTGATTCAAAGGTGTCCAATGTTGACTAGGGGTAAGGTAAAATGACGTGCTACTGCATGCAAATCATAAATTGTCTGTTTTGTGGTTTTATTGATAAATTATAAAATTCAAATACATTGTATTCTGACAAACATCTTGAAAATAGTATGTGGAATTCACAAATCTTAAACGTATTCCTTAATGAAAGCACTGTATACATACTTAGGCTAATGATTGGCAAGATTACTCATTTCCATTACTGTTTATGATCAATAATTAGTTGGCTGTGTGTATGGTCAACCTACTTTGGAATGGAGATTGATCATAAACAATGAAAAGCTTCAATTATCATTCACTTCGTTGACAAAACAATGCAAGTTATGATACATTTTCACTTGACCCGAACCCTGATGTTCCAATATGCCCCTCAGTTGATAACTATTTATTCAACTACTATAATGTTAGTGTTATGCATAACTGTAGTATGGATTTCCGGCGACATTGATGCGTTGCATCAACTTTCTATTGTATATACATTATAACATCATTATTAATAGTATAAGGTTGTTCAGTGGTTATGATATCGATATAATATCCCTCCTCCTATTTGAAGCTTCATTAATAAATCTAGCAAGACTACTTTGTAAATTTCTATTTTTAGTAGACATTAATCGCGAAAATTTAAACAATGTTGGAAAAGACGGTTTAAAATACTTTGTTCTTATATCTCTTAATGAGGGACATGTCAAGACAAAGTGGTATTCACTTTCCAATGAAAGTGTGTTGCATAATTCACAGTATCTTTCATTTCTCGCAATATTTGTATATCTACCAATTTCAACAGCTAGCTTATGATGCTTATGATCCGATATACGTACTTTTGTCAAACAAATTCTAACTCTATTATTTTTGATCATATTATAAAGTCGAGTTTCAGTTGAATTAGCGAATTGACAGACTTGCTAATTGGTGATCATAATATATACATTTTAAAAGTATTAATTTAAAAAAGCGTCTTGTTCAGCATGTGGTCCAGGATTATAATTTATATTATGGGTTATCACCGGACACTGTTATGTAGGACAATGTAAGAATAACTAGTAAAATAAATTACAGACAAGGAAAATTGAATTTATTTCCATGATATTTAACATAATACTTAAATATATTCTTATACCAGATTAAAAGAAGTTATAACCATTTGAAGTCTGAAAAATATGCCACATTGCGCTCAAAAGTCGTCTGCTGCAAATGCACTTCGATAGTCCAAAGGTTAACAATCAGGTTCTCCGTATTATTAAATGACAGGAATTAGACGTATATCGGAACAACTGACTTCTTCTTTGCTAAGGTTGTTTACCCTCGCACTCGGCACTAATGCCATTTGAATTTGAGTCTGCTTTTGATATAATAATGGTCAACAATCTTTGAGCAAAGACGAGAACTCACTCTCTTTGAAATCAAAGGCCGATGACATGTTTTATTCCTAAAGGAAGGTGATAATTGGCATTGATTGTAAAATAAAAAAATGGTAATTGACAATTTTCTTAGAAGCAAACTGATATATTGAGAAAGATTTATTAGGAAAAATAAGAAAGAATAATCAGAAAAAGATCTGATAGGAATTTGACATACAATACGGAAAAGGGAAGTAGTTCTATAAAAATATCTAGGATTAAAAATGAATAACAGTTTGAATCAGAATAGTACTCCGAGCTTGTTTGAAATTTGGCCTCCAAGGTTGACATACTGTAAGGTGCACAATGTTTAAATCGCTGGAGTTCAATTTGTAAATAATCAACTCTGTCATCTTAATCATAGGTTTTCCTTTTCTAAGTTAATTGTGTAATTGTCGAGGTCGTCAATACTCTTGACTTGTAATGTTAATGTTTCCTTGTATATTTGATTAACACTATCAATATCCTTTTGTAGATCAGTAGATTTGTGCTGTGGTACTTTACATTTGTTTTTAAATCTGTTTGTCTAAGCTTAACACTTTCCCAAATACAACAAATCTGCATCTGTCGACTTTGAAAACATGTAGGCAAAACTATAGTAAATATCTATAATTATTTGAAATAATTGAAAACATGTTGGCAAAAGGAGAAATTGTTCGTTTTGAGGAATTTCTCCTTTTGGCACTATGTTTTTTAAGTCGTCTGCTGCGGAGGCGTCAGAAAGCGTCTATATTAGGGAAAGGGTTAAGAAAGAAATGCAAACACTTGGTGTTTTGACAATAGTTGCAAGTGAATTAATTAATTTGTTACATTTCCTTGTACACTTTGATTTGATCCTTAGAAGTGAATTAAAACACAGAGTTTGTAGATCTTGTTCGTTTAAGTTGAGAAGGGTATGTTCCCCGCATCCTTCTTCTTCATGAAGGCAACCATCCTTTGGAAGTCCCGTTGTTTCTTCTTAACCAGTTGTAATGTGGTTGATTTCCTATTTGGAACTGTTGGTGTTTCAACTTGAACAAATTGAGGATTTAAGTTCCTGGCTAAATGTCCACAGCTATGAAACCTAAGATGGCAACCACAACAGTACCTTATTTTCATTTAAGGGGATTATCACTCGAATGGCAATTTAAAGTTCACACAATATGAGGCACCGAGAAAGTTATAACAGCTAAAAAGTGCTATACCAAGATTCTCCACCACATTTTATGTCGCAAAATATGTGTGGAAGAGAGTGATTGCGCAACACAAAAATAAAGCTTTATAAATCATTTCTCCACCAGAGTTGTCCTATTTTATAAATATTGGATCTCCGTAGTAAAGTTAACATTTGTTACACAAATATGAAAAATTCACCTGTACTCAAGTTAGTCAAAGATACTTTGGTAATCCACAATGTTTTTTAAAAAACCACTTCGATAGTCCAGAAATTAACAAGCAGGGGATCCGTATTGTTACCTGACAGCAATTAGACGTATGTTGGAACAACTGACTTTTGAGCCTGCTTTTTATATAATTATGGTCTTTGAGGAAAGGTGTGAAGGTCTTTGACATCAAAGGCCGATGATATGTTTTATTCATCAAGGTGATAATTTGCATTGATTGTAAAACAAAACATAGGTAGTTGACAATTTCCTAAGATGCAAACTAACATATTTAGAAAGAATAATTAGGAACAATAAAAAAGATTAATTAGAAAAATATCTGAAAGAAATACAATATGGAAAAAGGAAGAAATTATTTAAAAATATTTAGGATTAAAAATTGACATAATTTGAATCATAATACATGTATTTCTCTACGATAAATAATGTGTATATTTCTTTTGCTTCTAATCTGTGTACTTCTTTTTTTTCTACAGTATACACACATGATTGTGGTACAGTTTCAGTGGCAGAGCCACGGATGTTATTTACGTTTGTACCTAAGAACCAAACTGAGGTTAGTGAGGGAGGTGTTGAGTTGTTGAATTACGCTGATAACAATAACGAATATAATGCCACCAGTTGTACACGTAACAATGCATTGTTTACGTTGGATCTCGGGCGTATCAAAGCTGCAGCTGGAAAGTGGGTATTGTCACTGCTATACTCCACTTCTACTTGGGATTGTTGGAGTTTAAATGTATTTGTGCTAACGGTGCCAGACTCACTGTCGGGGCCCGTATTCACCAACCATTCTGAATTAATTTTAAATCTGCAGAATATTCTTAATGTCAAAGAAGAAAAACATCTGATTGATTTTAGGCAATCAGAAGCTGTGTTACTATGTGGATTTAGACCACGACTTAGAACGGTATTTACCTTGATGAATGAATACGAGTCCTTTCATGGGATAAGTTTAAGTTCACCAGCTTTGGAACTATTTAGACGAAAATATTGAAAATCTCGGAAAAATCAAATAAAATTAATAAATAGAGTTTTGATTTCTTTTTTAGAAATACTAATTTTGCCATGAATTTTTTTAAAAAGTCGTTTGTTGCAGATGCTTCAAAACGGAGGACGGGTTTATTTGGTAGTTGTGTTGATGACAGTGAGAGAATTAAATTAAAACAATAACAAAAGAAAGCTTCTTTAAGAAAGTTCAAATAAGAATTCTATAAGATCTATTGTTTTATCTGAGTTCTTGTTATGTTACGTTATGAGACTTTTATTCAAAGCGACGATTTTGAGGTCACCACTTTCAAATTCGCTTCTGCTATAATTTAAAACTATAATGGACAACTTCAGAATAATATGTACGGATAATGCATTGTGCCGAGCCTCGGTAGCTCAGCCAGTAGCGACGCGGGCTGTCAATCCAGGGATTATGAATTCAATCCCCAGCTCTGAGAAAGAAATGTTTAAAAGGCGTTAAACCTCAATTAATCAATGCAATCTATAAGTCGGAAAGGGTTAACAAGACCTCCTGGTTATGTTATTATTTACAAGTTCCTATATGTGTGATAAAGGATATTTTCGTACAAAAGCAAGTAAACAACACAAGTGAACCGTCCCGGGAGAAAACCAACACTGTAGAATCTGCGTAAAGTATCGACCTGGATCAGCCTAATCATGCCGTGCAAGCCAACCCGCACAGACACTTTTCGCCTGCTGTGGATTTTCTGTTTTAGTAATCATTGCTCTATACCTCTTTTCCCCTGAGACGGAATTTGTCGGCCCGGATTAGCCTGCGTGGGCTGCTCAAGTGTTGACTACATGTACAACTTGTTATTGTAACAATATTTACCCACTTACATGCACAATCATATTTGTTTTCTATTTGAGAGTTTCTCCTTTATTTGTCTTTTTGACATATTCAGTGGCTTCGCGATTACTCGAAGTCGAAATAAATGAAATTAAAATACTTCGAGTTATCGATATGTTCGAATGATCCGGCCTCGTTTTATGCTAGATTAATTTATGTATTTCTAGCTTTGTAATTTCATTTGTGCTAAAATGTTTTTATGAAATGTCAAGAAAATAGTGCACCAACAGTAAGGGTTGCTCGTGGAAATTCTGCATCGTTGTTTTAAAGAAACCGGATCCGTTCGAGGAATTTTATTCGAAATAAACGATTTATTCGAATTATCACATGTTCGAGTCATCGTGGGTTCAGTGTATATGGCTACTTTTTCATGTTTACACATCGTGTTTTGCAAATATTAACACTTTGACAACTATTCCAAGTAATTTCCACTTGTAGACAAATTTCGATCAAATGTACAGATGACGACCTTTGAAAACATTGTGAAAAAAGAAGAAATTGCTCCTGATGAACAATTTCTCCAAATATCACAATTTCCAACTCTATCTAATCATCAAAACTTTTATTTGTAGAGATTTCCTATTTTGTTTAGCATACGAGCGAGATTGAGATAATTGTGTATAAAGTAGGTAAACAATTACTTGTGTTTACTACAATTGGCCATTTGTTACGATTGTTAATCCTTATAAGATAATATTTGAATATGTTTTCTTCGATGAGTGTTTTCTCCTTTTCGTTATCTTGTAAACATATACTGTCCAAACTGACAAAAAGACAACCCATGGGAAGAGAACAATGCGGTCACAGGTGGTCTTTAATTGCAAGGTCGTTTATGCAGTAATGAGTTCCGCAATCTGTACCGTTTGTATCCAGTGGGCAGAAAACTTTAATCAGTGCATTTCAAACAGATTCGTGCTTCAAGATCACTTTCTTCGGTAACGTGAACTTTACAAAGTTTATAAGTTACATACATATGAGCCGTCCCGCGAGAAAACCAACAATATGGCCTCTGCGTAATGTAACGACACAGATCAGCCTGTGCAGTCCGCACAGACTGATCCGGGCAGACACATTCCGTATCAGGGGATAGAGGTATAGAGTATTGATTTCTGAAACAGATAATCCACTGTTCAATTGAAACTTCATATTGGGATTTTACCCTATCCCCCGTACAGTAAATTTGCATCAGGCGACTTTGAAAACACCTACCCCAAAACTAAGAAACATATCTATAAATGATGTCTTATGGTCTAAAAGAGTTGAACACATTGTGGCATAAGTAGAATTACCTCATGGTGAGCATTTCAGCGTTTGCAAAAAGTTTTCAAAAAACATCTGCTTCAGAGGCATCAGAAAGCGTCTGTATGTTGGAAGAGGTTAACGTGAAATTGAGTTCGTTGGGGTGAAACGATGTCAGTTTTCTCTGAAAATTACTGATACATAATGGGAAATATTTCGGAATGATTTGTCCGGTTCAGTGTCTCAATATTGAATACATGACTGAACATGTGTTTTCCGGTTTCATACATGCATGCAATGTTAAACGATGTTCAAGTGCCTCTTGTTTTTATATATAGACACTTTCTGATTGGTACTCAACTAAACTCAACTCGAATAATTTTATTAGGCAAGTCGGCACTAAATGTGCCATTGGCCATACAAAATACATACAAAATGGTTGAACATGCAAAAATCATGACTACAAAATATAATTACATGCATAACAAAACTATTCATTAGTCGCCGGGCAGAAGCCCGCGACTTCTATTTTTAATAGCTATTCAGAAATCACATGGGAGTTATTATTAGAAAAAAACAAATTTAAATGTCTTGAACATATTACAATTGCGTTTGTT
Source organism: Serripes groenlandicus (assembly GCA_031761405.1). Taxonomy (NCBI): domain Eukaryota; kingdom Metazoa; phylum Mollusca; class Bivalvia; order Cardiida; family Cardiidae; genus Serripes; species Serripes groenlandicus. The sequence continues at coordinate 112,094,353 of JASEVX010000003.1, forward strand.
TAAAAACACTAAGTTATGACACATCTAAAATGAAATAAATATTCCGATGTTTTAAGTATTTGCAGTTTCTTTATTTTGACTCGCATTTCTTTTTCTGGGTTTTATTTACGAAGACAAAACCGTCCATTTGAGACTTGCAGCAGACTGTTATGTGTCAATATCGAGATAAAAATCACGTCTAATTCTCCTTTAAAATAGCAATTTTAACTTACTGAATGTTATTTTCATGTTCAAAGAGATGTCTTGATTTGTGAAGAATGCACTTTATACTGTTTATCCATTTATATCTAAAATATGAACTGTTTCTAAGCTAAAACTGTTGATCGCGTGACTCGCGATTACCAACTGCGTAGATCAATCTCCTTTGCAGAGAGCCGCTCTTTACACCCACTTACAAATAGTAAATTATAGTTGATTTAAAATGTTTATTTGGTTCGAAACAAATGAAGAAAGAAAAACCAAGATAAAACTGGTTTCGATAGAAAAATGACTTTGAACGAACACTCTCTGCCTATAAAGAGAGTTTCAAGAACGACACCTCTGCGAAGAAGAATATGTGGGTCACAAATCGGGTCTTTCGTACACAATTATTTCGTCCTTGACAATTTTAAATGTGTCATTAAATTCCCTAAAGGAATATTGCTTCCGATCTGCATATTGTTATGCATCATTGACACAAGGGCGCTCATCATAATTTTATTTTAAAACATGAGTAGTTTATTATTTCATTATAAAAAAGGAAGGAAATAATTACAATAAATTAACATGTTGTAGCGCTCAGTTTATGTTCGCAATTAAGTTAAAATTATACAACAATTTCAATGAAATTTAACTGTTTAGCTGATATTATGTTTCGGTCTAATTTATAAATATTGGACTACATTTTAACATTTGTTAAAGTATGATATAATTAGGATGCCAAGCTAATATCATTTTGAGAAAAAGAGAAAACTCATGTCTTCAGCGATTTAACCCTTATCTCATTGTTTTAAAAGTAGATTGATTCAAAGGTGTCCAATGTTGACTTTAATAGGGGTAAGGTAAAATTACGTGCTATTGCATGCAGATCCTAAATTGTATGTTTTGTGGTTTTATTGATAAATAATAACATTCAAATATTCTGACAAACATCTTGAAAAGTGTATGTGGAATTCACAAAACTTAAAGTTATTCCCTAATGAAAGCACTGTATTCATACTAAGACTAATGATTGGCAAGATTACTCATTTCCATTACTGTTTATGATCAATAATTAGTTGGCTGTGTCAACCTACTTTGGAATGAAGATTGATCATAAACAATGAAAGGCTTCAATTATCATTCACTTCGTTGACAAAACAATGCAAGTTATGATACATTTTCACTTTACCCGAACCCTGATGTTCCAATATGCCCCTCAGTTGATAACTGTTTATTCAACTACTATAATGTTAGTGTTATGTATAATTGCAGTATGGATTTCCGGCGACATTGATGCGTTGCATCAACTTTCTCTTGTATATACATTATAACATCATTAGTCGCCGGGCAGAAGCCCGCGACTTCTATTTTTAATAGGTTTTCGGAAATGAGATGGGGGGGGGGGGGGGGGGGGGCTATTATTAGATTATTTTTATTAAATGTCATGAACATATTACAATTGCGTTTGTTTAAAAACACTAAGTTATGACACATCTAAAATGAAATAAATATTCCGATGTTTTAAGTATGTGCAGTTTCTTTATTTTGACTGGCATTTACGTTTTTGTGTTTTATTTACGAAGACAAATAGTCCCTATTAGCTAGACTGGGATACTTTATTTTCATAAACTATGTAATCAAAAGGCGATAACTACAAACCTTTACGTCGAACAGTCTAATTTGATTACATACGCGCACCTGCTTGCAGCCGATTATCGATATTAAAATCACGTCGAATTCTCCTTTTAATAGATAAGTATCAACATAAACTGGTAACAGAAACAAAAATAAGAATAATTGGTGAAAATATGTCTCAAATATAAGCCTGTTTATCGGTCGTGAACGTCGAAATGCCTTTTCCGCAGTTTGTGACCTACTTTCATATTGCCAAAATGTAAACAAAGCGAAGTAACCGGAAGTAAAATGTAAACTTAGAAAAGTGACTTTTTTATGCATACAAAAAATGTCGCACGACAAATTGATTTCTGAAACGTCACGAAACGAGTGCATGGGTCGAATATAGGAGAAAGACAGATACTATAGAAATGCTTTTTTCTCTCGAATGCACTAAAGCTTTGCCTGATTTTTTATTCACTTTCTTCGATGTTTGACACTACGACTCGATTATGAAACGAGGGTCAACATTTCGAAAGAATGCTCAAACACCTTATTACAGATAGATAGCTAATATTACACACTTAAATGTTTAAATATATGTGATATTAAATGATTATTTGGCTTGAAACAAATTAAGAGAAGAACAAACTCTGATAAACAATAGATTTAGAAATAAAGAAAATCTGCTCTTTCGCACCCAATTAATTTCATACTTGCCACCTATTAAATATTAATTTTTTTTTTTTTTTTTTTTTTTCAAGTTTTATTAAATATAATCTCAGTTCATGTATACATGACAATATGAGAAATATAAACACAGAATAATTTAAACATATATAAACGAGGCGTACCAAACAAGCACTAACATGTAGCATATTAAATAATACAATATAGACTGGAAAATCAAATAAGGTACCTGAAAGGGGTGGGGGGGGGGGGGGGGGGGGGGGGGATACTCAAAAGAAACCACTTTACCTCTTAAACTTATTTATGATTGCCTTTATGAATGTGCAAAGTTTTCGATATTTCACAAAATTCGAAGTGTTAATGTTCATGAGACTTTTGAAAAGATGGATATTCGGACGTTTGTAAAAAATATTATCTATAAATCTTTTCCTCTCCGAATTAAAGGAATTGCATTCTAATAAGTAATGAAATTCATCCCCAATCGAGTTATTAAGGTTACACAAAGGACATTGTTTAGACTGAGTATTATTTCTGTTCCAGCTTGATGGGACTCGCAACTGGCATTTCTCTTGCGCCAAACATATATTGTATGCATCAACAATTTAGATAAACAATTTAGCTGATATGTTGTTTCAAGTGTGGATACGTGGATAAATTTTAACATATGTGAAATATTTATTATAATTATTATTAAAAAGGAGAAAGTTCATGTCTTCAGCAATTTAACCGTTTTCTCAATGTTTTAAGCGTTTAAAGGTTTTCATTGTTGCTTCAGACATGGAAATATTTAATAGCTTTTTATTGCATGTAGGTTTAAATCCCAAAATGTATTAATTTGTTGTGGTTTTATTGACAAATACAAAACATCCAAAATCCTGACCAAAAGAAATCCTGAAATTTGTAGATCTATGTGGAATTTCAAAAATCCTGGAATTAGTCCTTATGAAAACATTATGTGTATGTTTAGACTAATGAAAGTCAAGAATACATGTGTGTTAACAAATAAATCAATGCAGTCTTTTCCGGCGACATTGATGCCTTGCATCAACTTTCTCTTGTTATTAATAGTATAAGGTTGTTCAGTGGTTATGATATCGATATGAGATCCCTCCTCTTATTTGAAGCTTCATTAATACATCTAGCAAGACTACTTTGTTAATTTATATTATGGGAGTAATCACCGGACACAGTTATGTAGAATATTGTAAGAATAGCTGGTAAAATAAATTACAGACAAGGAAAATTAAATTTATTTCCGTGGTAATATTTAACATAATACTTAAATATATTCTTATACCAGATTAAAAGAAGTTATAACCAGTTGAAGTCTGAAAAATAGGCCACATTGCGCTCAAAAGTCGTCTGCTGCAAATGCGCCACACTGCGTCTACATGAGGGAAATGGTTAACAGGAAAAGGTGCATCAAATAAATTGCAGACAGTTGTTGGTGGTAACAATCCACAATGGCCCGAAATCGGATCGATCATAATGGTGAATCATAAATGTGGTTTTGGGTGTTACCAATCTTAACTTTTGCAGCCTCAACGCTTACCCACATACATGTGTACAATTATTCTGTAACAGACGAGTTTTAAAACGGCTTGGCAAAAACATGGACAATGTCCAAAAGCGTCTGCATGTGGTATCTAACTAACAGCGATTTTGACACAGCATACAAAGCAAAACTCACCTTTATTTTACAAATCTGCTATAGACGACTTCGAAAACCTCTAATATATCAGAACATTGAAATATCATAAATGTAATTAAATATATTATATTTAAAAAAAATTCAGACACGGTTTCGAGATTTTTTTCATCGATAAAATGTGGTGGTAAAAACTATTCAAACATCTGGAAAATGACTATAAATATTGAGCAATTAATAATTTTCCAACAATGTTATCAAATGTCGCCTGCTTTAGATGAAACAAAAGGTTTGCATATGATAAATGGTTATAGGGCTTTTATAATTTTATTAGGCAAGTCGGCACGATTTGTTCTATTTCTTTCTGAGTCTACGATTTTTATGAGGGGGATTCAGCTGTGCTGAATACCTCCGTATATTGTCATGCCCAGCTTACAGGAAATGAAAATTTGTATATTGTTTGTGCTGCCCTCTGTTTTTTCAAAATGGACAATTTTTCTTGATTGCCCAGGGATCAGTTAAATACGTTTCACAACAAGCTAAACAGTATGCACATTATACAAAGTAAACGTACACAATGTAAAGTTTTAATCCATACATTTGTATACATAATTTAGAAATATAAGTATAAAATATAACACAAAGTAACTTCATTTTATATAAAAGTATAACAATTTGCTTGTGCAAAAATAACAAAATGTAAATTTATATTTAAACCATTTTTTGTTTGAGAAAACCCCTAGTCATAGCGTTTGTTTTATTTTTACACAACGGGTTAAAATGTTCAGTTTAATCCTTAGTCATAGCATTTGTTGTATTTTTACACAACGGGTAGAAATGTTCACTTTAATGATTATTATTATATATAGGGTTTTACGCCACTTCCAACATTATTTCAGTTATATCACGGCGACAGTTCACTTATTCATGATCCCTGGGTAAACAAACCAGTACTAGGCTAGGAAATATGCCTTGCCAAAGGGCACTCCACCATGACCGTTGCACTTTAATGATACTGTGTATCACATTTAAAACAAATGGCTGTCAATGTTCAAGGTTACTAAGAGCTCATAAGTCTGTATAAATGCTTCTGATAAATAATGAACTATACATATTGCCCCCATGTATCTAGTTAATTAAACGATCCACTGTTTGCTACATCCCCCGCATTTTAGTACTTCAGTACTTTAATTAATCTTTGTATTTCTATCTGAGTCTTCAATTTATAATCTATGTATTTCTATCTGAGTCTACGATTTATAATACTTGTATTTCTTGTATTTATAATTTATAATTTCTATTTTAAAGATACCTTTGAAATAGAAAGATATATTGAGGTGTTACCTAGTAACTTATATGTGCATCTGGGAAAAAATAAGACTGTCAACGCACCATTGGCATGGTGATGGAACGTTGCATTCATAAATACCTATATAATTTTCTTAAATAAAACAATTCATTAACATCACATCAATCAGGTTTCATCAAAGGTGATTCAACGACTAATCATTTAGCCTACTTGTATAATGACATTTGCAAGGCTATTGATCAAGCAAAAGAAGTACATGCAGTATTCTGTGATATATCTAAAGCGTTCGATAGAGTATGGCACAAAGGTCTACTGCACAAGCTATCATCTATATGTGTCAAGGGCTATTTGTTACAATGGTTTGCGTCATATCTGTCTTTGCGAAAGCAAGGCGTAGTAATGACGAATCATCGCTCTGATTGGTCTCCGGTAGCCGCTGGCTCCATCCTCGGTTCCCTATTGTTTTTGATTTATATTAATGACATAGTAGATCAAATACAATCGGAAATCAAACTGTTCGCCGATGACACGAGTCTGTATGTCGTTGTTGACAATCCAAATGAATCGTCAGAAAAACTTAACCGAGATCTTCAAACAATTCAGTCATGGTCTGTAAAATGGCTAGTGTCTTTTAATCCTAGCAAAACCGAATCAACTGTACCATCCATCCTTGTACTTAAACAACACCGAAATATCACAGGTCAAGACACATAAACACCTTGGAGTTACATTTTAGGATGATGGTCGATAGAAAACCAATATTTCTCTCATACTTGACAAAGCTTGGAAAATATTGGGCATACTTAGGTCTCTAAAGTTTTTACTGTCACGGTCTTGTCTAGAAAGAATATATGTATCCTTCATTCGTCCCGTTCTTAAGTATGCTGATGCCGTATGGGATAACTGCAAGAGGCATTAAAAACTGGTTTAGAAGCTGTTCAAATCGAAGCTGCGAGTATAGTATCAGGAGCTTCTAAACTTTGCAATATCGAATCACTCCTAAATGATCTTAAATGGGAATCGAAGAAGACAGCATAAACTTATTCTTATGTACAAAATGTCTAATAACGTAACACCTTCTTACTTGTCCAACTTAATCCCCTCAAAACAATAAACTCGCTATTCCCTTAGGAATAATGCCAATGTTCTTTTAACACAATCTAGAACCGATTTATATTCGTTTTCTTTTCTACCATCAGTTATTAGAGAATCGAATGCTCTCACTCTAGATACTAGACAGGCACGATCACTAGAATGTTTTAAATCCATTCTTAATAGAAACAGGCAAACACCTCCATCTTACTATTCAAAACGGTACTCGCCGCGGTCAAATTCTTCATACTCGTCTTCGACTTAGATGTAGCTCGTTGAACCATGATCTTCATCGACGTTCGTTAGTGGAATCTCCTCTATGCTCTTTCAGATCCATCGAAACGACTTATCACAACCTTCTTCATTGTACCAATTATAATTGCGCGCGAATTCAATTTCTATTGAACATTCCGTGTCCGGCAACCCTTAACAACCCTTTATTTGGAAACTAGCACCTTTCAAAGAAAACAAATGAGCAACTTATAATAGATGTTCAAAACTTTATAAAAGCATCAAAACGTTTCAATAAGTAGGATAGACTGACCCGACTTGCCCATCAACCTGGTTCCGCTGTCTGTTAAGTTTGCAAATTCGTATTCTAACACATATGTTTTCATCTATCTTATTTGTTTGGTTAATCCCGTAGAGTTTAAACCAAACAATTTAATAAATGCACATATCTTAAAGATCTGCTTATATTCCGGGAATGAAAGCCTATCGCACTCTTACTCGATTCGTAGGACCCTTCTCGGGATGTTAACAATAATATCATCAACATAATGTTAACTGGTTTATATCGGATTGAGAAAATGATTTGTGCATGGAGAAGAATTTATGTAAGTTTTTAGTAACTTGTTTTCTAATCCTTGCTGATAAACACAACATTGTAAGTATATGTAACTGTAATTGGCTATGTAAAATTAATGTGAATAAATATTGTTTAAACTAAAGATAGAGTCCTGACGTTGTGCAGGCCAATTTGCTCAGTATAACAAGCGACTGTCTACTTGTTATGATTAAAATGACATAAAAGACGATTATCATGTTGCTTTAATCTGTCCGGCTTACGCTCGTATCAGAACTATATATTTGTTGAACTTTTAAGCAAATTGGCTAAATATATACGAAAAGCATCTATTCTACGTTTGACTTTTATTTATAGAAATTAATCTGACATTGATCTGAATGAATATTTTACCATAAAAATTGCTGAAGTATATAGTTTACATTTGTAAATATCTGTGATTTGTTCATCTTTGTATATGTATGTGTTAAATCGAAGTAATGCTTATAGCTCATTCATGACTTATTTAAAATATATATATTCTTTTTGTGTATGTAACTAGAAAATATGTAAAGTTTACGTTACAAAAAAACCAAACGAATATCTATCTATATATGTTTCTGAGACAACGCTTTATAATCCATGTATTTCTGTCTGTGTCTACGATTTATAATCTATTTATTTATATCTGTGTCTATGATTTATAATCCATGTGTTTATATCTTTTATCTATGATTTATAATCTATGTATTTCTATTTGTCTCCACGATTTATAATCCATGTATTTATGTCTGTGTCTATGACTTATAATCCTTGTATTTATATCTGTGTCCACGATTAATAGTCCATGTATTTCTACATGTATCTGTTTCTACGATTCATAATCCATGTATTTCTATCTGTGTCTATGATTTATAATTCATGTTTTTCTATCTGTGTCTACGATTTGTAATCTATAATCTGTGTCCACGATTTATAATCCAGGTATTGCTATCTATTTTTACGATATATAATCTATGTATTTATATCTGAGTCGACGGTCTATAATCCATGTATTTCTATCTGTTTCCACAAATAATAATTATTGTATTTCTATTTGTGACCAAGATTTATACGATTTATAATCCATGTATTTCTATCTATTTCTACGATTTATAATCTATGTATTTCTATCTGTGTCTACTACAATTTACAATCCATGTATTTCTTTCCGAGTGTACGATTTATGATTCATGTATTTCTATTTGAGTCTACGATTTATAATCCATGTGTTTCTACGATTTATAATCCTTGTATTTCTATCTGAGTTTACGATTTATAATCGATGTGTTTCTACGATTTAGAATCGTAGTATTTCTATCTGAGTTTACGATTTATAATCCATGTGTTTCTACGATTCATAATCCTTGTATTTCTTGTATTTCTATTTGTTTCGACGATTTAGAATCCATATTTTATGTCGCAAAGATATGTGAGTGAATGCGCAACATAAAAAGAAATATTTAACAAATTTATTTCTCCACCAGAGTTGTCCTATTTGTATAAATATTGGATCTGCAATAGTAAAGTTAACAGTTGTTAGACAATCATCAAAAAGTATTTGTACTCAAGTTAGTCAAAGATACTTTGGTAATCCAAAATGTTTTTTTTTAAAAAGCACTTCGATAGTCCAAATGTTAACAAGCAGGTTCTCCGTATTATTAACTGACAGCAATGAGACGTATATGGGAACAACTGACTTCTTCTTTGCTGAGGTTGTTTACTCTCGCGCTCGGCACTAATGCCATTTGAATTTGAGTCTGCTTTTGGTATAATAATGGTCAACATTCTTTGAGCAAAGACGAGAACTCACTCTCTTTGAAATCAAAGGCCGATGACATGTTTTATTCCTAAAGGTGATAATTGGCATTGATTGTAAAATAAAACATTGATATTTGACAATTTTCTGAGATGCAAACTGATATATTGAGAAAGATTAATTAGGAAAAATAAGAAAGATTAATCAGAAAAGGAACTGGAAGGAATTTTACATACAATACGGAAAAAGGTAGTAGTTCTATAACAATATTTAGGATTAAAAATTACAGTTTGAATCACAATAGTCCTCCGAGCTTGTTTGAAATTTGGCCTCCAAGGTTGACATACTGTAAGGTGCACAATGTTTAAATCGCTGGAGTTCAATTTGTAAATAATCAACTCTGTCATCTTAATCATAGGTTTTCCTTTTCTAAGTTAATTGTGTAATTGTCGAGGTCGTCAATACTCTTGACTTGTAATGTTAATGTTTCCTTGTATATTTGATTAACACTATCAATATCCTTTTGTAGATCAGTAGATTTGTGCTGTGGTACTTTACATTTGTTTTTAAATCTGTTTGTCTAAGCACTTTCCCAAATACAACAAATCTGCATCTGTCGACTTTGAAAACATTTAGGCAAAACTATAGTAAATCTCTATAATCGAAAGTTTAATTATTTGAAATAATTGAAAACATATTGGCAAAAGGAGAAATTGTTCGTTTTGAGGAATTTCTCCTTTTGGCACAATGTTTTCAAAAGTCTTCTGCTGCAGAGGCGTCAGAAAGCGTCTATATTAGGGAAAGGGTTAAGAAAGAAATGCAAACACTTTGTGTTTTGACAATAGTTGCAAGTGAATTAATTAATTTGTTACATTTCCTTGTACACTTTGATTTGATCCATAGAAGTGAATTAAAACACAGAGTTTGTAGATCTTGGTCGTCTAAGTTGAGAAGGGTATGTTCCCCGCATCCTTCTTATTCATGAAGGCAACCATCCTTTGGAAGTCCCGTTGTTTCTTCTTAACCAGTTGTAATGTGGTTTATTTCCTATTTGGAACTCAGTGTTGGTGTTTCAAGTTGAACAAATTGAGGATTTAAGTTGTTGGCTAAATGTCCACAGCTATGAAACCTAAGATGGCAACCACAGCAGTACCTTATTTTCATTTAAGGGGATTATCACTCGAATGGCAATTTAAAGTCCACACAATATGAGGCACCGAGAAAGTTATAACAGCTAAAAAGTGCTATACCCAGATTCTCCACCAAATTTTATGTCGCAAAATTATGTGTGGAAGAGAGTGATTGCGCAACACAAAAATAAAGCTTTATAAATTATTTCTCCACCAGAGTTGTCCTATTTTATAAATATTGGATCTCCATAGTAAAGTTAACATTTGTTACACAAATATTAAAAATTCACTTGTTCTCAAGTTAGTCAAAGATACTTCGGTAATCCACAATGTTTTTTTAAAAAAACACTTCGATAGTCCAGAAATTAACAAGTAGGGGATCCGTATTGTTACCTGACAGCAATTAGACGTATGTTGGAACAACTGACTTTTGAGCCTGCTTTTTATATAATCAAAGGCCGATGATATGTTTTATTCATCAAGGTGATAATTTGCATTGATTGTAAAACAAAACATAGGTAATTGACAATTTCCTGAGATGCAAACTAACATATTTAGAAAGAATAATTATGAATAATAAAAAGGATTATTTAGAAATATATCTGAAAGAAATACAATATGGAAAAAGGAAGAAATTATATAAAAATATTTAGGATTAAAAATTGACATAATTTAAATCATAATACATGTATTTCTCTACGATAAATAATTTGTATATTTCTTTTGCTTCTAATCTGTGTACTTCTTTTTTTTCTACAGTATACACACATGATTGTGGTACAGTTTCAGTGGCAGAGCCTGCCATTGACGGAAAGCGGATGTTATTTACGTTTGTACCTAAGAACCAGACTGAGGTTAGTGAGGGAGGTGTTGAGTTGTTGAATTACGCTGATAACAATAACGAATATAATGCCACCAGTTGTACACGTAACAATGCATTGTTTACGTTGGATCTCGGGCGTATCAAAGCTGCAGCTGGAAAGTGGGTATTTTCACTGCTATACTCCACTTCTACTTGGGATTGTTGGAGTTTAAATGTCTTTGTGCCAACGGTGCCAGACTCACTGTCGGGGCCCGTATTCACCAACAATTCTGAATTAATTTTAAATCTGAAGAATATTCTTAATGTCAAAGAAGAAAAACATCTGATTGATTTTAGGCAATCAGAAACTGTGTTACTATGTGGATATAGACCACGACTTAGAACGGTATTTACCTTGATGAATGAATACGAGTCCTTTCATGGGATAAGTTTAAGTTCACCAGCTCTGGAACTATTTAGACGAAAATATTGAAAATCTCGGAAAAATCAAATATAATTAATAAATAGAGTTTTGATTTCTTTTTTAGAAATACTAATTTTGCCATGATTTTTAGCTCACCTGAGCTTTGCTCAAGGTGAGTTATTGTGATCGCCTTTTGTCCGGCGTCCGTCGTGCGTCGACCGTCGTGCGTCAACTTCTTCTCCTCAGTAACCAGTGGGTCAATTGGGATGAAACTTCACAGAAAGCATCCTCTCAATGACCTCACCAGATTTCCTTCAAATTTTTGGGATCCATGCAGAATTCTGGTCTCCATGGCAACGAAATGAAAAAAACTTCGAAATTCTTCTTCTCCCAAACTGGTTGGCAGATTTTCAAATAATTTTGTAGAAATGTTCCTTGGATGACCCTCTATAAGATTCCTTCAAGCCATGTTGATTGGTCAAAAAACATGGCCGCCAGGGGGGGCGGGGCTATTTTGCCATATATGGCTATAGTGAAAACTTAAAAAATCTTCTTCTCCGAAAGTGTCTGGCCGATTTTCAAATCATTTTGTAGAAATGTTCCTTAGGTGACCCTCTATCAGATTCCTTCAAGCCATGTTGATTGGTCAAAAAACATGGCTGCCAGGGGGGCGGGGCTATTTTGCCTTATATGGCTATAGTGAAAACTTAAAAAATCTTCTCCTCCGAAAGTGTCTGACCGATTTTCAAATAATTTTGTAGAAATGTTCCTTGGATGACCCTCTATCAGATTCCTTCAAGCCATGTTGATTGGTTGAAAAACATGGCCGCCAGGGGGGGGCAGGGCTATTTTGCCTTATATGGCTATAGTGAAAACTTAAAAAATCTTCTCCTCCGAAAGTGTCAGACCAATTTTCAAATAATTTTGTAGAAATGTTCCTTAAGTGACCCACTTTCATATTCCTTCAAGCCATGTTGATTGGTAAAAAAACATGGCCACCAGGGGGGCAGGGCTATTTTGCCTTATATGGCTATAGTGAAAACTTAAAAAAATCTTCTTCTCCGAAAGTGTCAGGCTGATTTTTAAATATATTTGTAGAAATGTTCCTAGTGTGACCCTCTATCAGATTCCTTCAAGCCCTGTTGATTGGTAAAAAAACATGGCCGCCAGGGGGGGGGGGGGGGGGGGCGGGGCTATTTTGCCTTATTTGGCTATAGTGAAAACTTAAAAAATCTTCTTCTCCGAAAGTGTCAGGCCGATTTTCAAATAATTTTGTAGAAATGTTCCTAGGGTCACCCTCTATCAGATTCCTTCAAGCCAAGTTGATTGGTCGGAAACTATGGCCGCCAGGGGGCGGGGCTTATATAGTTAAATTAAAAAAAAAAATCAGGTGAGCGATCCAGGGCCATCATGGCCCTCTTATTTTAAAAAGTCGTTTGTTGCAGATGCTTCAAAATGGAGGACGGGTTTATTTGGTAGTTGTGTTGATTACAGTGAGATAATTAAATTAAAACAAAAGAAAGCTTCTTTAAGAAAGTTTAAATAAGAATTCTATAAGATCTATTGTTTTATCTGAGTTCTTGTTATGTTACGTTATGAGACTTTTATTCAAAGCGACGATTTTAAGGTCACAACTTTCAAATTCGCTTTTGCTATAATTTAAAACTATAATGGACAACTTCAGAATAATATGTACGGATAATGTATTGTGCCGAGCCTCGGTAGCTCAGCCAGTAGCGACGCGGGGTGTCAATCCAGGGATTATGAATTCAATCATGTCCAACTTTCGGTACCTAATCAAAAATCAAGGGACATAATTCAATTAAGGGCAAATGTTTGTATCGTTAAAGTTACGCTCCTTATTTGTAATCCTTTGTTCATAATCTTTAAGTGCCGGTCTATAAAACGCAGCGATGCGTGACATGTATATTGCCAGTTAATTAATAAATCGATTTTGATCGAGTTTTATTGCCCTGCCTCGGGGGTATTTTAAATTAGAGGAATTACTCTAGTTTAAGTTTTGCTGACAAAAGTAATAACATAATCAATTTAAAAGTAAGATGCTTGCTAAATTGAGACACTGTTAAATTGTAAATATTGAATTAAGTAAAATAAGTAAAATTAAACACGATAATCGATCGGCATATATCTTCATGTGTAAACAATATTGCGGTTTAACGACTTTTTTATTTTTGCAATATAAAAATGATAATAAGAGACTTTTCTTGTAAGTTTAAGAGTTAGACGATATTAAAAACAAAAACACAACATTAGTTCAGTATTTCTTTATTTACATTTACATTTAGACACATATACATTTGATTGTGACGTCGACTATGATGCTATGTTTTATAGAATGCAGAAGCTGTAAATGTTGTACATTTGATTAATAGCATTTGGTGTTTTTCAATAAATCGGCTTTGTTAATTAGTGTTAATTGCATTATCTACATTACTTTGGTAGCAACAAAGATGCAATGGATTTATTTTATACATACTTTATTGTACCCAGTAGGGTATCAGTTAAATGTAGAATTATTAAAATACTGACAATATAGTAACGTTTTGGCTATATACTTTAATAGAAAAAAGCAAGAATTAATAAATATATATATCACAGGTTCCATATGCATGATATTAGATTGATACTATATATATGGATCTGGGATTTATATATTTAAAATAACCGCGCTCTAATATTACCTACATAATATGTACAACATATTAAATGAATCATAATATAGGAAGCAATTGGCTATTTGTTAATTAAAGTAATCTATATCTAATAGGAATTTTACAAACAAAACATAAGTCTTTAGAAAAAAATCCGGACCTGTCAATTATATATTTTAATCTCGATTAGAAAACACGCAGACAATGGCTCAAAGTCGCTCAGAAGAAAATGGCATCGGCGATAGTCCCATTTTTGCACTTTTCCCCGATCGCTAACCACAAATCCGACATTCACAGCGTGTCGGTTTAAAAAGTCAATAGTGGCCATGTGTGTGTACACGATGTACAGATGGGTACCTTCAACTCGATGGGTGTATGCAAACGGTTACACCCCAATTAATCTATGCAATTTATAAGTCGGAAAGGGTTAACAAGACCTCCTGGTTATGTTATTATTTACAAGTTCCCATATGTGTGATAAAGGATATTTGCGTACAAAAGCAAGTAAACAACACAAGTGAGCCGTCCCGCGAGAAAACCCAAACTGTATAATCTGCGTAAAGTATCGACCCGGATCAGCCTAAGCATGCCGCACAGGCTTACTCGGATAGACACATTTCGCCTCCTGTGGATTTTCTGTTTCAGGAATAACTACTCTATACATATATCCCACTAAGACGGAATGTGTCGGCCGGATCAGTCTGCGCGGACAGCGCAGGCTGATCTGGTCGATACATTACGCAGATGTCTATCGCCGCAGCCTCACGAGAAAACCAACACTGTATAATCTGCGTAAAGTATCGACCCGGATCAGCCTAAGTATGCCGTGCAAGCCAACCCGCACAGACACTTTTCGCCTGCTGTGGATTTTCTGTTTTAGGAATCATTGCTCTATACCTCTTTCCCACTGAGATGGAATTTGTCGGCCCGGATTAGCCTGCGTGGGCTGCTCAAGTGTTGACTACATGTACAACTGGTTATTGTAACGATATTTACCCACTTACATGCTAATATACAATCATATTTGTTTTCTATTTGAGAGTTTCTCCTTTATGTGTCTATTTGACATATGCAGTGGTTTCGCGATAACTCGAAGTCGAAATAAATGAAATTAAAATACTTCGAGTTATTGATATGTTCGAATGATCCGGCCTCGTTTTATGCTAGATTAATTTATGTATTTCCAGCTTTGTAATTTCATTTGTGCTAAAACGTTTTTGTGAAATATCAAGATGTTCGAGTCATCGTGGGTCCAGTGTATATGGCTACTTTTTCATGTTGACACATCGTGTTTTGCAAATATTAACACTTTGACAACTATTCCAAGTATTTTCAACTTGTAGACAAATTTCGATAACATGTACAGATGACGACCTTTGAAAACATTGTGAAAAAAGAAGAAATTGCTCCTGATGAACAATTTCTCTACATACATTCCATACCGATCTAGTCATCAAAACTTTTATTTGTAGAGATTTCCTATTTTGTTTGGCATACGAGCGAGATTCAAATAGTTGTGTATAAAGTAAGTAAACAATTACTTGTGTTTACTACATTTAGCCATATGTTATGATTGTTAATCATCATATGATAATATTAGTTGAATATTTTTTCTTCGATGAGAGTTTCTCCTTTCGTTATCTTGTAAACATAAACAGTCCAAACTGTGTTTAAAAACCACCCTTGGGAAGAGAACAATACGGTCCTTGTTCACAGGTGGTATTCAATTGCATGGTCGTTTATTCAGAAAAAAAGTAAATGTACAATTAAAAAAATGGTTTCTATAGACAGGGAATTGCTCTGCAAATGTGGTCTTTAGCACAGGTTTGACTGTATTGCCAAAAAAGCTTTCAGCTCATATTATTCACGTCCAATTTCTAATACCTAACACGCAATCTGTACCGTTTGTATCCAGTGGGCAGTAAACAACTTTAATCAGTGCATTTCAAACAGATTCGTGCTTCAAGATCACTTTCTTCGGTAACGTAAACTTTACAAAGATTATAAGTTACATATATATGAGCCGTCCCGCGAGAAAACCAACAATATGGCCTCTGCGTAATGTATCGACCCAGATCAGCCTGTGCAGTCCGCACAGACTGATCCGGGCAGACATATTCCGTCGCAGGGGGATAGAGGTATAGAGTATTTATTGATTTCTGAAACAGAAAATCCACTGTTCAATAGAAACATCACATTGGTATTTTACCCTATCCCTCGTACAGTAAATTTGCAGCAGGCGACTTTGAAAACATCTACCCAAAATTAGGAAAAATCTCTATAAATGATGTCTTATGGTCTAAAAGAGTTGAAAACATTGTGGCATAAGAAGAATTATCCCATGGTGAGCATTTCAGCTTTTGCCACACAGTTTTCAAAAGATATCTGCTGCAGAGGCATCAGAAAGCGTCTGTATGTTGGAAGAGGATAACGGGAAAACTTAGTTCGTTTGGGTGAAACGATGTCAGTTTTCTCTGAAAATTACTGAAACATATATTGAATACAGGACTGAATATGTGTTTTCCGGTTTCATACATGCATGCATTGTTAAACGATGTTCAAGTGCCCCTTGTTTATATTTATATATAGACACTTTCTGGTTGGTGATCATATTATAAAGTCGAGTTTCAGTTGAATGAGCGAATTGACAGACTTACATATTGGTGATCATAATATATACATTATAAAAGTATTAATTTAAAAAAGCGTCTTGTTCAGCATGTGGTCCAGGATTATAATTTATATTATGGGAGTAATCACCGGACACTGTTATGGAGAAAAAGGTAAGAATAACTGGTAAAATAAATTATAGACAAGAAAATTCAAATTTATTTCCATGGAAATATTAACATTCTACTAAAATAATTCTTATACCAGATCAAAAGAAGTGATACCTGAAAAATAGGCAACGTTGCTCTCAAAAGTCGTCTGCTGCAAATGCGTCAAACTGCGTCTACATGAGGGAAATGGTTAACAGGAAAATGTGCATCAAATAAATTGCAGACAGTTGTGCAGACAGTTGTTGGTGGTAACAATCCACAATGGCCCGAAATCTGATCGATCATAATGGTGAATCATAAATGTGGTTTTGGGTGTGACCAATCTTAACTTTTGCAGTCTCAATCCTTACCCACATACATTTGTACAATCATTCTGTAACATAAAACTTTTAAAAACGGCTTGGCAAAAACATGGACAATGTCTTTAAATCAAAGTATGAATATCGATTCGAGTTGAAAATATTATGACAAAATGGGAAATTACTCAGCATTACTAATTTCTACTTTTGTTACGATGCTTTCAACAGACGTCTGCTGCAGATGCGTCCAAATGCGTCTGCATGTGGAAAAGGGCTAACAGCGAGTTTGACACGTCATACAAAGCCACACTCACCCGTTATTAAACAAATCTGCTATAGACGACTTCAAAAACATCTAATATATATTAGAACATTGAAACATCAGAA
Organism: Serripes groenlandicus; assembly: GCA_031761405.1. Taxonomy (NCBI): domain Eukaryota; kingdom Metazoa; phylum Mollusca; class Bivalvia; order Cardiida; family Cardiidae; genus Serripes; species Serripes groenlandicus. Next base: position 112,111,962 of record JASEVX010000003.1, read on the forward strand.
ATGTAATTTAATAAAATATATTTAAAAAATAACCACACAAAGATTTAATATTTTTTTCAACAATAATATGTGATGGAAAAAACTATTCAAACATCTGGACTATACATATTGAGCAAATAATAATTTTCCAACAATGTTATCCAAAGTCGTCTGCTGCAGATGAAACAAATGGTTTTGCACATGGAAAATGGTTATAGGAGTTTTATATAGCGGTCTGAGTTATAATCCTTGTGTTTCTTTTTCTTTCTGAGTCTACAATTTATAATCTATGTTTTTATATCTGAGTCTTCGATTTTTAATCGTTGTATTTATATCTGAGTCTTCGATTTATAATATTTGTATTTTTATCTGAGTCTACGATATATAATCCATGCATTTCATCTGTGTCTACGATTTATAATTTATAATTTCTACTTTAAAGATACATTTGAAATAGACAAATATATTGACGTGTTACCTATTAATTTATATGTGCATCTGGCAAAGTTAAGACTTTCATCGCACCATTTAAAGGTAGATTCCGGACGTTATACAGGTCAATATGTTCAGTATAACCATCGACTGTGTATTTTCATTGAGGCACAGGCGGGTTTCAGATCAAATATGGGTACTGTAGATAATTTATTTGTTTTACATGGGCTGATAAATCACATAATTAATAGTGGTAATAGATTGTACTGTGCTTTTATAGACTTTAGCAAGGCCTTTGACTATGTTACGAGGGATAATTTGTGGCATAAATTAATAAAACTCGGTTTACGTGGAAACATACTGAACATAATTCGTTCTATGTACTCATCAGTTAAATCAAAAATCAAATATCAAAATCAAATTAGTGACAGTTTCGAATGTAATCTGGGTGTCAGACAGGGAGAATGCTTATCTCTTTTCCTATTTTCGATGTTCCTAAATGACATTGAAGATGTTTTTATAAATGAGGGTCTATGTGGCTTAGATGTTAGTACATTTAAACTGTTTTTGATATTATATGCTGATGATATTGTCATCTTCGCAAATAGTGCTGACGAATTACAAAAAAGTTTAAATTCGATGCATGAGTACTGTAACAGGTGGAAATTAAAAATAAATGTCTCAAAAACAAAAATTATGATTTTCAAAAAAGGTGGCCGAACACCTGCAAATATACGATTCAATTATGATAACGGTTGTCTAGAAATTGTGAATAAATTTGTTTATCTTGGAATCGTTTTCACAACGGGCGGCTCCTTTTCTGAAGCACAACAAACATTATCCGGTCAATCTCTCAAGGCAATTTACGCAATGAATAAATACTTATGTAAATTTACAAATCTGTCGGTTTCTCATAAATTAGAATTATTTGATAAATTAGTATTACCAATATTAAACTACGGCAGTGAAGTTTGGGGTTTTAATCATGGTATGGCGGTAGAAAGGATACATTTGCAATTTTGTAAAAGATTACTGAATGTTAAAAAATCGACGCAAAATGATTTTATTTATGGTGAAATGGGTAGAATGTGTTTACAAAAGTACAGGTTATTTATTATTATAAAATATTGGATTAAAATATTACAATCAGGTGAAAATAAATATATCAAGAAAATCTATCTAATGTTAAAGAATGATTGCGAAATATTCATGAATAGGATAAACTGGTGTTCATTAATTAGAAATGCTCTTTATAATCTTGGTTTTGGAGACGCTTGGCTTTATCAAAGTGTAGGAGATGTAAAGATGTTTTTTAAAAGTTGTTAAGCAAAGAATCAAAGATCAATTCATTCAAGACTGGCATAGTAGATTAAATGATTCAAGTAGAGCTATATTTTACAGATCAATTTGTGATTTCCGTTTTCAGCCTTATTTAGATACGCTAACTATAAATAAATATCGAAATTCTCTTTCGCGTTTGCGTACCTCATCACATAGATTAGCTATTGAAACAGGAAGATGGGCAAAACCAATTAGTAAGCCAATTTGTGAAAGGGTTTGTTTTTCATGTAAGTTGTTAGAAGATGAATTTCATTTCATTTTGGCCAAATATGTACGAAAAGCATCTGTTCTGCGTTTGACTTTTATTCATAGAAATTAATCTGACATTGACCATGATATTTTACCATATAAATTGATGAAGTATATAGTTAACATTTGTAAATATATGTGTTTTGTTCGTCCTCGTATAATACCAGCTTGGCCAACATTCTTTCCGACGTTTGACAAAAGTCAATGTGACAAGTGTCATTCGTCTTACTTGGAAAAAATGTTGTATGAAGTACTAGTGTGAGAAAGCCAAGAAACATGTGAGTAGGTGAAATGGCCGCCGTGATATGACTGACAAATTGCTGAAAACGGCATTAAACCCCAATCAATCAATCAATCAATCGTACTCGTATATGTATGTTTTAAATCGAATTAATGCCTATATCTCATTCAAGACTTTCTCTTTAAATATGTACATTTATCACATAACTTGCACTCCAGGAGTGACATAAAGCAGTGACATAAATATCATATGTAACTAGTTACATAAATAGCCGACTCACAGCACGTATGAGTATGCCAGTGTGACGTCGGCATTTATTAAAAATATTGTTTAAATAGAATAAATCTCGATAAATAAAATGTTATAAGTGCCTTGTTGCTAATTTTGTATAAAATCAAAAGGTTATTGGTAGGGACTACTTTTTACAGTGGAAGTATGCATTAGAACTTCGGGTTGGACTTCGGTCACTGTTTATATGAGGACGAAGAAAGATCGATTTAAAGATTGAAAACAATCTTTTTGTGGTGTTATGTGATAAATAGAATCTTACATTCGTGCTTATTTGTAATTGTTTTTATGAAACTCGTCGACTGAAACGAATATGACGCTCGGCAGAGCCTCGCGTCATATTATTTCAGTCGACTCGTTTCATAAAAACAATAACAAATAAGCACTCATGTAAGATCCTCTCTATATATATTTGTTTGTATGCAACTAGAAAATATCTATCTTTCTATTTTTCTCAGTCTACGATTTATAATTCATGTATTCTATCTGTGTCTCTAATTTACAATAACTGTATTTCTATCTGTGTCCACGATGTATACTCCTTGTATTTCTTATTGTGTCTACGATTTATAATCCATGTATTTCTATCTGTGTCTCTAATTTACAATAACTGTATTTCTATCTGTGTCTCTAATTTACAATAACTGTATTTCTATCTGTGTCTCTAATTTACAATAACTGTATTTCTATCTGTGTCCACGATGTATACTCCTTGTATTTCTTATTGTGTCTACGATTTATAATCCATGTATTTCTATCTGTGTCTCTAATTTACAATAACTGTATTTCTATATGTGTCTCTAATTTACAATAACTGTATTTCTATCTGTGTCCACGATGTATACTCCTTGTATTTCTTATTGTGTCTACGATTTATAATCCATGTATTTCTATTTGTGTCTATGATTTATAATCTATGTATTTCTGTATGTGTCCACGATTTATACTCTATGTATTTCTATCTGTGTTTTCGATTTATAATCCATGTATTTCTATCTGTGTCCACGATTTATAATCTTTATATTTCTATCTGTGTTTTCGATTTATAATCCATGTATTTCTATCTGTGTCCACTATTTATAATCCATGCATGTCTATATGTGTCTATGATTTACAATCCACGTATTTTTATTAGTGTTCACGTTTTATAATCCTTGTATTTCTATCCGTGTCTATGACTTAAAATGCACGTATTTGTGTATATGTCTATGATTTATAATCCTTGTATTTTTATCCGTGTCTACGACTTATATTCAACGTATTTGTATTTATGTCTATGATTTATAATCCTTGTATATATATATCAGTGTCAACGATTTATAATCCTTGTATTTCTATTTGTGTCTGTGATTTATAATCCATTTATTTCTATATGTGTCTATGACTTATAATCCATGTATTTGTATCGTGTCTATGACTTATAATTCATGTATTTCTATTTTTGTCCACGACTTATAACCCATGTATTTGTATATATTTATAATCCGTGTATTTCTATATGTGTGTATGACTTATAATCCATGCATTTCTATCCGGGGCTATGCTTTAAAATCCTTGTATTTCTATCTGTCTCTACGATTTATTATCCTTGCATTTACATCCGTATCTATGATTTATAATCCTTGTATATATATATATCCGTGTCCACGATTTATAATCCAATTATTTGTATATATGTCTATGATTTATAATCCATGTATTTCTATCCGTGTCTACGATTAATAATCCTTGTATTTCTATATGTGTCTTTGACTTATAATCCATGTATTTATATCTGTGTCTACGACTTATAATCCATGTATTTGTATATATGTCTATGCTTTATAATCCATGTAATTATATCTGTATCTACGATTTATAATCCATGTATCACTAAATGTGTCTATGATTTATTATCTATGTATTTGTATCTGTGTCAATGATTTATAATCTACGTTTTTGTATTTGTCTCTATGATTTATAATCTTTGTATTTCTATCTGTGTTTAGGAATATTATAATCCACGTATTTGTATATGTGTCTATGACTTAAAATGCACGTATTTGTGTATATGTCTATAATTTATAATCCATGTATTTATATGTGTCTATGATTTATAACCATTGTATTTCTATCTGTGTCAATGATTTATAATCCTTGTATTTATATCCGTGTCTACGATTTATAATCCTTGTATTTATATCCGTGTCTAAGATTTATATTTCATATCTGTGTCTACGATTTATAATCCTTGTATGTATATATGTGTCTACGATTTATAAGCCTTGTATTTCTATCTGTGTCCATGGTTCATAATCCTTGTATTCATATATGTGTCTATGACTTGTAATCCTTGTATTTATATCTATTTCTACAATTCATAAACCATGTATTTCTATCTGTGTCTATGAGTTATAGTTATTAATGTATTTATATCTCTGTCTACGATTTATAGTCCTTGTATTTCTATCTGTGTCTACGATTTATAGTTATTCATGTATTTCTATCTCTGTCTACGATTTATAGTCCTTGTATTTCTATCTTTTTCTACAATGTATGATCCATGTATGTCTATCCGAGTCTACGATTTATGATTCAGGTATTTTTATCCGACTCTACGATTTATAATCCATGTATTTATATCTGTGTCTACGACTTATAATCCATGTATTTGTATATATGTCTATGCTTTATAATCCATGTAATTATATCTGTATCTACGATTTATAATCCATGTATCACTTTATGTGTCTATGATTTATTATCTACGCATTGTATCTGTGTCAATGATTTATGAATCATGTATTTCTATCTGAGTCTACGATTTATAATTCATGTGTTTCTATCCGAGTCTACGATGTTTAATCCTTGTATTCATATCTATTTCTATGACTTGTAATCCTTGTATTTATATCCGTTTCTACAATTCATAATCCTTGTATTTCTATCCGTGTCTACGATTTATAATCAATGTATTTCTATCTGTGCCTATAATTTATAATCCATGTATTACTACATGTGTCTATGACTTGTACTCCTTGTATTTATATCTGTTTCTACAATTCACAATCCTTGTATTTATATCCGTGTATACGATTTATAATCAATGTATTTCTATCTGTGTCTATAATTTATAATCCATGTATTACTACATGAGTCTATGACTTGTAATCCTTGTATTTATATCTGTTTCTACTATTCACAATCATTGTATTTATATCCGTGTATACGATTTATAATCAATGTATTTATATCTGTGTATATAATTTATAATCCATGTATTTCTATCTGTGTCCACGATTTATAATTCATGTATTTATATCTGTGTCTATTATTTATAATCCTTGTATTTCTGTCTGTATATACTATTTATAATCCATGTATTTCTATCCGTGTCTACGATTTATAATTCATGTGTTTCTATCCGAGTCTACGATGTATAATCCTTGTATTTATATATGTGTCTATGATTTAATCCATGTATTTCTAACTGTGTCTATGATTTATAATTCATGTATTTATAATTGTGTCCATGATTTATAATCCTTGTATTTCTATCTGTGTCTATGATTTTTAATCCATGTATTTCTAATTGTGTCTATGATTTATAATTTATGTATTTCTATCTGTGTCTACAATTTATAATCTATGTATTTCTCATTTTGTCCATGATTTATAATTCATGTATTTCTATCTGTGTCCCCGATTTATAAACCATGTATTTCTATCTGTGTCTATGAGTTATAGTTATTCATGTATTTCTATCTCTGTCTACGATGTATAGTCCTTGTATTTCTATCTGTGTCTACGATTTATAGTTATTCACGTATTTCTATCTCTGTCTACGATTTATAGTCCTTGTATTTCTATCTTTTTCTACAATGTACGATCCATGTATGTCTATCCGAGTCTACGATTTATGATTCAGGTATTTTTATCCGACTCTACGATTTATAATTCATGTATTTATATCTGTGTCTACGACTTATAATCCATGTATTTGTATATATGTCTATGCTTTATAATCCATGTAATTATATCTGTATCTACGATTTATAATCCATGTATCACTTTATGTGTCTATGATTTATTATCTACGCATTGTATCTGTGTCAATGATTTATAATCTACGTTTTTGTATTTGTGTATATGATTTATAATCCTTGTATTTCTATCTGTGCCTACGACTATTATAATCCACGTATTTGTATATGTGTCTATAATTTATAATCCATGTATCACTATATATGTCTATGATTTATTATATACGAATTTCTAGCTGTGTCTACGACTATTATAATCCACGTATTTGTATATGGTCTAGGATTTATAATCCATGTATTTATATGTGTCTATGATTTATAATCCTTGTATTTCTATCTGGTCCTATGATTTATAATCCTTGTTTATCCGTGTCTACGATTTATAATCCTTGTATTTATATCCGTGTCTACGATTTATATTTCATATCTGTGTCTACGATTTATAATCCTTGTATTTATATATGTGTCTACAATTTATAATCCTTGTATTTCTATCCGTGTCTACGCTTTATAATCAATGTATTTCTATCTGTGTCTATAATGTATAGTCCATGTATTACTACATGTGTCTATGACTTGTAATCCTTGTATTTATATATGTTTCTATAATTCATAATCCTTGTATTTATATCCGTGTCTACGATTTATAATCAATGTATTTCTATCTGTGTATATAATTTATAATCCATGTATTACTACATGAGTCTATGACTTGTAATCCTTGTATTTATATCTGTTTCTATAAATCATAATCCTTGTATTTATATCCGTGTCTACGATTTATAATCAATGTATTTCTATCTGTGTATATAATTCATAATCCATGTATTTCTATCTGTGTCCACGATTTATAATCCATGTATTTCTATCTGTGTCTATGATTTATAATCCTTGTTTTTCTGTCTGTATCTACTATTTATAATCCATGTATTTCTATCCGAGTCTACGATGTACTAATCATGTATTTCTATCTGAGTCTACGATTTATAATTCATGTGTTTCTATCAGAGTCTACAATGTGTACTCCTTGTATTTATATAGATGTCTATGATTTAATCCATGTATTTCTAACTATGTCTAGGATTTATAATTCATGTATTTCTAATTGTGTCTATGATTTATAATCCTTGTATTTCTATCTGTGTCTATGATTTTTAATCCATGCATTTCTAATTGTGTCTATGATTTATCATTTATGTATTTCTAACTGTGTCTACAATTTATAATCCATATATTTCTATCTGAGTGTACGATTTATGATTCACGTATTTCTATCTGAGTGTACGATTTGTAATCTAAGTATTTCTATCTTTGTGCACGATTTATAATTCATGTATTTCTATCTGTGTCTCCGATTTATAAGCCATGTATTTCTATCTGTGTCTACGATTTATAGTTATTCATGTATTTCTATCTCTGTCTACGATTTATAGTCCTTGTATTTCTATCTATTTCTACAATGTATGATCCATGTATTTTTATCTGAGTCTACAATTCATGATTCATGTATGTCTATCCGAGTCTACGATTTATGATTCAGGTATTTTTATCCGACTTTACGATTTATGAACCATGTATTTATATCTGAGTCTACGATTTATGATCCATGTATTTCTATCCGAGTCTACGATTTATAATCCATGTATTTCTATCCAAATCTACAATTTACGATTCATGTATGTCTATCCGAGTCTACGATTTATGATTCAGGTATTTTTATACGACTCTACGATTTATGATTCAGGTATTTTTATCCGAGTATACGATTTATGATTCAGGTATTTTTATCCGACTCTACGATTCATGATTCATGTATTTCTATCCGAGTCTACGATTTTTTTTTATATATATGATCCATGTATTTCTATCCGAGTCTACGATTTTATTTATATATATATGATCCATGTATTGCTATCTGAGTCTACGATTTATAATCCATGTATTTCTATCTGAGTCTACGATTTATAATTCATGTATTTCTATCTGAGTCTACGATTTATAATTCATGTATATATATATCTGTTTCTACGATTTATAATTTATGTTTTTCTATCTGAGTCTAACCCATGTATTTTTATCTGTTTCTACGTTTCATAATCCTTGTATCTGTGTGGACGATTTATAATCCATGTTTTAAGATTATAAATCGTCCTCACAAATACAATAACTTATTTGTATATTTCTATTACTTCTACGATTTATTTTTTTATATTTTTTCTAATGTATTTACGATTATTATTTGTGAAGTTCAGCTTCTATTTGTTTACGATTATTATTTGTGAATTTCTATTGTTTTTAAGATTATTATTTGTGAACTTCTATTCTTTTATGATTTATACTCGGTGTACTTGTTTTGTTTCTACAGTATACACAAATTTCTGTGGTACGGTTTCAGTGGCAGAGCCTGCCATTCACGGAAAACGGGTGTTATTTACGTTCATTCCTAAGGACCAGACTAACGTTAGTGAGGGAGGTGTTAAGTGGATTTACTATGATGACCACGAATATGAAGCCACCGAGTCTACACGTTACAATATGTTGGTTCATACTACATCGTTTACGTTGGATCTTGGTTGTTCAAAACATGAAGATAGACGAAGGGAATATTCAGCGGAATACTCCTTTTCTACTGGGGGATGTCAAAGTTCGTGGTTCAATCTAACGGTACTTGACGGTATGTGTTGTGCCAACCAGCGACAAATAACTGTATAGGTATTTAAATGTCTCTGTGACTCGATGTCGGGCCCGTATTCAACAACCATTCTAAACTAATTTTAAATCTACAGAACATTCTAAATGTCAAAGAAGGAAAACATCTGAATGACATCTTACCGTTTCAGGCAATCCGAAAATGTGTTACTAACATAAAAAGAGTTCTCAAATATAATTAACATATTCATATAGATGAACATATTCAGTAGTTCTGAGAACAAATTGAAATGTTGCATATGTTTTGGTCACATAATTCGATATTTAGACAATTTGAATTTGAATTGTCGTATGACGGACACATGTTTGAACACCACTTAGGGTTCTGTTGTATCGGCAATTAGTTAGACATTGTACAGAGGTGTATGCGTAGTTCCTTTTATTTGTCACAACTTACATATTGACGTAGGCCTATAGGCAGGTCCTTTTATTTGTCACAACTTACATATTGTACGTAAGTCTATAGGCAGGTCCTTTTATTTGTCACAACTTACATATTGTACGTAGACCTATAGGCAGATCCTTTTATTTGTCACAAATTACATATTGTACGTAAGTCTTATAGGCAGGTCCTTTTATTTGTCACAACTTACATATTGTACGTAAGGCTATAGGCAGGTCTTTTTATTTGTCACAACTTACATATTGTACGTAGGCCTATAGGCAGGTCCTTTTCTTTGTCACAACTTACATATTGACGTAGGCCTATACGCAGGTCCTTTTATTTGTCACAAATTACATATTATACGAATGTCTTTACGTTGCTCTTTTTGTTGTTACAACTAACATATTGTACAGCATGTAGTTGGCTAAAGACAAACACAAACAGAGCAATTAATAATGTCATACCAGCCATGTCACGCGAACGCCGACCTCACATACGGTCAAATACATAATTACATAGTCAAATTTAGGTCATCTTTGAAGCTTGCAGGATGCTTTTGAGACTAAATTCGAGACCTTTTTCGGATTGCGCGAAGGCGTAAGCTGATCTAGATCTTTCCTGGTCTCACACACAAAAACAAAAAAAGTCTATTTTTGTGTGACTTAACCCATATACAAAATATCAATAACCAATTCTCCCTGTATGCGGTTCAAGTTCAAGTCTCCCCTTTGATTTGTATGCCTATATCGATTTAGACTTTATTGATTAATTTGTGTTTAAACGCCGTTTTCAATAATTTTCCAATCATATCACGACGGCACGGTTCATCTATCCACGTTTTTCCTGACTTTCTTACACTAGCTCTCAACACAACAGTCTTTCCAAGCCGCTGACTGCCTTTTCTACATAGACTATGAGCCGATTGGTTGAAGACGAAAGACGCTTGTCACATTTTCTCTTGTCAAACGTCGGAAAGAAAGTTGGCCGAACAAGGGTTCACACTCACAAACCCATGATTGACAGCCCGAGTCACGAACGACTGAACTACCGCGACTCGGCTCAATTTAGAACAAATACAAAATACAACATCGTTATGGCTTTACATGTTCTCTTCGGTTTCTGATAGTCATGGCTTGCCCTCCTTGGCGCTCAGAAATGTTGGGTTAGCATTACAAAAGAGTCGCTGGTGTCAGGATATATGGGTTTTTCATATGTTTTAATAAATGTATACACAATATTCTGCTGCGGATTTATTGTTATGAGAAAGAAGGGTTAACACATATAAACGCTCCCTCTCTCCCCCCGATCCGTTTCAATTTCGTCCCAGACAATATGGTAATCATACATGTTATTCGTTAGCTCCTACCAACTGTGGAATACTATACAGACAACAAGCGAAGAGGATTCAAAACGTCGATGAAGTAATTATGGAGTACTACGCTCCCGACAGTGTCTTAGAGGATAGCCAGTACGTCAGGCATTTAAGGTAGGCCAAATCAATAGTCATACGTTGATTGTTTGGTGCTTTACGCCGCTTTCAACAATTTTCAGTTATATCACGGCATTTCCCGTGTAAGCTACCAGTACTACTGGTCCCTTTATCCTGACACCAGCAAGTCAGTCGTAACGCTAACCCAGCAACCCTGAGCGCCAAAGAGGGCAGCAATTACTACCATTTGTTAAGTCTTTGGTATGACCCGGCTGGGGATCGAACTCGCGACAACCCGCAACAGTATATATATTGTTTTATTGGGTTTTTACACCGCTTTCAAATTTATTTCAGTTATATCACGGCGACGGTTCACTTATTCATGATCCCTGGGTAAACAAACCAGTACTAGGCTAGAAAATATGCCTTGCCCATGTGCACTCCACCATGACCGTTGTGCCGCGACTGGGCATCGAACCCGGGACATCCGGTTTCATAAATTATTTATATACATTTTTATTGAGAAATACAGTTGACAATATGCCCATGAATATACATTGTTTAACAATGTAAATATTAACATATGTAATTCAAACATTACATATATATATTGTTTCTAAATATTAAAGCCAGCGTCTGAACATTAAATGAAAATATAAGTATTATACAAATTACAGTACAACATTGGATATAAATGCAATTTGTATTGTCAAAGCGTGATATATGTTACATTCTCAAAATGGTCTATACTAACTGTCAACTGTAATATTTAATTTAGTTATATTCTGTTCTATTTAGGCGGAAGAATTCGACGGACTGTGATGACGCACTCGGGTGCGCCGTTGACGTAACATGGTTTGAGGAGGAATACAGTGAATACAACTCTGTCTATGTGTACCGGATACGCAACTTTACCGACGAGATGAAAGGGAACTATACACTTCAGTGTACAAATGGGACAAACGATTATAATATCACAAATTATGTTAGGCTTTTCAGACCGGGTAAGATTTATATGAGCGGTGCTTCAATAAAATCTAAAATAACGTATTTTTTACACGTGTGGAAAAAGATCTGCCTGCGCATCCATGCTTATGGATCAATGTTTTCAAGTCGTCTGCTGCAGAGGCGTCAGAAATCCGCTTTATGTGGGAAAGGGTTAATACTTAAAAGCAATCGAGGCCCAGTTGCTTTTTTAGGAAAGAAAAAAACACATCTGGAATAATTAACGCGCCTCTTTAGAGACGTAACACACATCAAGTGTCGTAATTTCAGTTTGGGTCCAGTCAAACTTGTGTTAGCGGTCACTTCTGTTAAACAGCCATTTGATCATTAGCCAGAATAATATTTACTTCTTTATTTTACTTGTTTTAAGCAACCATCTGTGTTCAGCAGCTACATTTAGACTCTCTCCTGGGTGGCTGCAAAAGACAAGTTTGTTCAGTTTTTTTCAGGGTATTTATTAGTTAAACCATCACTCACCTGCAAACTCAAAACGACTTTGAAATCATCATGGCAAAAAGCAAAAAATGCTCATCATAAACAATTTCTAATTGTACATGTACTTTCACTTATAGATGTGGTTGTATTTTCATTTCTCCCTTTCAAAATTTATATTTTCTGATACATTAGATTCTTTTTCACAGTTGCCCCACAAATTCCCACTTTACTCAACACTAAGGATATAGACGGCAATGAGAACTGCATAGCTGTGAAGGAAAACGAGGATGCTACTGTACAGTGTGATGTGAAAGGTGGAACTTTTCCCATGTATGTCACAATGTCTATCGTCGGCGTTTCTGGTAAAAAGGAGTGTACCATTAATAAAGAGAACGTGATTTGTGAATGGAGAATGAAGTTATCTAAAGATTACCATTTGGTCGGAATCCAGTGTGAAGTATCAAATGAAGCTACTGTACAACCTATTGCTACAACAGCAAAGTTGTATGTAGTAAGTAAGTATCGACTGATACAAACATAATAACATAATATGGTTAGTCATACTGCATGTTACGACCGCCGCTTGCTACATCAACGGCGTTTAATTTAATTAGTAAGTATCGATTTATACATTCTTTAAAATAGTAAGGTTATGAATTCAGCATACTACGACCGCCTGCTACAGAAGCAACACGTTATGAAATTAATAAGTTTAAATTGACTTCATAATTGAATATGGGTTATTAAACCTGCATGCTACGACCGCTCCATTGCTTTGCAATATATACCATTATGCACTCCATAAACCAGCACTTTTTCCAGCATGGATCTTGAACACTTATATACACAGCATTGCTATCTCAGTAAGATTATTTTACAGTTGTATTTTGGATACATTATTGTTCTAATCATATGGCACTCAAAACTCTTGCACTATTTCATACTACATAGGGTGTGTGTGTGTGTTTGTGTGTCGGTGGGGGGGGGGGGGGGGGGGGGGGGGGTAATTTGGAGAGTATAACTCTAGTGTAATGTCTTACTGAATGGCAAATGTAATATCATATAACAGTAACTATTCTTTAACTCAACTAGTTGTCCTTTACTTCTTGAGATGTTTGCTACTTCCATTTCCATTCAGATCGTGGTGTCATTCTGATAACCCGTTTATCCACATTATCCTGATCTTTTTTTTGTCCTTGATATAGACATCTCATTTATTTCTCGCCGAAAACATCATTGATTATTCTAGAATTATATTCAGTTATAGAAACGGCCACCGCCAGATGATATATTATCTATTGCTTAAACGGTTGTTATTCTGAATTTCAGTTCGACCAACGGGTCCCTTTCTCCACAATCCGTAATTATACTAATTTGGAGAGTATAACTCTAGTGTAATGTCTTACTGAATGGCAAATGTAATATCATATAACAGTAACTATTCTTTAACTCAACTAGTTGTCCTTTACTTCTTGAGATGTTTGCTACTTCCATTTCCATTCAGATCGTGGTGTCATTCTGATAACCCGTTTATCCACATTATCCTGATCTTTTTTTTGTCCTTGATATAGACATCTCATTTTTTTCTCGCCGAAAACATCATTGATTATTCTAGAATTATATTCAGTTATAGAAACGGCCACCGCCAGATGATATATTATCTATTGCTTAAACGGTTGTTATTCTGAATTTCAGTTCGACCAACGGGTCCCTTTCTCCACAATCCGCAACAAACGGAAGGCCGCGACATAGGTATAGAGTGTGACAGTCATGGCGTCCAACCAACCCCAGAACTCAGTATGCTTGTGAACGACAAAGAAATAAATTCCAGTCTCGTACCTGTAAGGAGTTCATACCTGCGTATCAAACTAAATCATTTGAACAGAAACTGGAATGGGGCCTCTTTGAAATGCTGTATGCAACATTTATACTATGATGAACCAAAATGTTCTGACAGTGAACAGGTGATTTATCGGTGTAAGTACAAACCAATGAGAGGCGCTCGCAAAAAACAACAACCCATATGCATTTTCAACTGATCAAGATCTGCCAGCGCATCAACACAGTCTGATCTGGCCCTATACTGGATAACGGTTTCAGGAAATGTTTATAAATCCGTATTCGTTCGGATCCTGGATGCGCAGACAAGTCTTTTATTCCTAAAATGCAACCATTACATTAAAGTTGGGTTTTGCAAAGCGCCACTGGTTTTTTTTTATCAATTATTAATTCAAGTATTGATTAACAGTTTGTTTGTTTTCTTTGGGGATTTACGCCGTTTTCAACATTATTTCAGCTATATCATGGTGACATTTCACGTATTCGTGATCCCTGTGTAAACAAACCAGAACAAGGCTAGGAAATGTCTTGCTAAAGAGCACACCACCATGACCACAGCGCCGCGACTGGGGATAGAACCCGGAACCAAGTATTAATTATCATACGGAGATATGGTCCTTATAGTATACATGTTTGCCTCAATGTTAAAATCGGGTCAATATTGTAAGTAATAGTTTTAATTATCTACACATACATTTTTTAAATAGTCGCTTTGCGTCTTGGTGTTCTTGCACATATTTGCTGTTTAATTTGAATCAAAATAAAGACGATTTAATATTCATAAAGAGTAATAGACAAACTCATTAAATTCAGACCAAATACTTCGCTACATTCGTGTACTTGATATGACGACACCGTATAAAAGGTCGTCTCGAAATTTTCATGAGCCTGTTTTCGTTTTTCTATTCAATAAAAACGCTGGATACAACCAACGTTCGGTTAAGCTATCAACGTGGTTACCAAGTAATCGAAACACTTGACCATCAACGCTTCTCTATCGCGATTAGATGTATGGGTTATTTCCCTTATTGGATTTAATGAGATTGTAAAATTGATTTCTTCAAATTCGACCGAATAATAACCCCCGATTCATCAACAAAGAGAATAATAATATTGAATGAATTACAATTGAAATTTTTGATAGAGGAATTATCTGCAATTGTTCATTTTTCTGTTTCCTATTCTAAATGTCAGCAAGCCAGATTTCATTATAGGATCAGCCTGTGTGAAAACTGACACTGATTTCGTTTATTGATGGAAGCAAAACTTCGAAAGTCAGTTTCATTGAAATATTGCCTTTGTGATCAATAACAGATGTACCAAGCAGTTCACGTAATTCATTTAAAGACACAACTTGGAACGTAGGTGATGCTATCGTGCCAAAATGTTTCGTTGACTGACAGTTATCAAACAGCGAACCTATCATGGTGTGACACCGCCGAAAACACCATTAAATAACCTTTATTAGGCATTGCAGATACGCCAATTATTTCAACGAATGAGCAATTTTGAATGAAGGAGATATTTCGAAGTGATATTGCCTTCATGTATATAATCAATTACATGTGTACTATACATTTCATTGAATGCATCTTAAGACTACTTGGAATGTAGGTGATACTTTTGTGACAAAATATTTCGTTGACTGACAGTTATCAAACAGCGAACCTATCATGGTGTGACACCGCCGAAACGACTATGACGACCCTTAATTTAAATGACCGTTATTATTCATTACAGATGCGCCATTTGTTTCAACGAATGCATCTAAAGACATAATTTGGAATGAAGGAGACACTGTCATGATAAAATGTTACGCTGACAGTTTTCCTTCAGCGAACCTATCCTGGTTCGACACCGACAACAACACAATGGCGACTTCAAACTGTGGCGATAATGCTATATGTATGGATATAAAGAACGTACAGATGACGGATGCTGGTATTTATACGTGTATCGCCGAGACTGAATTATTCGATACAGAGATTCAAACGGTGGAACTCGCTATTAAATCTACAAGTAAGATACTTTATCATTTAGTATAGGTGTCACTACATTATGACTCGACAATTTATTTAAGTACATGCAACAACACGTTTGCAATTTTTCATTTTCAGAGGATTCCGTGAAAACTTCGAAATCATTGAAAACATCATAGCTAGTACAGTAATGTAAATACATGTCTTATGATCTATTTTCATGAAAGAGAAGACAACTACACCATGGTTTATAGTTGGTATTGCTGCCTCAATACTTATTGTAGTACTCGCAGTTATAACAGCCGTTGTTCTTGTTACAAAGCGAAGAAAAGGAAGGCAAATTAAGAAAGGTTTGTGATTGTTTGTTTTTAAAATTTTCCCTGACACACACGACATTCCGCATTTCTGAAACCGAATACTTTATTTGTATACCCCGAATGTCAGGGGTGGCCTGGTAAAAACATTCGAGGCATTTACGAATAGACTAATCGAAGGTTCAAGTTGAATGGGAAGTGCATTATGTTTCAAAAAGCAATTTACATTCGATTGTTTTCATAATTAGTAAATACTTTTTCATCATATTCAAATCCATACTTGAGCTTCTTTTAACCTTTTTACATGTTTTTAGTAAGTTATTGAAAAATAAGAGCGATTAAACTCATAAACTCCTTGTTATACTAGCCACTAATCCTACGTCCCATGTGTATCAACACGCATGCAATCATTAACAACGTAGTGTTTCTATATGTAGCGAGATATATGTTTCCTTTTGTTAACTCCAAGAAGAGATACCTCCACTCGTGTCATAGACATTAGTGAATTAAACAAAAAATGGATTCACTCATTGAAACTCTTCCAGTATAACGATCTTAAACCAATACCAACACTCTAGTATTCTCCGGGAATATTCCCTAGCCGCCTTTTCAATGAGACACGAATATACGTAAGGCTATTAGGAAGAAGAGGATAGTGTCTCTTGCATTTTCGCTGAATGACAACAGGTAACCACAGGTAACTTATCGGCTACTTCCTTTGGGTTATTTTTCGATTAGTTATTGGGATTCGAGTCCGATTTTGTTTAAATATTTTACATATTCATATTTATTGAAAACGAGGCTTAGTTTCTCATTACGAAAAGTGCTTACATAGATCCGAGGTATATTCGAGATCGTATTTTAAGCCGTGCCCATCGCCATGCATTACAAACAAACCAGTAACTAATCGTTAAAAACTACCCGGTTCTCATGCATTGCATGGCTTTTGTTTATGATGCGGAAACCGCTTTCGGCAATCGAGTGTACCGGACAGAATATATCGATTGTTTTACTGGCTAAAATACTGCAAATGATTTGCATATTTGATCTTTGAAATAGCCTGTATATCTTTCATCAAGGATTGTGGCATTTAAATAAAACATTTATTTTAGCAACTGAAAACGTGTCTATGGACGTCTTAAGTCAAAATAGCAAACAGTGCGGTGAGAATATCGGGTAAGATTTAAATAATTTTAAAATTTTCATGAATTTTTGAAACTTTGGTGATGCTCAATTCGATATGTGTCAAATGAATTATTAGTTTGATTACTGACTCAAGATATACACTGTTCAAATACTTGTTAGAAGCTGTCAACGTGTTTTGATTATGATACGATCGAGCGCAGTCTAGCCTGACAACCTATAATGTTCACACATGTCATCGTGTATTTTTTTTTTTTTTTTTTGCAAGAACATGTTCAAAGACAAATGTGTAGTGAATTGACTTCCTTGGTGGGTTTCATTTACAAATAGTTTCCAAGTGCAAGTTGGATAAATTACGACGAAATTGACGCGATGTTGGGTCATGAAATGTTCAGGTAGTCCAAACATGCAGCTTTCAATATTCCGTAATTTCTTAGCAGAGATAGCCAAAAGTGACTTATAATAATGATATTTATAGTTCCAAATGCTCAGCTTTTCATCTATATGAATTTCAATTAGTGAAATCAAAACATAAAAATAAAACGTATGCGTACGGTGAAGAACAGTCTCATCAGAGTGTTCACTGTCTGCTAACTGCTTTCTTACAGGTCAGACATTGGTACCTATGAAAACTTGCAAGGTATGTACGTGTATTTATTATATGGTTTATAGTTGGTTATTGAGTTTAGACCGGGTATCCCAGGTTCGATCTCCAATCGCGTAGTTATGGTGGATTGCTCTTGGGCAAGGCACATGTCCTAGCCTAGTACTGGTTTATTTACAAAGAGAAATTATGTTGAAAAAGGAGTAAAAATAATAATTAAGTAAGTTCTTGAGAGATAAAAGTGAAATACCGGGATCATAAATGTATACAATGTATTGTTGTGTGAGACTTCGATATATAAATTAACCCTTTCCTCAACACAAACAAACATGTAGCAGAAAATATTTAGTCAAAAACATGGAAAATCTTTATAAATGGAGGTATACTTACTGAACAAAAGGTTGAAATAAATAATAACAAAAGAAGAAATTTGCTTCAAAGCTAGCTGGTCAGAATATATACTGAATTAAACAGTTCAGATCTGCATCGGCATACTAGGATGCACAGGTTGATAAAGTTATATGATATCGTTTATGCCATATAGATAGTTTTGCTGGAACGCTATTCAAATCAATATCAAAATAGGGAAATTAATAACAAAACATACCACGTGCATATAAACTATTACTTAAGTTCGTGGTGCCAAGCCCCAGTAGCTCAGTCGCTGGCGACGCAGGCTGTAAAAAATAGGGACTGAGTTTCGAACCCCAGCTCGGCCAACATTCTGTCTAACGTCTGACAAAAGTCACTGTGACCAGCGTCATTCGTCATCCACCAATGGGCTAACGGTCTATGTGGACAAGCAGCCAGTTGCTTGAAAAGTATGTTATTTCCATTGGTTGGTAAAATTGATTCTCACATATCATGATATTTGAATGCCGTTGTTTACGATCGCTTTATTTATTTTAGTTCATAGGTTTTTACTGACGACGTTTGAAAACATGTTCCAAAATGAGAAACTAGTCATAGTGATAAATTTCTCCTTTTACCATTTATTTTCTAATAATCTCAATAATTATATACATGTAATTAATTCATGGAGATTTCCCATATGTTTGCCTATGCGTGTGTTGCTGATCTGTCGTATATAGGATAGGATAACACCTGTCTCATTTCCGTTACAGATATGACGAACGCTAACGCAACAGGCGATACGGATCACACTAACGCAGATTGTCCAAGTCCAAACGATGGAGCAGAATATACTGCATTAATACTAAAATCACAAAGACAAACACAGGGATTGAGGGAAATTGATACGGTAAGTCTACTTCGTTAACGGACGAGCCCCGATAGTGACGCGGGCTGTCAATCCAGGGATTGTGAGTTCGAACCCCAGCTCGGCCAACATTCTTTCAGACGTTTGATACAATTCAATGTGACAAGCGTCATTCGTCTTTCACCAATGCGCTAACAGTATATGTGGAAATGCAGCCAGTTGCTAGTAAAGACTGTTGTGTGGAGTACTAGTGTGAGAAAACACATGGGTAGGTGAACTGGCCGCCGTAATATGACAGACAAACTGTTGAAAACCCCAATCAACCAATCAGCTACTTCGTTGTCCTTAACCATTTACCCTTTCCCTCATACAACAACACTGCAACAGAAAACATATATACAAAAATATCAAGATATCTAAATATGATAATATAATTATTGAACAGATTTCAAAATATTACGGTAAAGTAAAAATTGCTCGTATTTATCATATTTCTACCTTTTGCCACAATGGTTTTAAAAATCGTCAAAATGCCTCTGCGAGGAAAGGTTTAATTTGTATGTAGTTTTAGATCCTTTCAGATTCGATACATAAGTAAAGAAGAGAAAAATAAAGGCATGTTTAAGGTTGTTTTACAGATGAGTACAATTTGGACATAAAGGAAATAATTGGTCATCGTGAATTTCCCTCTCCCACAATGTTGTTCGATTGCAGACAGCTATAATGACGTCAACAGTGGGAAAATCAAAATCAGACATGTATTGTTACTACTTTTCACTGTGACAAATATATACATGTATTTCTATACATATAAATATGAGCCGTCCCCAAAGTAAAACATTATGGACTCTGCGTAAAGTATCGACCCGGATCAGCCTAAGCATTCCGCGCAGGCTTTCCCGGATAGACACTTTTCACCTCCTGTGGATTTTCTATTTCAGGAATCATTACTCTATACCTCTATCCCCCCGAAACGGAATGTGTCGGCCCGGATTAGCCTGCGCGGACTGTGCATGCTGATCTTGGTCGATAAATTACGCGGAGGCCATAGTTGGTTATCTCGCGGAACGGCTCATATGTCTTTTAGAAGTAGGCCGCACATACAATGAAATCAGGTTCTTGGTTAAAGCTAGCCGTATTGTATCCGTTTATCAGAGTTATCACGATTATAGTAATAACCTTTTAAAGAGTAGAAATGAATATTCAAAACAGCTAAAACTCAGAACCAAAAGCAGTATATACTCAATATAAAAATATTTAAAGTGACAAACTTTAAAATCAGCTTTCCATTCTAAAAATTAGGTTATTAGGTCTAGGTCACAATACACCAAATACATTCCTTCTTTATTTCCGGGGGGGGGGGGGGGGGGGGGGGGGGGGGGGTATGCATTATGCAAGTTTTTAACATTCTCGACTTTCAAACAAGGTCAAAATACGAAAAGTGACCAAATCAATCATTTCAAGTGCATCCTATATACATTTATAACATTTATAATGAATTTTAACCTAATGTAATATTTCATATTCAATGCATTTTGGTGATTTTATACACTAATTTCTAGGCAAACAATTTTGTGTAGGTATTTGTCTGTAGATCAGCATGACAGCGGATGTATTTGGCGTAATTTGACTTATCACCTAACCAATTCAAACTTTTGGTAGCCAAAATTTATAAACGCTCTCAACATAATATATTGATACATACTGTATTATTCCAGAGTTCGACCATAATGCAGGACAACCATGACCACGTGTATGCAGATTTAGATCTGAACACCGACGGGACCACAACGAATACTTGTGTACCATCGAACGAACTAACAACAGAATTTGTTTCGATTGATTTCCATCGCGTCGGTGAACAATTACCTGATGTAGGATCAGAAAATATGTATGCAAACCAGTAACATATACTACTACTTCTAGTAGATGGGGATCACATAGCACAGGAAGAAATGTTATCTGCCTTAGCTACTTTAAACAATTGTAAAATATGTGGACTAGACCGGGTTTGCAATGAACACCTCTTTCACGGTGGATTAATGTTAAAGCATTATGTGACTGTTTTATTTGATTTAATGTATTATTTTTGGTCATGTACCTACAACCCTTAATCAAGGTATGATTATAACCTTATACAAAGGTGGTGATAAACCCAGAAATGACTCTGGTAGCTATAGGGCAATTACCATTACCCCGTTTATTTTAAAGCTATATGAACATGTTCTTTTCAAACGCCTCTAAAAATATATAGCTAAACCATTACATCCTCTCTAGGTCGGGTTTCAACCAAACATGGGTAGTACTATAACTGCATTCATACTAAAAGAAAGTATTAGCTACTGCAAAGAAGCTGACAGTAAATTGTTCTCTTGCTTTTTAGATGCCCGTCAAGCATTTGATAAAGTATGGCATGATGGTATATTCTATATACTACAGAACGTGAGTTACAAGTCACCCCGAAGCTGTTAAAATCTGTTATTTCCATGCACAATGATATGTACAGTTGTGTCATGTATAATGGCATTTATTCTGACTGGTTCCCAATTGTACAAGGACTTATGTACCCGACAGGGTGGGGGTATGGTCCGCATTTTCATACCTCGTATATATTAAGTCGTTGATAGAGCAGTAAGAAAACAGTAATTTTGTAACAGTTTTCAAGTTCTAGGAGGCTCTAGTGTATGTTCCGTCCTTTGCAGGCGACTTGACCGTTCTTTCTCTATCGAGCAAAGCCCTTCAAGAAATGATATTGATTTGTTATAAATATTCTTGTTTATGGAGATTTCAATACAATCCAAATAAATGCACTGTTGTCACGTTTAATGAGTCTAAAAGAGCATTTTCCTCGTAGTTCTCGGTCTTGGTGTGTGGGTAATATCCTCATACAAGAAACAGAGGATGTTGTTTATTTAGGCATTTTATGTAATAAGTATTCCTCATCATCTGCAATTGTAAAAGTGTAGATAGGAATAATTTAAGGGCGACTTTCTTTGGAATAATTAAAGAAGGTTTGCACAGATGGTTTTAATCCAATTACTAGTTTCAAAATATACAAATCTATTGTTTTGCCCAGAGCTATCTTTAGTTGTGAAATGTTACAGTCGCTTTCCGACCGAGACAACTTGATCTTGGAAAGGTCACACAGATTTTGCTTAAAACAGATTCAGGCTGAAATTGATAAGAAGAAATTAACATTCATTCGTCAGTTGTGTCGGTTACAAAGGGACTGTACAACAAAACGTCTTTTTCTTCTGCGTTTATGTTCATTCAATAATGGTCTTAGTAGTACTGGTTTTGTCCCTGATATTGTCTCTATTTTACGTAAACATGATTTCCAAGTAAAAATGTGTGGAAAAGGATGGTTAATAGCAAATAAACCAACCAGTGTATAAATTCATGGAACGAAAGAACTTCTTTGCACTAATTCGTACTATATAGACAAATTCAGGAGTAGTTCTCTGGTAATTCTACATGGTCGTATGCAAAACATAATCCTGGTATGATGTATGCGAGTTTTTCTGTGGCGCAGTTAATTGCGTACACATCTACTTTTAATTATTATTGTACACGTTGTGATAGGCACGATATAGATTTAAGTGTTACTGAGCACATTTTTACACAGTAATCGTGTACAATCTTGTAGATCCGTATTTGAGCGTAGAATATGTCATGCGTTTAAGCCGAGCCCCGGTAGCTCAGTCGGTAAAGACGCGGACTGTCAATCCAGGGGTATTGAGTTCAAATCCCAGCTAAGCCAATATTCTTTCCGACGTTTGACAAAAGTCACTATGACAACCTGCATTTGTCTTTCACCAATTTGCTAAAAGTATATGTGGAAAAGCAGCCAGTTGCTTGGAAAGTATGTGAAGTATTTATGAGAGAAAGCTAGGAAACACATGAGTAGGTGAACTGGCCTGCGTGATATGACGTGATTTTTTTTTGAAAACGGCGTTAAAAAGATAAAAAAATATATAAAAAAACGTCATGAGTTTAATTTAAGACTGAATTAATTAGAGCTCTATTTGGAGTGAATGATTATTTTGAGCAAGTTCATCATGCAGACTATCATACATTCTATCGAACTATCATTTTGTACTATCACACTGTTTGGAGCCGTTACATTTACGTTTGGTAAGTGAGAGTTCCCCTGCGTGTTTAATGTTGCTGCGTTTCCAATGTGTCGCAAGTTGTTGCACATTTTTGTTAGCGACATTGATAACTTAGGCTCAATTAGTTTTGTAATTTAATTATGTGGATTGATTTAAATTTAACCCTTGCCCCATGTAGACGAATTTTCTTATCATTATGACATTCGGAAACATTGTCTAAAAGTTGGAGATTGCTTATGTTGGGTAATTCCTCTTATGATCTCTAATGTTATCAACGCAAGGAGTATTAAATCATGACTGCTTAATCTTGCCCCAACAGTTCAACATTTCTGCAACAATTTCATTGCATGGGGGATAGAGTCACATGTTTTGTATGTTCTTCATGTTCATGTATATATTGTTTGTCTATGTTTGTATGTGCTTCATGTTCTTGTATATATTGTTTGTCTATGCTTGTATGTGCTTCATGTTCTTGTATATATTGTTTGTCTACGTTTGTACATGTGTGCGAATGTGTACACATTATGGAGGCGTCTGAATGCAAGTGTGCATATTCACAGGTATGATAACTGAAGTACGTGTCTTACATAAGAGAATGTCTCTTATGTTTTCGTTTCGATTATGAGTTCTGTCGGGAGATAGTTCTGCTTATTCCCCCACGACTACTCGGTGGCGCAGCCTCCCTCACAACAGGTCGTGTGTGTGACACCTGCATATAAGTCAAATAATTGTATTCTCAGAACGTTGAAATTGGATCAAAGATCTTTAGCAGAATAGGATGTAAATATTCTTAACTGGTCCAAAATTCGCGATATCCTGCAAAATGCAGGATTTTGCGAGATTTGGTTGTATCCAGAGTCTCAGTAAATACTAATTAATTTGTACCTCTGCTACGGCAAAGATTAAGGGATATGTATATATGTGCATGGCAAGAAAGTATCAAATAGTATTCATCACTTTCTCTTTCTAGACAGTTTAAATTAACATTTGAACGGTCTAGCTATTTGGACATTTTAACTTTTCCAAAATATAGAAACATTCTATCTAAGCTTAGTCTGACATCCCATAAATTAAGAATTGAAACTGGTCATGAAAACATTGAAAGGAATCAAAGAGTAAGTACCTTATGTAATTTAATTGATTTGGAGGATGAGTTCCATTTTTTTTATATTTTTTCCGTTTCTATGAAACATTAAGAAAACAACTCATACCGCGCTATTACGTACAACGTCCAAGTATGTACACGTTCATAGAACTCTTAAACACAGAAAGAAACAAATAGAAATGTAATCTGGCGTCAGTTTGCCTCATGTATTCTGATACCCAGTGTCTTGTCGGTTTGCATCATGTGATGTAACCAGTGACATTCTTCATCTCTAACTTCTTCAAACCTTTCCCAAATTCAACAAATCTGCAGCAGACAACATTGAAAACAGTAAAGAAAAAATATGGAAAATATCTTTCGATAATAGTTAAGCTATGGAATAGAGTTTATAACATTATGGCAAAAGGAGATATTATTTTCTATGAGCATTATCTCCTATTATCACCTTGATTTTAAAAGTCATCTGCAAGTAGAAATGGGTAAAACCAGGGACGTAGATAAGAGGGATAAGCAACTCCACCTGTACACCGGTTATCTTGTTAAAATATCACATAGAGAAATATAATTGTCCAAATGTTCACATTTTGTAGCAAATAAAACTTTGAAGTCACATATTTCAACTTAAGTTAGAGATACAATGAATAACTGGAATTTCTTTGTATTTTGAATAATGACTGGTTTAAAAGACAGATATTGTGATTTTGATATATATACAAATATTAAGCCTTATTGACATGGGTAGAATATAAACTTTACATGAAACATGAGTGTTCAACGTTAAACTATAGAAGAAGTATGTTGCTTTAAAGCACTAAGTCGAAATGATGTCTTATATTATTCAAACTGAAATCCAAACTTCGTTCGTGGTTTTGATTTGTTTACAAAACTCTATAAATATACAGCACACACTTAAATCCAATACGAAAGACAGGTTTCAGAATTGTATCCACGTGTACCAATTTGCCCTGTAATTTGAGGTTATCTACAAGTTCTTGCATCCTCTTGAAGTATTCTTGGGACGAGTCCTTCGATTTTATAAATACCATTCCCCCCTGTAAAACAAGATTTATCTTACCTTAGTTCTTTTTTATGTTTTTGCTTCAAATGAAATAAGTGTTAACTTTGATCAATTGCTATATCTATACTCTTCGATATATTTATCAAACGCAATGATACTTAATACATAATGAAGTGTGAGAACAATTCCTGTACCAATTAACACGGTAGCTGTACCATACATCCCATTTGTCGCATGGACTTTAAGGCTAATAGATGAGTCGTGTCGGGTCATTCGGGGTATTAATGCATCTATTTACAGTGAAGCATCATTATCCAATATATTTTACATATACCTATACACACGTATATCTTCTGACAACAAACTAAACATGTAGCCTAATTAGTTTTACGACAATATACGGAGACCCCATATTGCAAGACACGGCTCATAACTAAAACTCAGATCAGCAACTTTAAGTCTTATTCAGAACGCATATAAAATCCTACTGCAGTAGAACCTTATAAGTTTTTAGGAAATATCTTTTCCACAAAGGCATCATGACATATGACTCAAACGACACTAGCGTCACAAGCAAGTAATTCTCTATTTTCTTTAAAAACTGGTTTGACAAAATATGGAAGAGTACCTGGCAAAATCCTGTTGAAGATATTTGATTAAAAAATAGCGTCTATGCTTAAGTATGGTTTAGAAGTCTAGGGTTTTTATGCAGCACTGGCAATAGAGCGAGTGCATCTGTCATTTTTTTAAATATATATATTGGGAATGTCTAGGTATTGTTCAAATACATTTGTATATAACGAGTTATCGCTTTACTCTATGTATATAATGACTGGTTTCACCTGCTTAAAATGTCTAACCATAGCAATGATATACGATGTAGTTACAGTGGAAAGAGTCTTGTGCTAAATCACTTAAAAATCTATTATGTAGTAATGGCTTTGGATATGTCTGGTTAAATCTACGAATAAAAACAAGTTTTTGCATGTATTCATGTTACGAAGCTTTGATATTTACAAAGAAAAACTGTATTTCGCTGAATTTCTGTTCATTGTTTATATTTTGATTGTATTAGCAGAAACTATGTCAGACACATATGCTTACTAAGAAGTGGACTTCTCCCTATTCAGTCTAACACTGGAAGGTAAAACAATATACCTTATGCTCAGCGGTTTTGTCCAAAATGTCCGAATTATATTGAGAATGTGGAACAATTTTTGTTTCATTGCATCATGTTCAACGATAAAAGAGGAGTTCACTTCAAGCCGTTCTTTAAAGATGTACAATCACTTACATGTTTAAAATCAATAAGAAATGCAACATTTATCTCAATATATTATCAAAGTTCTGAAACGGAGAGATCTTAAAATAGCTCAATAATTTATCTTCCATTCAATTCATTATTGTAATATATTCATATTGTAATATATTCATAATTGTAAATTTAATTTTGGCCGGAGGCCTACATTATTGTAATAACTGAATAAATAATTACTCTTTAATTATATATCAATAATGTACTTGTAATGCCATGACGACACCTCGGTGGTGAAGTTATAGAGCGTCCGCCTCGGGTGCCTCGGGTGCGAGAGATCGCGATTCGACCCAACTGGGCTTCATCAAAAACTTTAGAAGTGGTCGTAATGGCTTTACCTCTTTGCCGCTAAAGATTATGAGGTTAGCTTTACGACTGACTGTCTGGTATCATGATAAATGAACCAGTATTACTGGTAATTTACCCATACATCGATGCGATACAACTGAACAGAAGTTGAAAGCGGTGTAAAACACCAAGGTGAAATTCATTAACTTCCATTACCCCTTTCCCACATAGAGACGCTTTCTGACGCTTCTGCAGCAGACGGCTTTTTGAAAACATAGTGACAAAAGAAGAAATTGCACAAAACGTGCAATTTCTCCTTTTGCCACAATGTTTTCCACTTTTAGTCATAGGTTATCCATTCAATTATAGAGATTTTCAATTTTTTGACAAAATATGTTCAAAGTCGTCTGCTGCAGAATTGTCGTATGAGGGAAACGGTTAATGAACATAAGACGTCACTCACCTGGTTTAACTATTCTTATAATCTCATGTAGTGCATCGAATGGTATGTGGTTTTCTCCAAGACCTGTGGAGTACAATTTTCAGGCTACAATTCTAGGTTTTAGTAATTTTTATTTTATCTAAGACTAAATTACGTGAACAAGTACACGGAAAGCTCGGTTCTGCTGTCAAATATTCCTCGTAATACTTGTCATAGAGTCCTCTTTGCTTAGCCACGTCCAACATTGCATAACTTGGCCTCATTTGGGTCTAGTTTTTGTCAAACTTTAATAAAATTATCTAAAGAAAAACAAATAAAATATAACACTAAAAATAAACAAATTTAACAAAATCCAATATTTACATTAATCACAAAACACTTTTTATAAATAATATTTCCTCTCACTTCCCGTAAATGTCACCTATGTGCTTCAAAAAGTCCTCACACACGATTTCGTGATCATCGTCCTTGTCCCACAGGTCGAATATCGCAGAGTCCATGTTCAGGTAGGTTGGCCGTCTCCTATGTCCAACCGAATGATCAAGGACCAGATGGACGTTTATATATACAAGATTGGCCTCTTGTTTCAGCATCGATAGTAACACGAACATGGGCAGAGCCCCCTACCCGCCTTAGCATTCAACCGCCTATGCCAGTCTGAAAATATAAAAACAGATTCAATTTTAGACTTTAAAAACAAAAGTGCGAAAGTGCAGAAGAATTGATTAGAAGCTATTTTTCATTTTGGTTTACTTTTATTTCGTTTCTTCTTGTCGTCCCCTCTTCTACAACCCTGTACTTGACAGTACCATTTAATCATAAATTATGTTTCCACAGAAATTTTTCGTTTTCTATGTTATATTTTTATTTTTTTTGTAAATGTTTTATATTTATATACCTTCTGTGTCGTTGTTGGTCCTCACAGACTGCCGGTAAACTGACCACTGTTCCGGTGACCAAACTGAACTTTCCAACCACTGGTCGTTCACGTACTTCAATACGGCTCTAAATGGTTCGGAAGCCTTCGCTCTGTCGGATAATTTTTCAAATGCTCTGGGAATGTCTCTCACTGGAAGGAATGTTATGGCGAGTAGCTTCCGTATCAGGTGATGGACCCCTTCTCTTTGTTGGTAAGTCGTCTGCAGGCCGACTTCCTTGACTCGTCGCTGCAGAGCTTAAGCCCAGTGGAAACCACAGCCATGAAGAGTTTTAGGGCTTGCCACAAAGCTTAAAAATGAAAAAAAAAAAAAGAAGATTAAATCCCACAATCGTATATATTTTGAACACATGTAGCAATGAAAATCCAATATTATAACTATTATACTCGGTAAGTTAAATATTTATTCAAATTACCTGATTCGAAGTCCATTGTATAGCTTTCCACTAATGGCGTGTCGGCAATGATGCTGTTCAACTGGTTAAGTACCTGTTAAAACAAAAAGTACAATTTGTTTATTTGATTATATATACTAGGCGTCAAAAGAAACGTTACATGTCGGAAATATTTTAATTTTATTCAAAATAGTTTCTTCGGACTAATTTAATTCAAAGTATATTTCATTTGCAAATCATTCCGAAATCGGATTCCAGAATTTCATTGTCATCAGTTCAATAACGTCTACGCAACGATGCAGTGAACGTCGTAGGGGTCCTGCACAAAATCACATTATTTTCAGTATCTGGTATAACGGGCGCCTGGCGCGAAGATCAACAGAACGTTAACGTCTCCTGACGGTGGATACTGATATCCTCCTACGTGTTGGAATCGCTCTCAACGTCTGGGTCGCCGGCATGAACCGATTTTGCAGCTGCACGCGACGTAAACGTCGGTCCTCACGCGGTGTGGTTACACGTGGTCTACCTGTACGAGGACGATCAGCGACACTAGCATTCGCCACAGTCTATTGATGGTCATACGGGCGACGACAAATAACCCTGCGACACGTTCTTGCGTCAACCCACTCTCCAGCATCCCCACAGCACGTAAACGTTGATCATTACGAAGCCGTGGCATTCTGGTTTCTTTTTAAAGTTCCGTTTTTCGATGTTTTTTCAAGAATTGGCACACATGTACACAGCTTAAACGACTTTATCCGATTCAAAATCACACAGATAACCGAAAACGTCAAAAAAAACATGTTTTGCACGAAATTCAGCCTGGCGACCTTAATAATGGGTGCACGAGATTTTCCTTTAGCAGACAAACAAAAGGTGCCCGGCCATATCGATAAATTACCGTATTTTACTAACGTAATGATCAGAAACACAATTTTTTTTTAAATAATGTAACGTTTCTTTTGACGCCTAGTATATATTGTAAAAATATATACTGAACAAAAAAAGAAACTTCCGCTGGATGAAAACAAATATGGGGAGTTATTGTTATATATGCTTTTAAAGAGTGTTCCATGATGCATCGTTTCGTGCAAACAAATGATGGCCTAAGGTTAACAGAAAATGGGGGGAAATTTGACCAAGTGACGTAAGGGTTAAAAAAAACAAAAACAAATTAATAACGGGTATTAACACCTCTTGGGTTGACTACTGCATTGCATCGCCGGCGCATAGAATTCAATAAATTGTTGATTTCTGCCTGTGGAATATTGTTCCATTCCTGAATGAGCGCTTGACGAAGTTCGTTGACGTTAGCAGGTGGGTTGGTACGACGCCTCACTCATCCGTCCAGAATATCCAAGGCGTGCTCAATTGGGTTGAGATGAGGACTTTTAGCGGGCCAGTCAATGAAATCAATGTCATTTGTAATAAGAACATTTACAGTGTCTCTGTGTGAGATGTGGCATTATCATGCTTAAAAATCGTTATTTTGGCGTTGTTATGGAACAGACGAATGACGTGATGAGCGAGAATGTCATCGCGGTAACGTTGAGCATTTAAAATTACCATTAATGACGACTATTGGTGAACGATAACCATGAGCAATGGCTGCCCAAACCATGACAGAACCGCCACCCCCGAAACGATCTCGTTCAAGAACACAACAGTCAGCATAGCGTTCATTTCTCCTACGGTAGACGGGCACCCTGCCATCAGCACGATGTAAACAAAATCTGTATTCATACGGAAAAATAACTATATGAAATAATTTTGGAGCGTTTTCGTTCACTTGACAACAATGTCAATAATACAAGCAAAACAAATTGACCGAATACCACACGGGACATGGTTGAACAAATTATGCACGTGCAATTCGAGTTTCAGGTTGTCGACGAATAACAGTGCAAATCAAATCGATAACATTCATGAATCCTGATAACACAGGTCAAGGCTAATATTACCCGTCTATGGAACGCCTCAACTGTCTTATGATGACGATTATTATTATATTGTGTGCACCCTTTATTATGTTGTGTACATACTTTATTATGTTGTGTACATACTTTATTATGTTGTGTACATACTGTATCATGTCATGTTCATATTGTATTATGTTATGTACATACTTTATTATGGTGTGTACATACTTCATGTTGGTCTATGCATTGTTTATTTTGTTTTGTGCGTTTCTCATTATTTTATATAGCGTGTCTATTATGTTAAGTGCACTCAATGTTATGTTCTGTGAGAGTTGTATTGTCTTATGTACATTCTTTGTTATGTTGTGTACGTTCTATATTCTATTATGCTAAGTGCACTCAATGTTATGTTCTGTGAGAGTTTTATTGTCTTATGTACATTCTTTGTTATGTTGTGTACGTTCTATATTCTGTTACGTAGATTCCTTATTCCCTTATGAAGGCATATACTATGTATTACATTGTGTAGTTTCTGTTTGTGTGACTGTTGTATTGTGATATGTACACTCTTTGTTATGCTGTGTTCAATTTTAATTGTGTTTTGTTCCTTGCTTTATATGGTGTACACACTGTATTTCGTTATGTAGGAAGTTTATTATGATGACGCGGACAATATAAACGGGTATAATTCCAGCATGCACCGTAAAAAAAACGGAAAGCGCAACGTTTTGCGATCCATGAGCAATTTCTCCTTTCGCAACAATGTTTTCATCTTTATTCAATTATTGTTCTTTCATTTATAGAGAGTTTTCATATTTTTGACTAAATGTTTTCAAAGCCGTCTGCTACAGATTTGCTGTGTGTTGGAAAAAGGCTATTTGTTGTTGTTTAAATTTTCAAATTTTATTTTCAGATTTACATCATTTGTTTGGCATGACATCATTAAAAAAAATTAATAAAATTCATTGCTTAAACAAAATCACGAATTTTCAAAACTGTTTTGTTTAATGATTCAACATTCAGATTTTGTTTAAAATGTGTATAAATATAGGTATATATGTTATTGTATCAAAATTTAACTTACAAATAATAGATAACCAGATTGCTTTTCAAATAAAATAAAAAAAAAGATAGATCCGAAACTGGCGCGATCGTCTATAGAACATTGCAGGTCACCCATCCAGGCACTAACTGCAATGATCGTTGCTTAACTTACAGGATGGAACATCCACTCAACCAATGTCGCTATAATAGACGGCTTCAAATTGTATTTTGTAGAAAGGCTATTTAAACCTGTACCCCGTTCACGTTACTTTTTACCGGTGCATCTTGAAAATCTACCCGTTTGTGTTGTCCGCGTCATCATAATAAACTGATTGTGGCTAGTCAACATAATAAACTATCTACATAACGAAATACAGTTCGTACACCATATAATAAAAATAAACACAACACATTAAGAAGTCACGTAAGACAATAAATAATGCGCGGAAGATAATAAAACCTGCACAAAACTGAATAAATAATGTGCATAACATGATTAAAAACCTTCTCAATGTATCAACGAATGTACAAAACACAAGAAAGATTGCATATAGCATAACACAGAGAGTGCATAAGATAATGAAAACTGCATAAAACACAATACAGAATGCAAATGAAGAAATACATAGTGTGCATAACATAATTCAAAGTGTACACAGCAAAAAAAAAAGTGTGTATATCATAATAAAAACGTCACACAACAAAAATCGGAAACTGCACAATGAAATAAATTGTATGTGCCTTCATAAATGAATAAGGAACCTACGTAACATAATATAGAACGAACACAACATAACAGAAAATAAACATAAGGCAACACAACTCTCACTGGACATAACATTGAGTGCACTTAGCATAATAGATAAGCTATATAAAATAATAAAAAATGCACAAAACAAAGTAAATAATGCACATACCATATTAGAATATGTACTCATCATAATAAAGGATGTACACAACATAATAAAGTATGTACATGACATAATAAAGCATGTACACAACATAATAAAGTATGTACATGACATAATAACGCATGTAAACAACATAATAAGGGGTGCACATAATAGAATAATATGTGTCATTATAAGACAGTTGAGGCGTTCCATACCCGTCTACTAACTTTACACAATTATTTCTTTAACACAACAAACACTGTGTACAACTCGGAAGTTTCTCTTTTTGTTCAGTATATATACATGTCCAATAAATTCATTCATTCGTCACTATGGTTGTTTATCTAAACAATGATGAAGTCATTTTAATATTACACGAATGAAATATGTTAATGTATACATTTGCTATGAACATGCACATGCATTTAAAGCCTAAACTAGTTTGGTACAAAGGCTGTTTTTGTAGAAAAGCCTTCGAGTATCATTACCGAATGTCACTTGTATGACGAAGACCCATTTTATTAGCACGGTCGTAAATAATACAAACCGAATTTCACTTTCCTTTATTGGTCTTGTATTACAAACGTCCACACTTACCGAATTACACTTTGAACTTGTAGCTACATTTTCATACAGTTGTATCCGAATTTAACAATAAATTTCATTTCGTGTAGAAAACAAAACATGTTCAAGAATTTAAAATTACTAAATTTCACAATATATTGATTGAGCTTTAACTTGAAAACTGCAGACCGAAATGTAAAACGCTAGCTGTATGTATGACACTCAAAATACCAAGTCTTGTGTACAGACGTATTCAGAAAGTTATTTTCTGATTGTTTTTCTAAAAACGCCTGCTGTAGACAAATGTGTAACGCAGTGAATTATTTACCGAATTACACAAAGATTGTCTGCAGCAATAGTAGCTCATGTGATTTCTACAGGGGTGGTTTGGCTGCAGCAATAGTAGCTCATGTGATTTCTACAGGGGTGGTTTGGCTGCAGCAATAGTAGCTCATGTGATTTCCACAGGTGTGGCTTGGCTGCAGCAATAGTAGCTCATGTGATTTCTACAGGGTGGTTTGGCTGCAGCAATAGTAGCTCATGTGATTTATACAGGGGTGGTTTGGCTGCAGCAATAGTAGCTCATGTGATTTATACAGGGGTGGTTTGGCTGCAGTAATAGTAGCTCATGTGATTTATACAGGGGTGGTTTGGAACAGAAAATGTCTTACAATAATAGTATAGAATATTTATTGTTATAAATTACAAGAATATGCAAGCATGAGAAAATGTTTCAGTATAAAATCACAGTATGCGAAGCAAAAGCTTTTGATGCATAAGAAAACATTATCAATGAATAAAAACATCATAATGTAAAATGATTTGTATAATATAGATGTAAAGCATAAATGTAGTGAACTTCGTCGGCATATTTCAATAAATACAGACATATTAAATTATTTGACAATTGTAAAGTTAAATCAAAATATGTAAATAATATTTTCAGCAAAAAAAATGAAACACGAAATCAAAAAATATGTTCACACATTGTTAATGTAAAACCTACCAATTACAATTACTTGCATTTGTATAATTTTTCCGAACATGTAAACACTACGTGCGAACACATGGCACTCAACGAGTCTCGCGGCGTACCTGATCAGAACAATTACATATTTACTCCTTTTTCTGTCGTGTAAAAGTAGTCTTCTTAGCGTTGATTTTCCGTTTTCGTTGGTCCGTTTTTACCGCGGGTTCTTGGTGCAACTACAGTTGTGAGTCCGTCATCCAGTTTGTCTTTGCGACCTTGAAAGATACATGGGTGTCAGACCGTCTGTTAAGTATGCGGTCTGTCAACATATGATCTCATTGTCTATACGAGGTCCTTCAAAGGTTTAGATTTCCAATTAATGGACTGTTTTAAGACGTGATTGATCGACTCACAGTTGTTGTTTGTCTAGTTAGTTTGCACCAAGTCCATTCTGTTCGGTCTGTTTACCATGTCTTGTAATTGGGGCTGAAGCTTGGTCTTAAAATAGTCCAGAAACTTTGTGGATAGTCCAGTCTGTTTCTGTCCCACGGCGTCATCTGTAAGTCGTTTTTATACGCCCGTTTTGAAAAAACGGATCGTATTCTAGTTTTACCTGCGGCGGGCGGGCAGGCGGCGTCCAGTATGTTGTCAGCTCAATAACTTAAGAAGCCTTTGTCCAATCATCACCAAATTTGGTCAGAATTTGTATTAGGATAATATCTCGGACAAGTTCGATAACTAACCTTATCGCTTTAGTCAATTGAGAGTTATCGCCCTTTTATAAAATAAATTACCTAAAATTGTGATTTTCAGCTTAATATCTTTAGAAGCCTTTGTCCAATTATCACCAAATTTAGTCAGAATGTGTATTGGCATAATATCTCGGACAAGTTTGATAACTAGTCATATTGCTTTAGTCAATCGAGAGTTATCGCCCTTTAATTATAGAAATTACCTAAAATTGGTCTTGTCAGCTCAATAACTTTAGAGGCCTTTGTCCAATCATCACCAAATTTGGTCAGAATGTATATTGACATAATATATTGGACAAGTTCGATAACTTACCACGTTATCTTAGTCACTACACACTTATGTCCCTCGAAATGGCCAAAACTGTACTAACAGTGTCTGCTCTCTAAATGTGCCTAATGTACAACCAATTATCACTATACTTTATTGGTCTCAAAAAACAGGACGGGCGTATTTTGTGACATTTGGCGCTCTTGTTTTGTGTTCTGATACAGATGTCGCGTGCACAGAACATAAGTGCTTGAGTAAAAAATCGTCTGTGCTCCTTTTACAAGTGCATTTTGATCGTCCGAACCAATAACAAGCCTGTCATGTGTCGTACCAGTCGAATCCAGTTTCGCTTTTAGATGTGATAAGAATTAACAGTACGTTTCAAAGTCACTGTTGTCATGTATAAACACAGGTCCAATGAATATAGGGCCTTGGCAAGTCTGTGGTCGGTGGACGGAATGCTGCTTATAACAAGTGACCGTAACATGCATGTCACACATATAAAAGATCTTGTCTATTCCAAGAACCGATTTACCAGAGCAACAGATGTGTTTTATGTCTGTCAACTGTTCGTCCGAATACAACACTATGTAGGGCATCTTTGCCTTCGTCCATATTACGTTGTTGGATATTTTTTAACATCCCGTATTTGGGAAATGTTTGTCGGTCGTGTAATTTCGTCATATATTTTGTTTGTAATGTCTCGTATACCTTATGCGGTTTCATTTTTTGTGTAAGGTCACGTACTTCGTCGAGAACGTAGTTCGCAGTACGGACGTATTCACTGTCCTTTAGTGAATTACCGCGTGAAGCCAGTCCAGGAAATGTTCCTGAATACTCAACAACAGCATAGGAACTTTCTAGACAGCCTTCAATGAGCCATGTCAGCCTTTTTGTAGTTGGGGCTTAATTTTAGAATATTATAATACCTATGAATCACAAAAACTTTGTCAGAGGCTGGTTGTGGATCCATAGGTATGTACTCTTTTTTTTTATCTGTTTTGACACACAATATAAACCATTACGAAAAAAAAAGATATTATGCAAATCTCCATTGTCATCCAAATGAAAGTAGTACTTAGGGGACTCACCTTTTGAAGCATCCCAAATACCACAATCATCAGGAAATGACGATTTTTCATTCTTCTAGTTCTCTATATTGGTTGAATTTTGAATGACAAAACAAATATTTTCCTTTTTCCATTAGGATTACACTTTAAAGCATTCTCACTTTGTAAGAGGAGCTTAACAGTTCCATTGGTAGGTAGACAACCTGAATGAAGTGCCCCGCTCCCCTTTAAAGTGTTGACATCGTCTGATTCAGGCTCAGTCATAGCCTCATACCCAGCATTACAATTATATGTTAAGACATTTGAAGAAATAATTGTGTCATCCTTTTCATGATCGGAAACGTCAGCAACATCAAAAATATCATTTGTGTTCTCATAACAATCAGATGTTGAAACATGTAATGTAATAATTGGTTCATCTTTTTCAGGGGTGAATGTTTTCTTTATCAAGGGAACAAAATGGTTAGGTAAAAAGAAAGGACGTTTTCTGGAAGCGAGGGTGGAAGTCCACATTAATTTGAATGAATTCTGACCCATCTTCTTTGACATTCCTTCCGACAACTTTTCTAGAAGCTTAAATGAGGTGTTTAACCTTTATGATTTCTGATGTTAGCAGATGCGTCAGAAAGCGTCTATATGTAGGAAAGGGTTAACAATAGTCTGCTGCTGATGAGCCATAATGTGTCTGCAAGTAGAAAGGGTTCCAATTCCTCATCAAGTAAATATAGACGCTTTCCGACGCCTCTTCGGCAGACAGCTTTTTGAAAACATAGTGACAAAAGAAGAAATTGCTCAAAACGAGCAATTCCTGCTTTTGCCACAATGTTTTCCACTTTTAGTCATAGGTTTTGACAAAATATGTTCAAAGTCGCCGGCTGCAAAATGGTCGTATGAGTCCACCCATACCCTAAAATGATGCTTTCAGAGTTGCCGGTTTTGAGAATTTCATGCACAATATAGTAACAATATGGAAATTTAGAAGAAAACTGAAATCAGGATTGAAAAAAGTGTGAAAAAGG
Organism: Serripes groenlandicus; assembly: GCA_031761405.1. Taxonomy (NCBI): domain Eukaryota; kingdom Metazoa; phylum Mollusca; class Bivalvia; order Cardiida; family Cardiidae; genus Serripes; species Serripes groenlandicus. Next base: position 112,149,689 of record JASEVX010000003.1, read on the forward strand.
TAGAATTTACCTTCTCTGTGCACTTTCTAGTTTTTGCAAAATGTTTTCATAATAGACATCTGCTGTAGATAAACCAAAACTACTGTATATCAGGGAAACGTTAACCCTTTCCCACCTGTAGACACATTTTGATGCATCTGCAGCAGACAACTTTTGAAATCACTGACAAAAAGAAATTGCTCAAAACAAGCAATTTCTCCATTTGTCACAATGTTTTCAACTTTTTTCAGTAAAGACACCTTAATTTATAGAGAGTTTTCATATTTCTGCCAACATGCTTTCAAAGTCGTTTGCTGGAGGTTTACATTATCGGGGAAACGTTTAGCAATTTCCAGAGTATGAGGGATACTAGAATAAGGAAATCTGTGCAAACCTAATGATATACATCTTGACTGACTCATACTGTCCCAGACTTGGAAACTGTGTATAAATCTAATGGAATGGGTTCCAACTTTTCCTTGGGGACAATTTTCCATTTTATGCCAAGTTATTGTCAAAGTTGTCAACAGAAGATTTGGTGTATGAATGTAGAAAGAAAGGGTTAAAGAAAAAACACAATTGTGATTTTGGCCATATACGGCTGTCAGATACATCTAAATCCTCCAAAAATTTCTAACAATGTTTGTTTTGTTTGTTTGTTTGGAGTTTAACGCCGCTTTCAACAGCTTTGGTCATATCACGGCGGTCAGTGCACCTACCCATGTTTTCCTGGCTTTCCCACACCAGTACTTACACAACATTCTTTCGAAGCCACTGACTACTTTCTCACATAGATCAGAGGTGAGAGGCAATGGAAAACATCGCCCGAAAGAATGTCGCCGCAACCGGGTATCGTTCTAACAATGAATTGAGCCTTTTAAATGTGCATATTACCACTTGACATCTTAAACCCCCGAAAATCCCATTCCTAATTTCCTCATTTGAATTGTTCGCCACCTTAATTCTTATTTCTTCACAAAACTGGGTTGCATAAACAAGAGGTAATCCGGAAAAAAACCTTACACAAAATATCAAAATATCGCCCAAATACCCTCATTTTTTTGGTATAAATAAGATATTATTATTTTAGGTTTCACTAAAATACCGTATTCGTTTCTTGTCAAGTCCAATCGACAAACCAAAAACGGAAAATAATAGCTGGATTAAATTTGGAATAAAATACACGAAAACTGAAGCAAGATTATTACCAATGAATAAATAGGCCCCATATGCAGTACCTGCCCTTGGTTAAACAATCTTTTAACCAATTGTTTTCTCCAACTTCCAAATAATTCGCCTTTGGAAGCCAAATATCTTTTAAATTGTTTCCCTTGTTTGCCTCTTTAAATACGACTTTTTAATCATTATTTATAGATACATATGTATGTTTCGATGTCTGTTAAGTCAAGTGACAGTTTAAGTTTTGACTCAAAGACAGGTAAGATAGAATTGTTATTAAATTGGTACAATTTCAAAGGTGAAAAATATTACACATTTTAAAACCGAAGTTGAATTACAATGACGGGTCACAAATGCCGGTATAATCCGGTCCAAGAGTCTTCAAGATTAAGTTTTATAAATACCATCTTTTACGAATACGAATGGGGAACGTCTGGTGACTTTCTAATACTGACGGTCATGTAGAATGTTTGAGTAACTTATATAGTACCAATCAACCTTGCAAAACCTGAACCTCATATTGACAGGCAAAGTTCACATGCAGCTTGCAACTTAGTAAACCACAACCAATTGTCAATACATTTATAGGCCAAGTGAAATAGCAACATTGTTTATCGTAATTAACCCGTTTAAAACCGTCAATTCCTTAATTCTCAACTGATTTACATGAAATAAACGTCTAATATGCTTAATCTCAAATTTCACATATTACCATACGTGATCAATCTGCACTGACTGACCGTATATAATTCAGGCCACGCCAAAGCTATTTTGTTACACACATAGGTTATTTAGTTAGAAAAGCCTCCGCGAAGGTTATTTAGTAAAAAATCGTCCTCAAAAGTTATTTAAAAGAAAAACGTTCGCAAAATTTATTTAGTAGAAAATCGTCCACATAGGTTATTTAGTAGAAAAGCGGCCGCATAGGTTATTTAGAAGAAAAGCGGCCGCAAAGGTTATTTAGAAGAAAGGCGTCCGCATAGGTAATTTAGAAGAAAGGCGTCCGCATAGGTTATTTAGTAGAAAAGCGTCCGCATAGGTTATTTAGTAGAAAATGGTCCTCATAGATTATTAAGTAGAAAAGCGTCCATATAAGTTATTCAGAAGAAAAGCGTCCGCATAAGTTATTTAGAAGAAATACGTCCGCATAAGTTATTTAGAAGAAAAGCGTCCGTATAGGTTATTAAGTAGAAAAACATCCACAAAGGTTAACATCCACAAAGTTTATTTAGAAGAAAAACGTCCGCAAAGGTTATTTAGGAGAAAAACATCCACAATGTTAACATCCACAAAGGTTATCTAGTAGAAAAACGTCCGCATAGGTTATTAAGAAGAAAGACATCTGCAAAGGTTATATAGAAAAAAGACCTTCAGTAAACGTTATTGAGCAGAAATACATTATTTACTAGAAAAATGCGTCATTTTGTATTAGAATTAAAAAATATATATAAATATTAACAAATACTAAAGACACTTTACATGTAACAGCCCTTAGAATGCTAAAACCTCGTTGTGTTATGACAATTAATTATACATGTAACTTAAATCTTCTAAACCCTTCAGTCAAAATATGAATATAACCAGGATACAGGACACAGCTCGACACGCGTACAAATAGAGATACAGGGCAATCTGATCTGATCTGGGCAAACTAATCTGACACGCAACATAGATACATATCTTACAATATACTGATCATTGTCTGTACTTTTCACTATAACCTTCGGTGATATTACCTTCTGGTTTATGCTTTAGCATTACAACTCATATGCCTATTGTCGTTTTATCATTTATCAAACTGACCGACTACTCCGATAATGAGCTTTCTTCCTATGTTTGTGCAATCTGCCCATTTTATCCCGAAGACTCTACAGGGTCAATGGTTAGTATGATAAGCTTTTAAACAATCTTTCATTGCTGTATAAATGTTCGCTTATCCAGAAAATATTCACCATAATTAAATAGAAAGTGAACCTATACCAAATGGAATTGTATTATTGGGAAAATAAACTTCTACTGCATTTCAACTGAATAAAACAAATATTAAAAATGTTTCTGTCTAGACAGAATTCATTGCAGCTCTACTTTCAAGAAAATTTCACTTCAGCTTTAACCTCTAGTATTAACTAATACCTGCTTCGGATTTTTCTCTGCAAAATAATACATGTTTAGCTCACCTGAGCCAGAGCTATTACGACCGGTGTTTGTCGTCAACATTTTGCTTCAATCGACATCTCCTCCTAAACCGCTTGGTCAATTTGTTAAACAATTCACGGATGTTCCTTGAGTGGTTCCCTTTAAAATTTGCTCAACGAATTGAAGTCCATGCGGAACTGTTGTTGCCACGATTGTTCAAATTATTCAATCCGCATGGCTTGAAAATATTTTTGTTCGAAGCCGAAAAGCCTCCAGCTTAGATATTTGGTTTGTAGCAATGTGTTGTGGTCCTCTACAAAGATTTTTAAAGTTGTTCCCCTGGTGTCAAAATTGGCATCGCCCGGGGGATCACCTATTTAACATAGATATATACATGTATAGGGGAACACCTTGAACATCTTCTTGTCTGACACCAAAAGGTATAGCGCTTAAAGTCTCGTGTTCCTCTACCAAAATTGTTCAAATTCTGTCCTGGTCAAATGTGTCCTAGTCCCCTGGGTCACCTGTGTTACATAAAGAGATATAGGAAAAACTTTTAAAAAAATCTTATCTTATAACGGACCTATATCACTTTCCTCAAAAGAATACCTTAGTTGGGTTATTTGTCTTGTGGCAAACTGGACATTGTTCCTCTTGTATTAGCTTACCTGACAGACAGACATACAGACACGCACGCACACACACACACACACACACACACACATACGTGTTTGACCGTAAAAAGTAGCACCTTGTTTTAAGACAGTCTATGTAGAACGGCTATAAATAAGGCGCTTTAATGACTTTCGTGAAAGTGTAGCGACAGTAACCACCCTTTATATATTGACTGCAATTAATACACTCCGATACACTCGATATTTAGAAACACACAGTGAGTCGTTTATCACTGAACAATGTAGCTCTTTGTGCTTCAAATCAACCTCAATTTGTAGCACTCTTTTGTTGTATTCTACATTACAATGTAGCACAGTGTGTATTACAAAAATGGTCGTAACATAACAGTTTGACAAACAGGTAAACACTGACACAAATTAATGATACGTATGTACTTGTACCTTCATTCTGCATACATTGAAATGTTGATAAAACGATGTTTACAATGTGATACATAACAGGCGATCTGCATGCATGTGTGTTCAAACACACACTTCTATGTAGCACTGTTGAACAGCGTAGGTATTTGTTTTGGCTTTTGAGTTACAAAAACGTATTGGTGTGCCAAAGGCCACTCTAACAAAACAGAAGACACATGGGGTTGTAAGCTCTTTGAATCTCTGCAGATGTGTTGAATAAATGGTGAGAACATATGTAGCACTCACTGCGGGTGCTACACAAGCATGTCCGTGCTACATGCGTGAGTGATATTCAAGTGCATGTGCTACATTTGTAGGAAGAACTCTCTCACACACACACACACACACACGGACATACACAGACAGGCACCCATGCACACATATACAGACAGGCACCCATGCACACATATACAGACAGGCACCCATATACAGACAGGCACCCATGCACACATATACAGACAGATAGATAGACAGACAGACAGACAGACAGACAGACAGACAGACAGACAGACATACAGACATAAACAAAAATACAGATAGACATAAATCCAGATAGGCATACATTTAAAGGCACATGATTACATGCAGATATACACACACACATACATACATACATACATACATACATACATACATACATACATACATACATACATCGTGATATACATACATACATAATGATAGACATACATGATGATATATATAGAGAGACAGATAGACATACAAACGCATAGACACATAAACATACTTATTGACATGCATATAGACATACAGGCAGATTGCCAGCTACACCAACAGATAGACGGAGAGATAGACGGACACATACACGTACACAGACATATAGACATACAGACGCATAGCATAGACAGATAAACATACAGACTGACATACGCACGTATATTCATGCATACAGACATACAGGCAGATTGACAGCTACACCAACAGATAGACAGAGAGATAGACGGACATACGTATACACATAAACATAAAGACAAAAATACAGATAGACATACACTCAGATGGACGTAAATTCAGATAGGCATACATTCAAAGACACATGCTAAATGCATATAAATACATAGTGATAGACATACCTAATGATAGACACACGATTATGGACATATAGACATACTCATACATAGACAGATAGACATACACACGCATAGACAGATTAACATACACACGTATAAACACGCATACAGGCATACAGGCAGATGAACAGTTACCCCAACGGATAGACGGAGAAAAAGACGGGCATACATATATACCTAAACATAAAGACATAAATACAGATAGACATAACTTCAGATAGGCATACATTCAAAGACACATTAATAAATGCAGATATACATACATACATACATACATACATACATACATTAAAGGGATTAATGTATGTTTTGTTGCATTTATTGGAAAATGAAGTGCAATTGCCTGATTACATGCAAATAATGCCCGAAGGGCATTATGATAGGCATGTAATCAGGCAATTGCACTTCATTTTCCAATAAATGCAACAAAACATACATTAATCGCTTATAATTGCAGAGTTCGTATTTTAGAATATCATAGACAAAGAGAGACAACCCATAAATCCAATATACTAGACAGTCAAAACGGATTGTCTTTCTTTCGCGGAGGTGCGTATGAATACATGACGTGTTGGCTATTTTTAGACACAAAGCTCGCCACAAGACACAAAAGTCGGCCATTGTAGCCCGCCTGAGAGGGTTTTTTCCGTAAATAATGGTGTTTAACGTGCGATTATGGATAAAATAAAGTGTGCTTAATCGGATAAATGTGATTCCATGACATCTTCTATGGAATATTATGCTGTTGAACATTCCTACGTCGGATTAAAGATTACCGGCGCCGCGGGTCGATAAACATGTGAGTACATGAGAGTTTGTTGTTTTTGAAAGATGAACGATATCCGTGGAAACTTGATTTTACCAAGATTATATGTAACGGAAACGTACTAAGATTATATGTAGGCGGGATAGTAACGGAAACGTACTAAAGTTACGAGACAATATCTGGATGATGCCCTATGCTAATAGCCTATCCTATCTTTCAGGAATCATATGTTGTGGGTAGGTACAGTACTGTATTAGAATCAAGACGATGCTAACCCACAACATAGGGTTCTAAAAGGGATACCCTCTAAAAGACAGGCCAATCCAGGATGACAACTAATGATGGGGTGGGGGAGGGGGAAAGGGGCAACTGACTAAAGCAACCAAACAAATTTACTTTCATCAATCTAATGTTACAGCATTTTTACTGTAGGCCTACTGTACAGTATTTGTAGTGTATTTCATAAATAACCCAGATCTACTGTATTTTTTTTCCAATTCACACCCCTCACAGACAAAAAAGGTGGAAAACAATGCAAAAGAATTGCATTATTGGCAATGACTGCTTAAGAAAATATTATGATAAAAGAAGAAATTATTGTATTTAAACAAGCAATTCCGGCTTTTTTCATAATGATTTCACAAGAGTTTACAATAATTCAACAAAATCAACCCAGCAGAAAAAACATCAACTCCATAAAACCATAGCTTCAAGCATATTGTCGGTCTCGAGCAATAAGGACTTAACTGCAACTTGTCAAAAGCGGCAGTTATGTCATTTTTGCTCAAGACTGACAATATGGCTATGCAACATATTATTTTAGAAAACATTGTGACAAAAGAAAAAGTTATTGTAACAAACAGGTTCCTCCTTTTTCACGATGTTTTCTTTACATTTTCCATGAATATTTAAAAGTTAACAGTCACAACAAAAACAATTATGAACAGGATGACAGAACAGTCCACTTCATAAAATGTCACTTGACACATCTGCAACAGAGTACATTGACAAATATTTATGATGATAAAATAACTGCAACAGACTGGGTTATTTTTCCAAAAAAACATAATGACAAACCAATAAATTTATCGTAAAGATCAGTTTCTCTCTTTGTCAAAGTGTTTTCTTAAATTTATGATTCTACTTAGAGCCTAACGAGAAGGTGCAGTTGTTAAATGCACAGCTAGAGTTTGTGATGAACCCATTCATCATGGAATTCATACTCATGTTTGCACTTTCATTTGTGGTAGCTGGCAGTGTTGCATTTTCTTCACATCTGCTAATTGCAGCTAAATGGGTTAATGGATTCTCGTCATAAAGACTAGTCAATGTACTGCTCATGACCTGTTTATGTTTTGTACTTGGCCTTGCATATGGGATGAGTGACATCTCATTCGAGTGGTCCGACAAAGACATTATATGTCGTGCAGGTATGTTGTCATCGGTCATAGCACTTAGGGATGTTGCTCTCAAACAGTGAGCAGTATACCTACGTGATATGCCAGAATTTTTGCAGATATCTGGCAGAAAGTTGGAAAATTGTCTTTTGCCAACAGGTCTCACACCATACCAAATGTCATTCTGCTCATTGTTTTTCAATGCTTCTTTATTGATATGAGTAAAAAGGCATGGGGCATTGCGGTCAAGTTTCTGCATGTAGTGTTTTAACGCAGTTACTGGGCAACTCGGTGTACCTGTTGCATACATCCTTTTATCAGAGTTTGCCTCTTTACTATTTAGGTCACCTTGATGGTTTTTCTGCTGGGTTGCATGTTTGATTGTGACATATTCTAGACCAGTTTCATCATGGTTGAACTCAAAACTTTGCCGGGTCAGCTGGCTGTGAAACTCCAGCCCCCGACTGACGAACTGGATTGACAACTGCATCCAGACTTTATATCTCAATGTTATTGGTCCAATAACATTGAGATATAAAAAGATTTGTGCCATTTCTGATGCTGAAATTACATCCTTATGTTTTGTTGGGCGTGCCAATCCAGCTCTACAATCATTTTTTAATTTCCCACTGAGCATATTATTGGCCTTTTTGAAAGTAGAATCTGTGACCAAATTAAAATCCCTCCCGCATTCAACCTGGAAATATCTATTAAGTGCAGCTCGCAAGTTTTTTAAAGTGTTCTTGTGGTACTCTGTTTCTCCGCTGGCGTTTTCCTTGTTTGGTTTTGGCTGGGCTTCAGCGTAAAAAACACAAAGAAGTTCACCCAGCTCTTCTGCGGTTATTGTCATCACATTGACAACTGTGCTCTTTTCGTCACACCATTCTGCAAGAACAGAAGGATGAAGAAATTTAGTCTTTCAAATTTAAAAGGAGGAGGACTAAGGAGAAAAAAGGACAGACATTTTTTAGAATCGCAGGAAGATTTCATGAAGACTTTCCACAAAGACTTTCCATTTTCATGGATTCTTGATGAGATGTCATAAAAGTTGAAATCCTTCTTGTGTATGAGTAATAAGTTTATGCTTGAGAAAACCTACAAAATTGAAAATTGTCTATGATATTCTAAAATACGAATTCTGCAATTACCGGGGGTATAAGCGATAAATGTATGTTTTGTTGCATTTATTGGAAAATGAAGTGCAATTGCCTGATTACATGCCTATCATAATGCACTTCGGGCATTATTTGCATTTATTATATTTCTGACGGTTATTCACGCGATTTTCCCTGTGACGGAAAACCGATAATCGTGGTTTACAAATAATCACCAGTGAATTATCTCACTGATAATTTTCCACGTGGATACCTTCCTTTACACTGTTTATGTGTTCATGTGACCTTTGAACCGACAGGGCCTCTTTTGCACATTTTTCGGCTTATACTTCACCGAAAACAAACGAAACTGTGTTTATTATGTGCTAGAATGCAGCAAGATCAATATTTAGAGATAGTTCACCCCTTACTCATTCGATTTGATCAAACTAGCTGAATTCCTAGCTGTATTTCAATGCCATAAATTGTACATTGCAGTACGGTGACGTCATCAAAAGTGGCGCCAATGATGACGTCACAAATATTCACGAGCCTTTTTGTCAATTTGTGAATGAAACATTGATTCACAATATTCATACTCACTACGTTTCTTTGCAATTACCCTAAAAATTGTCTACATATTTTGAAATAGGTTGTAGAAATGTAATAAATAGGATATTCAATGGTACAGCTTTGAATATTGTGAAATGATACACTTGTGCGCATCGGTTTCTTTGCAAGAAACTCGTTCGCTGCGCTCACTCGTTTCTTACGCGCAAACCGAAGCACACTCGTTCATTATTCCACGCTATTCAAAGCTGTACCATACCAGGCAATTGCACTTCATTTTCCAATAAATGCAACAAAACATACATTAATCCCTTTAATATTTCAAACGCTAAACATTTTTCTCCTTTTTTCACAATCATGAATGTTTTATTTTTCTAATCAAATATGTAAATACAGGTTAAATATCATTGAAATATATATACAGTGTATATATGTACATGTAGATCTATTGCACAAAGGTTTTTCAACATTTATATCATGGGAAAACATTTTGGGAAAAGGAATATTTGCTTGAAATGATTTCTGTATTGTAATTTTTTTTTTTTTTTTTTTTTTGTATTTTCCACAATGTTTCATACTCTGTGCTGAGTTTATACTGATAAAACACAGTAGACTGATTTCATTTGATATATTTAAGGGACTCTTCAAAATGAAAGCACAGGTCTAACAGATTTCAATTTAAGGGGTTTCTTTGGCATTTACTCTTTATTGTTCGTCAGAGGCTATTCTGTTTTTTAATCAGATAGTCCTGAGGAGTACATATGATGGTTTCAACATTACAACACAAACAAAATGGATTTGCAGCAATTAACCGAGAAATAGCTGAGAAACATCACACGAACCTTGGAACACGTTAAATCCCCAACGGGAATTCTTTTTTGTTGACTTAGAAAACCGCTGGTCAGACAGGGTTTCCAGGGCACTCTTCGACAACGTCTTGAACCGTTTGGCCGGTTGTTCATCACTCGTCGCCGGTTCTAACGTTACTTCTGTTGCTGGAACAGCATTATTTTGAAGAGGATTTATGGTCATTTCATCCAGGAATAATTGCTTTCAAAATAAAAACCAATCAAATACGCTGTTTTCATTGGTTAAAACGGATCACGTGATTGAAAACTTTTGCAGTTCATACTTCAATGAACTTGCAATTTCTCGGTCACGGAACTACTTTCGGGAAAATACCGATCTATTTTTAGAAATGCCTCAGACTCAATTTAGAACTGTTCCAATTAATTTAGTAAACAACAATGACCCATAAAAATGTTTATGATTTTATTTAAGAGATAAATGCATGCTTTGTTGCATTTATGACATGTGTAAAAGTCCATTCCATTTAATTGTTACGTAACAAAAGTAGATCTATCGAGTTCAAGACTGAAATATATCGTCTGCTGGGTCATCGGCGCATCTTCACCCGACATGGCTGCCTCGCCTTCCCCTAACTTCGTTTTGGAACTGTCAGGCTCTTTTTTTGATGGAAATGAGTATTTCTTAGAAGACATAGACCCGTCGATCTTCGACGATCCCTTCCTGGATGAAATGACCATAAATCCTCTTCAAAATAATGCTGTTCCAGCAACAGAAGTAACGTTAGAACCGGCGACGAGTGATGAACAACCGGCCAAACGGTTCAAGACGTTGTCGAAGAGTGCCCTGGAAACCCTGTCTGACCAGCGGTTTTCTAAGTCAACAAAAAAGAATTCCCGTTGGGGATTTAACGTGTTCCAAGGTTCGTGTGATGTTTCTCAGCTATTTCTCGGTTAATTGCTGCAAATCCATTTTGTTTGTGTTGTAATGTTGAAACCATCATATGTACTCCTCAGGACTATCTGATTAAAAAACAGAATAGCCTCTGACGAACAATAAAGAGTAAATGCCAAAGAAACCCCTTAAATTGAAATCTGTTAGACCTGTGCTTTCATTTTGAAGAGTCCCTTAAATATATCAAATGAAATCAGTCTACTGTGTTTTATCAGTATAAACTCAGCACAGAGTATGAAACATTGTGGAAAATACAAAAAAAAAAAAAAAAAAAAAATTACAATACAGAAATCATTTCAAGCAAATATTCCTTTTCCCAAAATGTTTTCCCATGATATAAATGTTGAAAAACCTTTGTGCAATAGATCTACATGTACATATATACACTGTATATATATTTCAATGATATTTAACCTGTATTTACATATTTGATTAGAAAAATAAAACATTCATGATTGTGAAAAAAGGAGAAAAATGTTTAGCGTTTGAAATATTAAAGGGATTAATGTATGTTTTGTTGCATTTATTGGAAAATGAAGTGCAATTGCCTGGTATGGTACAGCTTTGAATAGCGTGGAATAATGAACGAGTGTGCTTCGGTTTGCGCGTAAGAAACGAGTGAGCGCAGCGAACGAGTTTCTTGCAAAGAAACCGATGCGCACAAGTGTATCATTTCACAATATTCAAAGCTGTACCATTGAATATCCTATTTATTACATTTCTACAACCTATTTCAAAATATGTAGACAATTTTTAGGGTAATTGCAAAGAAACGTAGTGAGTATGAATATTGTGAATCAATGTTTCATTCACAAATTGACAAAAAGGCTCGTGAATATTTGTGACGTCATCATTGGCGCCACTTTTGATGACGTCACCGTACTGCAATGTACAATTTATGGCATTGAAATACAGCTAGGAATTCAGCTAGTTTGATCAAATCGAATGAGTAAGGGGTGAACTATCTCTAAATATTGATCTTGCTGCATTCTAGCACATAATAAACACAGTTTCGTTTGTTTTCGGTGAAGTATAAGCCGAAAAATGTGCAAAAGAGGCCCTGTCGGTTCAAAGGTCACATGAACACATAAACAGTGTAAAGGAAGGTATCCACGTGGAAAATTATCAGTGAGATAATTCACTGGTGATTATTTGTAAACCACGATTATCGGTTTTCCGTCACAGGGAAAATCGCGTGAATAACCGTCAGAAATATAATAAATGCAAATAATGCCCGAAGTGCATTATGATAGGCATGTAATCAGGCAATTGCACTTCATTTTCCAATAAATGCAACAAAACATACATTTATCGCTTATACCCCCGGTAATTGCAGAATTCGTATTTTAGAATATCATAGACAATTTTCAATTTTGTAGGTTTTCTCAAGCATAAACTTATTACTCATACACAAGAAGGATTTCAACTTTTATGACATCTCATCAAGAATCCATGAAAATGGAAAGTCTTTGTGGAAAGTCTTCATGAAATCTTCCTGCGATTCTAAAAAATGTCTGTCCTTTTTTCTCCTTAGTCCTCCTCCTTTTAAATTTGAAAGACTAAATTTCTTCATCCTTCTGTTCTTGCAGAATGGTGTGACGAAAAGAGCACAGTTGTCAATGTGATGACAATAACCGCAGAAGAGCTGGGTGAACTTCTTTGTGTTTTTTACGCTGAAGCCCAGCCAAAACCAAACAAGGAAAACGCCAGCGGAGAAACAGAGTACCACAAGAACACTTTAAAAAACTTGCGAGCTGCACTTAATAGATATTTCCAGGTTGAATGCGGGAGGGATTTTAATTTGGTCACAGATTCTACTTTCAAAAAGGCCAATAATATGCTCAGTGGGAAATTAAAAAATGATTGTAGAGCTGGATTGGCACGCCCAACAAAACATAAGGATGTAATTTCAGCATCAGAAATGGCACAAATCTTTTTATATCTCAATGTTATTGGACCAATAACATTGAGATATAAAGTCTGGATGCAGTTGTCAATCCAGTTCGTCAGTCGGGGGCTGGAGTTTCACAGCCAGCTGACCCGGCAAAGTTTTGAGTTCAACCATGATGAAACTGGTCTAGAATATGTCACAATCAAACATGCAACCCAGCAGAAAAACCATCAAGGTGACCTAAATAGTAAAGAGGCAAACTCTGATAAAAGGATGTATGCAACAGGTACACCGAGTTGCCCAGTAACTGCGTTAAAACATTACATGCAGAAACTTGACCGCAATGCCCCATGCCTTTTTACTCATATCAATAAAGAAGCATTGAAAAACAATGAGCAGAATGACATTTGGTATGGTGTGAGACCTGTTGGCAAAAGACAATTTTCCAACTTTCTGCCAGATATCTGCAAAAATTCTGGCATATCACGTAGGTATACTGCTCACTGTTTGAGAGCAACATCCCTAAGTGCTATGACCGATGACAACATACCTGCACGACATATAATGTCTTTGTCGGACCACTCGAATGAGATGTCACTCATCCCATATGCAAGGCCAAGTACAAAACATAAACAGGTCATGAGCAGTACATTGACTAGTCTTTATGACGAGAATCCATTAACCCATTTAGCTGCAATTAGCAGATGTGAAGAAAATGCAACACTGCCAGCTACCACAAATGAAAGTGCAAACATGAGTATGAATTCCATGATGAATGGGTTCATCACAAACTCTAGCTGTGCATTTAACAACTGCACCTTCTCGTTAGGCTCTAAGTAGAATCATAAATTTAAGAAAACACTTTGACAAAGAGAGAAACTGATCTTTACGATAAATTTATTGGTTTGTCATTATGTTTTTTTGGAAAAATAACCCAGTCTGTTGCAGTTATTTTATCATCATAAATATTTGTCAATGTACTCTGTTGCAGATGTGTCAAGTGACATTTTATGAAGTGGACTGTTCTGTCATCCTGTTCATAATTGTTTTTGTTGTGACTGTTAACTTTTAAATATTCATGGAAAATGTAAAGAAAACATCGTGAAAAAGGAGGAACCTGTTTGTTACAATAACTTTTTCTTTTGTCACAATGTTTTCTAAAATAATATGTTGCATAGCCATATTGTCAGTCTTGAGCAAAAATGACATAACTGCCGCTTTTGACAAGTTGCAGTTAAGTCCTTATTGCTCGAGACCGACAATATGCTTGAAGCTATGGTTTTATGGAGTTGATGTTTTTTCTGCTGGGTTGATTTTGTTGAATTATTGTAAACTCTTGTGAAATCATTATGAAAAAAGCCGGAATTGCTTGTTTAAATACAATAATTTCTTCTTTTATCATAATATTTTCTTAAGCAGTCATTGCCAATAATGCAATTCTTTTGCATTGTTTTCCACCTTTTTTGTCTGTGAGGGGTGTGAATTGGAAAAAAAATACAGTAGATCTGGGTTATTTATGAAATACACTACAAATACTGTACAGTAGGCCTACAGTAAAAATGCTGTAACATTAGATTGATGAAAGTAAATTTGTTTGGTTGCTTTAGTCAGTTGCCCCTTTCCCCCTCCCCCACCCCATCATTAGTTGTCATCCTGGATTGGCCTGTCTTTTAGAGGGTATCCCTTTTAGAACCCTATGTTGTGGGTTAGCATCGTCTTGATTCTAATACAGTACTGTACCTACCCACAACATATGATTCCTGAAAGATAGGATAGGCTATTAGCATAGGGCATCATCCAGATATTGTCTCGTAACTTTAGTACGTTTCCGTTACTATCCCGCCTACATATAATCTTAGTACGTTTCCGTTACATATAATCTTGGTAAAATCAAGTTTCCACGGATATCGTTCATCTTTCAAAAACAACAAACTCTCATGTACTCACATGTTTATCGACCCGCGGCGCCGGTAATCTTTAATCCGACGTAGGAATGTTCAACAGCATAATATTCCATAGAAGATGTCATGGAATCACATTTATCCGATTAAGCACACTTTATTTTATCCATAATCGCACGTTAAACACCATTATTTACGGAAAAAACCCTCTCAGGCGGGCTACAATGGCCGACTTTTGTGTCTTGTGGCGAGCTTTGTGTCTAAAAATAGCCAACACGTCATGTATTCATACGCACCTCCGCGAAAGAAAGACAATCCGTTTTGACTGTCTAGTATATTGGATTTATGGGTTGTCTCTCTTTGTCTATGATATTCTAAAATACGAACTCTGCAATTATAAGCGATTAATGTATGTTTTGTTGCATTTATTGGAAAATGAAGTGCAATTGCCTGATTACATGCCTATCATAATGCCCTTCGGGCATTATTTGCATGTAATCAGGCAATTGCACTTCATTTTCCAATAAATGCAACAAAACATACATTAATCCCTTTAAGGGATCGTCGAAGATCGACGGGTCTATGTCTTCTAAGAAATACTCATTTCCATCAAAAAAAGAGCCTGACAGTTCCAAAACGAAGTTAGGGGAAGGCGAGGCAGCCATGTCGGGTGAAGATGCGCCGATGACCCAGCAGACGATATATTTCAGTCTTGAACTCGATAGATCTACTTTTGTTACGTAACAATTAAATGAAATGGACTTTTACACATGTCATAAATGCAACAAAGCATGCATTTATCTCTTAAATAAAATCATAAACATTTTTATGGGTCATTGTTGTTTACTAAATTAATTGGAACAGTTCTAAATTGAGTCTGAGGCATTTCTAAAAATAGATCGGTATTTTCCCGAAAGTAGTTCCGTGACCGAGAAATTGCAAGTTCATTGAAGTATGAACTGCAAAAGTTTTCAATCACGTGATCCGTTTTAACCAATGAAAACAGCGTATTTGATTGGTTTTTATTTTGACAGCAATTATACATACATACATACATACATACATACATACATACATACATACATACATACATACATACATACATACAAAGACATAAATACAGATAGACATATACTCAGATAGACATACATTCAGGGACACATGCATAAATGCTGATAGGCATACACACTGATAGGCACACGATGATAGACATATATGATGATAGACATACATAGACGCATAGACATACAGATACATAGACAGAAAGACATACAAACACATTTACACCAACCGATAGACGGACATACATATATACATAAACATAAAGACATTCAGATAGGCATAAATTCAAAGACACATAAATAAATGCAGACACGAAACACCCTTGAGCAGAAGAAACACGCCAACCTGTAGTATTTTGGAAAGTAGCATATATGTATACAAACACTCAATTAGGAGAAAGTACACGAGTGTGATACCCAAACGGATCGCACATGTACGTATTCCACTTTTGTTCCGCCTCGCAAACGTTTAAAAGTAGCCCGATCCTAGGTTGTTTTGGCATTTGGTGGTAAAAGAAACTCTTCTCTATCCAGCCATACCATCGGTTCGGCTTAGATCACTATATTAAAAAATATTTTCACATACCGGTCTCACACTAGTACTAATTAACTTAAGCGTCAATTTTAAAAATCGCATTGCAAATCTTCATATAAACTTTACATATACATATAGCTGTACATATGAAAAAAAATTGTAATCACACACAAACAAACGCACACACACACACACACACACACACACACACACACACACACACACAAACATGGACACACACACAAACACACACAGAGACTACCCCCCCCCCCCCACACACACACAGACACACACAGACACACACAGTCACATACACACACACACAGATACACACCCAGACACACACACACACAAACACACACAGAGACTACCCCCCCCCCCCCCACACACACACACACACAGACACACACACAGACACACACAGTCACATACACACACAGTCACATACACAGACACACAGACACAAACAGACACACAGACAAACACCACCATCAACGAGGGTTTAAATCAGTTTCGGTTGATTTTGATGGCTATGTTGTTCAATCTCAATCTCGGATTTCACAATATTGTACCACCTATCGGGCAAAAAATATATGCTGAATATATCAGCATTATATTAATAATTAAGTATTCAAGTAAGACTATTGCAGTCAAATTCAGATCCTGGACTGACTATTTAAACTCTGTACTCGATGTCAAGTGTTCCTCTTAAGTGATCAGATACAGGTTCATGAAAATCTCTAGTCATTCATTGATTGTAAACATGCTCCGTCTCAAACGCACGCCGATTTGGAATCTCATATTCATTGGGTCCAGCAGTCTAACTATTGGTTAAGGACTTTCTTCTGTATGAATGGATAAAACAGAATCTTATGTGAATATATATTTTTTTTTTTATTTATTTATTTATTTATTTATTTATTGGGATTTTACGCCGCTTTCTTTTTTTTTTAATCATAATCACGTGTGAATGTGATATCTTTTTAAACAATGAAGACTCAAGCAACACGCTCGTGTGTATGTTATATTGTTAGAACAAATTAAGTATTTTGCATATGAATTTAGAATACAACTTGTAACATCTTACAAAAATACACGTACAAACATTGCTGCAAAATGCAGCAAAGAAATTGAAGAGGAGTGAAGTGAAACCGTCTGAGGACGAAATGTACTGGATTGGCTGGTTCCCAATTAGTCCGACTGCGATAGTAAAGTATGGGGGACCAGATGTATTATCCCAAAAACGAGAATTAACAAATTAAATTTTCAAAACATTGGAAATAATTATGAATTTCATTTTCAATAGCATCATAATGTTGTCGAACGATTTTAATTTTATAATGTCCAAGGCATTAATGTTTATTAAATCTTAATAATAAACTTTTTCCAAAATTGCTCCATTGTCAATTTAAGGACAATGGTTTTAAAAGATACATCATTTAGGTCAAATTACGCTAAATACATCCTCGGGCCAGTAGTCCCTAAAAAAACATTGTTTTCATAGAAATGAGTGTATACCATCACCAGAATGCATTGAATATATGACATTGAGTTTAAAATCATTGTAAACGTGTATAGGATGTACTGGAAATGATTGATTTGATAACTTTTAGTATTGTGACCTTGTTTGAAAGTGAAAGTATAAATGCTAAACACAGATTTGATCCAAAACGACGGTAACCTATCTCGCCTGGTGATTGTTTTCTTGTATGATGCATGACCCTATTACGCTAAATACATCCTCGGGCCAGTAGTCCCTAAAAAAACATTGTTTTCATAGAAATGAGTGTATACCATCACCAGAATGCATTGAATATATGACATTGAGTTTAAAATCATTGTAAACGTGTATAGGATGTACTGGAAATGATTGATTTGATAACTTTTAGTATTGTGACCTTGTTTGAAAGTGAAAGTATAAATGCTAAACACAGATTTGATCCAAAACGACGGTAACCTATCTCGCCTGGTGATTGTTTTCTTGTATGATGCATGACCCCCCCCCCCCCCCCCCCCCCCCCCCCATTTTCTTCGGATTATTTTAAAGCTTAGACGTAAATCTTTTCGATGGTATATGTGTTCTACATGAGAAACGCTTAGAAAGTATGACAATTGAGAGCTGAAACTGGTCGATTTACATGGAAACAAAGAAGGATTTTGTTTGTGTATTATAACCTATAGTTCGATGCGTGATTGTACCGCGCAATAACACTTGTATCGATAAGTAAAGGCTACATATATCCTCCTAGTGATGAATGAAATACGTTTTACTGAAGCTATATATATTATATATAGTTGTTATCTATCAAATATGTCCATTATTTCCAAGTCACGAGCTATGTAACAGGATGCATGCCTTATAACTAAATATTGAAATTAAACAATGATACCTGTTTATCATATAATAAATAACTGCACCAACAACGCCTTCCATAAACAGTAACGTCCCGATTGTTATACCGACAGCTAATCCAAGAGGAAATCTAGAACATGTTTCAGTAGCGGTTGGTATAGTTGCAGTTGCAGTGTTACCAGCAACTGAAAGTATAATTTACGGAACAAATACTTTACGATGTAACAGTTACGGCCCGATAGTTTTATCGTACATGAAAAACAAGCTAGAGTACCGGTTGGTACAGTTGTAGTTCCTATGTTTGCTAGATATACTAAGGACACTATATAGTGTCCCTGGGTATACTTATGATATCACATCTTAGACAAAGCCAATATAATCTATCGAAATGATAATTAAATGGAGTTACCCAGAAATCAGACGACCTCTGGCGATGCATACATACGATTACTTCGTGGTTAAAGGAGGAGACAACATACTTAATGGAAGGATGAAGCGACAAATGTGTAGACAATTACGGGTATATTCACGATTTTCAACCGGTATCAACAATGTAAATCAAATAATTATTGAATTTTTATTAATATTCATTTTCTAAAAGTTTAATTTGTGTCGCAAAATGTTAAAGATAAGTGAATAATTCAAGAAAATCAACGCCAACTATTAATTATACAGGACCAGAGTTGTGCGGCGTTTTCTATGTATAAGAATGTTACGTAACTCAACGAAAATTTAAACTTTATTTCAACAAAGTTTAATTATCACTTAAAACAGATACATATATTGGCACTCCAACAATGTAAGATAAATGTAACACAAAATATCTACGTCACTTGAACTCAAGTTGTTTATAACTATGTCTCTGGAACTCACAAAGTATGAATCAAAGTCACGGTTCTCCTTGCAATATGCTTGTTTTCTGATGATTCATGACGTTGTTTACCCTTGTAAAATTCCATGGAGAACGTTGGTTGTCGCGGCATCAGAAAGATGGAAGAGGGCAAAAGTACAGGCCTGATTTGAAATTTATTTTGCAAAAAGGTTCATTGGCTGACCCTCTACCGAGAACGTTTAAATTACTTTGATCCGTTTTAAAACATGGCCGCTAGGGGTGGATTTCCCCCCTTATATTTATATATAGATCTAGTGAAATTTAAAAAAATCTTCTTGCCCGATTTGAAAATAATTTGGCACAAGCATATTTTGGGTGACCCTCTGCTCAAATTATTCTGATTCATTTAGAACCATTTCCCTAGGAGAACGATTTGTTTTCTATATACATATTTAGTCAAACTTTTAAAAATCTTGTACAAACATATTGGCCTGATTTTAAAATAATTTTGCAAAAATGTTCCTTGGGGGACCCTCTTCCAAGATTGTTGAAATTATTACGATCCATTGATAAATATGTTCACAAAGGGGCGTTGCTTGCTTTCTTTGTATGCATATCGTAAGATCATTAAAAACTGTCATTTCTATTAAATCAGGTGAGCGATTTAGGAACACCATGGTCCTCATATGTATGTGTTTACATCGATCTGCCTGACCACCTATGTTCACTTGCTTTGCCATATGGTATTCCTGTCTCTCAACAGCGGCTCGTTTTCAGCGCTGATACTCTTTTTAGGAGGCATAATAGCGTCAGATTGGAACTTATTTTGGTGCTAATGTACATCATGTACAAACGGTCAAGTGACGATTCTTGAAGTCACGTGATGAGTCAGAAAGAAATATAACATATATTTTTAAAATCATTTAATCACTTGTCAGTGGCCCACTTACAATATAACACTTATTAGTCGCCGGGCAGAAGCCCGCGTCTTCTATTTTTAATAGGTTTTCGGAAATCACATGGGAGGGCGGCTTATTATTAGAAAGAAACAAATCTAGATGATTTGAACATATTACAATTGTGGTTGTTTACGAACACTAATAAATGACACATCTAAAATGAAATAAATATTCCGATTTTTTAATGTTTGCAGTTTTTTTTATTTCACTCGCATTTAAGTTTTTTGTCTTATTTACGAAGACAAAAGTGGTCCCTTCAAGACGTGAACCAACACCCCCTAATGCAGACTCTTATGTGTCATCATTGAGGTCAATTTCGGATTCTCCTTTTAATAGCAATTTTAACTTACTAAATGTTGTTTTCATGTTCAAAGAGATGTCTTGATTTATGTAGAATTAATTTAATAATGTTAATCCATGAATATCTAAAGTAGGAACTGTTTCTAAGCTAAATATAGACCCTATTCTGTTGTGTAGTTTCGTGACTTTTAACATCGATTTTCGCGCATGCGCATTTCGATATGAAAAAGCGAGTGATATTATTTTATTTTAGACAAGTACAAGACGAATGTTTGACGCAAAGCGTCAAAGAGAAGCCGCAATATTTCGTTGTACATGTAGAAATAAGAAAAAAAGAACATTTTTAAATCCACAAACAATAGAACAATTTAAACTGTAGACGGTAATGCTGATATATTTCTCCTTTTGAAGACTTTTGTTTTCTTCAAATTACCTCCCTTTAAAGCAATACCAGGATATTTACCTTGTGATTCGAATAAGATTGACAAACATTGAAATTATATGAATGAATACTATTATTTAAATAAGTAACAACAGCAAAATTAAATTTAAGCCAAGATAAATGTGTACTCATTTCGTTAATTTTTTATAGATACCCTAATGTATAGGTATGAATATAAAATTTATAAGCAAATGTTTTCATTTCAACGTTCCTAATGTTTGAATAGACTAAGGAAAGTCAAGAATACATAAATAAATCAATGCAGTCTTTTCCGGCGACATTGATGCCTTGCATCAACTTTCTCTTGTTTTCTTTGAAATGTAAGTTTTATTTTTATTGACGACAGTTGGTCATCTGGATTTCAGTCCCTTTAAGATAGAACTGCTTATTGCAATGTACGGATCATTATGAAATTCGTCTCCTGGTAGTGAAGTCTAGGTACTCGCCTATATACTTTTTATAAATGTTTCAGTATATACACTATATTGGTAAGTATTGTTTATAAAAAAAAATAACCTGGGACATAGTGAATAGCGAAACCTGTGAGTGGCGAAAGCTCTTGAATGGCTAAAGTTCTGAACAGCGACACCTCCAATGGAAAACGTAGAAAAGGGCGAAACATCTGAAAAACAAATTGTTCGTGCAAACATCTTATTGCAGACATCCTGTTTGTTAACGTTTGGATTACCTAGGTGCTGTTTCTGTTACAACTTTATATAAAAAGGCCAACAATGTCTTTGATAAACTTGAGCTTTTCAGGGAAACGTGTCCAGATTTGACATAAATATACTTTTTACATCAAACATTTATGTGGGATAAAATTGACTCTTTATGCTACGTTGGTAACTACTTAATTATTGAAAAACTGTTGAGGAGAAAAATATTGTCCTAGCAATTTCGTCAACACCATTATTTTTCTTCAACACAATTGCTAAATAATAATATTAATTTTTGAGTCAACAATTGTCCATAGCCTACGAATTGGATTGTCCCTTATTTCACCGCGTACCAATTATGTCAAGGAGGGTGATATATCGTTAGATAAGCCGTCCCACGAGAAAACCAACAGTGTGGATTCTGCGTAAAGTATCGACCCGGGTCAGCCTAAGCATGTCGCGTAGGCTAATCCGGACAGACAATTTTCGCCTCCTGTGAACTTTCTGTTTCAAGAATAATTACTCTATACCTCTATCCCCCTGAAAAGGAATGTGTCGACCCCGAATAGCCTGCGCGGAATCCGAGTTAATACGTTTCAATACGTCAATACGTTTCGCAGAATCCGCACTGTTGGTCATTAATATTGGTTTTCCCGTGGAACGACTCTCATAAATATATACTAACCTGGGTTGATGTAAAATGTCGGTGGATTTTGTGTCTCATATGAATTCCGTCTCGGAGGTACAACAGATATGTAGCATTGGAAAGCTAGATTGTTATCCCTACTGGCATCAAACGATGTAACATTATAACTCATTGTGGCAGTGCGGGAGTAAGTACAATCAGTGGTTCCAGAGCTTGGTGTACCGTCATCATAGTCATCTTGTAGTGGGTTGTATATGACGAAATTATCTACTGTTTCGATTTCTGAAGTTCTCTTCCATCTGATCCTGGTTGAGTTATTGCTACCAATATTAGCCGTACAAGTAAACTGAACAATATCTCCAACATTGACATCTGCTTCATCAGTGGATGTACCTTTTATAAGTTGGTTGTTCTTTCTTGCACTTAGACTGAGGTCACTAGGAAGGGCTGAAGAAAAGAAAGTCGAGAATGCAATTGCTTAACATGCTAAATTAAGAATCGTCTATTTTCCCACACGAAAGACATGGATTACTAGGAATATCTTAAATGGAGGTTAAATACAGTAAAGTATAAGGAATGAAATGAACGGAGTGAGACAAGTCATATTACGAATTAACGCGATTAATGCTAGAGAGTTATGTTTCGAATTAGACTAATGCATACTACCAATAATGCATGCATAAACCAGCCATGTGTTCATTAAACAGTTTGAATCCACCAATCAAATTACAGCTACTATAGAGTAGCCGTAATGTAATTGGTAGTTTGACAACCATGAGCTCCCAGCGGTTTATTCAAATGCAGGTCATGATGTACTAAATTGTCCTACCATACCTAAAACTCGGGTGAGTGCTAGTTAAAATCTGTAATCTGATTGGTGGGCTTGGCAAGCATAGGCCCAAGTCAAGGACAATCTGAATATACCTCCCGCCTCAGAAGTTAATATTATGATGCAGCGGTTTTCTTTTGCGATGGACTATCAATTTGGGCCAACGGAATAAAAAGTAAACTTGAAAACGCAGAATAGCACAATTACTTATGAAAAGAAATGCCAACTTGCCCTAAAATGTTAACCGGACGCCGACGTAGTTGCCTACGCCGGGCGAGTAGTAAAGCTCTCATTATTCTTCGAATAGTCGAGCTAAAAATGGATTGAACCATAATGGACAAACGCCCACTTTAAAGACATAGATATACTATATACTGAATGAATACATATGTATTTAAGACTGGTTGAAATATAAGTGCGATGTTTATCCCTTGCATTGTAGTTGTTCAAGTAGCAATAATACATGCACTTTCATGTGAAAGATACGAAATACTATATCATAAAACAAAGATGAACCGAGAATACAAATGAAAGACGCCGTCACCAAACAAACCATGTATTTACAGTCTTTGGTTATTTCTCACTGTATATATTACGCCGCTTTCTGCTTGGTATGTGAGTAAGCATTCATAATAACCTTTATCACTACATAGAATATCTCAAATACTGACTGATTCAGTATCTGTTTCTGTTTCAGGTTTTCAAAAACAAAACTCTGGTACTTACCATATATAGACAGTGTCTGGTTATTACTCAATGTTATGTCATTGAAGCTTGTATCTTGGTATATGAGAGAACATTCATAATAACCTTTATCGCTACACAAAATATCTGCAGTTGGCCTTGTTAACGTCAACGTACTGGATGTTGGAGTATTTGTGTCAATACCACCGGAAATGGAACTGCCTTGTGGGGCATCGTCAGTCAAGGTTGGACTTGTATTCACAAATTGAGCAAGCGTTTCAGAGCTTGTTCCAGTCTTTCCTTTACTTAGAATCAGCATGTTGTATATGTTAGTCACACGTGTACTTGATGATATGGTACACATAAATGTGGTGTCTGCTGGTGATGATGTTGACAACACAACTTCAGACGGTATAATATTCATCTGCACTTGAGAAACTATGAAAGTAGTGAATACGAATAACTGATTGAAGAGTATAACATGATGTTAATGGCTATCCATGATTTTAAATTTCTGAACATGTTGCCAATAGCCACAAATATTTTCAGATACATGGCAGCTTAAGTGTCTGTATACCATGTTTTGTTCTTCTTATTAATTCTAGAAAAAAATCTTCGGTATATATTGAGAACGAATACTGAAATTGATATTCGAATATTCGTTTTACTTATTCGAATGTATTCGAATATTCGTTTTTCGAATAAAAAATCGGTATCCGATTTCAGGGTTATCCGAATACTGGTACTTTTCCATATCCTTTTTCAAATAATGGCGATTGTCCAAGTATAAGTGTATAAGCTATTGTTTACGTATATATTGCACGTTTTCAACAACAATTATACTCTCTTTTCCTCAACAGATATATTTGAATTTCAAGTTGATGTAAATCAACAAAAAAAATCCTCTAGAAACGATAAACCGAATCACACCGTATTCTGAGCCGTATATTCATTCAGGTGTTGCATGTTTACCGAATACTATATATTAAACTAGTTAATGACGTATTGCAAGCAATACAAAGGTCCCCTACCGGACGAGGACAGCACATTGTGTCTTTTGACCTCTGAGTGTGACCTTGACATTTGAGGTACATGCCTGGGTATGGTGCCCGACACGCCATCGTATCATGGTGAACATGTGTGCCTAGTAACTTGGGAATCCTATGATGCATGGTTGAGATGAGGGCCGGACAAGGTAAGTCCTATCAAACAGTTTTGATTTTGACCTTTGACCTCTAAGTGTGATCTTGACATTTGAGGTACAGGCCTGGGTTTTGTGCGCGACACGCCACATTATGATGGTGAACATGTGTGTCTAGTAACTTGGGAATTCTATGATGCATGGTTGAGATGCGGGCCGGACAAGGTACAATCCTAATAAAAGTACTAATTTTGACCTCTAAGTGTGACATTGACATTTGAGGTACAGGCCTGGGTCTTGATAGCGACACGCTGTCTCATCATAGTGAACGTTTGTGCAAAGTTTCATGGAAATCCAATGATGCATGGTTGAGATGCGGGTCGGACAAGGTACAGTCCTATCAAACAGTACTCATTTTGACCTTTGACATCTAAGTGTGACCTTCACATTTGAGGTGAACATGTGTGCAAAGTAACTTGGGAATCCTATGATGCATGGTTGAGACGTGAGCCGGACAAGGTACAGTCCTATCAAATAGTACTCATTTTGACCTTTGAACACTTAGTGTGACCTTGACATTTGAGGTACATGCCTTGGACTTGAGCATGGCACGCTGCCTCATCATAGTGAACGTTTGTGCCAAGTTTCATGGAAATCCTATGATGCATGACAGACAGACAGACAAACACACAGACAGAACAACTATTATTTCTAGTCTCTTAACTCTATAACCACAAATAAAGGACAGTTTTGGATTTATCGCTTAAATACTGAAATCAGCATGCATGTTGTTAAATATAGACGGAATTGTGTATTAAACGTGAACACGTTATCTATTGACTTGACACGAGAGGCTAACTATGGTGGCATATTAATGCCGTAAGATAACCAGCTAATGTTTTGTACAAAATAACTGGTTATCTAGTTAGGGTTTGCGAATTTCACTTAATAAGTAACATACTAACTGGTTAACTAGATAAGATTCGTGTTACCACTTATTTGATATTCTCGAAACGTAAGACTAAAAACAGGAATGAAAGTGCCCATAACTGCCATCAGTTACCTTTTCATGCTGTAAAATAAGACTTATACGACCATTAACGTACAACTGAAATCCTATCTAGTTAACTACTTATTATGTCACATACGCATGTATTCGACCTATTCTTTTAACCATTTCCCTCATATGGACGCTTACTGACACTTCTGCAGCAGACGACATTTGAAAGCATTGTGACGAAAGATGAAATTTCTCATGATGTGCAATTACTCCCTTTGCCATGATATTTTCAACTATATTCAATGATTTAAATGTCATTCGTATGCCTCAGTCATAGTGTCACGTTTTGGCCTCCACGTTTAGCTACATTATGAAACGTGGCTACAACGTGAACAAACGTGACAAAAATTGTTGAAACGTAAAGTGGAAATTTTAATTTTGACATGTTCAAAATTCGCTCACGTTTCCCCACAACGTACTAAAACGTGGCGAGAACGTGGTACAGCGTAGTCTAGCAAACACGAGATAGAACGTGAACATAATGCGTCCCGCCGGTTGATACGTTCTGTTGCGTTTGGTGACACGTTTTGCTGCGCTATGCTACGTTGTGGCCTCGTTGCTACCACGTTCCTCGTGCCGCGCTATGCCACGCTGTATCACGCTATAATATGCTGTAACACGTTGTACTACGTTATGAGCTGCGTTATGCTACGGTGTTTTACGTTGTACGACGTTATGCTACGTTTCTGTTATGTTGTGCTACGATTTGGTACGTTGTGCTACGGAATATATATGATACGTTCTGTCGCGCCAATGGATTGTAATAATTGCAACAGTCTTGGTAGAGGGACATCATTGCGTGGCGCGTTTTAACTGAACGTGGTTGCAACGTGGCGGCAACATGGTTGCAACGTGGTGGCAACGTGGCGGCAGTGAGGCATAACGAAGGACAGCGTGGAACAACGTAACGACAACGAGGCGACAGCGAGACATAACCCGACTTTGATATTCGTTGTCACATTTTAATTTGTTCCACAGCTGGAATACAACGAAGCGACATCGTGGCTAGCACGTGGCTAGGACATGGCAACAACGTGGCACATCGTAGCACCCGGCTATCATGGGTGTGAGTTACGGGGCACAACGGCGAGGCCAAAACGTGACACAATGACTGGGGCATAAATGGTTTAGAATATTTAAACAAGATGTTTAATGTGGGTAAAGATTATATGAAAATAACTCCGTAGTGTAGTGTTTAGAGCGGCCGCGGCAGAGGAAGGCCATTTCCTATCCCCGTTTGAGTCATACCAAAAACTTTAAAAGGTGTAGTAAGGACTTCCCTCCTTGGCGTTCAGGGGATAGCAATACGACTGATGCATTTGTGTCAGGATTTATTTATTATAAACACTACCGGTAGTACTGGTAATTTACCCAGAAAAGGTATGATGTAACGGAAGTAGTGTTGAAAGTGGTGTAAAATACAGTCTATCAAAACAAACAAATCCTCCATCTCCTTTGTTATCACAAGGTTGACATTTGACATACGATTGGCTCACTTTATCTCCAAGTATTAGTCACCAGGTACATGTAAACGCATATTAATGATTGCGGTGTTAGTTCTGTTAACAAATATCAGCGGATTTAATAGATCATTTACGTACTTTCTCAAAAACATCAAAATAAACTGCGGAGCATAATCAGACGTGAAATGTTGTCATTTTCAAACAATATACTAAATTTCAATTCATTTACGGTAGTTTAATTTGACGTTTGCTATAGTACGACTGAGACCTAATTCACCCATTAAACTTATCAAATATAATTTACAAGCCTGTATGAAGATTGTTTCGGTGAAATGAAAACAGAAACGGGCGTGCATATGACAGTTTAGGAGCTTGTAATGCCCCTTTATCATTATAGCTATAAACAAACTTCGAACATTGAAATCGGCGACAAACAATAAAAGGGATAGACAAGTTGCATTTCACAATCTAAGCTTGCAGACGACATATTCTACTTAAATAAAATTGGGAGAGAGAAAATTGATAGCGTGGTTAATGCATGTAATAAAGTCAATGATATCTACCTGCTACCCGCAATGAAAGGTACAATATCACACAGAATAAAGAGCACTGTAGGTTTAATGCCATTTTGACAGCAATATTTAAATCTAAACCCAACAAGATTATTTAAGTTAACTTAGATCCAGTCCTACACAATGTGTATGTTCGATACGAATGCATGCATGTGTAATATATATATAAGGGGGTACATGTATATAATAAGCCGATAAAGAAGTAAAACTTCTTCTTCCTCCCACATTAACAGGTAAATCAATTTTTTGCGCCATGGCATACGAAAACTAACCTGGATTAGTTTTAACATTAAATCTTTCCCATATTTACTTAAAAACTGCAGCAGACGAATAAGAAAATATCCAGGCAAAATCGTGGAATTTTATAAATGGAAATATATTAATGAAATGAGTTGAACACATTATGGCAACATGAGAAATTGCTTATTATCAGCACGTTATACTTTTGTCGCAATATTTTCAAAAGTCGTAAGAGGTATCAGAAAACGCTTCTATGGAAAGGGTGAACTGTAGTTACGCCCATGTTGTATACTTACCTACCACATCACCATTTGTACGGACAATTTCTTTAAAAGAAAGTTTTTAATTAAACATTAGAGTTTAAAAAAAAAACGAAAATTTGTTCATAATGATTTCTCGTTTCCCCCATTTTTTTTTTTCAAATTCATCTGCGGTAGATGCGTCAAGTTGCGTCAGCATATGGACATCCGATTCAAGTACGGAAAGGATGCACCGTAATGACAATGATTTATACATTTCGGATGCCTTAATACCACAACTATTGATGACTGAGAACGAAGTACCCTTAATTATTGTAGGGAAATAACTATCCTAAAATAAATAAACGAAACGACCGAAATATTCTGTGTTTAAAACTCATTTTAATATGAAACTCTTTTTTGCAATTCTAGCATTGTCATGTATGACTGCAAATACTTAATAGTACTAGTAAGTACGATGAGTCAGAAAGAAATATAATATATAATTTCAAAATTACCCCGTTAGTCACATGTCAATGCCCCACTTACAAATATAACACTTATTTTCTTGAAATTGGAAAATTTCGTTTTTTGTTCGACAGTTGGTCATCTGGATTTCAGTCGCTTTAAGATGGAACTGCTTTTTAAAAAAGAAATGTTTAGTCAGTTAAAATTGTAATTTATGGATCATTATGAAAAGTTTAGTCTGGGTACTCGCCTAAGTATTGTTAATAAAAAATAACCTGGCGAAAACTCTTGAATGGCTAGAGTTCCGAACGGCGTCACCTCCGGTGGCGTACGTCGAAAGTGGCGCAACATCTGACAAACCAAATTGTCCATACAAACGTCTGATTGTTGATATCTGTGTGTTAACGTTTGGATACCTGAGTGTTTTTTCTGTTACAACTTTATATAATCAAAGCACTGAAAGTGCTGTGGGACGGTACCCATTGTATGATGGGAAAAAAGATGGTCAACTGTTCCATTTTTTGGAAAGTTACAACACAAGTCACATTCAAAAAATATAAATGAAAAAGCAGAAATGCAAACAGATCAAACATTTATTTAAGACAGGGTTAACCTTATTTCCAGAGATCTATAATTAAACTCTTGAACTGTAGACAGTAGATACAGTTAGATAAACAAACACATTTGTGATAGGTAATTTATCTCATGGATAAACTCTACAGCATATGATTTGAAAATGTTTAACTAAAGATATTGGTAAATCTGTATTGATGAAACTAAAAGTATTGACGTGTGAGGAAAACATTGAGAAAACTGTCGAAATATCTCATAAAATCCATCTGTTGAAGATTAGACAACATGTTTCTGTAGTGTAGAAAGGGTAAAATAGTACCTGTAGCAAAGCTATTTATTATCTATAGTATCTAAAGAATCAACTTAATTTTAACACTCTTAGTAAGGAGTCACCCTTGGAACATTTGAGAGAAATGTGGTGACTAGAGTGTTTACAAGATATTTCTCAATATTGGCCTAGTGACCTAGTTTTTAACCAGACCATATTCGAACTTAGCCTAGATATCATCAATATAAACATTCTGGTAAAGTTTCATCATGCTAGAGTTAAACACATGGCTTCCAGAGCATTAACAAGATTTTTCTTAAATTTGATCAAGGGACCTAATTTTTGACTCAACATGACCAATGTCTAAATTGGCCTGTATATCATCAAGAAAAACTGTGTGACAAAGTTTCCAGCTGCTAAAGTCAAAATTGTGATATTTTAAGTGTTAAATCAAGATTGTCCTACAACTTGTCATAGTGACCTAATTTTTTAACAAACATTACCCATATTCAAACTAAATATAATAAAAACAATCATTCTGACAAAGTTTCAGCATGCTTAAGCTAAAAGTGCAGCTTCCAGAGTCTTAACAGGATTTTCCTCCAACTTGGCTTAGTGCCCTTATGTTTTATCCAAAATAACCAATATTTGAAATTGGCCTATCATTAAGACAAACTTTCTGACAAGGTTTCAAACTGCTCAATACAACAATAGGTCCATGAGGCCCTGGAATCGCTCACCTGAGAATGGGCTATTTAGGACTTTACTCTTTCAGCGCTAATGGCAATATCATCAAGACAAACTTTCAGACAAAATTTCAAGCTGCTCAAGTCAAAAATGCAATATTCGGACTTGACCTAGATATCACTAAGACAAACATTCTGACAAAGTTTCAACATGCTCAAGCCAAAAATGTGGCTTCCAGAGTGTTAACATGATTTTCCTTAAATTTGGCCTAGTGACCTAGTTGTTGACTGGTCATGACCTATATTTGAACTTAGCCTAGATATCACTAAGACAAACATTCCGACATAGTTTCATCGTGCTCACGCCAAAAATGTGGCTTCCAGAGTGTTAACAAGATTTTCCTTACATTTGGCCTAAACAAAGTTTCAACATGTTCAAGTTTAAAATATGGCTTCCAGAGTGTTAACAAGATTTTTTTGACACGACATGACCTATATTCAAACTTGGCCTAGATATCACTAAGACAATCTGACAAAGTTTCAACATGCCCAAGCCTAAAATGCGGCTTCCAGAGTGTTAACAAGATTTTCATTAAATTTGGCCTAGTGACCTAGTTTTTGACCCGTCATGACCCAGTTTTTTAAACTTGGCCTAGATTTGATGGAGATATATGTTCTGATAAACTTTCATGAAGATTGGATGCAAAATGTTGCCTCTAGAGTGCTAACAAGCAAAATGTTGACGAGGGACGACTGACGACGGACGACGGACAAAAGGCGATCACAAAAACTCACCTTGAGCACTTTGTGCTCTGGTGAGCTAAAAATGCAATGTCTATAGTGTTAACAAGATTTTTCTACAGTGTTTGGCTAAGTGACCTAGTTCTTTACTGGATCTGACACATATTCGAACTTAGGCTAGATATCATACAAGCAAATATTCTGAGGAAGTTTCAACATGCTCAAGTAAAACATGCGGCTTCCAGAGCTTCCAAATCTTAACTAGATTTTTCTTTAATTTGAGCAGTCCTGCGAGCACAACATTGTGGACTCTGCGTGAAGTATTGATCCTGATCAGCCTAAGAATGCCACACAGGCTTACAAGGATAGACTCATTTTACCTGTGGATTTTCTGTCAAATTGACCTGTAACTTAACTAACAATGTCCAATTCTCTAATACAACCAAAATACATCAAAATTTATACTTTTTACCCCCAAAAATAGGCTACACTCAGCATATTTAGTATACAATGAGAAGAAGGGTAATAGATGAACAAGTTTTCCAAGTCTCAAAGTATTAGGTAATAAAACAGTTTGATGGATTAATTGGGGTTTAACACCATTTTCATCAATCTTTCAGTCATAACACGGCAGCCAGTTCAACTACTCATATGTTTCTTGGCTTTCTCATACCAGTACTTCACACAACATTCTTTCCAAGCAACTGGCTGCTTCCACATAGTCTGAAAGCCCATTGGTGGTAGTCACGTCAAATGTCGGAAGGAATGTAGGCCAAGCTGGGGTTCGAACTCACAACCCCTGGATTAACAGCCAGTGTGTCTAATGACTGAGCTACGGTAAACTGAGTAATAAAATAGGAAACATGCTGTACCAAAGTGAGCTTGCAAAGATATTTTCAAAGTTGTCTGCTGTAGATTGGTTAAATTTGGGTAATTCTTTTTTAAAAAAAGCCTGTGATATTGTTTCCGTTCAAATATTTCTTCCAATCCTTGAAGTTTGCAAAAAAAAATCAACAGGTCAAAATGTACAGTTGTGTTAAAAATTTCAAACTTTTCTTCCCATTGAATATACATAGAAAAATATAGTAAACTGACCTTTGAATGTACATGTATATAGGCTGTAGTCAATAATGATGCAACAGAAAATCTTTAAACTTTATGTCAGAAGTTAAATCTCATAATGTGCTTCTTTCTTTTGTGATTAATTATTTCATTGTGAAATTAATTCTTCTTATGTACATGTACCAGTACTCTCTGGAATCCAGACAGAGAAAGCTTTGATCAGATTTAAAAAACAAGAGGCCCAAGAGGGCCAGTATCGCTCCACGGCCATTAGGCAAACATTAAATCTCCAAACAGCCCCGCCCCCTGATGGCCACGTTTTTGACCAATCAACATTGTTGAAGGAATCGAATAGAGGACCATCCTAGGAACATTTCTACAAAATTATTTGAAAATCAGCCCGAAACTTTCGAAAGAGAAGATTTTTTAAGTTTTCACTATAGCCATATAAGGCAAAATAGCCCCACCCTCTGATGGCCATGTTTTTCGACTAATCAACATGGCTTGAAGGTATCTGATAGAGGGTCTCCCAAGGAACATTTCTACAAAATTATTTGAAAATTTGTCAAACACTTATTTGGGTAAAGATATTTTAAGTTTTCATTATAGCCATATAAGGCAAAATAGCCCCGCCCACCTGGCGACCATGTTTTTCGTCCAATCAACCTGGCTTGAAGAAATCTGATAGAGGGTCACCCAAGGAACATTTCTACAAAATTATTTGAAAATCGGCCGGACGCCTTCGGAGGAGAAGATTTTTTAAGTTTTCACTATAGCCATATAAGGCAAAATATCCTCGACCCCCTGGTGACCATGTTTTTTGACCAATCAAATTGGCTTGAAGGAATCTGAGAGAGGGTCACCCAAGGAATATTTTTACAGAATTATTTGAAAATCGGCCTGACACTTTCGTCGGAGAAGATTTCTTTAAGTTTTCAGTATTTTTTTCTTTTGGTTGCCATGGAAACCAGAATTTTGCATGGACCCAAAACATTTGAAGGAATTTAGGAGAGGACATTGAGAGGATGCTTCCTAAGAAGTTTCATTCCAATTAGCCAAGTGGAAAGGGAGGAGAAGTCGTTTGAAGCAAAAAGTTAATGCATGCACACACGCATGACGGACAAGCTAATTATAATATTTCAATCACCCTTTCCCTCAAATAAACACTTGCTGGAGCCTCTGCAGCAGATGGCCTTTTGAAAACATGGAAGCAGAGGAAGAAATTACTCCATACGAGTAATTTCTCCTTTTGTCACAATGCTTTTTACTCATGCCTCTTACTGTTGACAAATGCTAGTAAACTTACAGTTTTACTTTTAAAATTTACATCTTTGGTCATTTATAAAAACAAATGATCCCCCTTAGTGACACAATATGTAGTTCAAAATGATCTACTTAATGTTAGTTATCATGTACAAGTGTCATCTCTGTATTAATTATAGCTCAAAATTATTTACTTGAATGTCTTGTTCATAGTAATTAGTTATTAAATTACACAGTTATCTTCCTGTATTATAGTAAACAAAAACAGATCACATTGTGCATCCTTGATTCGTATTTGTGTCGTTTACATCTAGCCTAGATAATTGCCCTTCCATCCATTATTGTTTTCCGAGTTACCTTTTACAGAATAAACACTAAGCCATGACATACGAAAACTAACCTGGATCAGTTTAAACATTAACTCTTTCCCATATATACTAAAAAACTGCAGCAGACGAATAAGAAAATATCCAGCTAAAATCGTGGAATTTTATAAATGGAAATGTATTAATGAAATGAGTTGAACACATTGCGACAATATGATAAATTGCTCATTATGAGCACGTTATACTTTTGTCGCAATATTTTCAAAAGTCGTAAGAGGTATCAGAAAACGTGTCTATGGAAAGGGTGAACTGTAGTTACGCCCATGTTGTATACTTACCTACCACCACACCAATTTGTACGTACAATTTCTTAAAAGGAAAGTGTGTTTAATTAAACATTAGAGTTTAAAAAAAATTCATCTGCGCTAGATGCGTCAAGTTGCGTCAGCATATGGACATCCGATTCAAGTACGGATAGGATGCACCGTAATGAAAATGATTTATACATTTCGGATTCCTTAATACCACAACTATTGATGACTGAGAACGAAGTACCCTTAATTCTTGTAGGGAAATAACTATCCTAAAATAAATAAACAAAACGACCGAAATATTCTGTGTTTAAAACTCATTTTAATATTAAACTTTTTTTTTGCATTTCTAGCATTGTCATGTATGACTGCAAATACTTAATAGTACTAGTAAGTACGATGAGTCAGAAAGAAATATAACATATAATTTCAAAATTACCCCGTTAGTCACATGTAAATGCCCCACTTACAAATATAACACTTATTTTCTTGAAATTGGAAAATTTCTTTTTTTGTTCGACAGTTGGTCATCTGGATTTCAGTCGCTTTAAGATGGAACTGCTTTTAAAAAAAAAATGTTTAGACTGTTAAAATTTTAATTTATGGATCATTATGAAAAGCACCTGCGGGTAGTTTAGTCTGGGTACTCGCCTTACTGCTTTTCAAACATGATTCAGTATATACACTATTTTGGAAAGTATTGTTAATAAAAAATAACCTTGGACATAGGGAATGGCGAAAACTCTAGAATGGCTAGAGTTCCGAACGGTGTCACCTCCGGTGGCGTACGTCGAAAGTGGCGCAACATCTGACAAACCAAATTGTCCATACAAACGTCTAATTGTTGATATCAGTGTGTTAACGTTTAGATGGATACCTGAGTGCTTTTTCTGTTACAACTTTATATAAAAAGGCCAAACATTTCTTTGATAAACTTGAGTACGAGGGACTTAGTTTGGAGCGTTTCAGAGAATAGTGTCCAGATTTGACATCAATATACTTTTCACTGCAAACATTTATGTGGGACAAGATTAGGTAAATTACATAAAGATTTGAGAAAAATGCGATATAACATTTACATGCTATCAATCGTAATTCCTTTCATGTTAAGTGAGTTCAGTCACAGGACACACAGTCATAGAAAATAGATTTGCGTAATACATAATCAGATCGGATTCCGATATATCCGGGCAGTTTGATCCGAATATGTACTGTTTAATCATAAGGCGACGAAACCTTAAAACTTTACCACATACGGCAAATCTGTAGCGTTAAACCTTTTCCACATGCAACGAATCTGCAGTAGACAACTTTAAAAACAATAAAAGTATAATTACTGATAAAAGTTGAAACATTGTGGCACAAGGTGAAATTGCTCATTATGAGCAATTTTTCCTATTTCACAATGTTTTCTGAAGTTGTCTGCTTCGATTGCCCAAAATGATCCTTCAGTTGGAAAAGCGTTACAACACGTTTGGACATAGACTGTTTAACAATTGAAAACCAGGAGTTTCAGGGGGAACTAAAACACGCGTTTAGAGCAAGGCTATAATAAACGTTTCTATCTCAGTTTTACCCTTGTTTGTTTGCAAAGTCTCTTTACCTACACGTATTTAAAACCCATCATTACATTTTCTATTCTATTACTCTTTAGATTTGTAATCATTTCATTTGATAAAAGAATAAACTTGTTCATCTTAACCCTTTCAGCGCCGAATTGTTTAAAGTAGACTCTTCCATGTTCAAACTCGGACGACTCTATTTTCATGGTATAGGATTTTTGGAATATCTTCATAACTCACAGCCAGACAATGCAGATTTCAGGGGAGACAGCCTTTTTCTCACTTGCAGACTCTTTTTTACGCATCTGTAGCAGACGATGTTTGACAACATTGTGAAAAAGCTAAAGGCATAATGAGCAATTTCTTATTTTGTCATGTAACGTTTTCATATATGTCCGAAATTATACTATAATTCATTAAGACTTGCCATATTCTTGCCTAGATAAAGATCAAATGAAAATGTTCAAAGTGTTGGAAGAGAAATTTCTGTAATAATAATACAAATCAGAGTGTGCCTGTAGTAGAATCCCTTAACTAACGAACATTTCACTAATCACTTAAAAAGGGTGTGCTCAGCAGCTGTCATTGGACATGTGAAGTTCTGTTACGTAAAATGCATTGATCATATTGTACTTTTATTTTAGTCCACATTTCTGTATTAGATTGTACTGTCGGGTTTCAATGGAAATATTTATGCCAGCGTGTATGCTAGATTTGTGTTTATAGAGTGACGTTTTAAATGGTAACAGGTGGCGGTTATAAATTCCATTAAATTTCAAGACTGTGCTTAAGGTTTAATCTCTTTCTGATTTGTTTGCATGTGTATAATTGTTACGGACGAGTTTTGGTAACAGGAAAAGCTAAATAATTTTCGAGGAATCCTTGTGATTTTTGAACAGCTCTCCGAGGCCGATCGGGTATGTACAAATTGTAAATACTGATATCGCCCTAGTCCTCCTCCATAGACAGACGTCGCATATATACTTATTTTTAATATTGCTATTTTCCTGCCAAATAAATAACAAATAATAAAATAAGTAAATGAAAGTGTAAATGATTTGTTTCATGGTTTTCTCTCATTGGGGCTCAGTATGTTGGGGTTTGTATTAAGACTGACTCGCTGGTGTTGGGATACATTGGCAAGAACTACTGGTAACTGCCGTGATATAACTGAAGTATATTGTTGTAAGTAGTTTAAAATCATGTCAACGAATGGCTTGCATATTTTCGTAAACCTCCGTATATTGTCATGCCCAGCTTCAGGAAGTGTAAGTTTGTAAATTTGATGTGCTGCCCTCTGTAAAATGGAAAACTTTTCTGGATTTTCCAGGGATCAGTTAAATACGTTTCACAACAAGCTAAACAGTATGCACATTATACAAAGTAAACATACACAATGTAAAGTTTTAATCCATGAAGTTGTATACATAATTTAGAAATTTAAATTAGACATAATGATCTTAAATGTTTCTTTTAAATATATTGAAAACGAGTAGCTTGAAAGCGGGTAGCTCAAAAACCTTTTGAGAAAATCCCTGCAATGAAAAATACGGAAATACGGCTGTCGTGCATCGTCAACAGTTTCCCTTGTTAACACTCTACAGGCTACATTTTGCATCGGATCTTCATGAAAGTTTATCAGAACATTCTTCTCCATCCAGTATTGGACAAGTTCGAAACTGGGCCATTTGAGGTCAGATCAGAATGTTTGTCTTGATGATGTAAGTCAAGTTCGAACATGAGTCATGTCGGGTCAAGAAGTAGGTCACTAGGTCAAATTGAAGGAACATCTTGTTAACACTCTAGCGGCCGCAATTTTTGCTTCAGCAGTTTGAAATTAGGTCATTAGCCTATATGAGTCAAGCCGGGTCAGAAACTAGGTTACTAGGCCAAATTGAAGGAAAATCTTGTTAACACTCTAGAGGCCTTATTTTCAACTTGAGCATATTGAAACTTTATCAGAATGTTTGTCTTGATGATATGTAGGTCAAGTTTGAACATGGGTTATGATGGGTCAAAAAGTAGGTCACTAGGTCAAATTGAATTAAAGCTTGTTAACACTCTAGAGGCCGCAATTTTTCTTAAGCAGTTTGAAATTTTGTCAGAATGTTTGTATTAATGATAACCAGGTCAAGTTCGAACATCTTTTTTGGCTACAGCAGCTTGAAATTTGGTCAGAATTCTATCTAAATGATATCTAGATCAAGTTTGAATATTGGTTATTCCGGGTTAAAAACTAGATCACAAGGCCAAATTGAAGGAAAATCTTGTTAACACTCTGGATACTGCATTTTTAGCTTGAGCATGTTGAAACTTTATCAGAATGTTTTTCTTGATGATATCTAGGTCAAGTTCTAACATGGGTTATGTTGGGTAAAAAAGTAGGTCACTTGGTCAAATTGAAGGACGATCTTGTTAACACCCTAGAGCCAACATCCCCCGCATTTTAGTACTTTCCGTACTTTCAGTACTTTGATTTAGTATAAATATCAACTGCGATTCTTTTATGTTTTAAATTAAACTTGCATTTCACCAGTACTGAAGCTTCAACTGAATCATGCAGCATGATTCAAGAATGCTAATTGTTGTTTTTGTTGTTATAGGATACTATTATCTGGACGAATCTGTTGTGTTAAAATGGAGTCAAAGGCAGAGGGCAAACTTTTAACAGGAAATACATTAACATCGGTGGAGCAATGTGAGAGACACGCGGACGAAATGATAAGTTATTATTGTCGCTCTCATCACGTGCTAGGATGTGGAACATGCATGGCAATATATCACGGGAACTGTCTCCTTGGTTACATCCCTGATATCGTAGACACCTACGACATTGATGTAGAGTTTAAAACATTCATAGCAGATTTAGAAGACATGAGTGGTGATTTATGTGACATAGAAGAACAATCTAAAGAAAACAATGAGATAATTAATTATGTTCATGATAATTTAGTACAAGAATTGACAAAATTGAAAGAAGATATAATTAAAGAAACTGAAACAAATGCAAAAGAAGTGGAAGATAAACTTGCTAATCTTAAAGAACATGATGAAAACAACATGCATGAGATTAACATTAACATAGCAGATTTAGAAGACATGAGTGGTGATTTATGTGACATAGAAGAACAATCTAAAGAAAACAATGAGATAATTAATTATGTTCATGATAATTTAGTACAAGAATTGACAAAATTGAAAGAAGATACAATTAAAGAAACTGAAACAAATGCAAAAGAAGTGGAAGATAAACTTGCTAATCTTAAAGAACATGATGAAAACAACATGCATGAGATTAACACAAGATGCTCAGAATATATTCTTGATGTGGAAGACCTGAAGAGTAAGAGTGAAAGACTAAAGGCAGACGGTAAGGTTTGCCAGCTCTATATTCTAATGAAGAAAGCACGTTGCCAACTAGATAAGCATGCAGAGATGGTCACCAACACAAAAGAAGAATCCAAACTGACCCTGAGCATTAAAGATTGTAAGCTAGAAACAGAAGTCAATCATTCACAGATACATTTGAACATGTCATCACAGAGAAAAGATAGAAGCTCCAAGAAATCTGTGAACCGAAGCAAAATTAATCAGATGTTAAGTAAGTCAGTCAACATATTAACAAACTAATTGCTTAGCCTTTTCCCATACACAAAAACTATTCGGCAGACGATTCATATAGGCACAAATATAGAACTTTAATTGTGGAGTAGCTGAAAACATTGCGGCAAAATGAGAAATTAATCATCATGATTGTTTTCAAAAGTCGTCTGCTGTAAAGGCGTTAGACTGCGTCTGAGCGTGGATAAGAATTAAATGATATAATTTGCCATAATCATGAGAAAGAAAATTAAGACCAACATTAAATTCTAAAACAACCTTTAAATTATATATCATCAAATAAATCGTATTCTTGATTCAGACAAATTGACAGTAAACGTTATAATCAAAGCACTGAAGTGCTGACGGCCTGGGGGCTGCAGGAAGGTTGGAGAAGTAGGGAAAATGTGAAAGAAAATAACAATTGCAGCTTATGTTTATGTATTTATTGTTAAAAAGTTGAAAGATCATATCAAAAATAGTAAATATTATGGAACTGCCAATTTGAAAACAGGAGGTTTAGGCAGAATTTTGAAGTTTCTACCTTATTATATTGAGAAATATGTCAATGTTAAATCAACTTCCATCAAGTAGAAATAATTCTCTAAACCATTTACTATACTCAACTCATCAAGACAATTATTCTGACAAAAATTCAAAATGCAACCTCCAGAGTGTTATCAAGAGTTTCTTTCATTTGGCATTGTGCCCACAGGTGCCAGTCTAAAAAATCTAAAAATAGAATCTATATATAGTCAAATGCTATATTTGTTTTTATGTGAAACGAGACGGGCACCAGTGCTGGTGCCCTTTGTTTTGTTTACCCGATATGACTCATGGACTAGATATCATCAATACAAACATTCTGACAAAGTTTCAAGCTGCTGAAGCAAAAAAATGCGGCCTCCATAGTATTTTCCTTCAATTTTGCCCAGTGACCTAGTTTTTAACCCGGCATGACCCATATTCGAACTTGGCCTAGATATCATAAGGACAAACATTCTGACCAAATTTTAGAGTGTTAACAAGATTTCCCTTCAATTTGGCCTAGTGACCTAGTTTTTAACCCAATATGACCTATATTCGAACTTTACTTAGATATCTTTAAGACATACATATTGATATCCATATCTCTATGTGCAGACATAAGGCATATTCCTGAAAGCATTTTCTTCGCCATTGATGATCTTCAGTTGAACTTCACGAAGCCAATAGTTGAAATTCTTTCATCGAACTCGCAACTTGTCACCAAAAATGTGATCGCTATCCAACGAATTGTGTGGGCTTGACTTCCTTAATCAAGTCGTCAATAATTGACTGGTCGGTAGGATAAGGGGGATACACCACCCCATTTATTCCTCCAGCACTCGATTTACACCTGGAGTGTATCGTCCGATGGCAGGTCTTCCCTTATAAAGCTTACTTTACTTAAATGCTTTATCAATCGTCGGGAACAGTACGAATGTCGTCGTAGGAGCCCGATGCTGAAGTGAGGTAAATCATTTGAGGAATTCTTGGAGCAAATGATCCAAGAAATGGGAGTCGGGCACGTGACCCATGGGCTAAATACGCCACTGCATTTGTTACGGGACTTCTTTTTTCCGTCGCACGGGCCCTACTGCCCCCGGTAAATCCGCCACTGCATATGTCACGCTGTTAATAAGCTTCAATATTTGTCCTCGCGGGTCATTAATTTCTAAAGCATTTGTTAAACTTATATTGTACTGGGGGTACTAACGCCTTAACTTTTTCACTGATGTTCCAACAGCATTATAATGATCTTTTTGGGGGAGATCTTAACCTTTTAAATGCAGTTTTGTTGAATCCATGATGAACTATTTTTCTCGCGACGTCTCACCCTGAAATGCGTTTTCAATTGGCAGGCTGCCAACTCCTAAAAAATGGTTTAACTACTATGACCTGGGGCTAAAGCCCCAGGCCAAAACATATCAATCAATATTCGCCTAGCAAAAGTAAAGCACCTTGCTGCATCAGAAATGTCCATTAAGCAATATGTTAACTTTATTCCAAAATGTCAGTGTCAATATATCGGATGTAAGCACATTTAGCTCTAGCATTGTTAAACTCATTCAAACTCCTGTCCATTGAAGAGACCAGCCACTGATATAATGTTTTTCTATTCCTTGCCCAAAGATACGTCCAATTCTATTGTAGAACATACCTTCATTTGTAAATCAAATCCTGCGACCTATCTGGTCCCATAATTGATCGATTCGCTTTTTATGGTGCTTAATTTTTGACCATGTGTATATTTTTCACCAATTTTCGTGCTATGCTATTACATTTGTTTATTATTATCCTACATTACTTTACTTTATTATTTTAAACCAAGTGTGTACAGTTAAGAAACCCAAAATAATCCTGCATATTCATTCAGTCTAATTTTAGTTCTCAATATGTACTAATTTTAAACAAGTGCTAATCTATAAATTTGTTAGACATATAAGAATGGCAAAACTATTGATCAGGATCATATGAGCCAATCAAAGTCGAAGCCACTGGAACACTCTTATATTATTGACTGTCAATAATAGTACAACATTGAGTCAGAGCCCCTGTTAAAACTGCCTCTTGGTTCATATGATCCATATTTAGTTATTTACACATTGCGTAAACCCCTATTAACATTGTCTTTGACCTTGGGTCCATTTGACCCTTATTTACACATTGAGTCAGCCCCTATTAACACTGTTTGTAACTCTGGGTCCATATGACCCTTATTTACACATTGAGTAAACCCCTATTAACATTGTCTTTGACCTTGGGTCCATATGACCCTTATTTACACATTGAGTCATCCCCTATTAACACTGTTTGTAACTCTGGGTCCATATGACCCTTATTTACACATTGAGTAAACCCCTATTAACACTGTTTGCAACTCTGGGTCCATAAGACCCTTATTTACACATTCAGTAAACCCCTATTAACACTGTTTGTAAATCTGGGTCCATATGACCCTTATTTACACATTGAGTAAACCCCTATTAACACTGTTTGTAACTCTGGGTCCATATGACCCTTATTTACACCTTGAGTAAACCCCTATTAACACTGTTTGTAAATCTGGGTCCATATGACCCTTATTTACACGTTGAGTAAATCCCTAATAACACTGTCTTTGACTCTGGGTCCATATGACCCTTATTTACACATTGAGTAAATCCCTATTAACACTGTCTTTGAATCTGGGTCCATATGGCCCTTATTTACACATTGAGTCAGCCCCTATTAGCACTGTCTTTGACTCTAGGTCCATATGACCCTTATTTACACATTGAGTCAGCCCCTATTAGCACTGTCTTTGACTCTAGGTCCATATGACCCTTATTTACACATTGAGTCAACCCCTATTAACACTGTTTGTAAATCTGGGTCCATATGCTTATTTACACATTGAGTAAATCCCTAATAACATTGTCTTTGACTCTGGGTCCATATGACCCTTATTTACACATTCAGTAAACCCCTATTAACACTGTCTTTGAATCTGGGTCCATATGGCCCTTATTTACACATTCAGTAAACCCCTATTAGCACTGTCTTTGACTCTAGGTCCATATGACCCTTATTTACACATTCAGTAAACCCTTATTAACACTGTTTGTAAATCTGGGTCCATATGACCCTTATTTACACATTGAGTAAATCCCTAATAACACTGTCTTTGACTCTGGGTCCATATGACCCTTATTTACACATTCAGTAAACCCCTATTAACACTGTTTGTAAATCTGGGTCCATATGCCCCTTATTTACACATTGAGTAAATCCCTAATAACACTGTCTTTGACTCTGGGTCCATATGACCCTTATTTACACATTGAGTAAATCCCTATTAACACTGTCTTTGAATCTGGGTCCATATGGCCCTTATTTACACATTGAGTCAGCCCCTATTAGCACTGTCTTTGACTCTAGGTCCATATGACCCTTATTTACACATTGAGCCATCCAATATTAGCACTGTCTTTGACTCTAGGTCCATATGACACTTATTTACACATTGAGTCAACCCCTATTAGCACTGCCTTTGACTCTATGTCCATTTGACCCTTATTTACACATTGAGTCAGTCCCTATTAACACTGTTTGTAACTCTGGGTCCATATGACCCTTATTTACACCTTGAGTAAACCCCTATTAACACTGTTTGTAACTCTGGGTCCATATGACCCTTATTTACACCTTGAGTAAACCCCTATTAACACTGTTTGTAACTCTGGGTACATATGACCCTTATTTACACATTGAGTAAATCCCTATTAACACTGTCTTTGACTCTGGGTCCATATTACCCTTATTTACACATTGAGTCAGCCCCTATTAGCATTGTCTTTGAATCTAGGTCCATATGACCCTTATTTACACATTGAGCCAGCCCCTATTAGCACTGTGTTTGACTCTAGGTCCATATGACCCTTATTTACACATTGAGTTAACCCCTATTAGAATTGCCTTTGACTTTGGGTAAAAATGACCCTTATTTACACATTGAGTCAACCTCTTTTAGCACTGCCTTTTACTGAAGGTCCGTATGCCCCTAATACATGTATAAACACATTGCGTCATACCCTATTAGCACTGTCTTTGACTGTAGGTCCATATGGCACTTATTTACACATTGAGTCAGCCCCTATTAACACTGTCTTTGACTCTGGGTCCATATGACCCATATGTACACATTGAGTCAACCCCTATTAGCACTGTCATTGACTCTATGTCCATACGACCCTTACTTACACATTAAGTCAGCCCCTATTATTACTGTCTTTGATTCTAGTCATTATGACCCTCAATTACACATTGAGTCAATCCCTATTAACACTGTCTTTGACTCTGGGTTCATATGACCCATATTCACACATTGAATCAACCCCTGTTAGCACTGTCTTTGACTCTGGGTACATATGAGATGATATGACACTTATTTACACATTGAGTCAACCCCTATTAACACTGTCTTTGACTCTATATCCATATGACCCTTATTTACACATTAAGTCAAACCCTATTAGCACTGTCTTTGACTCTATGTCCATATGACCCATATTCACACATTAGTCAACCCCTATTAGCACTGTCTTTGACTCTAGTCCATA
This sequence comes from Serripes groenlandicus, assembly GCA_031761405.1. NCBI lineage: Eukaryota > Metazoa > Mollusca > Bivalvia > Cardiida > Cardiidae > Serripes > Serripes groenlandicus. The sequence goes on from JASEVX010000003.1 coordinate 112,194,543, forward strand.
TGACCCTTATTTACACATTAAGTCAACCCCTATTAGCACTGTCTTTGACTCTATGTCCATATGACCTTTATTGACACATTGTGTCAAGCCCTATTATCACTGTCTTTGACTCTAGTCCATATGACCCTTATTTACACATTACGTCAACCCCTATTAGCACTGTCCTTGACTCTATGTCCATATTACCCTTATTTACACATTCAGTCAACCCTATATTAGCACTGTTTTTGACTATTTGTGCATATGACTCATATTCACACATTGAGTCAATCCCTATTAGCACTGTCTTTGACTCTGGGTCCATATGACCTTATTTACACATTGAATAAATCCCTATTAGCACTGTGTTTGACTCTAGTCCATATGACCCTTATTTACACATTGCGTCAACCCTATTAGCACTGTCTTTGACTCTATGTCCATATGACCCATATTCACACATTAGTCAACCCCTATTAGCACTGTCTTTGACTCTAGTCCATATGACCCTTATTAACACATTACGTCAACCCCTATTAGCACTGTCTTTGACTCTATGTCCATATGACCTTTATTGACACATTGTGTCAAGCCCTATTATCACGGTCTTTGACTCTAGTCCATATGACCCTTATTTACACATTACGTCAACCCCTATTAGCACTGTCCTTGACTCTATGTCCATATTACCCATATTTACACATTCAGTCAACCCCTATTAGCACTGTTTTTGACTATTTTTCCATATGACTCATATTCACACATTGAGTCAATCCCTATTAGCACTGTCTTTGACTCTGGGTCCATATGACCTTATTTACACATTGAATAAATCCCTATTAGCACTGTGTTTGACTCTAGTCCATATGACCCTTATTTACACATTTGTCAACTCCTATTAGCACTGTCTTTGACTCTATGTCCATATGACCCTTATTTACACATTGTGTCAATCCCTATTAGCACTGTCTTCGACTCTTTGTCCATATAGCCCTTATTTACACATTGTGTCAACCCCTATTAGCACTGTCTTTGACTCTATGTCCATATGACCCTTATTTACACATTGTGTCAACCCCTATTAGCACTGTCTTTGACTCTAGGTCCATATGACCCTTATTTACACATTGAGTCAGCCCCTATTAGCACTGTCTTTGACTCTAGGTCCATATGACCCTTATTTACACATTGAGTCAACCTCTATTAGCACTGTCTTTGACTCTATGTCCATATGACCCTTATTTACACATTGTGTCAACCCCTATTAGCACTGTCTTTGACTCTATGTCCATATGGCCGTTATTTACACATTTGTCAACTCCTATTAGCACTGTCTTTGACTCTATGTCCATATGACCCTTATTTACACATTGTGTCAATCCCTATTAGCACTGTCTTCGACTCTTTGTCCATATAGCCCTTATTTACACATTGTGTCAACCCCTATTAGCACTGTCTTTGACTCTATGTCCATATGACCCTTATTTACACATTGTGTCAACCCCTATTCGCACTGTCTTTGAATCTAGGTCCATATGACCCTTATTTACACATTGAGCCAGCCCGTATTAGCACTGTGTTTGACTCTAGTTCCATATGATCCTTCGTTACACATTGATTCAGCCCCTATTAGCACTGTCTTTGACTCTAGGTCCATATGACCATTATTTACACATTGAGCCAGCCCCTGTTAGCACTGTCTTTGACTCTAGGTCCATATGACCCTTATTTACACATTGAGTCAGCCCCTATTAGCACTGTCTTTGAATCTAGGTCCATATGACCCTTATTTACACATTGAGCCAGCCCCTATTAGCACTGTGTTTGACTCTAGGTTCATATGACCCTTATTTACACATTGAATCAGCCCCTATTAGCACTGTGTATGACTCTAGGTCCATATGACCCTTATTTACACATTGAGTCAACCTCTATTAGCACTGCCTTTGACTGTAGGTCCGTATGACCCTTATACATGTATACACACATTGCGTCAACCCCTATTAGCACTGTCTTTGACTGTAGGTCCATATGACCCTTATTTACACATTGAGTCAGCCCATATTGAAACTGTCTTTGACTCTGGGTCCATATGACCCATATGTACACATTGAGTCAACCCATATTAGCACTGTCTTTGATTCTGTCCATATGACTCTTATTTACACATTAAGTCAGACCTTATTAATACTGTCTTTGACTCTAGTCATTATGACCCTCATTTACACATTGAGTCAATCCCTATTAACACTGTCTTTGACTCTGGGTCCATATGACCTATATTCACACATTGAGTCAACCCCTATTATCACTGTCTTTGACTCTGAGTACATATGCCCCTTATTTACACGTTGAGTCAATCCCTATTAACACTGTCTTTGACTCTAGGTCCATATGACCTTTATTTACACATTCTGTCAACCCCTATTAACACTGTCTTTGTCTCTATGTCCATATGACCCATATTCACACATTGAGTCAACACCTATTAGCACTGTCTTTGACTCTAGTCCATATGATCCTTATTTACACATTGCGTCAGCCCCTATTAGCACTGTCTTTGACTCTAGGTCCATATGACCCTTATTTACACATTTTGTCAACCCATATTAGCACTGTCTTTGACTCTGGGTCCATATGACCTTATTTACACATTTAATAAATCCCTTTTAGCACTGTGTTTGACTCTAGCCCATATGACCCTTATGTACACATTGCGTCAACCCTATTAGCACTGTCCGTGACTCTGGGTCCATATGACCGTATTTACACATTAAATAAATCCCTTTTAGCACTGTGTTTGACTCTAGTCCATATGACCATTATTTACACATTTAGCCAGCCCATATTAGCACTGTCTTTGACTCTAGGTCCATATGACCCTTATTTACACATTGAGTCAGCCCCTATTAGCACTGTCTTTGAATCTAGGTCCATATGACCCTTATTAACACATTGAGCCAGCCCCTATTAGCACTGTGTTTGACTCTAGTTCCATATGACCCTTATTTACACATTGAGTCAGCCCCTATTAGCACTGTCTTTGACTCTAGGTCCATATGACCCTTATTTACACATTGAGCCAGCCCCTATTAGCACTGTCTTTGACTCTAGGTCTATGTGACCCTTATTTACACATTGCGTCAGCCCCTATTAGCACTGTATTTGAATCTAGGTCAATATGACCCTTATTTACACATTGAGCCAGCCCCTATTAGCACTGTGTTTGACTCTAGGTCCATATGACCCTTATTTACACATTTTATCAGGCCCTATTAGCACTGTGTTTGACTCTAGGTCCATATGACCCGTATTTACACATTGAGTCAACTTCTATTAGCACTGCCTTTGACTGTATGTCCGTATGACCCTTATACATGTATACACACATTGCGTCAATTCCTATTAGCACTGTCTTTGACTGTAGGTCCATATGACCCTTATTTACACATTGAGTCAGCCCCTATTAACACTGTCTTTGACTCTGGGTCCATATAACCCATATGTGCACATTGAGTCAACCCCTATTAGCACTGTCTTTGACTCTATGTCCATATGACTCTTATTTACACATTAAGTCAGCCCCTATTAATATTGTCTTTGACTCTAGTTAATATGACCCTCATTTACACATTGAGTCAATCCCTATTAACACTGTCTTTGACTCTGGGTCCATATGACCCATATTCACACATTGAGTCAACCCCTATTAGCACTGTCTTTGACTCTGGGTACATATGACCCTCATTTACACATTGAGTCAATCCCTATTTACACTGTCTTTGACTCTAGGTCCATATAACCTTTATTTACCCATTATGTCAACCCCTATTAACACTGTCTTTGACTCTATGTCCATATGACCTTTATTTACACATTGTGTCAACCCCTATTAGCACTGTCTTTGACTCTAGTCCATATGACCCTTATTTGCACATTGCGTCAGCACCTATTAGCACTGTCTTTGACTCTAGGTCCATATGACCCTTATTTACACATTGTGTCAACCCCTATTAGCACTGTCTTTGACTCTAGTCCATATGACCTTATTTACACATTTAATAAATAATCCCTATTAGCACTGTGTTTGACTATTTGTCCATATGACTCATATTCACACATTGAGTCAATCCCTATTAGCACTGTCTTTGACTCTGGGTCCATATGACCTTATTTACACATTGAATAAATCCCTATTAGCACTGTGTTTGACTCTAGTCCATATGACCCTTATTTACACATTGCGTCAACCCTATTAGCACTGTCTTTGACTCTATGTCCATATGACCCTTATTTACACATTGTGTCAACCCCTATTAGCACTGTCTTTGACTCTATGTCCATATGGCCGTTATTTACACATTTGTCAACTCCTATTAGCACTGTCTTTGACTCTATGTCCATATGACCCATATTTACACATTGTGTCAATCCCTATTAGCACTGTCTTCGACTCTTTGTCCATATAGCCCTTATTTACACATTGTGTCAACCCCTATTAGCACTGTCTTTGACTCTATGTCCATATGACCCTTATTTACACATTGTGTCAACCCCTATTAGCACTGTCTTTGACTCTGGGTCCATATGACCTTATTTACACATTAAGTCAACCCCTTTTAGCACTGTGTTTGACTCTAGCCCATATGACCCTTATTTACACATTGCGTCAACCCTATTAGCACTGTCTTTGACTCTAGGTCCATATGACACTTATTTACACATTGAGCCAGCCCCTATTAGCACTGTCTTTGACTCTAGGTCCATATGACCCTTATTTACACATTGAGTCAGCCCCTATTAGCACTGTCTTTGAATCTAGGTCCATATGACCCTTATTTACACATTGAGCCAGCCCATATTAGCACTGTGTTTGACTCTAGGTTCATATGACCCTTATTTACACATTCAATCAACCCCTATTAGCACTGTGTTTGACTCTAGGTCCATATGACCCTTATTATCCCCTCGGTTACGAAGTAAGCGAGAAAGGGATATAGTAACGGGACCGTCCGTATGTATGTATGTATGTGTGTCCTTCCGTCCGTAACAAACCTTGTCATCACTCTACACTAACCATTTCTTGACAGATCTTAACCAAACTTAGTATAAAGTAAGTATATGGTAACATCTTGAAGCCTATTGATTTTCAAGGTCATAGGTCAAAGGTCAAGCCCAAAATTGGACTAGCCCAAAATTGGACTTGCAATATTTTCCGTCCGTAACAAACCTTGTCATCACTCTACACTAACCATTTCTTGACAAATCTTAACCAAACTTGGTATAAAGTAAGTATATGGTAACATCTTGAAGCCTATTGATTTTCAAGGTCATAGGTCAAAGGTCAAGCCCAAAATTGGACTTGCAATATTTTCCGTCCGTAACAAACCTTGTCATCACTCTACACTAACTATTTCTTGACAGATCTTAACCAAACTTGGTATAAAGTAAGTATATGGTAACATCTTCAAGCCTTTTGATTTTCAAGGTCATATGTCAAAGGTCAAGCCCAAAATTGGACTTACAATATTTTCAGCTGTGGCAGCCTTGTCACAACTCTACACTGACCATTCATTGACCGATCTTAATAAAACTTATTATACAGTTAGTTTATGATATGTCTTGAAGCCTATTGGTTTTCAAGGTCATAGGTCAAAGGTCATGCCCAAAATTGAACTTGATTGAACTTACAATATATCTCAGCTGTGGCAACCTTGTCACCACTCTACACTGACCATTCCTTGACAGATCTTATCCAAACTTGGCATACAGTTAGTTTGTGACAATATTTTGAAGCCTATTGATTCAAGGTCATAGGTCAAAGATCGAAGTCAAAAATTGGACTTAAAATATTTAGATCACAAGAGAACTCCATGTGATGATTGAAAGCCGAGGGGATGCATCCGCTTTGCGGTGCCCTTGTTTACACTGCCTTTGACTGTAGGGCCGTATGACCCTTATACATGTATACACACATTGCGTCAACCCCTATTAGCACTGTCTTTGACTGTAGGTCCATATGACCCTTATTTACACATTGAGTCAGTCCCTATTAACACTGTGTTTGACTCTGGGACCATATAACCCATATGTACACATTGAGTCAACCCCTATTAGCACTGTCTTTGACTCTATGTCCATATGACTCTTATTTACACATTAAGTCAGCCCCTATTAATACTGTCTTTGACTCTTGTCATTATGACCCTCATTTACACATTGAGTCAATCCCTATTAACACTGTCTTTGACTCTGGGTCCATATGACCCATATTCACACATTGAGTCAACCCCTATTAGCCCTGTCTTTGACTCTGGGTACATATGACCCTCATTTACACATTGAGTCAATCCCTATTAACACTGTCTTGGACTCTAGGTCCATATGACCTTTAATAACACTATATGTCAACCCCTATTAACACTGTCTTTGACTCTATGTACATATGACCCATATTCACACATTGAGTCAACCCATATTAGCACTGTCTTTGACTCTGGGTACCTATGAACCTTATTTACACATTGAGTCAACCCCTATTAACACTGTCTTTGACTCTATGTCCATATGACCCATATTCACACATTGAGTCAACCCCTATTAGCACTGTCTTTGACTCTGGGTACATATGACCCTTATTTACACATTGAGTCAATCCCTATTAGCACTGTCTTTGACTCTAGTACATATGACCCTTATTTACACATTGCGTCAGCCCCTATTAGCACTGTCTTTGACTCTATGTCCATATGACCCTTATTTACACATTAAGTCAACCCCTATTAGCACTGTCTTTCACTCTTTGTCCATATGACCCATATTCAGACATTGTGTCAACCCCTATTAGCACTGTCTTTGACTCTAGTCCATATGACCCTTTTTTACACATTAAGTCAGCCCCTATTAGCACTGCCTTTGAATCTAGGTCCATATGACCCTTATTTACACATTGAGCCAGCACCTATTAGCACTGTGTTTGACTCTAGGTCCATATGACCCTTATTTACACATTGAATCAGCCCCTATTAGCACTGTGTTTGACTCTATGTCCATATGACCCTTATTTACACATTGAGTCAACCTCTATTAGCACTGCCTTTGACTGTAGGTCCGTATGACCATTATACATGTATACACACATTGCGTCAACCCCTATTAACACTGTCTTTGACTGTAGGTCCATATAACCCTTATTTACACATTGCGTCAGCCCCAATTAACACTGTCTTTGACTCTGGGTCCATATAACCCATATGTACACATTGAGTCAACCCCAATTAGCACTGTCTTTGACTCTATGTCCATATGACTCTTATTTACGCATTAAGTCAGCCCCTATTAATACTGTCTTTGACTCTAGTCATTATGACCCTCATTTACACATTGAGTCAATCCCTATTAACACTGTCTTTGACTCTGGGTCCATATGACCCATATTCACACATTGAGTCAACCCCTATTAGCACTGTCTTTGACTCTGGGTACATATGACCCTTATTTACACATTGAGTCAATCCCTATTAACACTGTCTTTGACTCTATGTCCATATGACCTTTATTTACACATTGTGTCAACCCCTATTAGCACTGTCTTTGACGCTATGTCCATATGGCCCTTATTTACACATTGTGTCAACCCCTATTAGCACTGTCTTTGACTCTATGTCCATATGACCCTTATTTACACATTGTGTCAACCCCTATTAGCACTGTCTTTGACTCTATGTCCATATGACCCTTATTTACACATTGTGTCAACCCCTATTAGCACTGTTTTTGACTCTATGTCCATATGGCCCTTATTTACACATTGAGCCAGCCCATATTAGCACTGTCTTTGATTCTAGGTCCATATGGCCCTTATTTACACATTGTGTCAACCCCTATTAGCACTGTCTTTGACTCTATGTCCATATGTCCCTTATACACATTGCGTCAGCCACTATGATGTTTATGCTGGTTGTATGAATTCGGTAGTTCAATAGTAAGGTATATTTTAATCACTTTATCTTTTCAGGAAGACTTAGCATCATGAATATGTTGCCCATGACTCTACTGTTAGTGATAGCGGTGATTACAATTATGTTTGTTCGAGATTTGGTACCTGAAAAGAGGAATGGTGAATCTGTATTACAATTCAACATTAAGACATTTCCATTTAAATATTCAGCGTTTGAAATATTTGATCAGGAATATCATTTGTACTCTAAAGTAATGACCATCCACTGCAACAATATAAGGCTTGCGCACTCAAAAGAATCATTAATTATTTCATATACACAAAGGATTTATTTAAATGACAGTGATTGGGCTTTCACAGAGTTCAAATTGCATGTCCTTAAATTGATTTCAGAAACGTTCACAGAAAATCTTGCATATGATTCGTGTGAAAGGAATGCTTCTGAAAGTATAAAAGATGTTTTACTTATAAATGACAATCAAGTTTATATATTAATTACTGAGCGCGCAGATACCAGCAGCATTCGTGTACTTAATATATCCTATTTGGGGATAACAAAAACTAGCTATGTGCTGGTCAAAGGCACGTATAATGGGTTGAGTGTATTAAGTGACGATCTAGTCCTTCTGCAAGATTCAACAGCTCTCATCCTGGACTCTAATTGGACATACATCCGTACCATTAGATTCGATGACATTGTGACGCGCCTGATCTATATACAGCCGAGTCATGACAATCTTGCATTATTTGTCATTGACCAAACCAGCGAGACTGTTGTAAAGTTTGACATTGGCGGTAATGCGTCAAACACTTATAAAAATGCGCGCCTTCATTCACCAGCAGGGCTTACTTTAGACAAGGATGGTTATGTATACGTGATTGGCTTGGAGTCGAAAAATATTCATCACCACAGTTGGAGCTTCTACAAATAGTAGAGCTTGAATCGAAACCATTTTCAATTAGTTACAGCGACATGGACAATACACTTTATGTTGGACTTGCAGACGAATGTAGTTTCTATATCATTAATATTCAAAACGGACCAGTGTGAACACCTCTTTTACTGTTCATTTATATACATATATAGTTCCTTTCTTTCTGTTTCCTAAAGTTAAAATATATTTGCTGTAAGATAAAGTAAACTATGGTAATTGCGTGCCATTTTTCAACTTTTCCTCATCCCGAACGCGGCTGTAATGTTCGTGTCTGATACCGTACACATGTCCTAATCTGGTACTGGTTAGTCATTTTAGTTTCATAAAAGTTCTGTTACTGGGATATACTGAAATACTATTGAAAAAGCCTAAACCCAAAGTGGAACAAGTTGACCATTAAAACCCCATTAAAAGTTGTTTTCATGTTTGGTGTATTAATGCAAAGATGTACATAGAAACTATATTACTCTGGTAAAATGATTTTTTCAATTTCTGAAAGGCTGCTTTTTCAAGCAATGTCATTATTTATCTTTTGGTCATCTTTTTGTATATAGATAACATTTCCATTCTTATGAAACAGCTTGTTCGATTTCAATATAGTTTAGCAGAAATGTTCCCTTAATGACGCCCGCCCACTACAACATGTCATACACTAATTCTAACCCGCGGCCAAACATGCAGAGTTCCAGTCCTAATTAGAAATGTAGTTTACAGCCCGATCTAAGTTTACTCTGATGTTATATGACTTATTGGCAATCAGTGCAGATTTAGATCATGCTTCATATATATGCGCTGACTTCTGAATTTACACTGGTGGCATATGGTTCGTTTTCCCCGAGCCACACAACTCAAATACCAAATGTTTTATTTGTAGGCACAAACAGTGACACACAGATTAGAATATTCAACAATCGATCGTTTTTGTTGACAAAGGACGACAATAATTTCTGTTATCGTAAAACTCTACACTGGTTAACCCTTTCCCTCATACGGCAATTCTGCAGCAGACGACTTTGATGTCAAAACATAGAAAATCTCCATAATTGAATGGATAACCTATGACTAAAAGTGGAAAACATTGTGGCAAAAGAAGAAATTGCACGTTTTGTGCAATTTCTTCTTTTGTAACTATGTTTTCAAAAAGCCGTCTGCTGCAGAGGCGTCAGAAAGCGTCTATATGAGGGAAAGGGTTATACTTTTCAAAATATTTAATGTATGGATAGTTATCCCGGAAGACCGAGCTAAATGTTTAAAATATTACACGTGTGGGAAAAAACAGTATCTGCATTCATGCTAGAGATCCAACTGGAGACTGCTTTACAGAAGATTCTTGAAACCGGCGAACAGTGGTACAACTTATATCTCAATATTCCACCAATGGGCTAGGTCTATGTGGAAAAGCAGCCAGTTGCTTCGGAAGATTGTTGTGTGGAGTACTGGTGTGAGAAAACCAGGAAATGCATGAGTAGGTGAACTGGCCGCCGTGATATAACTTAGAAATTATTAAAAACGGCGTTAAACCCCAATCAATCAATCAATCAATCAATCATTATATCTCAAGAATGTGTATGTATACATGTGTGACCTGTGTATAACCAGGGACGTATCTATGTCCCTGGTATAACTACATATCTGTTTACGCATCTATTCTGGTTAGTGTCCGATACTTGTAAATGCATATGATACATGTATGTCAAATTGATTGATTTGGTTGGGTTTCAACAAAACGGTGATATCAAGGCGGCCAGTTTACCACCTATGGGCTTCCTGGCTTTATTACACCAGTACTACACACAACAATCTTTCCAAACAGGAGTAAGAAAATTTGCCATTTTCCGGGGTCGGGTTCGAGCGCACAACCCCTGGATTTATAGCCCGCCTAGTCGTCTGAGCTACTGGTTCTTGGCCAGTTAGTAACAGATACAATACAGACGCAAGATGTAAGAAGTTTCTGGAAATTTTCTGACGTAATATGCGAACAGTGTAGATCCAGATACGTCTGCACAGAAAACATTTACAGGAAATAATTTGTAGGCGAAATAAGTAAAGATGTATAAACAATAGATTATTGTACACTATATAACCCTTTTTATTAAAAGAGTTATTTTATTTTTAATATAGAGGATATTTCATGAGTATTTATTATCACTTTTATAAAACGAGTTTACTAAGGTCTCGCGGCATATTCAGCTTAGTTAACGAGTTTATTAAAAGTGATAATAAATAATCACGAATGAGATATTCTATTTATCACATAAAGTGATTTATGAGGCGCATTTCGAAAAAAGGTACATGAAATTTGCCGGTTTGGGCGCCAAATTGACTAACGTTATAACGTCAAAACGTTAACGTGACATCATTTTCATTGTTTGGTTTCTGCGTTGTAACAATGACTTGAGCGTGAGACTGGAAACCAAACTAGTAGTGTCATATGATATTTATGTAATCGGATTTTGACACTACCAGAGAGGGTTTCAGTATGTAATAAACATCGATACTGTGTCCTGTGGCGCGGATGTGCAGGGAGATCTGGATCTACACTGGTTATAAATGCCCTTAGGTTGGTTTCCTAGATCGTCGCTCATTAATTAACTTTATGTAGTAGTAGTTATTACTTGAACTGCTTGCATTGTCTCCCGACAACGCCGTTATTCATTAAATGCAGACTCTGAATAGTAAATCCATCAGAAGAATATCGTTAATTTAAAAATACATGTAGTTTCAAAGTAAACTAAAACACTTGTTACAGCAAGGCAACAAGAAGAATTTTGATACAAAGCATCAAAGACGCCGTGCATGCTTTTGAAGCATGACTTGAAGGAAGCAGATGCAGTTCAGTACATTTAAATAACCTGTGCAAGCAGACAGGATGTAAATATTTCGAACAAGAAGGCCAAATGTCCCTTTATTTCAAACAAGAAGGCCTATATTGCTACCATAGCCTATATTAAAAGGTTACCAAGAGCAGAAAAGGTCAATATTGACGTAGGGATTAAACGTTTTATATGCTACGAGCATGTGAAGTTTAGTCGTGAAATGACACGTGAAATGACAAGTTTGGTCCTGAAACCATTTGGTTTACGGTTTGCTTAACGTTCACTGCAACTATAATGTGTCATACAAGCTGAAGTTTCTCAAAAAAATAATAACAATAAACTGTTTTAAATCCTCTAACTAGTCCATTAGATAAAAAAAACATAGGTGCTTAAATATTAACATATATTAAGGTGTATTGCCTCTAGTTATAAGTTAAGTGTGACACAAGCTTAGGAAGGAGAGGTGGAAGTCTATTCTCCTTCCATTTTAGCAGAAGTATGATAGCAAAAACGGGGAGTATATAAACAAAAAATACGAAGTAATTAAAAGGAAAGAAAGATATGTATGATCAAGATTGAGCATTATGAAAGTTCACATGTATAGTCAACATATAGCAAGAATTATTAAGTCTGTTTTGTTTGTTTGTAATGTCAATTTAATCGTTTTGAACATGCCAGTAGAAAACTGAAAAATAAACAAAAGAAAATGGTCAAGTCAGTTCCCCAAGAGCAAAGAGCGAAAACCAGTTGGTACGAATCGTTCATCTCGAACGAAACATGAAAAACCGGGTACGAATCCAATGAATTTTAGAAATCGGATGCAATCGTGAAAACAGCGAAGTACTCATAGCGGAAGGAGGCAGAGACAACTTAATTACTCTATGGGAACCGATGAGACCTTGTCGTCTATTAAATAAGAATGACCAAAAAGGTCAAAGGGAAGCAATTCATTTTACATAGGCGACCATTGTAGCGTTATGGATTATGGCTCTTTCCCAACATCTCAATGAAGCCACAAACCTGTATTAAATCAAAGTCCATTCGTATATCTACCATTACAGCACCAGAAACTCAGGGCTCATGCTACCTTTTTTTTTTAGCTATGACGTCAAATGATAGGTCTCACTTATCCCGCACTGAATTTCACTCTAAATTTCAGAAAATACAGGATGTTCTAAAAAAATACTCTGAAGGTGTCAATACAGTCAAAAGCAGACCAGGGTTTTAGTTACAAATCACTCACAGGATAATATAGTTTTCAAAAAAAGAATTCAACTTTCAGCAAAATCATTATTGTCCAATGGGTGACAATTTCAGTCTTACATATTCATCTGAAATCCCCTGAACAAAATTGTCTTCCCGGCAAGCCGATCCGATTTACTTCCCTTTGACCAAAATCGCCAAGCGATGACATGCTGCATTTACAAATAATAGAACGGGTCACGTTACGGCCATGCGTATTGCATAGTTGGGTTAACGTTGTTTTTACAGTTTCTAGAATATACTGTAATATGTAGTTATTAAAATGAATCATCTTTTATTTTTTCAAGATTACCCATTTATTTAAAAAATCTCAATGTCGTAAATAGGTAAAAACATCGCCAGAAACTTGTTCTGAGCTTTGATGAATCGGGTCGTAAACCAAACTATAAAAACAGCGTAGCCTAGGAAAGTAGGGGAAAGTTATTAAATACCCATTACATGTGTCTAAAGTTTTGTAATAACGGTAGAAGACATACGTATTTTGTATCTTGTTGTTTCTTAAATCATTTTATACAATTTATTTATTCATAAAGGTTTTTTTTTTTTCAAACATATAACAGAGTTTTTCGTAACAATAATAATGTTGGTTGCTCCCTTTTCGATTACGTCACCCCATGGTACAAAATTAAAACCTATCCAATAACAGACACAATTGTATCTGAGTTAACGTATTTACAAACCATGATTTAAATTTCCATGTTATGACTCT